>CM014732.1:84820497-85461036 GCA_004329165.1 Spatholobus suberectus
ATGTTAAGCATAGACCAAGCACGTTTTCTGCCAAAAAGTATCTTATACTTAATTTAGCGATAATTTGTCGACAATTTTACGCCCCCTGTGTGACAATGTTAGGAGGTGTTGGTATAGGTGAAATTTTTAGTTTTTAAGAAATTTGAACTTAGAAATGTTAGTGTTTTATGTTTGGCATATTATTTCAAAAATACATCCTTGAAAAGTGAAAACATTATTTTTTGAGAATGTTTTTTACCTACATTTCTCACAAAATTGTTTCCTAGGAGGTGGTAGGAATTTAAGTTTCCCAAGTTAGGAGGAAATTAGCTCATTTAATACAATTATATAAAGTTTTGAAACAATTTCTTGTTAAATGTGATAAATAATTAAATTTAAAAATAAGAAATACTAACAAATATTTTAAGTATACTTATTATAATTTAAAAAATGAAAAACATTTTATAAATATATTGTCTTAATTTTTTAATATATTAAACATTGTACTTTTAAAATGATTTTTATTATTTAATTCTTTAAAAATCGTTAAGGTATTAATTAACAAATCGTTTCAGAATATTATTATTGCAATATCCAGAAAATTTTTAGTAGAAATTGTAAAAAATATCTAAAGTGAAGAAAATGAATTTTTTTGTGATGTTAAAGTTAAATAAAAATATATTAAAAATTACACCAACATATTTGTAATTTTAAAATTTAAGAAAAATATTTTTACAACAAAACTTATCCAAACTAATAATTTGATTAAATGTATTTTTTTAAAATTTATCTTAATTTATGTACAAAAAATGTTATAACAAGTTATTTATAAATGTTATTATCTATTTAATTTTTCTACATATTATCCATATAAATTATTTAGACTTAACTAATAATACTAAATAATTTATATAATTAAAATGCTAAATAATTTACTTAAGAAATAAAAATAAAATTTACACAAATTTAATTGTTCTTGATTAAATTTAATTCTTATAAAACAATTTAGTTATTATTTTATTAAAGTTAAATATTTTCTAAAAAATGAGTTATTAATGATAAGTACTTTTTCGAGTTAAAAAGTATTTTTATAAATTTTTCTTATTTAGAAATAATAAAATATTTAAGGAAAAACATTTATGTCCGGGAAAGTTTTATTAAAACTAGACATAAAAATCTTTGATTTCTAAAAAACAAGTATAAACATTATCAAAAATGTTTATGACTAATCAAATAGATTCTAGTCATTATTATAAAAACAATTTTTGAAATTCATATTTATCAGAAATTAGGATTCCAAATTGTCGCAACCGGGGTCACGACCGAATGGCGAAAAAGAAAAATGATCAGAAGAGTCGCCACTATGATTTATTAAGGATAAACCATAGAAAAACCTACGAATGAAGGTCCTGAACCGAGAGAAAGGTTCGGGAGTTATTTACGTATAGGGAAGGTGTTAGCACCCTATACGTCCATCAAAAGATGGTTACCTTTTCATCCTAATGTGTGAAAGTCTTATCTCTTGATTAGCCATTTTATTTTGAATATATAAAAAAAGATTTAAAATTTTTTAGGTTTTCGAGATCGACAGGGGTGAGCCCCTGCTCCTACGTATCCTCTGGTGCAATGAGGAATTCAGACTCACGTAGTTCTTTGTAGAAAATATTTGTTGGTGGATTGTTTTTATTTTTTTTATTTTTTTTATTTTTATTTTTTTTTATATTTTATTTTCGTTTTGTTATTATTTTATTTTTAGTATTGTAAAGATATACTCAATAACCAAATTGGAAGTGCATCTAAAGTGGTTATCTATATACCTTTTAAGGATTTTCATAATAGTCAAATAGGAAGTGCATCCAAAGTGGCTACTTGAAATCCTTTTAAAAAGAGAAAGTTTAATATGATAAAAAGATTTAATAACTTTATTTTATATTATTATTATTTATTTTATTTTATTTTTTTATTGTAAAGGTATACTCAATAACCAAATTGGAAGTGCATCCAAAGTAGTTATCGATATACCTTTTAAGATTTTCATAATAGTCAAATTGGAAGTGCATCCAAAGTGACTATTTAAAATCCTTTTTGTCAAAATATTTTATTATATTTTACTTCAAAAAAAAAACATTATTATTATTATTATTAAAAGGGAATGATAATCAAATAAGAAGTGCATCTTAAATGATTAATGTTCATATTAAAAACTTTAATAATGTCTAAATAGGAAGTGCATCCTACGTGACTATTATTAAGTTTGATGGTTTATTTATTTTGTTTATTTATTTATTCATTTATTTTATTAAAGAAAACTAATTACAATTATTATTTTAAAAAAGGAACCTATAATATTATAAACGTAAAATTCTAGTCTTACGTGAATCACCTAAGGTTGCTATTATTATTATTATTATTATTATTATTATATGACGGGAACCTATAAATAAAAATAATAATAATAAACTTGTGCTAACGGAGGAGTAAGCTAATATGCAAGAATTAAAAGCATCCGAGAAGCATGGGCCAAATTGGCCGAAGTAAAAAAAAACAACGGACTCGGGTCCATTTGGTTTTCCGTATGGGATCAAGTATCGTGATGGTCACACAGTCCTTTTCTTCACGAACAAAAATTCAAGACCCTAGGGCGGAGCGACCTTGCGCACTACAGTAGAGGAGCAGTGGCGGTGGGAGAAAAATGATGAGGCAGTGGCGGACGAAGCTTTCGTCGGAAAGAGAGAGCAACGTTGCTACGCCTGTGGTGCGGTGACGACCTCGAGAAGTCCCTAGAGATGTAACAAGCCATATCGTGGCGATGCGGCATCGCCATGGTAGCCCGTGGGTGATGGTGCAATGGTGATCTACGCGTCAGCGAAGGGCTTCGCAATGATGATAACACACTCATGAAGTTGTAATTTCACAATGATGCCAAATGCAGTGTTGATTAGCATATTACAGAGATTCACGCAGCAATATTTTGAGGGATGAGTTTCGTTGAGACTTTGTGTGGAATTAATGCAGCGAAAACAAGTATATTACGGAGAATTTATCCACTAGGGTGAATGAAGGTGAAATCAACTTTTTGATCTGAATTTATTGATTTGGTGTTCTTTTTTTTTTTTGTGTAACACGACTTTCGCTTACTATGATGGATTTGTGTAAAATTTGTAACTCTATAGAAATCCTTGTGTAGTCAGAAATTAAATGTTATAGATGCGAAACTGAATCAATATATTAACTAGTATTCGCATAGTATTGATGATCTTGAACTAAAACTAAATCTATTGTGTTAGCGTGATACAGAACAGAGTAATTTCATCAACGAGTATAACATATGGATTGACCAATCTATTTCGCACAGATTCAAGAAGTAAATATCAAACACAAAATTACTTATGGTTGCAGAGCAATTCAGAGATAGCAGATTAGGAGATTTTTTGCAAACAGTTTGAAGGAGGGAGAAGAGTAATACCTTCGAAGCCTTCACAAATTGTCTCCGTCCTGCAATATTGCTATTCTCTTCACTCTCCAATATCTTTCTTCTTTCCTCTGTTTCTCGTTTCCTCTTCCCGCACTGTTCTCCCGACTCTTCCTCCTTTCTTCTTTTTAAAAAATGACGTCCTCCTCTGTATTCATCCATTCAGCTTATTTATAGAGAGTGAGATGCTTGGCCTGCAAGCTTCGTCCACATTTTTTTTGCTTTCTCTAATTGTGTACATTTTGTGTTCATTAGGAATGGGCCTTGGGCCCAATGCCCTTTCTTCTCCCTTTTTTTTTAATTTTAGAATTTTTTACTTTCCTTTTCCTCAATTAAATGATTATGGGCCTAATGCATGTCTAGCCTAATAAGCGTAAGACACAAGATGTTATTAACTAAAATTATTATTATTACTATTATTTATTTATTTATTTTTTATTATTTTATAATTTTTTATTATTGTATGGACTACCCGGATAAAATTGGGTATTCACAGCTGCCCCTCTTTACTTAGCTTTTGCCAGGTAATGTGAATAACTAGTTGTTTTCACATTATCACAGTAAAAGATAAGTAAAGATATGAATCCTGATTTTATCCGGCAAGACATGATAATGGATGCGAATGCTTAGGAAAGAAAATAAAATAAAATAAAATAAAAACGAGGGCACAAACACCCAGGGACTGCAAAACAGTGGGCCCGAGCACCCGAAGATCTGAAAACAATGGGCACGAGCACCCAAGAAATTTAAAACCATGGGCACGAACACCAAAGAAAATTAAAACTGTGGGCACGAGCACCCGAGAAATGCAAAATGATGGGCACGAGCACCCAAAAACGTAAAACAATGGGCACGAGCACCCGGAAAATTTTAAAAACAGATGGGCACGAGCACCTACAAGATTAAAACAAAGGGATGTCTTTTCTAATGTGAAAAAGGAACATTCCTCCTGAATTGTTTGCTTTCCTTATCATGAAAGTAAATTCATGGGATTTCTTTTTGAAATTGATTTATTATTTTTAATTGATTACTCAATCCTCTTTGCCTTCGATGGAATTGATCCAAACGAATGATGTAGACCCTTTTTAGCTTAACCCTTTAATTGAGAAAATTTATCAGCTTATGTCTTTATGTCATTTCTTTTGACGTATACTTCCATTTTTGGATATGAAATGGCTATGGGTTTGAGGAAATTAACTGTTGAGATATCTAGGCAAGTCCCTAGGACTGGAGAAATAGGATTTATCCCCAAATTATGATGAATTGGGGAGAAGAAGGGGAATGAAAAAAAAAAAATTATGTAATTTGGTTTCGACAATGTAATTATTGTCACTACTTGGATGAGTACGTCATGGTTATTTAATCTTTATACCAAACGAGGTTTGAAGAGGATGAGGGGAATTATTTCAACGTAGTTTGTGAAATAGAAGGTAATCACGCAACTGTCTCATTTTAAGAACCTTTCTTTTGAGAGCTTCTTTATTTCCTTCTCTCTCTTTTTTTTTATTTTCTTCTTTTTTCCTTTTGAGCAAACACTGATGGTTGAAGATATGATATCATTTTGTATTAAAATTAAAGCCAAAGAAATTTGAGCAGTCATTCTTTGATCAGTTATGGACTTCTTTAGGCTTGTATCGTGGCCGGGGGCTAAAAGGATTATGAAAGGAAAGGTAAATAAGGCTCAAACAAGTGTTTGCGGGTTATTGAAACAAGGATCCTCCCTTAGACTTTCGCATCAAGGATTTCATTCCTTTTATTCGTTTGCCTTCTTCTCTTTTGGACTTTTATTCCTTTTGCGTCATGCTTTATTTGTCATGACCTTTCAACATTACTTGTCATACTTTCTTTATTTATCATCATTTTTTTATTCTTCTTCATCGCTTTCTTTTCCCTTTTTCCTTTTTATTTCTCTTATTGCCTTGCAACAAGCAATTTTGATGCCTTGAAACCAGTGGCCTTGGTGCCTTGAAAACGGTTTCTAATATAGGGAAGATCCTTTTTTAAGGTGATTTGGAAGGAAAATTTATTTTGGCTCAAAATGGGTAGCAAGGGATAAAATTCTTTTTTCGGATAGAGAAACATGGCCATACATCATTTCAAATCCTGACTACTCTATTTCTAAAACTTTAACTTTAAAACAAAAATTTAGTAATCATCAGCATTTGTTCTCTTTTTTTTTTTTTTTTTTTTATATATATATACCCTATTATTTCTTTATGTCCTAACTTTTGCTTAGGTCGCCCTTTGTGGGTTTTCAACCTAACGGACTTTAATTCTTTTTTTTTTTAGCTCTCAGAACTTATTGACACATTATGTTAGTCCCGGGAAAACCTTAAAATGCTTGCTTTTCTTTGTTGTCAGGATTTTGGGTCCTTCTTGAATTTACTATGAACATGGGAAGGGAAAGATGAGAAAAGTATGTGGGTCTAACGGATGAATACCTCAAAAGAAATGATCTTGGATCATGCTCTCATTTTTTCTCAATTAAATGATTATGTTGCAAAGATGTCCTCTTTTGTCTTCATCGTTTCCCTTTCTTCTTCTTTGAGATAGAAGAGATTTCATGAATTTACCAATTTTCGCTTTTTTAGGAAAACAAACAACTTTGGAACTAAATTCCTTTTCATCACCATTTTATTTTTTGAAATCATTTATTTAGTTATTTTATTTTGTTATTATTCATCTGCGAACCCTTAAGGACGTGCATTGGAGGAACTTGGTAACCTTTCCATCATAATCTTTAAACAACATTCCATGTTATAATCTGAATACCCATTTCATTCTAGTGTAGATTTTATGATAAAAAGTCAGATTCTACTGAACCATGAAAAAAGAAAAAAAAAAACAACTCTTTTTAGGCATAATATTTTCTGACTGCATCTGAATTGACTGGCAGCGGTAACTCCTCTCCATCCATTTTGGTAAGAATTAAAGCCCCGCCAGAGAAAGCCTTCTTTATTACATAAGGCCCCTCATAATTCGGAGTCCACTTCCCTCGATGATCTTTTTGTATTGGCAAAATCTTCTTCAATACCAACTCCCCTTCTTGGAATTCTCGAGGACGAACTTTCTTCTCATAAGCCTTTTTCATCCTTCTCTGGTATAACTGACCATGACAAATTGCAGCCAGCCTTTTTCCTTCAATAAGGTTCAACTGATCAAAGCGGGCTCGAACCCATTCTGCTTCGTCTAATTCAGTCTCCATTAACACCTGTAATGACGGAATTTCAACCTCAACCGGGAGTACTGCTTCCATTCCGTATACTAATGAAAATGGGGTTGCCCCAGTTGATGTGCGCACAGAGGTACGATATCCATGTAACGCGAAAGGGAGCATTTCATGCCAGTCTCTATATGTGACTACCATCTTCTGAACAATCTTTTTGATATTTTTATTGGCTGCTTCAACTGCCCCATTCATCTTAGGGCGATAAGGGGAAGAATTATGGTGTTGGATATTGAACTCCTCACACAACTCCTCCATCATTTTATTGTTCAAATTAGTGGCATTATCGGTGATAATTCTGCTCGGCAATCCATATCGACAAATTAGTTCTCTCTTGATGAACTTTACCACCACACTCCTGGTAATATTGGCATAAGAAGCGGCCTCAACCCACTTGGTGAAATAATCAATGGCAACCAATATAAAGCGGTGACCATTAGAGGCTTTTGGCTCAATTGCTCCAATAACGTCCATCCCCCACATTGAGAATGGCCAAGGTGCTGTCAAGACGTTTAAAGGCCCTGACGGAGCATGAATATGATCAGCATAGGTTTGGCATTTGTGACATTTCCTCACATATATACAACAGTCATTCTCCATAGTTAGCCAGTAATACCCAGCCCTTAGTATCTTTCTAGCCATAGCGTGCCCATTGGCGTGCGTTCCGAAAGAGCCCTCATGAACTTCTTTAAGTATTTGATCTGCCTCTTTTGCGTCAACACATCTGAGGAGCACCATGTCATGATTCCTCTTATAAAGTATGTCTTCATTTAAGAAGAAGCTCATCGCAAGCCTTCTCAACGTTCTTTTATCGTTTTCAGAGGCACCGGGAGGATATTCCTTATCTTTAAGGTAACGCTTGATATCGAAATACCAAGGCTTTCCATCTGATTCTTCTTCTATAAGATGACAATATGCCGGTTGATCATGACTTTGTATCTTTATGAATGGCATGCTTCCTTCCTGATCTAGTTCAAACATTGATGATAGGGTAGCTAAAGCGTCAGCCAACTGATTTTCCTCTCGAGGAATATGGTGGAAAGTTATGTCTTCAAAATGCTGGGTCAAACCCTTAATATAAGTCTGATATGGAATCAATTTGTGATCCCGGGTCTCCCATTCTCCTCGTAACTGATGGATTACCAGAGCAGAGTCTTCATACACCTCTAAAACTTTAGCCTTTGATTCTAGAGCTGCTTGTATTCCCAAGGCACAGGCTTCGTATTCTGCAATGTTATTAGTACAATTAAAACATAATCTGGCTGTTAGTGGAATATATCGATTCTGTGGGGAGATCAACACAGCTCCTACACCATGTCCTAGTGCATTAGAAGCACCGTCAAACAATAGAACCCACTTTTCTCTAACTTCACTTTCTTGATCAAACATATTCATTATTTCTTCGTCAGGAAACTCAGGTTGCATTGGCTGATAGTCCTCAATAGGCTGATGAGCCAAATATTCTGCCAGGGCACTCCCTTTTATTGCCTTTTGAGTGACATACACAATATCGTATTCTGACAATAATACTTGCCATCGAGCAATCCTTCCTGTGAGAGCAGGCTTTTCGAAAATATACTTGATTGGATCCATTTTGGATACCAACCAAGTTGTATGACTCAACATATACTGTCTCAAACGATAAGCAGCCCACGCCAGAGCACAACAAGTTCTTTCCAACAAAGAATATCTCATCTCACAACTAGTGAACTTCTTACTCAAATAGTAAATGGCATGCTCCTTTTTCCCTGACTCATCATGTTGGCCCAATATGCACCCCATTGACTCATCAAGCACTGTCAAATATAGAATAAGGGGCCTTCCTGGAATTGGGGGAACAAGAACAGGTGGGTTTTGTAAGTACTGCTTAATTTTTTCAAAGGCTATTTGACAATCTTCATTCCATTCAACGACCTGATTCTTCCTTAATAGCTTAAACAGAGGTTCACAAGTGGCAGTTAATTGGGAGATGAATCTGGCAATATAGTTTAGCCTTCCCAAGAACCCGCGAATTTCTTTTTCCGTGCGAGGCTCTGGCATTTTTAGAATGGCTCGTACTTTATCTGGATCAACCTCTATCCCTTTTTCACTGACAATGAAACCCAGCAACCTTCCTGACTTTACCCCGAAGGTACATTTCGCTGGATTCAACCTGAGTTTAAACTTTCTTAGCCGCTCAAATAACTTTCGTAGGTTAACTAGATGCTCTTCCTCACTTCTTGACTTGGCGATCATGTCATCTACATAGACTTCGATTTCTTTGTGCATCATGTCATGAAATAGTGTCACCATTGCCCTCTGATATGTTGCCCCAGCATTTTTCAGTCCGAACGGCATTACCTTATAACAAAAGGTTCCCCACAGAGTGATAAAAGTAGTTTTTTCCATATCCTCAGGTGCCATTTTAATCTGATTATAGCCAGAAAATCCGTCCATAAAAGAGAACAACGCAAACTGAGCTGTATTGTCTACGAGAACATCAATATGGGGGAGCGGGAAGTTATCCTTAGGGCTAGCTCTGTTTAAATCCCGATAATCGACACACATACGGACCTTTCCGTCTTTCTTCGGTACCGGTACGATATTTGCAACCCATTCTGGATATTTTGCCACTGCCAAAAAACCAGCATCAAATTGTTTCTTCACCTCTTCTTTTATCTTCAAAGACATCTCTGGTTTCATTCTTCTTAACTTCTGTTTGACAGGAGGGCACTCAGGTCTTAATGGCAACCTGTGCTGAACAATACTGACATCCAACCCCGGCATATCCTGATAAGACCAGGCAAAAACTTCTATAAACTCTCGCAACAAACTAATCAAGCCTTCCCGCGTTTCAGCTTTCATGACAGTGCCGACTTTTATTTCCCTTTTATTTTCATCATTCCCCAAATTTATTACCTCGGTGGACTCCTGATGCGGTTCTATTTCTCTGGCCTCTTTTTCCATCAACTTTAACAGTTCTGGGAATGATTCCCAATTATCTTCATCACCCTCCTCCATATGATTGATGGGGTAATTAAAATCATACATTGGAGCATCGGCACTGTCTTCTTTACAAGGTTCTTTTTCAAATATGGAATGTCTGCTAAAGATTATAGGCAGCTCAGTGGTTTTCCAGTTATCCAAGTCTTTGCCTGCAACACACGGGTGTACGAAATTGGTGCTTTCAACGACATGGTCATCATCAGCCATGGCCACCTGATCAAAGTTTATCCATCCCGTACTTCGGAAGCTTCTTTGGATATCACAGAGGGGAACCTTCCCTATCCTTGGCTCTCGTCGCTCTAACCGCGCCAAGTTTCTTTCCTTCTTTTCCTCCCATATCCTCCTTTTATCTTCTCTGGTGGGCTTATATCCCAACCCATATCTTCCTTTATTATCAGGCATATTCAGCCAAGCTGCAATCTTTCCTTCCTTTTTTTCTGTATCAAGTTCTTGCCTGAGTCCTTTATTCAACATGACTCTAGCTACCATTAGAGCCGCATTAGATAGCCGTGGCTTCACAGGGATAGATTCGACATAGGCGGTGCCAACAATCTCCAATGTTTGGAAGGAAGACTCTAATGCTTCCTCAGCAGCCTCAATGTATCGTGTAGAGGAGGGCCCACTTACGAGCAAATCTTCTTCCCCCATCACAACGACCAGTTTGTCATCCACCACAAATTTCAACTTTTGGTGTAAGGTAGAGGGAACCACCCCCGCTGAATGGATCCAGGGTCGTCCCAACAAGCAACTATATGCCGGCAAGATATCCATAACCTGGAAGGTTATACAAAACACACAAGGGCCAATCTGTACTGGCAAGTCCACCTCTCCCATTACTTCCCTTCTACTACCATCGAAAGCCCTTACCACCACAATACTAGGCTTCATAAAGACACCCTCGCAAGGCAGTTTCTCAAGTGTAGATTTTGGCATGACATTCAACGAAGAACCGTTATTGATGAGTACGCGAGCTATCATATAATCCATGCATTTAACTGAAATGTGGAGAGCCTTATTATGTCCTCGTCCATCAACAGGGATCTCATCATCGGTAAATGTGAGGTAGTTGTTGGCAGTGATGTTATTGACTATGCTCCCAAACTTATCTAAGGATATATCATGCGCCACATGAGCTTCATTCAAGATTTTCAATAACAACTTCCTATGTGCCTCAGAATGCATCAACAGGCCTAGGAGAGATATCCTAGCTGGCATGCGATTCAACTGCTCTATCACCTTATAATCACTCTGCTGAATGAATCGGAGAAATTCTCGGGCTTCCTCATCGGTGACTTCCTTTCTCTCCTGATTCTTTTCTCCTACTATTCCCTCTTTCTCTGGCATTTTCCCCCTTTCTTTCAGTACCTCACTTTCTTTCTCCTTACCATTTACTACCTTTTTCAATTCTGGCGGCGTATAAAGACGACCGCTTCTGGTGATGCCCCCAATACCTGAAATATTGATGATTGCTGGAGTGTCAGTGTCAGCGTTCTTCGTCTGGCCCCTTTCCTGTCTGCTCCCTTTTACCTCCACATCATACTTCCAAGGAACAGCTTTATCACTTTTGTACGGAAAAGGTGTTGGCACTTGAACAATAATAGGCCTCGGGCCCTGAGGTGATGGTGTAAAAGCACCTCTATTTACATGTACTATCAGGGGTTTCATCATTCCTGGCTTTTCATTTGATTGTACCATGGCTACCTCTTCCTCTTCCTTCCAACAGCCAACTTGAACCTGTCCTGCATCTATCAGCTTTTGTAACAACTCCTTGAATTCCTGGCATTCCTCTATGGAGTGTTGTGCCCCTGGATGTATGCCACACATTTCATTCTCCTCATACCTTCCTTTGATCATGCCATACTCATATAATTTTTCAAAAACGAATCGTAGGGACGTCCTCACCTCTCCGGCCTTCTTCACCAACAGGTGGTTATCATCATTACTGATCATATTAACAGATGAATCTCCATGTCCTGGGAGGGGATTGTTTCCGACACTCGGGTTATCTTCTTTAAAACTCAACCAACCCGCATCAATAAGGCCTTGAACCTTATATTTAAGGGCTACGCATTTGTCAGTGGAATGTCCAGGGGCCCCACCATGATAGTCACACTTCGCATTTGGGTCATAACCTTTCGGATATGGTGGCTCAATAGGTTTCAGGGGGGTAATAGCGACTAAGGCATTACTCAAAAGATGTGGTAGTAATTCTGTGTAAGTCATGGGTAGAGGGGTAAAGGTCACGAATTTCTTTTCTTTCTTTTGGGTAGTGTTCTGGTTGGAGTTTTGTTTCCATGTTTGGTTGGCTTGGAGTGGTGTGGCTGAGGTAGGTTGTGTTTGGCTAGGAGGTGGTACTTGAGAGGGCATCCCAAGACCAGGGTAGTAAGGTTGAGGGTATTGAGGTGCTACAACATTGGCTACATATGGAAGCTGAGCTGTGGGAGGGCGATAGGTCTGTCCATAGTACATTGGAGCATAGTTAGGCCACACTGGCGCTGAGGCCACTACATGAGCATCCCCTTCTTTTTTCTTTCCTGTATTAACTGGGGGCTTTTTCGAATTCGAAATTGCGGCTGTTGCTTGCATAATTTTTCCACTTCTTAATCCACCTTCTATCCTTTCACCAATTATGACAATGTCTGAATAGTTTGCAGATACACTACTTATCATGCGATCATAGAAAGGGGCTTGTAGTGTGTCGATAAACATTGCCACCATCTCCCTGTCAGACAAAGGAGGTTCCACCTGCGCTGCTGTTTCTCTCCACCTTTGGGCGTACTCTTTGAATGTTTCTATTTCTCTTTTCACCATATTCTGTAACTGTAATCTGTCTGGAGCCATGTCAACATTATATTTATACTGCCTAATAAAGGCATCAGCCAGGTCTTTCCAGGAACGTATATGAACAGGTTCCAGATGCATATACCAGTTTAGTGCCACTCCTGCCAGACTGTCTTGGAAAAAGTGTATCAACAATTTATCATCGTAAGCATGAGAAGCCATCTTCCGGCAATACATCGTTAGATGGCTCCTGGGGCAAGTGGTTCCCCGATACTTCTCAAACTCTGGGACCTTGAATTTTGGTGGTATCACCACATCAGGAACCAAACAAAGCCCAGCGGCATCCCTAAAACCATAGCCTCCTCCTCCTTCTATAGCTCTGAGCCTTTCTTCCAAGATATCAAACTTTTCCTTGGCCTTAAAACTCTCAGCTAGCACCCCAGGCATGGCAGTATGGGTTGGGTTCATAGCATGAGAATTGTCCCCCATTACAAACTGCAGGGGTTGAGGTTGGGCAACATTCTGAGAATCAGTAACATGTGTTTCAGTCATGTTTCTATCTGTGACATGGGTCGTACGGTTGGCTGGTGTATAGGTAGGGAAAGGTAATGGGACCCGTAGTGGTTCATAGGTGTTTGGTTGAGGATGTGTGACATTTATGGTAGGGGCGGTGAGGTCAGTATTTGGTGGGCTAGTGGCTATAGGTGGCGTGTAGTTTGGAGGCAAGCCATACAGCGGAAAAGCTTGTGACTGAAACCCCTGAGAATGCACAGGATGGGCAGAATACACAGCAGCGGGCATCATACTTCCCGGAGCAATAAAACCCTGTGATGGAGGTGGATAGAAACCAGGTGGATATGGAAAGGTTCCCTCTGTGTTTTCTGCAGAATTACTCCCTTCAGTACTCTTCATAGTTTTCAGAGCCTCCATTATTTGAGCTATCTGCTCCTTCAGTTGATTCAGGTCAGACCTCATTGATTCCTGAGCCTGTTCCAAGTCCTCCATGAGTCTTACTTTGGCACGGGTCCTATAAGGGTGCCGCAGAACCGCGTTTTTGTCTTGAGGAAATATTTTTCTTTATCTATTAAAAACAATGACGTAAGTATGCAAGTAAATGTGAAGAATGTTAATGCTGTTTATTATTTATGCAATTATCCTTTACTTATTTATTTACTTATTTCTTTATTCATTTAATAATATTTTCTTGTATTTATAGAATCATGAGTTTTGCCTTTTGATCAAAAGTGACCTGGGTCGGAATACGTAAAGAGACCAATAGGATCAAGAAGTAAACAAACTCATTTCATTAATATTCAGTGAGAAGTACATTTCATCCAAATTTTCACATTCTCATCAACTACAGCCATTCTTTTCAAACTCTCCAACAAATCCTTACAAAAAGCGAAGAAGTCACAAATCTCTATAGGGGTGGACAGTGGGTTTGTCATTCCTTCTGCTATCCTGAGACATTTTGGGATTTCTGCAATAATCTGGTTAACCAGCCACGCCAATTTCAAGTAGCGGTCTCTCCAAAATACACTATCATCATCAAGCTCCCTGATCCGCTCCTTCGCTTCGCTGAGCAGATTTGCAAGCATATTTTTCCAAACTGAAACCTCCTCTTCGAGTTTGGCAATAACTTCCTTGTGTTTTACTACAGAGTCCTTCAACTCGCTCTCCTTCTGTTGCTTTTTCTTTAGCTCTAACTGATGTGCAGTCATTATTTGGCCTACGCTCTGCTTTTCATTTTGAATCCTCTTTTCATATTCTGCTACCACCCTTTCCAGTTGTTGTTTCAAATCTTCGAACATCTTCTGAACCTGTCTTCCTGCTATTTTGGAGTTCTTGAGTGCTTCTTTTAACCGCTGATTTTCTGCTAGTGCTTTGTCTCTTTCTTGCACTCTCAATCCCAACTCTTTATTGGCAGATGCTAGACACTCTTGAGTTCGCAA
Source organism: Spatholobus suberectus (assembly GCA_004329165.1). Lineage (NCBI taxonomy): Eukaryota > Viridiplantae > Streptophyta > Magnoliopsida > Fabales > Fabaceae > Spatholobus > Spatholobus suberectus. The sequence continues at coordinate 84,834,893 of CM014732.1, forward strand.
TCTTCGCTCTTCTTCAACTTGGGCTTTTTTGCTAACATCCTCCAATGATTTTTCTTCTTAGCATTTTCATCTTGCAAGGACTTCCATTTTTGTTGTGACTGCTCTAGCTCTCTTTTCAACTTCCCTCTCTCATCTTCAGATTTTGCTAAGGCTTCCTTGAGTTTCCCCATCTCTTCCATGTTCACAGTGTCTAGTGTTGGTATTTCCTCTATCACTGGGGTTAAAGGTCGGAAAGGTAACTTAATTTTCTGAACTCTTTCTGTCACCCACTGCTGATAGCTCATTCCTTTACCACAATCCCTCTCTCTTAATTCCTGTCGTCCCTTTCTAACGACTTGGTCCCATGCATATCTTATTCTTCTGAGCATCTCCAAATTTTGTAGGTCCATCTCATGAATAATGAAAGGAGTTAATGCCTCCTCAGAAGGCGAGCCCATCATTGGATACCCTAGTTGTCTTAAGGCCAATGACGGATTATAGTTGATGCAGCCCTTCGTCCCCATGAGTGGTACATTGGGAAAATTTCCACACTGGTATATGACTTTGTCCACTTCTACCCATCTTGGACACCAACGAATCGACTTTTCTGTGAGATCTCTTAAGTATTGAGCCCATTCCTTCCCAGTCTTAGCCTTTACCTCACACAATTTGAAGTCTTCTATGGGACATAGCACCCTACATTTATTAGTGAAGACGCGAGTAGTCATCCAAACATAGAGAGTCGGCAAACAACACATCAGCCTTTTCCCTTTCTTTTCATGACAGAGGTTGTGTGAATAAAATGTGTCTGCTAAAACAGCTGGAACTGGATTTTCTCCTCTGTTTAGATGAGCTAGGAAGACATCAATTGCAGCAAAGTCTACATACCCATCTAAATAAGGGAAAAGGACAATCCCATAAATCGAAAGAGCCAATACTTCTGAGAAAGCGACCCAGTCACTCGCCTCAGATAAAAACTTCATTCTCTCATTCAGATAATTTTGTGAAAACCCATCTACGCCATTCCTATTCAGCTTCTTTTCTTTTAATTCTTGCTCATGGACCTTCAATATTCTAGCCACTGTTCCCACGGAAGGATAATGTCCTACAAACTGATAAGGCTTTTCATTCTTCAATGGACTACCCAAAATCTTCTCATATTCTTCTAGGGTAGGTGCTAACTGGAAGTCTTGAAATGTGAAACACCTGATGGGTGGGTCATAAAACTGTACTAGAGCAGAAAGGGCTTCTATTTGGACATTTACCTCTAACAAGTCTAGGATATTTCCATGCTTTTTAACAAAGGCTGCACGTTGTAACCCTTTTAGCATACCGCTAAAAGCCTTCAATGACTGAATCTCAAGCATCCTAATCTTTACCGGCACAGTTCCCCTTGTTTCACCTCTTGATCCCATGTCCTTCCTTTTTTTTTATATATATACCCAAATACACTTTTGATCAAATTTTGACTTCTCAGATTCTTCAATGGACCTACCTAATGCAAAAAGAAAAGTTATGAGAATGAATGATGTTAAAGGAAAACAATGCATGTAAAAGACAAGAAAAATGCATGTTTGTGCATGATATTATATATTTTACTCTTTTTCCAACAAACGAAGGTAAAATTTTGATTCATCTGCAAAAACAACAGGATGGGTTAGCATAAGGATGCCCCATGGTGTCCTAAATAGGTTTATTGGGACCAAAAGATCCATAATGGTTTAAAAGGACTTCTAACGAGTGATCCTCACCTTAGGACGGCCAATCAGTATCTAAAGGTTTTTGGTCTCTAGGGCTCAATACTCGCATCGGAATGTGACCACAGATTGGAAGTGCATCCAAAATGTGGGCATCCACGAATAAAGTCACGCCCTAGCTGAGACTTTCATGATAACCAAATAGGAAGTGCATCCCGAATGGTACCACTACTTGCCTCTTACCTATCTCAATCTGCACTCAGGCCCGGGTATAGGACCTCACTCATAAGTGTGTGATAAGTGTAGGTGTAGTGTGTGAAAGGGGCAACCCTAAACTACCCCACCTGCAAAAAGGCAACAAATACAATATAAACATGTCTTCTACCTTAAGGTTTTATAAACAAACAACAATAAATAAAGGTCTAAAGAAAATAAATAAATAAGCAAGCAAGAGACAGAACATCACACATCGAAATAAGAGGTTTAACTCTCATTGTCCCCAGTGGAGTCGCCAGCTGTCGCAACCGGGGTCACGACCGAATGGCGAAAAAGAAAAATGATCAGAAGAGTCGCCACTATGATTTATTAAGGATAAACCATAGAAAAACCTACGAATGAAGGTCCTGAACCGAGAGAAAGGTTCGGGAGTTATTTACGTATAGGGAAGGTGTTAGCACCCTATACGTCCATCAAAAGATGGTTACCTTTTCATCCTAATGTGTGAAAGTCTTATCTCTTGATTAGCCATTTTATTTTGAATATATAAAAAAGATTTAAAATTTTTTAGGTTTTCGAGATCGACAGGGGTGAGCCCCTGCTCCTACGTATCCTCTGGTGCAATGAGGAATTCAGACTCACGTAGTTCTTTGTAGAAAATATTTGTTGGTGGATTGTTTTTATTTTTTTTATTTTTTTTATTTTTATTTTTTTTTATATTTATTTTCGTTTTGTTATTATTTTATTTTTAGTATTGTAAAGATATACTCAATAACCAAATTGGAAGTGCATATAAAGTGGTTATCTATATACCTTTTAAGGATTTTCATAATAGTCAAATAGGAAGTGCATCCAAAGTGGCTACTTGAAATCCTTTTAAAAAGAGAAAGTTTAATATGATAAAAAGATTTAATAACTTTATTTTATATTATTATTATTTATTTTATTTTATTTTTTTTATTGTAAAGGTATACTCAATAACCAAATTGGAAGTGCATCCAAAGTAGTTATCGATATACCTTTTAAGATTTTCATAATAGTCAAATTGGAAGTGCATCCAAAGTGACTATTTAAAATCCTTTTTGTCAAAATATTTTATTATATTTTACTTCAAAAAAAACATTATTATTATTATTATTAAAAGGGAATGATAATCAAATAAGAAGTGCATCTTAAATGATTAATGTTCATATTAAAAACTTTAATAATGTCTAAATAGGAAGTGCATCCTACGTGACTATTATTAAGTTTGATGGTTTATTTATTTTGTTTATTTATTTATTCATTTATTTTATTAAAGAAAACTAATTACAATTATTATTTTAAAAAAGGAACCTATAATATTATAAACGTAAAATTCTAGTCTTACGTGAATCACCTAAGGTTGCTATTATTATTATTATTATTATTATTATTATATGACGGGAACCTATAAATAAAAATAATAATAATAAACTTGTGCTAACGGAGGAGTAAGCTAATATGCAAGAATTAAAAGCATCCGAGAAGCATGGGCCAAATTGGCCGAAGTAAAAAAAAACAACGGACTCGGGTCCATTTGGTTTTCCGTATGGGATCAAGTATCGTGATGGTCACACAGTCCTTTTCTTCACGAACAAAAATTCAAGACCCTAGGGCGGAGCGACCTTGCGCACTACAGTAGAGGAGCAGTGGCGGTGGGAGAAAAATGATGAGGCAGTGGCGGACGAAGCTTTCGTCGGAAAGAGAGAGCAACGTTGCTACGCCTGTGGTGCGGTGACGACCTCGAGAAGTCCCTAGAGATGTAACAAGCCATATCGTGGCGATGCGGCATCGCCATGGTAGCCCGTGGGTGATGGTGCAATGGTGATCTACGCGTCAGCGAAGGGCTTCGCAATGATGATAACACACTCATGAAGTTGTAATTTCACAATGATGCCAAATGCAGTGTTGATTAGCATATTACAGAGATTCACGCAGCAATATTTTGAGGGATGAGTTTCGTTGAGACTTTGTGTGGAATTAATGCAGCGAAAACAAGTATATTACGGAGAATTGATCCACTAGGGTGAATGAAGGTGAAATCAACTTTTTTGATCTGAATTTATTGATTTGGTGTTCTTTTTTTTTTTGTGTAACACGACTTTCGCTTACTATGATGGATTTGTGTAAAATTTGTAACTCTATAGAAATCCTTGTGTAGTCAGAAATTAAATGTTATAGATGCGAAACTGAATCAATATATTAACTAGTATTCGCATAGTATTGATGATCTTGAACTAAAACTAAATCTATTGTGTTAGCGTGATACAGAACAGAGTAATTTCATCAACGAGTATAACATATGGATTGACCAATCTATTTCGCACAGATTCAAGAAGTAAATATCAAACACAAAATTACTTATGGTTGCAGAGCAATTCAGAGATAGCAGATTAGGAGATTTTTTGCAAACAGTTTGAAGGAGGGAGAAGAGTAATACCTTCGAAGCCTTCACAAATTGTCTCCGTCCTGCAATATTGCTATTCTCTTCACTCTCCAATATCTTTCTTCTTTCCTCTGTTTCTCGTTTCCTCTTCCCGCACTGTTCTCCCGACTCTTCCTCCTTTCTTCTTTTTAAAAAATGACGTCCTCCTCTGTATTCATCCATTCAGCTTATTTATAGAGAGTGAGATGCTTGGCCTGCAAGCTTCGTCCACATTTTTTTTGCTTTCTCTAATTGTGTACATTTTGTGTTCATTAGGAATGGGCCTTGGGCCCAATGCCCTTTCTTCTCCCTTTTTTTTTTAATTTTAGAATTTTTTACTTTCCTTTTCCTCAATTAAATGATTATGGGCCTAATGCATGTCTAGCCTAATGAGCGTAAGACACAAGATGTTATTAACTAAAATTATTATTATTACTATTATTTATTTATTTATTTTTTATTATTTTATAATTTTTTATTATTGTATGGACTACCCGGATAAAATTGGGTATTCACACAAATTATGAAAAAATTTCTCTTTTACCAAATGTTTCCATATAGTAACCCATTTTGAGTTTTTAAAACTATTATTTTGTTTAAGTTTTTTAATTAACTTTTCATTTATATATATTTTTGACGTTTTCTATTTTTAACCTTCTAAATTTATTTTTTATATTTTTATAGTTATTTTTGAATTTTTCTTAAAGAAAAGAAATGTAATATAACTAATGTTTTATGAAACAGAAAATTCTATTTTTATTGAATGTACAAATCTTAAGCAAATAAAAATAAAAATATATATTAATATAATAGCCATTTAATATTATTTTTTACTTAATTATAAAAATAAATATAAAAAATTCAATAATAATTATCATTTTTAAATAGATATTTTTCTTAATATCATATGAGATAATTTTTATTTAATTTTTCAATAGATGATGAATTATTTTATTAAAAGAAATAGTAAAAATAATTACGAGACAATTAAAAATTAGTAAAGTTTGGATGTTAGAAGGTTTTATTTATTTATTCGAAGAGGGGTGTTAGAAGTTAAGTAAACTAATATTTGTATTTTTTTTAGTGAGTAAAGTAATAGTTATTTTAGAAACTAATAGCGAGTGAACTAATAGTTATATTGGATTTCATAAAAAAATATATAGTTATATTAGAACATATTTGGAACTGCCTAACCATTAAAGTTTAAAAATGGCTGTTAAGATAGTATTATTTAAAAATATAATAAATTATATGAATTGTAAAATAAAATTATATTGATTTGTTTGAATTGACCTAATTACACTTTTAAATTAATTTCATTATTAATTAATTGAATAATTACTCTATAAATAAATGTATACTTGAGTTTTAAAATCAATTCTATTGATTGGTTTTAAGTATATTATTATTGTTGTTGCTGTTGTTGTTGTTATAAGTTATAACCTCTTAATGTTACAATTATATGAATTAAATATTTTTTTATAAGTGATGAGTTAAATTATGATTTTTTTATATTTATAAGAATTATATTTATTTTAATAATAGTAATCGGTGTATAGAAAAAATTATTAAAAAATAACTTATTTAATTAAATATTTAAAATTTGTTAAAACAGTTTAAAATTTATTAATCAAATATAATAAAATAAAAATAGTTTCCTTCATTATGTCTGAGATGGTAATGGATAATCTTATTCCTGTAACACTACTTTGTGTCTGAGATGTTCCTTTTTTAGAATGTGCTTATTCTATTGGAATTTAGCAACAATAATAGCGAAATACAAATCCATGACTCTCGTATGATAATTTGCACTTAGAAACGACAATAATTTATTCATACCTGACTCACATTTTATGGGTTAAGAAATACAATTTAGTAGGTCACGTGCCAAGCACATGAATGTTGACATGGAGTGATAAGTTAGTTGATATGTGGCACGCATGATGAATAATAATGTGGCAGTGTTGTCTAGCCACTCCATTTTCTACATAACACTCAACTTAACAGTAGGAACTAAAATTGATGGTAGAAAAATAAATAGGAATTAAAAACTTAAGAAGAATTAAGTAAAGACTAAAAACAAAATGACCTATATTTATAAGAATTAAAAACATGTTAAACTTGTAAAATATAATGAAGGAGCACATGGCTTCCGTTTTGATGGATGTATACTTTATGCACAGTGTACATTAGGAACAAAACAATAGCTTCAAAAGCTATAGATGAATAAACAATAGCGTTAAATTCTTACCTAACATTTGAAACTAGTGATTCTCGTATTGGTATGGATTATATGGAGTACACAGTAGACAAGCACGACAAAACTACCGATCTCTGTTTGGTTTACTAAGCTTGTGCAGGCGAAGACAAGAGACCAACGTTTTTTAATTGTTTTCCTTGTATACTCCCGCAAGGGTCCTTCTTTATTCTTCATTTTTAATATTTAGGCTAAATTACATTTTTGCTCTCCTATTTTTTTAATCTGTAATTTTAGTTGTTATTTTTTTAGAGATATTTAGTCCTTCTATTTTTAAAAATCCACAATTTTGGTTATTCCATCAAATTTCTTGCGTTGACCGTTAGTAATTTAATATTGATTCTAATGTATCAATACTTAAATAATATGTTAAAGTCAGAGTCAACATTAGAGTCAATATTGACACGATAGAGTCGACATTAAATCACTAATGATCAATACAAGAAATTTGACAGAAGAATCAAAATTGCAGATTTTTAAAAATAAAGAGACTAAATGTCTCTAAAAAAAAGTAGGGAGACCAAAATTATAGATTTTTAAAAATAGGAAGACTAAATGTCTCTAAAAAAAAGTAAGGAGGACCAAAATTGCGAATTTTTAAAAATAAGAAAACTAAATGTCTCTAAAAAAAAGTAGGAGAATTGCAAATTTTTAAAGATAAGAAGACTAAATATTTCTAAAAAAATAATAAGATCAAAATTGTAAATTAAAAAAATAGAGGGATCAAAAATATAATTTAGCCTAATATTTATTATGAGAGAGTACTTGTCAGGCACGTAGATCCATTATCGGTGGGTTTAGAATAGGAAATACATAGGAGCACACGAAGCTGACAAATAAAGGTTTGTGGATATTATCTGTATTTTTTAATCTTATATGATATTTAGTATAGACACATACTAAAATTTAAATTAATTAAGTGTCAACTATACATAAAATATTTATTGATTTTGTCTATTATAACAATTTTTATATAATTGAGTCTTATAAATATTTGAACTTGGGTATGAGTTACAATAATATACGGCACAAATGGAATCTTATCAAATAAGAAATCTTTATTACTGTAAGAAATATGAACTATAATTTTGGATCGTTAGTAATTAATACTCACATGTCACTTAGAAAAGTCATGTACTTTTATCTTCTTTTTTTCCAACCATCTATATATGGTAATATAATCCAGATTTATACTTTACATTTCTCATAATAACCTAAACTTCTTACTTGATGTGTGCGTGGGTCATATATATACATATGTGTGTATAAAGAGAAAACAGTCTTATATATTTGATAATATTTAAACAGTCAAGATGTGATCATTAACTAACTTTTATTTTTGACTATTCATATAATTCTCATTTCACATAACAAGCAAAACTTCTCACTTGAACTTTTTATATCACCTTTAAATGCTGATATGACGTGTTATTTGACACATCATTATTTAAATATATTTGACATATATATGTGTGTGTGTGTGTCTATAGAGAGAGAGAATTATTACTTTTTTAATTATATTTCAATAGTATTATAATGTAACAAATTATAAGTGTGTTAAGATATCAATTTTTAATTATCACATTAATTACTAATATTGCTTATTTTATTCTTATTCATTTTAGATGGGTTAAATTCTTTATATTTAATATATTTATAAGATAATAAAACTCATCACAAAATGTTTGTGACCTTTAAACCTTTTGTTAATTATTTTTTAATGCCTTGATTTTACTCGATATAAAAAATTTGTCTAAGTAAATAAGAGTCTTTTACTTAAATATATTTTTTGTTTCAAAAAAATATGTGTTTTTTTATAATCTTGTATTATAAATTAAAATATATAATTTGGAGAATGAATTTTTCACTTTCTTTATTCTTTTAGTTAGACTTTTTAACATTATCTTATTTGAATGTGCATTTCATATACTACCTCACAATTAGATAAAAATTTATCTCTCAACCTCAATTATCTCAAACAATTTTTCTTTTATCTTTATTTATATATCTGATCTTTTTAATTGTCTATCCCTCTTAGTCTATTTGATTTTATCTCTACCTCTAAATTAAATTTTAATAATTTTTTAAATTATCAATAGTTAAAAATAACCTTGTATTATAATTCAGATTGTTCTATATAAATCTAAAATATAATTTATATATTAAAAAATTTACTTATTATAAATTTTAATTATATAAAAATAAACATTCATCTCATACAATGCACAAATTAAAACATTAGTTTTTATTCTTTTTTGATCCTTACATTCATAAAAATAATGTAATTTTAGTCTTCCACTAAAAACTAAAATTACATAATTTTTGAAAATTTAGAAAATAAAAATTGTAAGAATTTAAGAAAAGACATTTTTTAAATATTAAAACTATTTTAAATTGTATAAAAATATAAATAATACAAAGTAAAAAAGACAGGCCAACGGCCTGCATGGAGCAGCCTATTTTCAAGCTAGACTGAGCATTATTAAATTAATATTAGATTAAAATTTTCGGAGTCTAACCGTCACCATATATTGAGTTGTTTTAGTTATAAATGATTTTTTGGTCAATACTTATAATTTATAAAGTAATTTTAGTTTTAAAATTATTGCCAAAACTAACAGGCTGTGACACAATACGGCCCAGGAAAAGCCATGGGCAATATGGCCCAATTTCTCTAGGCCTTTTCCTGCAACACATCAAACATCATCAGAAAGCAAAAGAAAGAGAATTGGATTTGGGGAACATTTGGTTGATTAGGGTTTCTTTGGTTATTGAAACGTACCTGTAGCCTCACAGTCACACAGCAATGGAAGCAATCACTGAGGGAGTGAACAACATCAACATCTCCGATTCTTATAAGAAGAATCGCATTCAGGTCTCCAACACCAAAAAGCCCCTCTTCTTCTACGTTAATCTCGCCAAGGTACTGATTTCCCTTTCGATATCAAACTCGTTAAGTTTTTCAGTTATGGACCATGTTTAATTGTTGCGCGCACGTTGGATTTATGTAATTTTGTTGTTACTTTGTTTTTTTTTTTTAATTATTATCATATTTATGCTTTGCAGAGGTATATGCAACAGCATAATGAGGTTGAGCTCTCAGCACTAGGAATGGGTATCAAATCTTGGAACTAAATCCTTCTTCGTATTGTTTGCACATTTTGTGATGTGGGTTTTTCCTTTTAATCGTTTTGAGTCTTTTTAAGCTATTTATTTCATTGATCACTTTAACTATGTCAATTAAGAATTGCGAGTTGTGAGAAACTGAAGAATAGTATACAATGAAATTTTATTTGAACTGTAGAGAATATTTTTTGGAAACAATGTTGCATACCAGTCTACCTAAATATGATTTTCTTATAGGCAGTCTCCGTAAATGTTTTAAGGCCTTGGCCAGTTGAACAGGTGTTTAAGGTGGTGTTTAGGTTCTTTGGCTACCTCTGTGACTCTGTCTGCCCTTAGCATGGACAGAGTAAGGTAGGCATACTCTTATTGTATTAGCCTTTTAGCATGTGGTATGTTTCTCAAGAAGAAAAAAGCTTTATTCTGCTTGTGCAAATGGTATGATATGTACAGAGAAATTGAGATTTGAGGACAGATAACATAACTTATGCATTGAAGAAGCCATTTTGGTATTTGATTCTGATAAGAAGATAGTTCCTGTCTAATAATTGATTGTATTGATAATGAAATTAACGCTGGATCACAGAGAAACATAAGAGCAGTACTTGCTCATACTCTCTGATGGGCCCTGGCTCATAAGGTTGGACTGAACAGAATGTCGACCCCCTCCACCCCCCACATTGTCTTAGGAGTCGTCTTCATTGCACCCAAGTAAAATTGGAGTATCTAACTGTTAAGGTTTTAATTTGCTAAATAATCGTTTCACTGTGAAATATTTTTTAAAATTAAAAAAATACACCCTTTCTTTGAAGCCACTTCCTCTGAAAATCTTGCCTGTGATCTCTCCAGTAATTTGCTAGCCAGTCATTACTTCACCAGCTCTTCCCATCCCAGCCAACAGAAGAGCAGCCATGAATCAACATTCTTGAATTCGTGCTGTCACAACCTCCGCACCCAAACAACTGTTCTCCATCTTTCCCATATGCCTTCATAACTGCAGCCACCATAATGGTTTAACCAGACCTGTCACCATATGTGCCATGACCCTCTTCCACCATCCTCCATGCTGTCACCAATGACCCAGTCTCCATGCTGTTTCAGAGGCATGTGGTTCAAATCCACCCATATCTGTGCTCCTCCATCCCTGCCCTGTGACCATGGCTCTCAACTGTGTTGCTTACAGCTCCGTCAATGTCAACTTTGCTGGCACTGTCAGTTGAAGACCCAGAGCACCAGCCTTCTCCATAAAATGTAAAACATTCCTGAAACAAATGCACCAACCAGGAGCACCATCACCTCTATTTCTTCCTCCTGAAAGGATAGAAGCACCAACTTAAATTTAGGAGCACGGACTTCTTCTGCTGCTTTTCTACAAAAATATTTATGCTGATTCACCAAACAAACCATTGGTATTGGATGGTAACCAAATATTGACATCAGCTGTGCAAATTGTCTCTGCACATTGTTTCGTAAATTTATGTTACAATTACAAAGCATCAAGTTCCAATACATTGCTGGTAAACTACAATGGTGGGATTCACATCTGAGAGTGGTCGGTAGTGGAGATTCAACTCAGTAGAGGTTGTCCAAGAAGTTGCCGGCAGATGAGCACATATTTTTAATTTATTAAATACAGGGTCTATTTTGCAATATTTTAAAACATGAGATAATGTTTAAATCCTTTAAAATTGATTTATTTACACTATTTTACTATGAGTATCCATACCCTAATAGGCCATTGGAGTATTAGAATAACCCATTTTCTTACATAGTTACATCTGTCTATATATGTATGTATTCTCTCTCATCTACACTGTCTATAACTAACTTTCCCTGTCCACTGGCCACTATCACGTTTCCCTGCTAATTAAAATTAAGCTCTGGTGGTTTCAGACCTGAGTATAAACGTGTAAGGGCTTCTCCACACTGGACATATCCATGACAGTATTTGGATCTGCAATTCTATCAACTTCAGTAGGACAGACATTTAAGAAAGACTAAGTAACATGTTTGCTATGTGTCTTTTCTGTTTGTATGGGAAGTAGGAACATAAATGATAATGGAAAAAATGGAATTTAACTTGGAATTTTGATACTGTTGATTTATTTGCTGCGTTACCTGTTTCTTTCCTCCTTAACTTAAAATCAGACAAGCCCCAAATATCAAGAATCAAAGGGTTAAGTATATTGTGGCCTATAGCCGTTTTCAAAATTCACTTATAATGCCGGATGCAGATCTCCCCTCTATGCTCCTTTTTGAACCCCAAATAAGCTGAAGGTAGTATGATTTTGCTGACACGTAGCATCTTTGAGCTTGTAATCAACATAAACTTGGAAAATCTGCTTAAGAGTTAAGACGAATTGTGTTAGCTATTTGTTGAACCACACTGTATAAACACTTCAGTTAGATGTTTCTTTGACTACTGACTACACCGAAGTTCTACTCCAACAGCCATTCGAATTTAAACTCCTCTTTATAGTTTTAATCTAGGGTTTAAGTATAATACATATATTCCTTGGGATAGTAGAACGATATTCATAATTAAAGTGAGGAAGGATACTCGGTCTACTTCATGATTTACATATTGAGTCATTCCTTTGTAGTTTGCTCTTTGCCAACCTATTTCTGATATCGTTTTTATTTTATTATCACAGCTATTGCTACGGTGGTTACTGTTGCTGAAATCTTGAAAAACAATGGGCTTGCTGTTGAAAAGAGTGAGATATTATATTCTCTTTTTTGGGGGAAATATCTACCTTTCTCCTCTCTTTCTCAAATGATTGAACAATCAAATTTGATTCGTGGTGGAATCTTTTTGCAGAAATCATGACATCAACAGTTGACATCAAAGATGATTCTAGAGGTAGACCGGTCCAAAAGGCCAAGGTAAGGATAAAAACACAATTCTTGCTTACTTTAGAATATGTTTGTATTAATCCTTCCAACGTATGGCTTTGGATTCTGCTTTATGACTTGTAAAATACTTCTCGTGATAAATCATATTTTAGATTGAAATATTACTGGGGAAGACTGCAAACTTTGATGAGTTGATGGCTGCCGCGGCTGCAGAAGATGGTGAAAATGGAGATATTGAAGAGCACACTGCATAAAGTTCATCGCAGTTACACCTGTCTCGAGTGAAGATATGTGTGTCTATGGTTTGTACCTTCCTGGCAATGGTCAAACATTACCGAGGAGAGCGTTTGCGAAAGAAGAATGGTTCTGTGTTTTTAGTAGGTAATGGACAAGCATAGAATTCATTTATATAGACTGACCTGCGATGTTGAACTATGCAATTCCTTCATTTCTTTTCCCTATAAATAGAGAGGCTTTGTGTGTCTTTGCTGTTGCTGGGTGGTTCAGTTTGTCATTTTTCGATGGATGGGAAGCATTGGCACATTTAAGTACCTCAGTTTGAACGATAACGTAATATCCAGAGTTTCAATATTTACTGATCACTAACAGTTCTAACTGGGGCAGAGCCGGGTATCTAACTAGGTTCCAAATCCAAATCTACGGCGGTTCTATATTATTAGCTAGCTCAATATGAACCTGCGGTTAGAAAAAGAGAAATGTTAAGAATATACTTTTTGGCATATTTTTTTAAACGTATTTTTTTTATTGATTGAAAATTATAAAATTTTGTGAGTTTTACATTTTATTTAATAAATCTCTTTCATGATTTTGTAGTTTTTAGAAAAGTTATATTTGTATAATAAATTGTACAACCAAGAGAGAGAGAGAGAGAAAAGAGAGAAAAAATTGAAATATAATAAATAATGTGATAGAGAGACAAGTAATAACTTCATAATGTAACACTATTGCGATGAAGGATAACAAGTGTGCCCGCTTATCTTTACGTTCACACCGATGAAAGGCGAGAATAGGGGTACTAAAAAAATCCCTGTTTTGGGGTATTTCAGTTGGGAATTCCTATTAATACACTCTTGGACAACATTTCATGATTCGAATAATATTACTTTTTTTTTTTTTTAAAAGTGTATGGTTTACAATACATTTTATTCGGAATATACGTTGTAATTATCAAAATGTCCCTAATATATAAAGTGTATAATGTAAATATTATTTTGATATAATGCATAAAAGCAAACAAAATAAGGTAATATTATAATTGTGTTACAAATAATTTTTTAACATTTATTTATATAAATGTTCTCTTTTAATATAAATAATAGAAAAACAAATATAACGTTTCGTATGACGCATAGCTTGAAACTTGTATAACATATATATATATAACAATGAATACGATGTTGGGGTGCTCTTCTAGTATATAGTAGTATTACATTTAAAAAAAAAAAAAGGGCAGCTCACTAAACAACACCTTCATTATTTTTTAATCTAAATTTCATATCTATAATTTTAACTTAAATTTATATTTAATTTTTTAGATATTAATTGTATTTTAATTAGTTTTAAATAAAATATATAATTTTATCTACTATACAGCTGACTTGAGTATTGCATGGATAATCATGCTAGTTTTCATACATTATCGGGTTTTGTACCGTCACTTAATTATTTTTTATATAAGATTAGTCTGTATTTTAATTATTTTTATATAAAACATATAATTTCATCTGCTATGTATCTGACTTGAGTATTGCATGATAATCATGTAATTACAAACTATATGAATAGTGAGTTTGCTGACTTTTATAATAGAGTTTGATTTTTATGTATTATTATTGTAAAATTTTTTACATTATATCTAATAAAAAATCATAGTAGTAAGTATGACTTTTAAGATAGTAATCATACAAGTTAATAAATTTATCATACATAACAATTTTAGATTAAATGACAATATAATTTTTTTTATACTATTAGTATATAAATGATATACTCTTTAAAATAAACGTCATGGTAAGAATTATTTCTAAGAGAAAAAAGTATATATACTAACGGTGTAAATTTTTTTACATTATTATTCAATCACAAATTATATATATGATAAGTTTATTGATTTTGATAATAATTATCCTACAAGTTACATAAAAAATAATTTTTAATTAGTTAATAGTATAAAATATTTTATACTAAAAATACATGTCTATTAAACTCTAGTATAAAAACTTTTATAACAGTTCATTATTGTACTAAGTTAACAATCTTATTATATATCACATTCTATGATTAAATAACAATATAAAAAATCTTGAGGGTTAAATATGTTTTTAGTCCTCTAAAAATTAATCTATTTTGGTTTTAGTTCTTAGAAAAAAATTTCCTTAAATAAAATCCATCAAATATTAGAAAATATCCTATTTAGATTATTGAGCTAAATTCTGCTTAACTTTTTTGTTAAATGATAACCACATCAACTTCAAAATAAAGTATTTTATTACCTGAAGTGCCCAATAATAATTTTTAATAAAAAATCGTGTAATTACTTTTGTTTTATAGTTAAAAAAAATATGTGGTTTAAGGTTAAATATGTAATAATTTTATTCAAAAAATATGTTACTAATCTAACCTGGACATAATAGTTGACATGAACGGCCACATCAATAAATTAATGGTGACTGTGATGCTAATATGATCATCATTTAACAGAAAAGTTAAACAGAGTTTAGTACATGAATCTAATTAGAGTATCTTTAATATTTGAAAGACTTTATTCAATTTTTTTTTCTGAAGACTAAAAATAAAACAGGTCAATTTTTAGAGAACCAAAATATATTTAACCCAAATTTTTATTAAATTCTGATTTTAATAAGCTTCATAAATATTACGAAGTATAATGCATAAAACAGTAAATAGGATACCCAAAATGTATAATGCATATAGCAAAGCGATTCTGCACCGACGCACCGTCATTCCATCGTCGTCACAATCGCAGGGACCGATCATCAGCGGGTTACGTGATATGAAATGTTCGTTTTTTCTGTGAAACCTTTCTTCAGCCTTCTCGTCGGCTCCCTCTTACTCCTCTTCCTTCTCGCGTTGCTATCGCCTCCTTCCCTGTTCTCCCAAAATCCCATTTCTGGGGAACCCTCATTGTACGTTGTTCACAATTTCATTACCCTTCTTTTTTCATGGGTTTAATCTGCCATAAAGTTTTGAACTTGGCAACTGGGCACCTTCAATATGGAACTTAGTATCTCGGGCTGTAACTTTAACTTTTGTTGTTTTTTGTTGTGCAGAGGGGAGGTGGATATATGGAGTGTTCGGAGACTCGTGGAATGGAAACCTTGCAATTGGTGGCTACAAGGCCATCAAACAGGTACTTTTTATTACTTAATCAATTGATGTTTGTTTCAACTACATCTCAGCTTTGGAGGTTGAAATTTTGTTATTTTTAATGAATTTTGTATTTACTAGATTCATTTTGTGAAAATGAGTTCGGGCTTGACTTTTTTATTCATTTAATTTAATAATGTCACAGTCTCACAGGGATAGCTATAAATGTCATTGTAATTGAAGTTTTGGAAGTTGCTTGGAGTGGATATACTTGTGTGTTTAATAATTGGAATTTGGAGCATAGGCTTGGCTTTTAATTGTTATTTGGACTTGGATTTGCAATTGATAGGGTTAAATTGTTGAGGGTTAGGGGTGTTGATTGGCTTTTTATTTTCTGAATCAACCTTAATTGGCTTTCATTGCAGACAATTGCTTTCGTTTTTTTGTTTATTCTTGAAATGGTGCAGCTCTACCATTAGAAACCAATGGATATATCAGAGTGGATTGCTATGGGGGCCTCAATCAGATGCGAAGAGATGTGAGTACTTGAAGAGAACTCTTGAATTTCTGCTCCAGATCCTTAGAAAATCTTCAATACTCTTTTGCTGCTTTCTTTAAATTGAGATAAAATCTACAACGATTGCAGTTCTGTGACGGTGTGGGCATTGCTCGTCTGTTAAATGCAACCCTCGTCCTGCCAAAGTTTGAAGTGGCTTCATATTGGAATGAAACAAGGCAATTTACCTTTCCATTTCTGTGGAATTCTACTTTGCAAATTTTTACTCGAAATTGTATTTATTGGTTGACTAGTAAATTTTGTTATCCTATCTCCTGATCTATGTTATTCTAAGTTACAATGTGACACTTGCCTTAATCCTGCTCTAAGAAAGGATTTCTGAATACTTGGTTCCATTACAGCGGTTTTGCAGATGTATATGATGTAGACTACTTTATACAGCATATGAATGGCTTTGTCAAAATTGTCAAAGAGTTACCACCAGAGATTGCATCAAAAGAACCTGTTCGAGTGGACTGTAGCAAACGGAAAGGGCAATTTGATTATGTTGAAAGTGTTCTTCCATCTTTATTGAAACACAAGTACATTTCAATCACCCCAGCAATGTCCCAAAGAAGAGACAGGTATGATTATGTATCTTGCTGTGATAACCGACTCTTTTTTAGTTCTAATCCCGGAAATTGATTGCTCTTAAAATATAAGCACCTTGGATATTGTTGATCCTAATAATTTCATGCTGAATGAGGTTTTGCTTCCAAATATCCTTTTTTTTTTCCCTTTCCGTGTATATTGATAGGGGGATTTCACTTCATAATAGCAATTGTTATAGTGGGTAAATTCTTAGCATTTTAGTATTACTTTATAAGTGAATTTATTCCTGATAGCCTTTGTTTTCATCCATTATCAAAATTTTCAACAGTAACATTTAGTATCTACAATTGCTATGAGCTTCTCCAAAAATTTTGGTTTGCTTAATACCGACAAATAATTCAATTGAGTTGTAATATTTTGTCTCATGTGACTAATGACCATATGAAGCCAAATAGCTTAAATTAGTGAACAAGGTAGAAGGAATTTATTCAACATCTAGAATGGTTAAACTGCTGTAGAAAATGGGGGCTATCAAGAATCATGCCCGCCCCCCTTTTATTTTTTCACAGTTGTATTGTAACTAGGTTTGGTTGTTCTTTGGCTTTCTTCTGTCGTTGCAGATACCCTTTTTATGCAAAAGCTGCTCTCTGTCAAGCTTGTTACAAGGCATTACGTCTCACCAGATCCTTGGAAATGAAAGCCTCTCAACTCCTAGATGCAATACCTAAACCCTTTTTGTCTCTTCATCTTCGTTTTGAGCCCGACATGGTTGCGTACAGCCAGTGCGAGTACCCTGGCCTTTCTCCTGCTTCCATCAAAGCCATAGAAGCAGCACAAGTGGACAGAAAACCGTGGACTGGAGAGTTAGCCCGCGTTTGGAGACAGCGGGGGAAATGTCCGCTTACACCTAATGAGACAGCTTTAATACTTCAAGCTCTTTCCATCTCACCAACCACGAATATATACCTGGCAGCTGGAGATGGTTTGATGGAAATTGAAGGGTTGACAGATACCTACACTAACATAGTTACTAAGTCAAGTCTTCTCAGTGGGGAAGACTTCACAAGCATGCATGGCAATACAAAAGCTGCTTTGGATTATTATGTATCCATTAACAGTGATTCGTATATAGCCACTTATTTTGGGAACATGGATAAGATGGTTGCAGCAATGCGAGCTTTCAAAGGTTTGTATAAGACTCTATTTTTGAGCAGAAGAGGTTTTGCAGAATTAACCTCACAGGGTCTTGGGGGAAAGGAGTTGATGCAAGCCCTATGGAAGGTTCACAGAGATGATTTTGCCATGGGAAGAGGCTCTGCTCTGCCCGAGTGTTTTTGCGAATTCAAGTTGTGATTTTGGATTCGTCACTTTTTACCTTTGGCATTATTAATTTAATTGTGCTTCTCACTTCTCAGAAAGGCACTTCTTAGCTTCTGTCTGCTTGCTTATTATTTTGTATTGATGTTATGATTTTTAAATCGATCACTAATGAATTTTGGGCATACATTTGGTGTATGGACACTAGTGAAGTGATTACACAATTAGAAATACCCATCGTGTTAAAAATACTACAAAGACTTAAATGATACATAAATAAGCTTGTCTCTATATATGTGATTGGCTAGTGAAACAACAATTTAGTCTTTGACAGGATTGATGCGCGCTAAAACTAAGCAATAAAATAGTTAATAGTTGACAAAATTTAGGATCAAATTAACGGATTCTACTATCACGATTAGGTTTACCGATTATTCATAAATGTAAGGACGAAGGGTTTTTTTTTTTTTTCGTAATTTTAGGAACTCATAATTGGTGAACGTAATTTAAAAAACTTGAGCGATTTACTTGGCTATTGATAGTGCTATTAGTTGGGTGATATTGTGTTGTTATAAGATCTTCACGGGTGGATTATGTTATGATCATAAGATCTTCAGGGATTGGCTTGGATCCAAAAAAAGCCGATGATGTAAAACTCAACTTCCAAGTGTTTGGATAAGAATCTGTTGGCCACAAATTGCAAGTGTTGAACGGCCCGAGAAGCATTGATACAAAGGAAATAGATTTGGAATCAATCAAACACTGATTTAAAGCTTGTCAAATTATAACATAAACACGCACTTTATTGTCTGTTGGGAATTCTCACATTTAATTTTAATATTTCTAATATTTAAGTTTCTCTTTCAGTCTTTCTCCTAATATGTAAAATCATGTAAATAAAAGGACTAATAAATCTACAAGCATTAAAAACAAACAAATTGAATCAAAATAACTAAATATTAATAAAAAGGGTTTAAAAATTAGTTCATCATCATCAATCCTAATTGGATTACTCTCAATCCCTAATTTGACTCCTCAACCATGTTCAAGTTGTAATCCATAAAAATAAGTCCAAACATAATGCATCTAGCAAGAATAAAGAGAAAAGGAATAGAAAAATGATGGTAGCCAAAAGTCTACTCCTATGAATATGCTACTCTTACTAATCATGTCAACAGTCCCAAGTTTTGCTTCCAAAAGTAACGAACTTTCACTCTAAATTCCAGATAACAAGCCGACTCCAAGACTGATCTCTAGTTCCCTCTAAAAGCGACTCAATTTAGGTTTTAATAGTTAGGATTAAGAAAAAACTTTTTCGTCTAATACAATGAAATGATAAAATGAAGATCCGCACATCTTAATACATCCGCGATCAGGGCGAAATTCCCCAATCAAGTTGCATATCTTACTCACATTTCTGTGTTGTTTGCTGCTACGATCCATGACCTAAGCACGATTTTTTTTTTAATTTTTTTATGAACTCGAGATATCCCCAATTGAAGGTCATAGACCAATCTCTCAAAGTATTGAAATTCATTTAAAACCAATCTCTTGAAGTAATAAAATCCATTTAAAAATCGACCTCTCCAAATAAATATAAATATAATTCTATACATACAAACCCTTAATCATATGCTTAAAGGACATAATTACCTATCAATCATGTCACACCATATTGATTAAGGACAAATCCTGTCTTATGCTGTGTCATTAAAAAAAATCCAAGTCTCACATCAACTAGAGATAGTGTCAAAATAAAATATATAAGTGGGAAACAACCCTCATTTTATGAGTTAGCTTTTGAGGTTGAATTAGGCTTAAACCCAAATTATAAGATAATATTAGAGTTTATCCTAAATTCATTAACAGGTCACATATCATATTATCCACACACCAAACCCAATAGTGATGGGTGTGAGGGGATGTATTAGGAAAAATCCAAGTCCCATATCAGCTAGAGATAATACCAAGATAGAGTATATAAGTAAGGGACAACCTTTACCTTGTGAGCTAGCTTTTGAGATTGAATTAGATCCAAACCTAAATTGTAAGATGTCAAACACCTCTAAATGTGTATTAATACTAACTTGAGCACAGAAATCTAGTTGAAAAAAACTGAAGAGTTGTCCAGTTAAAATCTCCCCTAATTTTTTCAAAACGAGAGAATCTTCTCCCTAGTAACTTTTCATGTTTTTGCGGTCACCAAACCAAATTCCCACCTACAATAATAATAAAACAATAGTAGCCAACCAATCTAAAAAAATGCAAATTTCCCTAAAGATGAATATGAAAACACTAAATCTGATAATTAAATGCTATGATTCTGTTTAAACAAATTTCTCCATAAATACTTTTAAAGAAAATAAAAAATAATATAAATTTTTTCCATAAATTAAAATTAACTTATATATAAATTAAAATCAACTTTTTAAAGAACCTAAATCATTTAACTTCTCCAAAACACTAAATTTTAACTTATACATAAACTGAACTTTTGAGAAAACCTTTTCTTTTTCTTATTTTTTTTGTCCTATAAATACTTATAAAAAAAACTTATCTAAGCAAAACCTAAATCAAAGAAATATAATATACGTGTTTCACACACACATCACACACAGCAAATGTTGACACCCCTCAAACCACGTTACATTGAAAAGGGAAATTTTTTTTACTTAAACCAATAGTGCGTGAAAAATTACACTTCCTCCCTATGCAACCCCTACTAATTGAAAAGGCATTATAATTCTTTCAAAATTAATTCTACCTAACTTTAAAATAAAATACCAAACATCAGTCAACTTAAAAGACAAATAAAGCAATCCTGGCACCATTAGAGCCTCATTCAAGCAGTGATATCTGATCTAACTCACAAATACAAAGACAATCAATCCATTATTTTTTTTGGGGCGGGGGGTTGGAGGGGGGCGGGGGGTGTTGTTTAAAGCTATTTGATTAAAATTTCCCGCTACTGAAAATGTTAAACGAATGGATGATTTAACACCACTTCAACGAATCAATAATTAACAATACATTTATAAAGTACACTGACTACGTATTTCTACAAATACATCTGCCGAGTCTCAAGGGAGTCATTCAAAATGGCCAATCTTCCTTGCAATTTAAACAATAACATCTTTTGTTAAATATTGTGTCAAAGCACTCAAATTGCTGTGATGCTAACTAATCCATCCCCAATCGACAATAGATCCTTTGCATTCCGCCTCCAAATTGTTCCAAAACGTCATCAATTTGGCACTGCAGAAAATAAAAAAAATGCTACACTTATGAGCAAGTTAAAAAACTAATTGAAACAACAAAACATCTCATTTGAATTAATCAACTCAAAGCCTGTTCTGCTTCAGTTTCAAGTCTCAAACGGAGTGTTTGAATACTTCCAGTTCTGATAAACTTTGTGCATCTTCTCAAATATGATTTAATTCATAAACTAGTAAACAAATAGGAAAATAATCTTACTATATGTGGAAGTGTCAATTTGTTCAGGAAGCTCCTTTATATCAACCTCAAACCTAGATTGCACCTGAAATCAGCGTTTAGAAATTTGTTAATAAAAAGCACTGTATGGAGAAAAGGTACCTTGCTTCCTCCTTCCATTTCTCAATGGCAGTACAAAAGAAAAGTTCCTAAATCTTCATTAAAGTGGGGCCTAACCTGATTAAGAACTTCAGAGTCAGCAGTAGAGGACACAAAAGTAATTGCAAGACCCTTCGTGCCAAATCTACCAGCTCTTCCCACCTATCAATTCACATGTTAATAAAGCATTTGGCGATGGAGGGAACAGAGGTGAGAGGTAAATTACAAGCATGTAAGCATACCACAACCACATGCTAAAAAAATAAAATGAATCTAATGATATGGATCCAGCATTTACCCTGTGCAAGTAAGTATCAGCAGAATCAGGCATGTCATAGTTAATAACTATATTAACACGTTCTATGTCAATCCCCCTTCCTACTAAATCTGTTGCTACAAGAATCCTTTGTTTCCCTTCTTTGAAGCCCTTGTATCGTTTCAATCTGCAATAGGTAAATGTGTTCAAGGGAAAAAAATGAGACTGCAATTACTAGTTACCAGATAAAAGTTCACATCCCGCAAAAATTATGAAGTGATGTAGATCAGAGCAGCCCTAAGTAAAAGGGTGATCAGATTTCTGCCCGCACAAGAAATGGCCAATTGGTCTACCCTACTTTGAGTTGGAGCTTCTGAGGCCCCAACCAATATTTTACTGAACAAGGACAGGCACATTTTAATAGTTTTTTACAGGTAAAAGTAAACAATCAAAGGATCTAATAGTCCAAAAGTACAAGCAAATGAAAAATCAGCTTAAAGCATTAAAAACACACGAAGACTACTGCACATGCCATCAATTTCAAAATAACTTTTATATACCTCTCTTCCTGTGACATTGCAGAATGTATGCAGATGGATGGGAAGTTACATTCCACAAGCAACTTGTTTAGCTCTCCAGCTCTGCTAACACTTTTGACAAAAATAACTATTTGGTTGAAGTCCAGAGCATCAAGAAGATCATTCAACTTACGATTCTTCTCTGGCTCTTGCAATTTGATGTAGTGCTGAAAAAGGTGACAAATGAGTAGAATTAAGCTAACAGACAGAATTTCATTTTAAAAAAAATCAACTACCAACAAGAGAGGAGAGAAAAAAAAATGTTAACCACACCTGCACAAGACCATGAAGAGTCAATTTGGCCTCATCATCTACATAAATTTCCATGGGCTGAAAGGAAAAAGATCATCAATCAGAGGATAAAGATATCAATCATCACAGAAAACAGATATATAGATTTCAGTTATTTGGATTAATAAAACAAATTAATTACAATTACATTTAAACAAGGGCAAACATTCAAAATCTATTCAAATATAATCAAATAATCCAACAAACATGCTTCAAAAATAATAATCTTGATGAAATTAATAATAAAAGGGACAACAATGTTATGCAAAAATAACAGCAACATAAACAATAGGAGGAACTACGAAATCATCCTAGCATATGCAGTAAAATAAATCACCACATAGACCATTACATCTTGCATAAATTTCTTGCAAACAGGTCGGATCTCTTTACTGAGTGTAGCTGAAAACATCATCACTTGCTTATCATGGGGAGTCAATTTGAAAATCTCTTGCACATCTCTTCTCATATCTGTGAAGGTCATACAGAAGATATGTTAAGAAAAGCAGAATAAGAAATTCACATACATTGCAAATGCAAAGCCACAAACACGCAAATTTACAGAGAGGAGGGAGAAAGAGACCAAGTGATTCGAGCATCTTGTCACACTCATCAAGTATAAAATGCCTCACGTTCTTTAAACCAAGGTCCTTGTCTCTAGCCAGAGCAAGAATCCTCCCAGGTGTTCCAACAACAATATGTGGGCATTCATTCTTGAGCAATTCTTTGTGAACCTTGATGTTGACACCACCATAGAAAACAGCAGCCTTTATATCAGGAAGATATGTGCTGAATCTCTCAAATTCGTGGCAAATCTGGACAAATTTAGCAAACAAATGAAGCTTTTGTTAAGTATACACATGCATATATATATTCGTCAGTTTTTGGTAACACAAGTAACTCCTTTAGGTATAGAGACACAGAAAATTAGCAAACATATTGCTCTAGCAAAACAGTTCAGATACATTACATCCAAGTTAATGCAGACATACCTGATAAGCCAGTTCTCTAGTGTGGCAAAGAACAAGAGCTGCAACTTGACCAGGAATAGGATCAACTTGCTGAAGAGTTGAAAGAACAAAAACAGCAGTCTTTCCCATCCCAGATTTCGCTTGGCAAATGACATCCATTCCTAAGATTGCTTGAGGGATGCATTCATGTTGCACTAATGAAGAAGCAAACAAAATTGTAGTGGACGAATCCTCAGTAAGTATATATGATCTGCCAGATCCTTTTAATGTAAAGGTTTACCAACCAATTTTCGTGATGTATTAATATGCTAGTAGTGATTACCTGATAAATTCAGAAAAGAAAATAGATTAGAGAATAGAGAACAATTATAATAATGAAAGAAAACCAAGATACATATTAAGGAGATAATCAAGCAAGAAATTCTTTAGTAGAGGAAATATGATAAAAAAAATGAATAAATGAATGTCCAGATTATCTTATTTTAAGGCCAAAAATGCTTTTTTTGGTGGCTTTCTGAGAAAAAAAAAGTTTTTGAAATAACAAGAAAAAACAATTATTTTGCCAAAAAAAGAACCAAACATGCCCTCAATCATACAATGATCAATAGATCACCCCCTAATAAAAAGGATAGCCTTAAGAAACCACCGAAAGCTTAGTCCAATGAATTCAACATAGTGTAAAATTTATTGAGAAAGTTAACAGAAAATACAAAAATATCAGGATCAATAGCATTGGCAAATGGCAATGGAATGACTTAAGAGAACAGATAAGCAGGTCGTCTAGTATTACTAGAAAGAAAAATACAAATTAATCAAAGAGCAATACAAGACAAGTTTGTAGAAATTATGTGATGATGCCTATATTAGATTCAAGCAGTATATGCTAAATCTTGCCTTCGGAAGGATGCTCAAAGCCTGAATCTACAATGGCTCGAAGAAGCTCTGGTTTCAACAGGAAGTCTCGAAATCCTGAACTATGGATGCCAACATAACCCCTGCATCACAAAAAATATATATACAAAATGAGGGGTAACATCAAAGCTTGGCTTGAGAAATTAATCAAATAAATTTTTTAATAATGAAAACATTGCATCAATAGGTCACAAAAACCTTAAAGCCAAACACTAATAAACATAAACATATAGTATATATCATACAAGACCCTTTCCAATACTCAGTAAATAAAAAAAAAAATTGTCAGGATTCAGCAAGGCACTAGCAAGCCTATGAAGCACAGATACTTGTATCAGTATACAGATACATACAGTACTCTATCAACTTTAGTATTTCTAGTTATATATGGTATCATATTATAATTCCTGAACTAGAACTGTCACGAATTGACATTATTATACCATTTATTCCATCAATCTTTTTTTCTATTCAAACTTAAAAATATATGACCATGGGCGAGCTTGAACCATATTTATTAATCATGGGTCATTTTATTTTTTTATTAACCATATTTATACTTCAATTCCTCCTGAAACAGCATTTAGGGGTTTTGGTAGAATTGTGATTTCTTCCCCTCTTTTCTAATGCATTTTTTTCTTCAAAAACATAATAGGATTTGAAATCCTTCTTCCTTGACCATTCCACAAAAAGTTACCTCTGTTTTGACCTCTATTCTTTCACACTTAACAGAACTATTTTTTTTCCTGTGTTCCATTCTTTCTTCTTCCTTTAAACTCCCCAGTTTACATTCTGCTACTTTTTATCTATTTTGTTATGTTCTTTATCTATAAATGTCACCATCATCTTTCATTTTTTGACTTTATTACTATGTTCTTATAACTTCTAGA
This sequence comes from Spatholobus suberectus, assembly GCA_004329165.1. Taxonomy (NCBI): domain Eukaryota; kingdom Viridiplantae; phylum Streptophyta; class Magnoliopsida; order Fabales; family Fabaceae; genus Spatholobus; species Spatholobus suberectus. The sequence continues at coordinate 84,860,729 of CM014732.1, forward strand.
ATGATTGGTGATTGTGTGTGTAAACTGTGACTTATTTTTTATAATGAATTTCTTTTTTTTTAATGCTTATGTCTATTATAAATTACTAGTATAAATTATTTGGTTTGCATCATAATATTTAAAATAGCAGCCATCCCGCTATGGCATTTTCAAAGTTGGCCACTACGCACCACTATCAAAGATTGATAACTATGTTATGAATATGTCTTTAACTACAGGTGATTTTTCATTTTTGAGCATTTATACATATGATGTAATGTAAATTATTTAATTTATATCTATAAATTTCATAATAGCGTCATCAAGCTCTCTGGCCTCAGCTATCCCGCTATAGCGATTTTTTGGGGTCAGCTGCTCTGCACCACAATCCAGGATTGATAACTATGTTTTTATTAATTACAAGCACAATGGCTTGTTCTCTAGAAAACACCCATACACAAATTATTTAAAAAATACAATATACGGTTAAATCTACACCCACGCTCCCTTAGGCAGCACGAGTTAATTCCAATTGAAGCAAATAAGAATCAACATTGCTGCTACATCTATCAGATATGACTTTGCTCTATAAAAAATTTCCAATAGTTAAAGTGATAATATCGGAAAAAATGAATGGTACCAAAAAAAAATTATTAAAAATAAACTGCTCAGAAATCACTTTCAATCGCAACTTTTTTCTGTACTGGCCCGGGAAGTGCAGAAAAAACAAAAGAAAATTTCAGAGAAGCATGTCATTAAAAATACATAAAAAAAACGGATAAAATAAAGTTGAAAGAAACTAACTTCTTGCCAGATTCAGCAGTGGGTTTGGCAGAATCGGCAGCTTTTTCATCTTCTTCTTCGTAGTCGAGGAGCTCTTCCTCGTAAGCCTCAGTGTCCTTCAATTCTCCCATCCTATTTCTGTTGGTTAGGGTTAGCTTTTTCAGTTTCAGTTTGAGAGATTCAAAGAGAATAAATCGAATTGAATTGGCTGAAGAGAGAGAGAGGTAGAGAGAGTCGGTAGAAGCTGACCTTCGAAGACGCAGGCACTTGTTCAAAATCAAAATGAAAATAAACCCTAGATCTGGTTCTGGGTTTTAGGAAGAGAAACAACGAGTCAAGCAGTGACCGAGAAGATATAGCGTGTGCAAACGTTGAATAGACTAAAATGCCCTTGCAATTTCAGTTGCCAAATGCCTCAACCTTGTTAATATCAGTTTAAGAAAGATTAATTCTGAAAAGGAAAATGCTAACCAAGACCACACTGGTTAAAGAATTAAAAGTAGAAAGAAAATATTAAAAAATGTGTGGTGTGCTTTTTCATGATTTTTAATGTAATACTTTTAATAAAAAAAAATTATTTATTAATTTCTTAACCAGTGTCCTAAAAATACTGATTTGCAAGATCTTTTGAAAAATACTAGTTAAAGAATTAAAAAAAAAATAAAAAATTATTAAAGATGTGTAGTGCACTTTTTTATGATTTCTAATGTAATACTTTTAATAAAAATTTTCTATTTCTTACTAATTCGCAAGATCTTCTGAAAAATATTATTTTTATTTTTGTCAAAAATTGATAAATAATAAGTATTTTTTAAAATAAACTAAATCAAATTCACGTCTAATTTATTACTATTACTGGTTGATACTTTATGGAATATGTCTACTTTGTCTGCAATTACAAAACAATATAATAAATTATGTCACCAAAAATTTTAAAGATTTTGGGGAAGAAAGTAGAAGGAAAAAAAACAAGAAATATAAATTGAGATATTTTTTAAGTTATTTGGTAAAAAGAAAAATGAGAAGAAATTTTAAAAAAATATTTTCTCTTAATTGATTTGTGAGAAAATGAAAAAAAAAAAAACATGTATATAAAATGACATTAATACTCCAAAATAAGGAATGAGATGTAGTAATGAATCTATTTTGGTGGTGTGAAGTATTTACCAGTTTTGTCGATGACTAATTTTTGTTGAAAAACAATACAATTTTTATTATTATTTGTCACTATATTAAATTTAATTTTTCATTCTCAACTTTTATGAAGCCACATCATCAAATCATGTTATCATTCTCAGTTTTTATAAAATCATGTCATTTCAAACAAGATAAAAATCAAATGAAATAAAAAAATTAAAATAAATGAAAGGTGAAAACATTTTTTTCAATTAAAATTGAAAATAAGTCATATCTCAAGGAAATAAAATGTCATTTAAATATATCCCTATATATACTCTTATATTTAGAGAGTGAAACTTTCATTTTACTAGCTCACTCTCTGAATTAGACATTCTAAATATTTTTTCTTTTCTCTCATTTGAATATGCATTTTAGACACTACACTCGTAACTACTCAAAAATTTCACTCACAATCATCTCAAACTATCCTTATTTATCTATCAATTTCAAATGAAATTATTTTATTTTTACTTAAATACTTGATATTTTTAGTTGCCTATCAATTTCAATATATCTTCTTTTATTGTTATTTTTAACTTAACTTTCAATAATATTTATTAAGAAATTTTTAATAATTAAAAATAATTTTATATCACAATTTAAATTTTTTTAAATATCAAATATAATTTATATATTTAAAAATATTTATTCATTATGGATTTTAATTGTAATATAATAGATTGCTCTCTAACAATATCCCCTTGTTATTTGAATTACTTTTTGGGTTGCTCTGCCACGAGTGACCAATAGTTTAACAACGGTTGAGTTTCTCAAAAATAAAAAAAAGCAATGGTTGTGAAAATCTGTCCCACACTTTACATGAATTATGGTTATGCATTTTCACTATTTATACAATTTCACCCTGGCATCTACCTCTTCCATGTATGACAGATATGGGTGAGAGGTGTCAATTAGTGGTCAGAGAAAAATGAGTGTCTCATTAATTTCATAAAGAGATATTCCCTGTGCCTAACAGGGTTTTGAATGCTATAAGTTTGGGCTGGCCGAATTTGACCTATAAGAAACTCGAAGCATGTTTATAATTAAAGTAAATGATAAAAAAAATGTAAAGATATTTTAAAATGTAATCTTGTTGAGATTTTTGTCTTAATTTACAACGGAATTTATTTAAGATTAAATTAATCATTCACCTTCTATACTTGGTATGCATTCACATATTAGTCCTTATGGGAAAAAATTCCAACATTTGATTCTTATTCGAAATTTATGTTTTATTTCATCCTTACTATTTGAATTGTTATAACAACGTTAAACAAATGCTGATGTATGTACTGAAGGTCTAATGTGATATATAAATCATTCAACAACTGTTCAGTTTTAATCCTCGTATGAAATTAATATTACGTTTTAATCTTAACATAAAATCAACATTACATATAAGCCCTATATGAACAAATACCTACTGCTTTTTTTGGGTGAATTAACACCTACTGCTGTGTAATGTTTACTACGACCCTAAATAACAATAATGTTATTGGTTAATTAATAAGAAATAACGAAATAAAGCTTGAAACCAAAAATTATAAAAATTATCCATAAGTAATTATTATCGTTTAGCTCCTGAAAAGATGTTTAACCTACTAGCTAAAAGTATGGATAATGATGTTCTTTGCCTATATCTAAGATTAATATATGTAATAAAATATGCATTTATTTTATAACTTAATAAAAAATAATACATTTCTTATTGCTATTTGTATAAAAACTTTTGAAAATAACAATAATAATTTGAAAGGCCAAGAAAATGAAAGTCAAAAACAGATCTTAGCAAAGCTAATAAAAGCATATTAAATAAAATAATAAATTATAAATGAAAAAAAGTAGAGAAAATTTATGCGACAATTGTAATAGAAGAACTTTACTATTATATATAATATATAAATAGATATATATAGATGCTTTATTCCTAGTGTTTTTGAAATGGTATTGAAATGAAATGCACTTTTTTTAACCGAGCATGAAAATCCCTCATTCCATAAAATGAGTACATGATTGTCACAGCAAACCATATGCAGGGGATAATAGAGGGACATAACAGGCGAATTATACAACGCAGAATTTCGGAATGCTACAAAATACAAGTGCTAAAAATTGAGAAGAATTTAATACAAGTATTTTAATACAGTCGTTGCAAAGCGCAGACATCCAGCACAAACTTCGGTTGCTTGCCCATATCCATTTACAAGATGCCACTATGAATACAGGACTCAGACTAGTCATATTACTGGCTCTGGACTCCTCATTCAAAACTCTGTTGGAGGCTTTAACCTTATCAGTCTTTTGATTCTATCCTTTTCTGTATTTTCCAAATATCCCTTCAAAACATACACACAGAAAATGTCAAGCAAAGCATCAAGAAGAAATTTCTCCCTGCTGTGCAACATTGGAACATAGAAGTTAGATAAATTTGGATTAGTGGTGTACGTAGTAAACAAGTAAAAAAAAGGATTCGAGTGTCCGGTGGTAATGTAAAGTTTTTCCTTGATCGAGTTCAAATAAAGTCTCATAGAGCATTATTAGAACAAAGACAGTACATAAGAACACGCAGTGGAGTTATGATGCCTGCATTTGAGAGAAACAGTATTCTCACTGTTCCTCTCAAGTACAACTGTGCAAGGGGATCCAAAAGCCATTTAGGGCATCCACCACATACATAGCAGAAGATAATGTCTAACTAATGGGCCTAATGTAAAACAGATGACACCATCATATAGATAAGTAAATGAGCAATGCCTGCTTATGATTACATATATCACATGAAAGTCATTAATTGATGAATTCCAGAGGCAAGCAGATAGAGTAAACTGACAAAACAATTCAAAAACTCTGGTTCTTGTTATTTTGTATAACTGAAACTGTTCTGCATGCCTCCTTACCTTCCATACAATTTCATCCAAACACAGGCAAATTCTTCCATACTTGTCAAGGAAAAGCCGCTCACTTGGGGGCTTCCCACATACATCCTTCACAGCTGAGGTTATCACAAAGATCACTTCTGACACTGGAGAAAAAAAAATGGTAAAGCAGCAGATATGTAAATTGTAAAGTACTTCACAGCTCTTGAAATATCCATTTTCCAGCCCTAGGTGACTTAAAGCATAGTGCTAAAAAGGTAGATGCCAACATTTCATTAGTCATTTTCTTGATAAGCCAAGTAAAATCATCCACTAAATGTAGAATCCAAGATCTGTCCCTTACCGATTAACGTGACTGCTAGTTTTTCTTACAAGCCTCTAGAAAAGGAAAGGAATGTTTGCCAGCAATAGTAATTATTCCTGTTATCAAAATAATAAAGTGAAGGGAGAAGTTTTTATTCTTTACTTTTTGTCTCAAAAAACTATGATCTCATCTTATCTTAATGTCTGTTAGACAAAATAACATAGATTACAAGGTTATATAAAAAATATAAAATTGAACTCTAACTTTTATTTTGCTCCACTGTTTACTCCATTACTGAACTCTTAACTCTGGTATCTAACTTTTCAGGTTTCCTTTTCATTGCAAATAATCCATTATTTCTTATCATCCTAAACACATGTCTATCAGTCTATGTGTATCCTAATTACTAGTAGCAATCTAAATGCAGAGGCTTAGTCACCAGTGTAATCAGTTAAGCATATTCATGTCAAGACTCAACACAAAAAAGAGTTAGTAGCTCCATGCACATTTTCCAAATAAACCCTTCTCAGCCAGCACTGCAATCTAAAACAAGTGAGCCTATCCTCAGCTGAGCAGCTGAAATGACTCATTTCCATACTTTTATTTTACAATTAACAAATATAAAATATTGATTCCGTGAATACATACAGGCAAGTTCATCATACTCGTCCTTGCCCACAACGTAGATGCTGACATCCCCAAGCACCGTGTATACAATATAAACTGACCTGATGCAAAGAAAATGTACAAGTATTATAGCATCATATAAGAATGAGACAAGCAATTTTCTACAACAAGCAAATGTGAATGAACAATAGTTAGTAGTGAAAGATAAACTTGTTTCGAGTCGAACTTCAGATTGCAAGGAATGATGATTCTAGTTTCCCTAAACTGCTAAACATCATGGACCAAGTTTCATTTCTGATATTTCTGTTACCAACTATACCATCAGAAAATGCTGTTTTGCCAAATATTATCAGGTCTATTCTAGTAACTAATGTTCTTCAGTTTGTTAATCTTTGTGCTCTTAGATGAGGCAATTCATATAAGCACACACAAATGACAGATGCATGAAATTTGAAGGCATGAGATAAGAGAAGAGTAGAGTATACTGACTTGTGGCAAGCAACTAGGAGTTCTTCGTTTTTGACACCCTTAAGATTATCAGCTCCCAGTTTGACTAAGAAAGAACGCCAGTGTAGACGCTCCTCTACAGGAACTCCATGAAAACTACAATAATGAAAATCAGTATGTATGTTATGTAACCATGACATGACAGCATCAACAAAAGGGGTTATGTATAGTTAAGAAAATGTAGTCCAAATAGCCAATTAAGCACGTTCAAAGATATGCAAAGCAGGACTCGTAATATAATACTGGTACCACACAATTAATTAAAGCTTAATCTTGCACGCACTTATGAAAATTCGTATTATTGTTTAACAGAGAAAATTGTTCCTTACTCAAAAACTTTAGAAAACAACTATGCCAACTACTATCCTATCCCATCAAAATCCAAGCCAAACCCATTTCGGATCCAATCAGAATAACAGGATTTGATCCGAAAAATCTAAATGTGAGATCGCAGCAAGAAAAAATTGAGCTGTTGGAAGCGAATTGGAGAAATTGATCGGGTTTTCGTACAACTGAGAAACGCCAAAGAACAAAGAGTATTGGAAATGGGAAGAAAGATGGATCTGAACGCACCGTTCGATGAGGATATTGCCCTCAGCGTTGGCAAACAGCACTGCAAGGATCATATTTTCTCTGTTCTCTATTCTTGTGGAGGTTCTGTCCCACCGTCTTCAAGGGTTCTGGTACTTAAATACCCTCGTATGGTATATTTATAGGTATGTTTATTTGTTTATAGAACAATTTGAAAATTACAGCTTAACTAATATTTTTTTGGATAATAAAAACTTATGTTATAAGTGTTTAAAATTTAATAAGTTATCACTTATTTGTGTTTGGATGTACACATTGATAAGCACTTACACAATTTTAAAATGTTTAGATGCATTGTTACCTAATTGCTTATAAGATGTTGTCTCATTTTTAAAATAAAAAAAAATCAAATTATCATTAAAAAAATTAAAAATTTAAAAACTACCTAAATAATTAATATAATAAATTATATATATATATATATATATATTACAAAAATATTAAAAATAAAAATCTATAGTCACTGTTTATCTATTTTTAGTTTTTAAAAAAACAAAAAATTAGTATCATAAATTTAAAAAATTATGCGACACACACAAAAAAAATTCACCATACACCTATCAATAATTTTTAAAATTAAAATATTTATTATCAAAACGTGATTAAAATATAAATTAAAGTGTTAAAATTAAAATATTATATATATATATATATATATATATATATATATCATAAAATCATGATATAAACTTAAAAAATATATTATTCATATGTATAAATAAATATAACTATATAAAAATAATAAATCATTATAAAAATTCAACCATTACACATCATTGTGGAAGGAAACATATAAAAAATAAAAAATACTAGCAACGAATAATTATAATTTATTTTGAGTAAAATTTAATATTTATATTTATTTAGATGAAAAAAGACAAAAAATGTTTAATTTGGAGAAAGAAACAAAAAAAAATGCAATATTTATATGTTTAGTCTTGACAAGATTCAAATGTGGGACTTGTTAGGCCCTGTTTAGAAGAGTTTATAAACAGTTTATTTGAACTTATTTTATGTTATAAGTGCTTGTGAGAGTGTTTAAGAGCGTTTATAAAAATATCTTATGACTAGTTCATAAGGTGTTTTTAGATTATTTTCATAAGTTATCTAATATAGTTTAGATAAATAGTTTATGCAGAGCTTATAAAAATACCCACTTTTGAATCCTGTTGGAACCAACCATATAGATATTGCAGTTTTTTTTTTTTTTGTTCCTTTCTCCAAATTAAACATTTTAATTTTTTTCGTTTCTTCACCCAAATTAATATAAATGTTAAAATCTACACAAACAAATTACAATTATTCATTGTTAGTAAATTTGTTTTTTTTATATTTTTTATGTTTCCTTTTTTTCACCAAAAAACATAATTTAATTAAATAAATTTATATTTTTATATGTTGCTAGTAATTTCGTTTATATGTTGCTAGTAATTTTTTTTATATGTTTCCTTCTACAATGATATGTAGTAGTTGGATTTTTATAATGAATTACTAATTTTATATACTTATATTTACTTATACATGTGAATGATAAATTTTTTAAACTTATATCATGATTTTATGATATATATGATTTTAATTTATACACTTTAATTTACATTTTAATCATGTTATGATTATTATATATTTTAATTTTTAAAATTATTGATAGGTGTATAGTGAATTTTTTTTGTGTGTCACATAATTTTTTAAAATTTATGATACTTAAATTTTTGTTTTTTTAAAACTAAAAATAGGTAAATGGTGACTATTGATTTTTATTTTTAATATTTTTGTAATATATATAATGTTAGTATATTAATTATTTAGTTAGATTTTAAGTTTTTAATTTATTTTTAGTGATGATTTGATTTTTTAATTTTAAAAATAATACAACATCTTATAAGTGCTTAGCAATGCATCCAAACACTTTAAAATTATGTAAGCGTTTATCAACGTGTAAATGTATTAGCTTGTTGAGTTTTAAGCACTTATAACATAAACTTTTATATAATAATAATTTATTGAAAAAGATCTTAATTAAGTTGTTTTTTCCAAATGAATCTTAATTTCTATAAGCTATATCGAAGAGCTTATGAAAATAAGCTAAAAACTTCTTACAAATCAATCATGAGATATTTTTATAAGCACTCTTGAATACTCTTATAAGCACTTATAACATAAGTCTAACTAAGTTGTTTATAAGTTCTTTCAAATACAGCCTATGACTTTTTTTAAGAAAAATATGTTTATTTTAATTCCTCTATATGCTACGAGATTGAAAATTTTAAATTTTTTACAAATAACTTGTGGGTGGTACGGAAGATTTCGGAAAAATGAAATGTAATGAAACAAAATAGACTTAAAGTAAGCTAAAATGCAATGAAATTAAAGTCCTAATTTTTCTTGAACACTTTTAGGGGACCCCACAGTATGTGGGAATTTTTATAGGAGATTATGGTTGCATTTGTTTAAGAATTTATTTATTTTTAAGAACTTGTGCTTCTATAGCATGTGAGAATTTCAACAAGGTTTGTAGTTTTCTTTGTTTGTTATGTTTTTAATTTTAAATGAAAGTAAATAAAGATAAACTAAACAAAATAAAACAAGAATTATTGAATTGATAAGTTCTCTTCCATTAAATAACGTTTTAGCTAGACAGTTTTTTAGGTTATCTCTTTCACATGACTTGTTAGGAGATCTTCAAAAAAGAAGTTTTGATAATGAGCATTCATCCTATACATCTTGTCTATGATGAGTCCAATCATTTACACTGCACTTTAAGAGTATTCTTACACTGAGGAATTAATGACTTCCACAACATAAATCAACTTCACACTACTAAGAGTTTCCATAGTCCCACAAATATTAAACCCAACTATTTCACCATTCCATTATGAGTATTCCCTTAAAAACATCAATTTTAGTCCTAGTCATGGTGAAAAACGGTATCCCTAATAAAATAAAGTGAAATCGGGGAAGTTGTCCTTTCTTGTATCAAACACATAAAAATTAGTAGGGAAAACTAAGTTATTGACTTATATCAAGACATCTTCTAGGAGTTCTACAAGGTATACTACAAATTCATCAGCAAGTTGAATAATTACCCTGGTTTGTTTTAAAAGACCAACTCCCAAGGACTCAACACACTGATAAAGGCATAACATTTGTAGAAGCAGGCAAGCAGCCAAGTCACACAAAGCATTATTTATTCTAACTGTACCACCAATTGTGCATATAGAAAACCTATAGCATGGGTTTAATAGCATCAAGTAAATAGATATTTACCTCAACCTTGTGAAAAGTTTTACGAATCTCTTGTTCCTCCTCTCTCTTGTTAGAATTACCAACTCTTTTAGGGAAATGAGGCTTAACCGTTAAGGCTTTCATTTGATTTTTCTTGGTCTTATTAAGTTGGTCAACTACTTGTTGGGATAACTCCACTTCTTTCTCCTTTATAGCTAGAACTTTTCCATATCTGGTCTCGTCATTTTTTTTAATTCCTTCAGCTCCTTTTCATCTATCAAGGTGTCAACATTAATATTTTGCTTTAGGTTCACAACTAGATGAGATGGGAGCTCCCTTAAGATTATAACCTATTCATAAAGGATGCTAGCTGATGGATAATGGAGGCCAGGATGAGTTATATAACCTTAGTCTTAGGGGTGGTACCTAATGTGGAAACACCAATGACCCATGTTGATCCCATGGAGCCAGAGCAAACTGGTTAAGCTGAGTAATCCTGACTAGTCACTAGAAAATATTATACTAGTTGAGGGTATGAAGTCGATATATGCTCAGTAGTGAAAACTAGCTGTTGGAGTAGCTGGGATGCGTGCCATTGAATGTCAGATACAATTGTCAAATTTTTGTGTGTGCATAATTACATTCTTTTATCTTTTGATGAACTTTTCTGAAACACCTTTCTGAAGCACCTTTCTAAAGCATACTTGCTTTTGATATTTCTTTCTGAAACTTTATTCTGATGGTCTAGTAGACATCTCAATACTCTTTGCAATGAATTTTGAATTTTTATTAAGCATAGTTTGATGCTACATATGAATACTTTAAATCATGCTCATCACTTTAAGTCTTTAAAGAACTTTCATAGCTATAACCTTTTTGAAACACTTAACAACATTGTTAGATTCTTTCATTTCTCACACACTTATGAATTAATTTAAGAGGGTTTGTCATAATTAAAACAAAGGTTTGGATTTATCATGGACTACTAGTCTTATGTGGCAGTCATGTGGCAAAATGTCCTTAGTTCAAGACATCTTTTAGGGGTTCTAACGCTCTACAAAATTTTTAATAGTATAAAATTGTCATAAAAGGCTTCATAGGAGTGAGATTGAAAAAAAAAATGCAAAAAAAAGAGTAAGAAACATAATTTACAAACTTTTTCAAACCTCAAATCTTTGAACCCTACTTCTTAAACAAACGCTAAACCTTCCTATTTCAATCCATTCCCACAAACCTTTTTGCTTTATGGGCAACACCTTGCACAAAAGGGCAGATATGAGGTGACGATAGTGGCAAGAGAGCAAATAATGGAGGAGGGATGAAGGAGGGGAATGGTTGCACGAGAAAAGGGAAATAAAAGACAAAATGAGACAATGTTTTAGTGGTGGATGCAGAACGATTATGGTGGTGTTTTGGTGCTTGGGGTTTTGCTTACCTATTTACTTCTCTCTTTTCTTTTTTCAAATTTTCAAACCTATTTTTTGGTAGTTTTATATCACTAGAAAATTTGTAGTTCCTTAAAGCTATTAGAAAATGTCTTGAACTAACAACACTTTACTATATACTGCCACGTAACACTAGTAGTCCATATGGTTGTCACATCATCTCTCAAATTGTGATACTTGATGGGAAAGACTAAAAACAATGACGAACAATAGTTTAGGGACTAAGAACGATCAAAAAAATTATTGAGGAATTAAAAATAAATTTTGTGAAAAGATGAAGAACTAAGACCAATCAAAAAATTGTTAAGGAACTAAAAGTGAATTTTGTGAAAAAATGAAGAATTAAGACCAGTCAAAATTTTTGAAAAGCTAAAAGTGAATTTCTTAAAAAGACAATGGAATAAAAATAAAGTTTACCCTTTTATTTATTTCTAGATGCAAATAATTAGTTTTGTCCCACTTTTGCTTTTCCCAGCCATTGTTTATGCTAACTAGTAAACCCCCAAACCCAAAGACCTTCCATCAATGTTCAACCAAAAACTACTCTCAGCAAGTTATGGCCTGAAGCCCCATTGACGATTGCGGATATTGTGCATGTGAGCCCTTGCCCTTAGCCGGTGCTACTTCCTGTTCATTCATATTGTCATCCCTGCCCTAAGAGTATAAGGTGACTTCTACACCATTATAGCACCCACCTTAATTCTTGATTAGCACATTTCCTTCAAGTTTTGTATCATGGCTTGGGATTGGGAGGCCTAATCCTATTCCTGACCACTTGACATTTTATTAAGTTGTTATGTTATACACACACGAGGTTACGTTTTTTATTGTGTAATAATTTTTACTTTTGTTAAGAAAATGTTGTTAATGCTAGTACTCGCTAATCATCCGATTTTTACTTTTCCCTAATCATCCGATTATGATCTATCATTTAATATCATGTACTCGCTCTCTATCCACACTGCATTTCAAACACTCTATTTGAAAGTCTATTTTCGTGTCTTGTGACACTATGAACTTTTGCTATATGAAGCTATTATGCTTGTGTTGCTCTGAATTTTAGAGCAGTGTTGTCAACCACGGATCATGGAAAATCGTGAAAGGCTGAAAATTTGCTATACCATATAGCGGATAGCATCACAGACAAATAGCAGAAGTCGCATAGCGGTTGAAATATAATATATTTAACAATTACTTATGAATAGAAAAATAAGCTATATGCACATAAAACTAAGTTGTAAAATATTGACATAATATTAACTTAAAAGTTAAATTGTTCAAGGCATAATAATGAGAAAACTTCAAGAAGAAGCTACAATAGTGAGACATATAATAAAAAAAAGCTAGAGTGAAATGAATAAATCTTTAAAACATAGAGAAGATGAAAAGCAAAAAAGAAAAAAAAAACTTAAAATTTGGAAACAAAGATAAAAAAAGAGGGAAAAAAGATTCAATTTTTTTTAAAAAAAAAGAACAAATTTTTATAGAACAAGAGAGAATAAGAAGGAAAAAAAAACTTAAATTTTAGAAGAAAAAAAAGAAGAAAAAAAAAGGAGAGATAAAAGAAAAAATAAGAGTCAAGAAGGAGAAAGATTAAAGAGAAGAAAGAAAAAAAAAGTACTGTTACCTTGAAAGAATAAGCTGATTTAATGAAAAAAAACACATTTAGTCGATGAAGAAGAATATACTTAGTTGATAAAGAACAACACACTAGTTGATGAATAGAAGAGTTAGAGTGCATATTACATGATTTCTAAATTTCTTTAGCGGCAAAAAAATTAATGAATAAAGATTAAAGTGTTGGGCTTTTTTTAAAAAAATTGAAAAGATATTTGTTAGCACTTTTGAACTTTTATTTTAAAGTTTAAGTGCAGTCCAATTAGTAAAACAAAATAAAAAAAATAAAAATAATAAACAAATAGACAATATTGAGTCTCACTTAAGTTATAAAAAACTCACCCGACATTCTCTTAACAATCAACACGTGAGTTTTAATTAAGGGTCCGTTTGGGGTGGTTGCGAGTTTTTGGTTTTTGGTTTTCAAATGCAATTTTCAAAACAAAACGCGTTTGGCTAAAATGGAGTTGAAATGGTTTTTAAGTCAATTTCAAAACACTTTTACATTCATTTTCAAACCAAGAAAAAAAGATTTGTGAATTTGATTTTTGGTTTTTGGTTTTTTAAAAACAATATATATCATTATATTTGACAATAACCTTTCTTGCCACCACCACCACTACAACCACCGCCATTGTCACCACCATTGTCACCGCCACCGCTACTGTTACCGCCATCTCTGCAGCCGCCATCACCACCACTACCACTGTTACCATCACCACCATGACTACTGACACCGCTACCACCATTACCGTTGTCACAACTATCACGACCACCGGCATCGCCTCCACCACCACAAGCTTCATCACTATTACCATCGTCACCGTCGCCACCACGACCACGACCATAACCACTAGTGCTATTGCCACCACCACAGGTACCATCACCACCACCACCGACTCTGCCACCACCATCACCACTGACACCGCCACAATCATTACTGGTATCACCACAACCATAACCATCAGCACCGCCACAACCATCATCGTCGGCATTACCACCGCCACCACCATCATTGTTGCCGTCACCACCACTATTGTTGTCACCACACAAACATATTTTTAAACTAATTTTAATAGAATAAAAAATTTCAAAGTGAGTTTATTTTGAAACCAAAAATTAGAAAAAAAAAACTAAAACTAATTTTTAAAAATTAAAAACTAATTGCAATTTTTAAAATTTTCAAAATTCACAACCAAAAACCATCCCAAATGGACCCTTAAGAAAGCAGGTAATTTTGAAGGGAACCCACAAGACCAAAATGGACCTGAAGCCCACATCTGAGTCGGACCCGACTTTATCTTCTTCCTGAATACGAAAACCCTTAAGTGCCGTGACGGAGAAACTGTGGTTGTGAGCTGTGCCCGGAAAACCTCGCTGTTGCGAGCTGCGCCCGACCGCCGACGCAACACCCGCGACGCCAAACGCTGCTACGACGCCTCATGCGGCCGCTATAGCCTTTGTCACGGACTCCGCAACCCAACACCATCGCGATTGTGTTTCTGCCGAAACGCGCAACGCTATAGTGTTATAGCTCCGTTATGCCCGCGATCTGATAACACTGTTTTAGAGATCATCGTAATTCCATCCTCACATGGCCATGGCCAGCAGAAAACTAAGAGAATGAATGAGCCCTGCTTATTGTTGTTTTTGTTTGAATTTGATTGAAGGAAATCCTTTAAAGTGTTTGTGGAAATGCTTCAAAGGGGCAAAATTGCTCTGAATTTATTCTTGATATATGGAAAGTGTTATTTACTTTGGATTATGTTGCTTCTCATTATTTACGTGGATGAACATGAAATATTATAAATCAGTTGGGGAGCTATATTTTTACAAGGAAACATAGATAAGATAGCAAGTCTTGTGTTAAAGAATTTATGGGTAAATAGAGAGGGAGAACATGGGAAACCTGTTATTGTAGTTAAATCTTTAGAAATTAACGAGGATCTGGGAATCCTTGTAAAGACCTTTAACAAAATGCTAACATGATGAAGAGTATGTACAGTGATGCAATTTTGCTAAACTACCTTCTGAAGGTATTGAGTAGAAACTGACTTGAATTTAAGATAAGTTCTCAACCGTGCCATCAGTATTGTAATATAAAATTCTAAGCTAAAGAAAAAGCAGAATTTCGATTTGAATACTGTTCTACAGCTTGGTGAATCGTGTTGTTTTGTGTTGCTTCTTCAAAATGGAGATGTCGGTGACCTTGTATCGTGGACCTGTAGCACTGTGACAGTCTCTGTCTTCCCTATATTATTCTTGTTTAGTTGCTCAAGTTATATTTATGCATTGTTTCAATTTTGGAATATTGCTATTTTAGTATTTTCTTAGTAGTGGAAAAGACACCCTACTCAATTTTGTTTGCCTCTAATGTTCATACACCCTGTTGGCAATATGTGATTTGTATTTTGCGGAAATTCAATTCTGTAATCGTATGTTTATGTATTGGTTTTATTGCAGAAGCAAAGGAGACACTTTCTTTGTGCAGTTACTGATTTTGCTCTCACTCTCTGGTTTCTTACAGATGAAAATGTATGCTTCCACCATTTTTTATTTGTTTTCAAAAGTAGTACGCTAATTTCTATCAAATCTTTCTCTTTCTATTGGGATATGGTTGATGTTTAGTAGCTTTGCCATAGCTTAGAGGCCAATGCTGGTGCACTCACAAATTTTGAGGTCCTTGATTTCTTACGAGCTAAAGGAGCTTCAAAAGATCCAACAAGGGTTATTGCCAAAGTAGCGCAGTCTGAATACAAGGTTAGATTTGTTATTCTGCTGAGATGATAAACAACCCATTTTTTGTAGGTTGTTTCAATATTTGCTGATGGCAATACTTTTTAAAGTTGTTTTGGTGGATAACTGTGCTGCATCTCTAACAGGTTTATGATTATTTGGTTAATACTGCTGCCTCTGTTCAAACTAGAGAGAACATCAATGAGTTCTTGACAAGTGTTAAACTGCATGACCTGGCAAAAGCTGAGGTTCTGAACATAATAAACATTAGGCCAGCTGCTGATGTTGAAATATTCCCAGTAAGTATCAAAAATATGATTTTCCCATTTATGAGTATTTAGTTAGAAGTTGTCTTAGCTCTGCATTTTTTAGCTGTAACCACATTCTCTGCAATGTGTTTTCTCTGTTGTTTGTCTTCAGCTTTGAAGTTTGGTTTTAAGCTGTGTTGTAAACTGGTTAGCAGTAACATAAGCAACAAAAAAATTCTGAGAGTTAACAAGTATTATAGCATAATTCCTGTTTTTCTTATAACCAAAAAAAAATAAAAAATTACTTTGCTCTGATACTATCAAAATAAAATTTAGTAATATATAGGAAAATGTTATTGGTAGGATCAACAAGTTTTGAAACATAGTACCTGCATTATTAATAACTTTTAATGGGTAAAAAAGAAAAAAAAAATCAGTTGTTCCTCAATCCATATCTCAGACATTATAACTAATTCAATTTTGAATAATTTGTTAACCATTTATATTTGTGATCGATTCCCGAATTGCTTTTTTAGAGAATTCTGAGATGATATCAGGTGGAAGCATTCAGACAATTAAACTTAACTTTTACTTTCTTTGGTCCCAACAAATGAATTAGCTAGTATATACACCTGTTAGTGAATTAGAAGGTGACCCTTGGCGTAATGGTAAGGTGCTGCCTTGTGACTTAGAAATCATGGTTTCAAATTTCGGAAACATCCTCTGCACTTGTTGGGATATGGCTGCATACATCTATGTGGGAGTCTTGTACACTGGGTCACCTTTGAATTCAGTTCACCTGTTAGTGAGCATGGGCTAAGCATGCTAGACTGAATCTACAAGAAGATCCAATCTTTGAAGGTTTTCAGTTTATTTAATTGTGCTACCTTCGTGAACTTTTGCTTACCACAAGTTTTGCTCATATAAGGGGCAACCAAAATTTTCTAAACTATAAATCAATATTGAAAGGATAATTCATTCTCCTTGACATCCACTGAATGGGCATTGAAAAAAGTTGATGTAATTATAGCCTAGCTTTGTTCTGTAAACAGTTAAAAAACTGATGGGTTTGATGTTTCTTGTGACGTTGCCTGCTGGAATTAGAACTTAACTCTCAACTAACTTTTACTAAAAAGATTTTGAACAACTTAGTAAAGAATTATGAAAATAGTGGAAAATTTTTCGCGTTTTAAAACAAGAACTAGTTAACTGAGGGATATTAGTTGTTCAAAAGGAGTTTGACTATCATAGCCATAGAAACATATGTTTAGACACATCCAACATAACTGTACTAGGGAAGCCTAATCCGACAAGGCTTCACCACTAAGACACATATACATATACACAATTAGGGCATCAAATTTCCAAAATGAAAGTTCTACATGAGTAGAACTGTCAGCAACTGGGTCTATCATCTGCCTCCCCCTCCGAACTGAGCCTCCTGGCACCTATCCCCTCCATCCATTGCTTATTACAAGATAAGCAAGACAAAACACCGAAGGAGGAGTGAGGTTGTGGCAACATAAAAGAAATATGGCAGGAGAGATAACACGTGACTATATACACATACACAAACTCACACACGTGCACTTATTCTCCTACAACATAGATATGCTAAGGTATAACATTAGAGAAAGTTACTCATACAATTCATAGACAAAGTTGAGCAACAATTCACATTCTCATAACAACCTATGTATAGCGCTATGTGTATGCAAAGCATGATGTCTAGGTTAGATGATTTCTACTATTACAATTAATACTTATAATCTCCAGAAACATTACTAGCTCAAGTTACTGCTTACACACATATCTATGATCAACTAGTAGTCACCTCCAAGGTGTGGTTAATTATATATACTTAGGACCTACTAACCATGGTGCCATCATACACATATGTGCTTATTTTGCATGTAAGGCACTTTTGTACACGAGATAATCCTCATGCACATAAAGTGCTTTCTTGTGCATATCAAATGCTTATCGTGCACGTAAAGTGCTCCCTCGTGCGTGTCTAATGCTCATCATGCACATAGAGTGCTCATCGTGCACATAAAGTGCTCCCTCATGCATATTTAATGCTCTTCATGCACATATAGTGTTCATCGTGCACATAGAGTGCTTCCTCGTGTGTATCAAATGCTCTTTGTGCACATAAAGTGCTCATCTTGCACAGAGTGCTTCCTCGTGCATATCAAATGCTCTTTGTGCACATAAAGTGCTCATCGTGCACATATAGTGCTTCCTCGTGCGTATCAAATGCTTATCGTGCACATGACGTGCACATATGTGCGGGACATGTGTGTACTCAATCTATATGGCTCGATAAAACGGGCCTTAAGCCAAGTAAACAGGCCTTACGCTAGGGGTGACATGATGCATGATTCAATTCGGTGTATTCTATCTTGGTAACTAAGGGAGATGAGATGGATTGGATGGCACATGGTGAGACGTGGAACCCCCCTTTGCTTACAAGACTTCCGTTCCATATCTTTTTCCAATTTCCCTTTTCCTTAAGGCTTTCATAGACGTAGGTAGAAAAGGAAGACTAGCTTGTCTTAAAAAGGAATCAAGGTACACTAGTCTTGAAAAGCTAACACTAAGATAAAATAATATACTTGCTTAAAACAGTTTATAACTCCAGTTACACAGTTTGGGTGGGGAAATTCTCAAAAATAGAAACCTTATCTGTTGGGGCTAGAAATTGACAGGGGTTTTCTCAATATACCTAGGGACAAGTGGGAATTTTCCCAGGATTTTACAGCAAGCACAAAGGCTTCAAAGTCAGTCCTTTTCTCACAGACCAAAACAGATTTCACAGCATCTGCGTCCATCTGCAATCTCATCTTTCAAAATTCATAGAAAATTATCTAGAAATGCACATGGGGTGATTCCAACTCCCGTAGATCCATTAGGGTGTCTAGTTTGCTCTAAAAATACATTTCAAGTCATAATATACATGACACACAACAGTTTTCACAGAACATCACTGCGGTACAGAGTTATGAGCAAACAGAACATGTTGTGGCACAAAAATCACTAAAAATCATACAAAACTCGAAATGCTATGGGACCAATTGCATTGCGAAATAGACAAGTAAATATACAATACCATGAGAGGGTTCACACAGCAACATTATATATCATTCCCAGTAAGTTTCGTGAAACAGGGCATGGCAGAACAATGCATTCAGCAAGCGCATATAGTCTCATTTTCAAGCATATCATGCAACACAAGTATACCTATGACTTAGGACTTGTTTTAGGTTGAACTTAGACACATTAGCATCTTGCTAAAACAGGGGAACCAGATTTAGGGTCTGTTTCAAGTATCACACTAGTCACAAGCATGCTAAACACAAAAGCCACTTTGAAAAAGAAAAATCACTATAAATTGTAGGGTTATCCAAATTGAGTGAAACCACAAAGGTTTAAAAGCTAAGACTTAGATCTTTAATGGTTTTAAATGGCTAAAACAGAATCATTGTGAATTGGTTACATAGCAACTTCAAAAATGGATTTGAAACAAGATCAATTTCAACATGTACACTTAACATACCATATACTAACTTGCCTTAATCTTGTGTCCTTGTGCAATTAACTCAAGAATGGTTTTGAATACACTTAGAACAGATCTAAAACTGGGCACAGAGCATTAATCTTGCACCTTTACAAGCTTTCTCAAACAGATTCATGAAGATACATAATTACATACATTCAAGGTGCCAAACTTGTAACTGTATTTTCACATCAACAACATATCTAACTTTAATTCAATCATAATCCACTTAATTAAAAACATTTAGATCACATTGTACTTAAGAGGACAGATCTGAATTACTTAAGCATTGGCACACACAACCTTTGAATATCACAATGCACCCACAAACTAAGCATATCAGGACCGATAATGTGCTCTTTGAGCAATTTCACTAATTGCTCTGAGTTGGGGTTTGTCGGTTTGTGAGAGATTAACACAATCTCTCTACGACACTAAACACAAGCATAAACACAAATTCAAATACGTAGGGGCAGCAAGCTAAAATCCCAAGTACGCTAAAATACGAGTCTCACGTCGACTCATCGGCACCAAATCCCAAATGACGTTAAGAGTGGGGAACTCCTAACTCTCTCCGTGTGCCAATCTCTATGTTACCCCTCACTCTCCCCCTCTACCTAAGGGTTGTAAGGAATCTCTGGGGTGCGCTTTGAGCTCCGTTTGCTTTCCATCGTGCATAGAGCTCTTGAACTTCTGATCGGTGTAGTAGGCACATAGATCAAATAATCAAGTAACATAGAATAGGCATTATACAAGCAGACGTATATAAATATAACACAGCAACTTATAACTATAGCACCTTTAAACAGGATGTTACATTTCTTGCTCTTGTTATTCTTTTGAGGGAAGATTACTTTTTTGAGCAAATAATGTACTTTGTGCTAAAGTCCAACGATAATTAAGCATATTACATGATGTTCTCTCGTTTTATTTATGAAAAAAAATATTGACTTCTAAATATGATTTTAGAATGGTGTCTTGAATACATTCTGACCAAGCAATCTGTGGCCCTAAAAATTGTTTATGGTTGGTCTAATTTGTGGTCGATTATATTTGAGCAGATCAAAATATTCTTCATACCTGATTTCTGTTCTAAAAGTATTTACGAAGTTATGCTGCTAGAGTCCCTTGTAACTGTTTCTAATTTGATACAATATTGATTACGTGGCCTGATGATGTTATTGTGTTTCTTGTGTTACATCCTTGGACTTTATTATTCAACAGTACCTCTGAGAAATTGTTTCCACAACTATGTATTGTAAATTGATTGATTTGTGGATAAGATGGCTGCTGATTGTATATGAGAAGGAGCATTTGTTACTGGTTTTCAAGTTGATCTCTAGTTTGTAACCATGAATTTTGCTTAGAGACAAGCTTTGATTAAACTGTATAATATTGGGTTCAAACTTCAAAGATATCAAGAAAATATAGCCAGCACTTAAAAAGCACTAAAAGGCTTTGGCATTGGCCATTGGGATTTTGGGATAATGACTTCTGTAGACTTGTTTGTAATTTATCAGAGCAAATTATGCACTACTATTTTTACCCATAAGTCTTTGGTATCTTACAGCTTTTATAGATGAGGAATGCTAGCATCACTTTCTCTAACACTCTCTACTATTGGTTGAAATTTATTGAAAATTACAAATTTTAGTGGGTTCCACTTCTAAATCAGGAGAGACTTATCAAAATTTGTGATTCTCAATAAATTTTAACCAATAATAAAAAGAGTGTTGGAGAGAGTGATGCTAGCATTTCTCTTTATAGATTGTCATTCTTCAGGTGCAATATGGTTTTATCTATATACATATTTGCGTTCTAGAGTGACTTATGATGATTATCATATTTTTGGTCAGAAGTGCTTTTGGTATTTGTCTTGGAATTGTTTACGGAGGTTGGGATCATCTGATTTGCAAGTATTCCATGCTTGACTGTTCATGTAAAAAATAGCTATACATGAATTATTAAGCCCAGAAATTAGTGTGCTGTGTCATGCTTGATAATTTTCTGGTAGGAAAATTGTTATTTCTATTTCTATATCTCAATTTCTCTCATTCTAGGTAAGACTTGGATATATGAGACTAATATGTTATCAAATATTTTGTCTATTTTAATTTATGCTTATATAGCTACCCTTGCAGAACTGTAATCAGTTTGTTCACTTTCATTACACAGATCATAGAGAATTGTGAAGAGCGTTTTCCAGATGAAGAGGTCACTGAAATAGTAGAGCTGGTGAAGAAAACATTGCCACCACCTGTCAACATGACACCGGAAGAAATCACCAAAGGTGACAAAGAAATCTCAACACTTAAAGAAGGAAAAGGTAATGAGATTAGTCAAGATCTGAATGAAGGTGCAGAACAAATGGACACAAATTAAGATCCAAGTTGTGACCACAGCATTTTAGTAGTGCCAGAGGATCTCAAGAAGGTAGTTGGGTAATTGTTTTGTAAAGGTAGTTGGGTAATTGTTTTGCGAGACAACGAAAATGAGTTTTATACGCGTCCAGGACAGGGCAAATCCTACAGTAAGTTTTGTTATTTCCACAGGTAACTTTGGTGACACATATTGCTGGCTTTGCTCATCGTATAAAGGATGTTTTTGATAATGTCATAGTAATATAATATTTTAATAATAACCTTTTTTTATTACAAAATTATATTGCACTTTTATTATGTTCGGGTGAAATTGTCATGTTTCAGATTAATTTTTGGAAAAGATTTTTTTTTTTAAATTATATATATAAAAATTAATAAAACAATTGTTTCTTTTTGAAATAAATAAATTAATTTAAACACACAATAAGTCAGTTTTATTTATTTACTCGCTACATCATAATACTACTGCACACTTTTTACATTAAAAATTTAACGTGTTTGATCGAGGATGATTATTACTTTAGTCAATAGCCTTTTTTCTGTTTATTTAATAAATTAATTGAGTCTACAAAGTTTCAATTTTGTGATTAAGGGATTGGTATGAAAAATGTGGTGAAGAGTGGATGTGTGTAGCTTGCATTATGAAGCCAGAACCAAGTTGTGCTTTTGGTGAATGCTCTTGTGATCTTGGGTTTTTGGCCAATTTTTTTTTCCTTTTATCTTCAAATCTGACTTGCAAGCTTGAAATTCTATTTGTGAACATTTAAAATATGAATAAGTTAATATGTTTATGAATTTTAAATCATGGATAATGAATCAACTTTTGTGACAATGATATTTCTTAATTGACTATTATCTTAATGTCCTATGAGTATACTTTTAATACACCGCCGGTGTTAAAGATTTTTATACTATTAGTCAATCAAAAATTATTTTAGATATAATTTTATAGTAATTATTACAAAAGTCAATAATTTTCAATTATATGACAGTATAATTAAATGATACAGTAAAAAATTTACATTGTCAATGTAATCCAATTAAATTCATATCTTATATTAGGAAATGTTTACATTGTCAAAATGACACGACATAAATCTCTAGTTATCTATTTAATTTTATTTAAAATTCAAATAAAAAATATAATTATATAAGTATACAATATTATTTATCGAGGTTAAAATAAGTGTTGGGATAACACCCTAGGTTTGATCTGTATTTTCTTAACTGGAATGAGGTATCTATACCATAAACAAAAACTAAGTTAATTATTTTAGGGATTTGTAAATTGTCAAAGGATATAAGCATTTAATTAAATAGGCATATATCTGTAAAACGTATATATTGGTGGTTTTCTTTGGTCAAGTAAAATATAATATTTAGGTTAACTATTTTGATACCAAGCACGCGTTATACGGTATTTGAGAGTAATTCATCATACTATTTAACCTACAACTTTGATTTTAAAGAAATTAGACAAAGTTCAAAGAGGATTTAATTAGCTTTAACACTTTAATTTAATTTCACCGTTTCTGACAAACCTTGGAATAAAAGTGAATATAAGGATTTATGTTTAAATTTCTTTTAGATGACGTGGTAATCCCTTTTAATTAAAACTAAATGGATAAGCTTGTTTACAACTAGTTTCGGACTCTAAGTTCTAGTTTCTTATATTTTTTTTGTTTCTCTTCTTTTTGTCAACAACAGGAATTTATTTTATTTTTGCTATTATTTTAAGATATATTTTTTTATATTATGCTGTTTATTTTAACTATTATGCTATTTATTTTATTAGTATTACATTTCAAGATATTGATAATGATCGATGATAGGTTTATTTTATTTTATTTTTTGATATTTTTTATATTACACTATTTACATTATTTGTTCTATTATTTAAGGATTTCACTTTAAGATATTTTAATCATTACAATAATCAACATAATGAAAGTATGATGTCTACTTAAATGTATGTTCTTTTATTTTATTTTAAACTTAATTGAAAATATTTTAAGATAAAGTACAAGATTAATAATAGGATACAAAAAATGAAAAAAAATATTTGAAACTAAAAATATAATTAAAATAATTGACATATAAAGAAAAAATATACAGGAGTTTAAAAATAATTAAAAAACTAAAATTAAAAAAACCATAACATATATTTTTATCAATAAATAAAATTAAAATTTATAAAAAAATATAGTATAAATATGTTCATTTCTGTCATTTTACATTTACCAACTACTTTAATAATAATTTTTACTAAACACTTAGAGCATGTTTGGGACATATTAATTTTGCAACTTTCAGCTATTTTTTAAGTAAATAAGTTGTGTGTTTGAGACAATAGCTAAAATTTGTAAAAAGCTTTTTTTTTTTCCCTGAAAAATAAGTTGTTTTCTTGCATCTAGAAATTTGAAACTTATGATTATTTTTCAACAATTTTTTTTCTCTAAAAACAATTATTCCCAAATTACCCCTAACTTTTCCAACAACTTTTTTCCTCTTTCACTTTTATACATACTTTTTCGTAATTTATTGTATAAAAGCTGATTTTTTTGTTGTATCTAAATGAAATTAATTATCTTAAAATTACTTTTTAGCAAACTTACCCAAACAAAAATTGATTTTGATTATAATTGATTATAACAATAATAGATTATAAATATAATTGATTATTGAAATAATTTAATTTTCGTAGCTATCCTAAACATACTCTTAGTGTAACACTCCTACTTTTGTATATTGAATTATTTTTCTAATTATTTTGTATTTAATCTTGGAAAACCAGATGAGAATATAAAAAATTTGATTGCTACGGTTACGTTCATAGTACTTAGTCTAAATTTTAATAATTTTTGGGGAATGGAGCTCGAAAATTAGTAAAATGATTGTTTCGTCCCTAAAAAGCCAAATAATAGAATTAATAGACAAAAATAGTTAGAAGTATTTAAAAAAAATTATTTTTTAAGTCATCAATATACTTAAAATAATTAATAATAATTTTAGAAAATTTTTAGGAATTTATTGAGTTTTGTGAAATGACAAAAATACTCCTAGTTGACTAGAGAGAGAACTTTAACTCACCCATCATGCTCATTTCAAATTCACTTTGTGTCAAATTAGAAAAATTCTTGCACAAAGATTCATTAGTGACTCCAAAAATTATACCATCTACATATATTTGAACTATAATGAAATTTTTGTTAGATTCTTTTCTAAACGGAGTTGTGTCAACTTTGTCTTTCATAAAATCATTTGCAATCAAGAAATTGCTAGTTTGTCATACCAAGCACATGGTGCTTATTTAAGACCATACAAAGCCCTTTTGAGTTTAAATGCGTGGTTTGTAAGGATTGGATCTTCAAAACTAGGAGGTTGTCTAACATAGACTTCTTCCTCAATAAATCCATTTAAAAATACAATTTTAACATCCATTTGAAAAAGCTTAATGTTTTTATGAGAACCAAAGACAAGCATAATTCTAATAGCTTCTAATCCAAATATTTCAGTAAAGTCAATACTTTCTTGTTGATTGTATCCTTTTGCTACTAACTTTGCTTTGTTTCTTATTACCTTTCCATTTTCATCAAGCTTATTGTGAAATACCCATCTTGTTCCAATGATGCTTTTATGCTCTAGTTTGGGTACAAGAATCCATACATCATTTCTTGTAAATTGATGAAGTTCTTCTTCCATGGCTATAATCCAATCATCGTCTGTGAGTGCTTCTTCCATAGTTTTTGGCTCAATTTTTGAAACTAGTGTACATGATGCTTGATTTCTAAAAGATGACCTTGTCTTGACTCCTTCTGTTCGTTCTCCAATGACTTGATCTTGTGGGTGGTATGTAACAAACTTCCAATCTTTATGAGCTTGTTTGGTCTGATCATCAGTCTATCATTGTTGTGGAGCATCTTCTGATTGCTTTACTTCGTTTGTTCTCAAGGGATCAGATGATCCTATCTATAAATCTGCAAGATCATCTTCAAGATCTGATAGTCTTATATCAGGGGTTATTGTATCATTAAATTTAACATGAATAGATTCCTCAACAATAGAAGTTCTAGAGTTAAATACTTTATATGCTTTTGATGTATCAGAATATCCTAGGAAAATACCTTTATCAACCTTAGAGTCAAATTTTCCTAATTGATATCTAGTGTTGAGAATTTAACACTCACATCCAAAAGGATGAAAGTATGAAATATTGCGTCTTCTTCCTTTTCATAGTTCATAAGGAGTCTTATTTATTCATAGTCTGATCCATATTCTATTTTGAACATAGCATGCTGTATTTACAGCTTCTACCCAGAATTACTTAAGAATTGAATTTTCACAGAGCATGGTTCTAGCCATCTCTTGAAGAGTTCTGTTTTTCCTTTTAACTACCCCATTTTGGTGAGGTGTTTTCGGTGAAGAAAAGTTGTAGAAAATCCCATTCTTTTCACAAAAGAACTTGAACTTGGTATTATCAAATTCAGTTTCGTGGTTGCTTCTTATTACAGTTATACAAAAACCTTTTTCATTTTGAACACATTTACAGAATATTTCAAACACATTAAAAGACTCATATTTGTGAGTTAGGAAGTAAACCCATGTATATCTAAAATAGTCATCTATAATAACAAATCCATATTTTTTGCCACCAAGACTAAGAGTCTCTGTGGGACCAAACAAATCCATGTGTAATAGTTCCAAAGATCTAGAAGTGGAAACAACATTTTTAGATTTAAAAGAGGTTTAATTTGTTTTCCTTTCTGACATGCTTCGCAAAGAAGATGAGTTTTCCAAGAAATCTCAGGCAATTCTTTATTAAACCCTTTTTATATAATTTTGAAATGTGTTTCAAATTGATGTGTCCAAGCTTTTTATGTCAAATCCATCTTTCATCTTCTTTGGTCATCAAACAAGTGACATTTTGCTTGTTTAGATCCTCAAGCTCAATCTTATAAAGATTGTTATGCCTTTTGGTAGTAAAAAGAATAGATTCATCATTTTGTCTAACTATGCAAGATTCCTTATTAAAAGAGACGATGAACCCACTATCACAAAATTAACTTATGCTAAGTAGGTTGTACTTCAGACCTTCAACACATAGCACATTATTTATAGTAGGAAGAGGTGGCTTACCAACTTTACCTATACCAATGATTTTTCCTTTTCTGTTTCCTCCAAAAGAAACAATTCCTTCATGTGGTTACAGGTCTAGGAACATAGATTTTTCTTCTGTCATGTGACGTGAGCATCCACTGTCTAGGTACCAAAATGAATCCTTCCTTCTTCCTATTAAGGATATTTACAACAGGAATGATTTGAGATTTTGGTACCCAAATACTCTTGGGTCCTTTTATATTAGTCCCAATGGTTTTATTTGACCTTTATTTTCCTTTGTGTTGACACCTTAAAGATGAGTGTCCATATGTCCCACAAAAGTTGCAAAAGGTTAAATAAGATTTAGATGGTGATGATTTAGAATCCTTATCTTTTTCAAAACATATGCCGGATTTGTTAGATAAAGGTTTTCTGTGTTTCAAAATTAATTGTAGTTTTGAAGAACCATCTACAAACTTAGCTAGATCTTACTTTAGACTAATGATTTCCTTTTTCAGTCTGTCGACCTCAGATAAAAGCATAGTCTTTTCAGGATTTATGGCTTGACTTTTAAGAATATTTTTCAGTTCTTTCTTGAGTATTTCATTTTTCTAACATAGCTTCTTTGTATTTCTTATACTCAAGAGATATCATGTGAGAATTTGCAAGAAGAATATCATAGGTCATCCCATTTTCATCATCAGACTCAAATTCATAATTATCAGACGAATATGAATTAGTCTTAGGAATAAATTTTACCTTAGGTCTTATTTTTTCTATATTTGCCATAAGACAAATATTGGCTTTTTCTTCATCTGAGCTGCTACTGCTATTATCCAGATTTTCCCTGGTTGCTAAAAGGTTCTTTTTCTTGTTCCTTTTCTTTGTGTTCCACCTTTTTTTTAGCTTAGGACATTCCACCTTCATGTGTCCAGGTTTCTTGTACTCAAGGCAAATAATTTCATTGCTTTCTACTTGGAGTGGCTTCTTGAATCTGTTGTCTTTTCTTTTTGATGAGTGCTTGAATCTTCCTTTCTTTTTTAGCTTCTTTTTGAATTTTTTGGTCAAGAGAGAGATTTCATCATCTATAGAACAACTTGAGTTTTCGTCAGAACTTTCTGACTCATCAGACTGAACTTTCAGGGCTTTGTCCTTGATTTTCGTCTCTGTCTTCTTCTCTGCCCTTCGACTGATTTCACCAATCTTTAAAGCTAAGGGGTTATTACTTTTGATTTTATCTCTTTTGAAGAAATGAACCTCATGAACTCTTAGAGCTCCTAACTGCTCATCAAGAGTTAGAGTTTTCATGTCTCTAGCCTCAGCTATAGCTATAGCTTTGGGTTCCCATACCTTTGGAAGACTATCCAAAATCTTAAGATTATTTTGAGCTTTGGTAAACTCAACACCAAGACTTTGAAGACCATTGAGAATTGTTTGAAATCTTCCAAACATTTCGTAGTGTCTTTGAAGAGTTGCAGCTTTTCTTAGATGAACATCTTCAATACCTTCATGTGTTATGCGAATAGCATCTTACATTTCTTTTGTTGATTTATAACTACAAAATTTGTTATATTCAGTTTTAGATAAAGCACAAGTTATGATATACCTAGCTTTTGCATTTAGTTGAAGCATGTTGAAATTATCTTGGTTATATTCGCTTTCAAGCTTTGTGACAATGAGATCTCCATGAGTGATGATTCTCCAAATGTTGTGATAAGTAGATTTAATGCACATCTCCATTCTATCTTTCTAGTAGGCATAATATTCTCCATTGAAGGCTAGAGGCTCTTTCAGGGATAAACTGTCCTTCAAGGTCTGGCATAAGAATCTTTGTCCTCTAACACTTATTAAGGTGCTCAACCCTTAGAGGCTGAGCTCTGATACCAAACTGTAAACCACAGTAACAACGCAAGAAAGGGGGGTTGAATTGAGTTGTTAAAATTTTTTTTGCAAACCTTTTTAAGAATATGTTTTGTCTGACGAGCTGTGGAAAGATATTTTTTAAAAGAGATTTATAAAAATGAATAGAAGATGTAAAAGAGAGAAACACAAATTTATACTAATTCGTCTCACCCCAGAAACTACGTCTAGTTCTTAGTATACCACCAAATCCCACAATAACTTAAAAAAGTTACAAGTATTCTTTTATTCAAGCCTCTTCAGACTCAACCTAAGTAGTCTTTCACTTGCCTCTCTAAGCAAACACCTAAGTATTCTTGAATACAAAGCCTCTTCAGGCTTTCACCAATTTCACAAAGAAATGGATAAGGGTAATATATTACACTCTAGTTGCGTCTTATCAGACAAATATACAATGAAACTCAAGAATTTGTTACAGGAAGAATTTGTTCAAGTTTATAGAATGAGAGTAAAAAGAATTTGCCAAGAGTTTCGTGTCTTTAACATAGATATTCTTTTCTATATATAGTGCTTTTCAAAAGTGTCTGTTGTGAGTGCTTTTAGAGACATCCTTCGTCTGATGTTGTAAAAAGAAGAAAATGGACGTTGGAGCATTAAATGTCGCATTTAATGCTTTTCACCAACCGATCACACCAATAGGATAAAGAAGTCCACTTATCTTGCCTTTCTCATACTCAATCTTGTTGCAATAGACATTTTCATTTTCAATACTGACAAATGTACTATAGTTCTTTCTTTTTAGCATAAAGTTATACCTTTTCAGTGGGAGGTACATAGACATCTTTTTCAAGAAAGTAGGTACGCAATCTTCAAAATAGGAAAGGTTCTCGTATAATAAAGCTACTGAATAAATAAATAGTCCAACAGATTTTGAAATACATCGTCTATAAGAGTTAGCCAGCATAAAATATTTAGTTTTTATCATACGCACGTGAACAGACGATTGAGAAAGCATATAGTAAAAGTGTGTGATTAGACGATTAAGCGTTAGACTGTTTGTTATTATCAAAATAAAATAAGGGTCTTAAGATCATCCTTTGTCTTAACAGACACCAAGGAGGTAAAAATTAAGTCAGGAAAGGAAATGCCAAAAGTTCCAAGCGGCATGCCAAACAAGCAAAAGGATCACATAGAAGTATCAAGCTTAGATCTTGCCTACAAACTCGCCTAGATCTCACGCCGAATCAAGTTCGAGTCTAACATGCTCCAAGGCCCAATTTTCTCTAGAACAAATCAAGGAAGCAGTGAGTACTTCCTCCAAGTCCGAGTCGAAAAACCACTGAGTCGAAATCACCAATCCGCTGTGACACCCTGTAGTGTAACTCCATGGACCTCTTTGAGTACGCAAAGAAACGTGCCTCTACATGGTCTCCTCCAACCACGGATCAATGTTGGCAGCGAGGGTCTTCCAATTCCCAAAACGAGTTTTGAGGTTGACGCCACTAGCGGTGGCTAGATTTTTGTGGATTCCAACACGACGGTGACACGATTGCAAAGCAAGGATGGAGAAGGGGTCGATGTCCACATTTTTTTTTTTGGTGGGAGCTTGCAGAAGTCCAGAATTTGGAGAAGTATTGGGTGCAATTCAAAAAAAATATAGAGGGTACGAGTGTAATTTATTCTATAAATTATTATGAAAAATCTATTGTAAGAATAGGTGAATCGTTAGCAACTGTTGTTCAAATACATTTACAGATTGTATGAATATGTATTGAAATGAATATACTCAACCTTACAATAAGTTCCCCGAGTACTATAATTTATAGTAGAGTAGATTAGTAGTAGTATAATGGTAATGGAAATAATCGGAGGCCTAACAGAAAGGTTAAGCAATAAAAGAATCCAAAGTACAAATAGATATCATTTAACGCCGCGGGTACGTCGAAGCCGTAGATATCAATAGATCATCAACCTAGACTTGGCCTCACTTGTGTACTTTCTTCCCATTAGTTATTAAGCTTCAAATAAATTGCTAAGTACTAACTATCTCCTCAACATTATCACATGCATAACAGCTCACACAATAAGACAAACCAATTAGAAGCTGCATCATCTATCTACAGCAGTCCTCACTTGAAGTCAATTTAATCTTCAATGTTCTTGTTAGAGACACAAATGCCGTTACCTAAAGAACCTATAAATCTCTACCACATGGGGTTGTTACTCCAAAATTCATTAATTTCCATTCAATGATGGGATGTTTCAGTATCACACCTTTATAGAAAATAGATGAATTGCTTTTCCATTTTCCTTTGCCAAGCCTCGACATCTTCCCATAAATTCATGAGTGAATGACTTTAACTAGGAAGGAAAATGTGCAAGCCATGTCGCCTCTTATTTATATAGAATCAATAGCGACACCAACAGCATGATGTTACAGGCTTGAGACATTAAATTAGTCATCACTTTTCTTAAACCTTTTTTAGCAAGGGATTAAGGATTTTCATTGTACAACTGCAGGTCATTACCAATTTAATCTCTTCATGCTTAAAAAACAGAACTACAACAACATTTGCTCACATTTTTCTTCCCTGGTAGAATTTCGCAAAAATTTCTAGATGCTATAGAATGCACATTATAATCAACTAATCATTTTAAGACAGCTACAAAAACATTTTAAAATAATAGTATACATTTTAAAATCTTCTCAGTCATAAATCTTGTCTTTTGGTACTAATTATTAATTAATTATAATTGTCAGCAGGATTGTTCAATTTGAAAACTCATTATCTAGCTAGATGATGAATCTTTCACCCGTTAGTATCAGTTT
Source organism: Spatholobus suberectus (assembly GCA_004329165.1). Taxonomy (NCBI): domain Eukaryota; kingdom Viridiplantae; phylum Streptophyta; class Magnoliopsida; order Fabales; family Fabaceae; genus Spatholobus; species Spatholobus suberectus. The sequence continues at coordinate 84,892,573 of CM014732.1, forward strand.
CAGACCAGATCGTGAATCTTTCACCAGTCGGTATCAATTTAAATTCCGTCAATTATTGGCTTGATAGTTTATTATATTATAGAACCAAAGCGATGTCATAGTCTACGAAATTAGCATATGTTTTGCTATTTGTACTATAATTTCCAATGTTTCTTTTATTATGACAAAGCATATGATAAATACCTTGACGTGCTTCAACCCCTCGTTAGATGTGATAAAGATACACAATCATTCATATCCATCTACTCAATAATTTAGATCTATGTTCTATCAAAAATAAAAATAAAAAAAATAGATCTATGGCTGTGGGTAACATGTACCCCGAAATATATTAAAATAAATTCTTTATTGAGAGAATTAACCTTGTTATGTTGTAATATTTATTTGGGTTTAATTTATATGTATTAGTAACATAAAAAAATTATATTATCAATTAATAAAAAATTATGCTAGATATGACTTTTAAAGTAGTTATTGTAGAAGATTTTAAACTTACCATACATGTATATTTGTGATTAGATGGCGATGTAAAAACCTTTACACTATCAATGCATAGATTTTTTTTTCTCTATTTATATAATGAGTAAATAATTTATGTACTGACAATGTAAAAAGATTTTATACTATCATCCAATCACAAATTAATATGTCTAGTAACTTGGTTAAGTTTTATAATAACTATCTTATAAGTCATATCTATCATGATTTCTAATTAATTAATAGTATAAAAAAAATTTATACTGACTATGCATAGAAATTGAACTCCTATATACTTTGAATAAAATTATTTCTTACACAAGATATATGGGGCCTAGATTTAAAAAATGTTAAAATAAAAATATTTAACAAACAGCAAACATATTTAATATTTTAAAAGTTTAAGAATTCTTTAATATTTTCCATAAAATAATTTGATAAAATTTATGAATATTGATTTTTTTTATTTCTTACTTGTTAAGAAAACTCTACGATTGAGAATTAATTTTAAAAGCTCAAGAACCTTTAAGCGCAAGTCCGGGATACTTTTTATTTAAACAAAAAATAGATCATTAAAATATTACATGTATGTTTTAATGGCATATTTGATGTACGACTCTTTTAAACTGAACAATATACTTTACAATGCAAAATGTAGAGTTTTAATTATTAGATTGAAAAATTATCAATTAAAATTACATTAAAAGACATGTATATAGCTATAAAATTATAATTCAATAAAATCAAATTTTATATAAAAATGTCATTAAAATCATATTTTATATAGAAATGTCAAGTGAGTGGGTCGGAGACGAAATTGATATCTATCCCCCACTAAAAATAAGACAAGATTCGGGACAGGTTTAGAAGAGAGAGGAATAAAAAATAAAAACTCAACTTCATCTTCATTGGGGTTGGAAAAACTAGCATGAAATCCTCCCATTTAAAAAACATAGTTTACTTATATATAACATTAAACAAATCAAATATTAAGTTATATTAAAAAAAAACTTAAGAATTAAAGTATATATTTAGAAAATTGTGTAATTTTCAAATTTATCATTTAATTATCATTATAATTTAAATCATTTAATTATTATAATAATTAATTTATACTTTTAATAATTATAAGAAATGAAAGTGTGAAAAAATATTTTTAACTCGTGTGTATATGTATAGCAAGGTGACAATTTGTATTCCCAAACCCGCTTTTGTGAAGGCGGGAAAACCCAAACTCAATCAAAATAAGTTTGTTTCATCAAAGTCGAATCAAGATTGAATGAGTATTTGCAGGTTCAGATTTAATTGACATGTATAAAGTTACTAATGGTATAATAGTTAGTATAACTTATAGCTGTGTAAATTGATCCATCGATAATAATAAATTATAAAATTATGTTGACATGTAATAAATTATGAAGTTAATTGTTAGGTCTAAGATGATTCAACCTTAAAGTTTTAATGATAACAAACAAGACATGAAAACATATTTGTTGCATTGAAGCTAATATTTTTTCTTTTATGTACGTAGTTATTGATTGCTCCGTCTAGTTAGAAAGTTTACATTGTTGCATCCTTTCGAAACATCGTTTGCTTCAAACTTTTAGCTTTGTATGTTGCATGGTTCATTAGATAGAAAACTTTAAAGACTTCACGGACTTTGACCAAGTTAAGTTAAACAACGTACACCGCAAGGCTAATGAACCTTCATCCTATTCAAAAGAGACAGATATTTGAAGCTCACCATCTAAATTGTCTCAAAGAAAGCGATTGACACAAAAGTAAAAGTATATATGATGCATATTTAGAGAAGTCAATGCAAAATTGTACAAATATAAAAACTTCTACTTGCCACGCAGTAATAATACAAAAAAAGAGAAAAAAAATTATTTTGATTTTCTCTGCAAAAATGAAAACATTTTATGTGACATTTAATATATCACAACATTTACATTTGCAAAGGAAGAAAACTCTCACAACGACAATCTTATGGTCATCTATAGAAGCCTTAAAGATTTTCACTCAAATTACAGAGATTGACCAAGCTAAAATTTATTGTTTTAATTTATTCCCAGACATTTGTGAAAAATTTCTCTATAACTATCATAAATACTTTGAGTGTGAGATTATCTTATTTATTGAAATTGAGCTTACATTGATAATAGTATAGGGTTCCAGTTTTTCCAAAACGACGTTGAGTTTGTTGTTTGAGCCTAATGAGACTTGTTGAAAAAATATTTGAGTTTATGCTTAAAGAGTCAAGTAAAAAAAAATTGGGTATATTGCCTGGAGGGCGAGTGGGAAAAAAAATACTTGTGTTGTGTTGAATATAGCTTTCTATAAATTTGTGTTTATTGTAAAGGTGGTAGCTAAGGATTGGATGTAGTGTTTGATTATGAAATGAACAAGTACAAAAATATTGTGTGTTTTTTCTTATCCATTTTTCTCTTTTAACTTATTGCACTAACTAAGAAGAGAACGTTATTACAGTGATTAAAATGCTTTCAGTTTTAAACTAAAAAGTTATATAAAATTGAACTTTATTCATCGAACGATATGCTAGTTCTTGTGTAGTTTTTGTCTAACTACGTAGCTTAGCATTTTCGAAGCTTTATTATTACCTATTTTAAAAAGTTTGAAAAAAATTGCAAAAAACTTTTAAAAATACAATTAAACCCTCTTCTTATATTTTGTTTATTTCTACAACATTAAAATTTTAAGCTGACATTATTTCAATCAACAATTATAATTCTACATTTTATCTAAATATACATGTCATCCTAGTTTAAAAGTTTTTGTCTTTTTTTTTTTTGCTGAGTAAAGTAGAATGGGAATGTACCCCAATACTACTAGGCAGGATATTAATGAATAATTTTATGCTTTGTTTGGGTAAAGAGAAAAGTAAAGAAGAGAAAAAAGTAAGATAGAAGAAAGAATGAGTAGAGAATAAGTAGATTTTCAAGGTGTTTGGATTAAAAGAAGTATGAAAGAAGTAGAATAAAAAGAAAAGTGAGTGTGTATTATAAAGGCATATTTATCCTAATTAACATATTTATATAGTTCAACATTAAAGGATAGATAAGTCATTTTAATTTTTTAATGAGTCCCACAATTTTTTTTGCCATTTTTTCTCAAAATCTCATCATTTATGAGGAGATTTTTTTGTGTGTGTGGGTCTCACCTATATTTTCTCTCTTCTTCCACTTCTCTCCATTCCCAAACAATCAAACACTTTATTCTCTCTTACACTTCTTTCTCACATACTTGTCTCTCCCCAAAATCTATTCAAACAAACGAAGGGATAGAGTTTCTCACCAAGATACATATAAGACTTGAGTTTGAGTCCTAATTCTCATTTAATAACTAAATTGAAAAAATATTACACCTCACTAAAAATAACATACGTTTATAAGGAAAAAAATCTTTTAAAATGATTTTTTAAATAATAAACAAACAAAAAAGCTAAAAATAATTGCTAATATGATGACATCTATTAACGAAGTCATACCTACTCTTGTCATGTTTCCACTTTTATAGAATGAGTTATTAGTAAAAGAAGTAAAAGAATAATTTTAAATTGTCTTGTAATATTTTTTTTATTAGTCTTCTTATTTATTAAATGAAAAAGGATAAATATTTTTTAGTTTTATATTTTTAAAACATTAAATATATTTTATACTCCTATTAGGTTTACGATAACATGAATATTTACCATCGGTATCCACAAAAATATTCACAAATAAGTAGGGTAAATACCTATTTATTGGAAATGGGTCTGGGGGTAGACATTTAGCCACAAATTTTAATGAGAATGGGTGCGTGTATAGGTACTATAGTACCTAACCTGTCCTAAACCTACAACTATTATACACACACACACACACACATTAAAATATCATATATGTATATATATAATTATATATTTTATTAATTATTCATTTAATTACTAAAACATAGTATTGATTATTGAAGACATGAATTAATTATGTGTTTAATAAATTAATTATTTATGTTTAATAAATTGTCCATATATGCAACTAACCTTTATACAACTAATTGTCCACAATCTGTAACTATTCATTATAGGTAATATAATTTTAAGATAATTAGTGTCAATGTATATTTTTTGATAGGTCTTGGAGAATACTAACACATGATATCAAAGTTTTTAATGATTATGTTAAATAATTAGAACATTACATGTAAAAATGATTATGTTTCTAATGTTGTGTGGTTATGACTTATGTTTGAATGATTTAAGGTTATGTTTGGATGCTTTTAATTTATGATTGGTGATTTAAGCTTATGTTTGGATGATTTAAGGTTATGTTTGGATGCTTTTAATTTATGATTGGTGATTTAAGCTTATGTTTGGATGATTTAAGGTTATGTTTGGATGATATAAGAATGAATTTTTGATTTAGTTATAGTAATTTTTTAATTAATATTTTTTATTGATTTATTATCTTTACACGTAAGTAAGGTGCAAGTATGGGTGTAGAGGTACCCAGTGAGTATGAGAATGAGGATTAAAGTTGCTACCTGCGTGGATATAAGAGCGGGTACGAGTATTTTTTTTAATTGCAAGTATGGAGACAAGTACTACAGTATTCTACCTAAATCCTATCCATCGTCATTCCTAATTATTTTTATTATGAACATTAGGCATTAGCTTTCAAAATCATGAGTTGTGTTTGTTTATGGAACTAAAGTGTTTGAGATATCAAATGAAAGTACTTAGCTTTCCAGCAGTGGGATTTCATTGAAAAAGAAAGTATTGTTACAATTTTTCTTAAAAAAAAAAGAGTATTTGTCCTAATATTATTTTTTATTTTTTAAGATATTAATATTTTTATTTAATACTTTCTTATTAAGTATAAGCTAGGAAGATCATAACAAAAATAATATTTTTCAAAAATAAATGTATAACATTATATTCAAATGCAGTTTTTCACTCCTTTATTGTGCTTCCTTGAGTTCCTTCTTTGAGAGGTGCGATGATTTTGGACATCATTTTCTTGTTGGATGGGCACTCAAACTCATGTCTTGTAATGAATGATTGGATATGAATTTTCATTTCCAATAGGAACCATAAAAGCTTTCCCTTTTGCAGTGATTGTGTTTTATTTCGATTTTTGTAGGAAACCTTTTATTTTATCTTTTCATGTCGGGGTGTATTAAGGTAAGTGTTTCTATGAGAAGGTGGAAGAAATAAATTTAGATTAAACAATCGAATGATTAGGATTAAAAATTATTTAATGATTATTTTTATTTGCATCGTGGTAGTATAAACAAAGATTATTCACGAGAAAGAGACTCAAGGAACCAGTCTTTCTATTCGTACAATAAATGTCATGTTTTTATAAAATATATTCTTAATAATATTTTCAATATTTAATAAAAATATTAAATAAAATAAACACGTGTAATAAATGTCTTATTTTAATTGTCACTTTTAGAATTATTTTTTGTCTGAAATTATTTATAACTTTAAAATATAATTTTTTTTCCAATAATACTCAAGAAATAAATGCACTAATAGATCTATAGGTGTTAACAAAAAAATAGACCTATAGGTGTAACTGTATAAAGTAATTCATCATTTATAAAATAAAATATTTTAGTTAAATAAGATTATTTTATCATGAGAATTAATATATCATTTATTTTTTTAAGATGTACACATTATATTAAACGACAAATAAAATGAAACAAAGTAGTTATCGTCAACTTGAGTGAGTTGATTAAATTGTGATACATGCACAAATTTGATTACTTACAACAGGCTAAATCTCTTTTTCGTTCATTTATTATCCCCCACTCCCTTAGAAAGGGCAATGAAACTGATTTCATGAAACACCAATGTGAGTCAGATAGCTTTTTCTTCCATATCTGATTGTATACTCTAAATGAAACAAAGGTAACAAATTGTCAGTATAAAAACGAAACTGTATTCGATATTTCATTCATTTAATCGTAAGATGAAATAAATTTATGCATGGAAGCAAAATTCCAAAGGCAAGCAAGGAAAAGTTTTTACAGAGGAAATGAACTTTAACCACAACGAATGTAGGTAGGTAGTTTACACACACATGGGAAACATTCACATTCACAATCACAGCCACAGACACTAAACATCCTCATTCCTCACGAAATGAATGTAGTAGCACTCTCACTCTCCTATCCTTTCCTATTTGGGACAAACAAACAAATAAAACGTAGTGAATGAGACTAGAGAGGGGGGGCTTGAAACTCCTTGAATGCCCCACGTGAAAATAAAAGCATGTTGAGATCGATGAGGTTAATTCAATTCCTATTCAGAAGTTCCTCTATCATCTGCAGGGCCATTCTCTGCTCCTCATCTAAGCCATTACCTTCCTCAGGCTTTACCTTCTCTGGGGCATCAACAACAACAGGGAACTCTGAATCAGAAGAAGACCCTCACCCTCGTTGTTCTTCCTTTCCAACTCAACCATCATGATCCAGTTTGAGTCAGAACGAGGGCCTGCTCGCTTCTGCCACACCCCAATGTGGGAATTCTCGGTGTCAAGCCTTAGGCAAGTGAGGGAAGGTGAAGGGGACTTGCAGCACTTTCGAAGCTTTGCACTCAGAACTGCAGACAATGTGGTGGTGGAGGAAGAGGAAGTAGTGGAACTGTGATTTCCCATTTCGTTTTCAGCAACTGGGAAGTTTGTTTTGGCATTTCTGCCACTCATCAAAATGGCTGCCTCATCAGTATGCTCTAGCTGCTTCCTCAGCAGTCTCGAATGTCCCAAGCCACACCCTCCTTTTCCTATTCAAACACCATAAATTGCAAAGTAAGACTCTCACAATCAGTGCACAACTACACATTTTTATGTGGCATAGTAATTTCACCAATGTTAATCAATTCAGATACTACAAAGATCTTAAGTAATATCTCAAGATCAATGTGGCCTAGTAATTTCCTATTCAAACACCACAAATTGCAAAGACTCTCACATTCGATGCACATTTTTATGTGGCCTAGTAATGCCACCAATGTTGATTAATTCAGATACAACAAAGATCTTGAGTAATATCTCAAGATCAATGAATGGAACAGGGTAAGTTTCATGAGGCAAGGATGTACAAAGGCAGATTAATAACATAAAACGAGAAAAATAGTGGTACTTCTCCAAAAAAATTTTGGAGAAGTGGAACAAATAAATAATTGAAAATCTTTAGTGAGTTGAGTTTGATGAGAGTACAATAATGGGTGACGAATCTCAGAAACCCACGAGCCCCAATGGCGTTGCCTTACACCTCTGAATTTCCTTGATTGCACCATGTTGGTCAGAACTATCTTGTCTTACCAAAGAGGGTGAGAGAGAGAGAGAGAGAGCGAGAGGAGAGAGTGTATGGAGTTTGTGACAAAGAATGTGAAAGTCATGCGAGTTATAAAGCACGGGGTGATGATGCAGTAATTTAAGGCTACTTCCACAAAAGGGGCACGTGATTTTTGGTTTGGTAGGATTTTCACAAAGCAAGGGTAAAACAGACGGACCAAATTGTTTTTGTAGTACCCTCTTTTTACCACTGATGCTGATATTCCATGGAATGTCCTTAATAGTGATAATTCAAATTAGAGTGAGGGTTACAATTATAGGACAAAAAAGGTAAAAACACGCAAACTATGCGATCTTATTTGGTTAGCTCAAAATTTAGCCATTTCGGGTTTCTTTACAAGATAATAATATGAGATTGAACTTTCAGAGCCTCAAATCTCACTCCACTCTCATTACTCAAGTGGTCCATTATCAAGTGCTGTGTAGATGGCATGTTGGCGACCGCGATTGTGAGTGACTTATAATTACGTGAGTAGCATTAATATTCAAATTATGAGATGCTTGGTTCGTTGATAATGACATCACTACCTAAGTTATAACTAAGCTGAACCTTCAAATTATATAATAGTATAGGAAGAGGAGTATATAATTCATAAATACAGAGGCTGCGGATCATATATATATGTATATATATATATATATGACTCAGCAGCATAATTTGGAAGTGACTGTCAGTTGCATCAAGGTGGCAACTGTTAGTCCTAGCTCTGAAAGTTCCTTTATTCTATATACCACACTGGTAAAGTGACACTGAAGAAATCTCATGAAAAATACAAAAATCATTCTGTAACTTTAAATATATACCACAAATCATGTCCCAGTTCCAGATATACAAAACTCATCAGCAGTTGGTTCTCATCAATTAATGCATTGCAGTTTATGAGTACAAATAGGACAATTTTATCTTTTCAGGGTTAAGAATATGATTCTAGGTTTTTACATCCACTACAAAGAATATTTAACTGAGCTCTAATTTTTTAGAGCTTAATGAAAGGGTTAAAATAATCATAAACTTTTTCAAGGCTGCATTATCTCCCAAAACACTATGGACAAAAGGACACAAAATGATACACGTCCGAACCCATTATTAATCTTTGACGGAAAAATGCAAAACAAAAAAATCTATGTATTTCATTCTGCAGTGTTAAGACCGACCTGTATCTTGTTCTATTCCAATACTCTTCCCATTCCACATCATTTTCTGTATCTCAAGATGTGTGCACAATTCACGAGCTACTATAAAAGTTTAAGCGAGCTCAACTAAAATTTATGTAAATCTAGTTAAATTTAGATGCTTATAGATGTACAGGTATAATAATTGTGTTGATTTTTAAGCATACTATACTGCTATGCATATAGCACACTCCATCAATTGCGCATTTTGTTTCAGACTTGTTATTGCTTTTTCCATCTTCTGCCCAATATTAGCTAGCGAACATTGATTGATCTAATTTCACCTTTTCAGTTATCAGTACAAATGCTTCTTTTGAGGAAAATGAAGTTGGGTCGCAGAGGCGTGAGAGCGTGCTTGTTTTTCTTGGGAAAATGCTGTACAAATACAATGAACTACTTGTAGAATCACTAGAACTGCTTGTGAATATATTAAAAAAAATAAAAAATTCTGATGTATTTCTCATACGAATTTAAAGGTAATCTTGCAGTTATAAGGAATGAGGTATAGGATTTGTAAGGGAAAAAGCTAGAGTAAATATATTCTTCCTTGAGTATTCTGCGTTGGTAGTTTAAAAATGCATCAAACACAAAACCGTTCCTTCCAATTTAGGAGGTGCTCCCGCTAAATAGAGTTAGCACTAACAATCAGGGATTCAGGGTTGAGGAATGCACGTGCTTTTTTACTTTGTATCTTGGCTTTAGAGCTTATAGTGTTGGATATATATATATAGATTAAGTAAACAGTTTATATACTGACAGTGTAAAAAAAATTTATACTGACATCTAATTACAAACTATCATATCTGATAAATTTATTAACTTTTATAATAATTATTTTAAAAAATATATCAACCATGATTTTTTGAATGATTTACCGTGTAAAACTTTTTACACCAACAATATATAGAAATTAAGTTCTGTATATATATAAAGCTCAAATTCCGAAAGTAGTCTAGTTTCACTTGTAAAAATTTTACACGTTGTGAATATTCTCACTTTTTGTTTTTTTATTCTAACCTTGCCGTAACAGAAGAGTGGTCCTGTTGCATAAAGTCGCATGTTGTATCAAGGGTGGTGACTCAAAAGGAGAAACTACCTAACTCAATTGAGCACATAGCGTGCGTGTTTTCACTGCAATAGAAAAAGTAACAGCTCATGTGATGTAAACATCGAGTGCCATAGTACAAGTCCATTGCGTTGTGGTAGCATTATTTATGGCTTCATAAAGAAGCTAGCGGGGTTGAACACCCCACGGGTAACGTGCATGCTTCCTCATAGCTGCCATGGTATGTGCGTGCCCTTTATTACAAGTTGGGATGGCCTTACACATTTGCACATGCATATACTCGAACGCTCCAAGTTTAACTAGTGCTTGTGCTAACCACTTTTCATCTCTCTAGTGGAAGGAGATTCACGTTGGGTATCAACCACCCTGTCATTTTACTGATTAAGCACAACTCGGAGAGGTAATAACTACAGTGTTTAGGGTCAATTGTTTAGGGCCATTGGCTTGGTTGGACAATCTTGGCCTAACGCTTTGTCTTGTCTAAATTTTGATGGATGATTCTGACAGCTATCTCCCACTACCCACTTCTTTACAATCTCAAGGGAAAAAAATATCTAACAAACTATACTCTGCCAATTCAAGACTTTGTAACCTTGAGAAATTACGTTGCAGTTCTGATATAGGATCCCAAACCTAATGACATTAATGTCTGCTACTTAATTTGCCTAGCTATGCAGCCCAAGCGATCTCTTTTCTCTCAAACTAGATTTGATTTGTATGTTCTTTTCGTTTATTAATCATCTCTTGGTCCTATAGCTGTATCTATTAGTTAACACTTTGTGTATGCCTATAATTAGCTCTAATACCATTGATTAGTTATTGATGATAGATTGTCGACAATAATACGAATAAGACAAGTCTATGGTGATACTGGCCATAACAACCAGTACAGGTGACAGCTATTTCAACTAGTGAAGGTTTTTTTAATGTAACTCATTCAAAGAGAAAACAATAATTATTATATGGGAAGTGTAGTAATTTAATAACTTATATAGGTGAAAAATTGTAATTGATAATCCATAAGCAATGTTTTGATATAGTGGTTAATTGTTTGAGATTTAATTTAATGCAACATAATGTTTAATAAAAATTGTGGTATTGCGGTAATGCTCAACAAAAGATCATTATTCCTTCCTCTCGATATTGATTTGTCTTGTGATACATCCACAACAAACAGGCCAATAATCAATTTGAGAACTTTCCATTGGAAAAGTAAAAATTGTGAATGGCAAGAGAGGTGGGTTTATTTTTCTTTCAGCACACAGTGAAAATGGCAAAGGCAAGATGCATGCCAAAAGTTAAACTCTGTAGGCTCGGGTTATCCGGTTGGGAGAAATTTATCAAAGGAACAAATATTCAGGTGTGTTTGATACACACTAAGGTACAACACAAAACAAATGCTCAAGTTAGATCATAACTTTATATTATGTGCATTGTTTGGTGGATAATGGACAATAACAAAAAAATAATATGAAATTTACTACAATACTTTTTTTAATATAAATTATCTTGATCTAATTCATATTAATTATCTTAATACCATGACAATGGTGATAGTGGTAAGGATGGCAACAGCATCAATGGTGGCAATGGTGATGGTAGTGGTGGTAGGTGGTGGTGAAGATGGTGATGAGAGTGGTGACAACAATGACGACAATGGTGGCAGTGACAGTAGTGGCAACAACAAAGGTGGTGGTGGCGACGATGATGGTGATGGGAATAGAGAAAATATAATTATTGAATGACAAATAAAATATGTATTTTTGTCTTTTGAGTACTTTATATTTGGGATAAAAAGTTGTCCCATGGTTTATTTTAAAAATGATTATGGAACAGAACAAAAGAAGTGGTACAACACAAAACAAATATATAAAACTTGTTACTCACTAAATCACAGGGATAACTTTTTGTCCCATGTATAATCAATTGAAAAGACAGAACTATCCTATCATTTTCGCACATCTCGCAGTTTCTGTTCTCAACATCTTTGCACGTTTTTCATCTCTTACTTCTTCAATGTTTTTCTTCTCTTCAGAATTCTCTATTTGTGGTTTCCTCCCTCTTCCTTTCCTTCTCTTCGGTTATTCCAAGCTTCAATTGCGGTTCTCACATTTCGCTTTGCACTCTCCTTGTAGTTTTTCTTATATTTGTTTCAATTATGGTTCTCACATTTCGTACTCTCCTGGTACCTATTCTTATATTTGTTTGAATTTAGTTCTCATGTTTCACCCTCTCTTGGTACCTGTTCTCATATTTGTTTCAATTGCAGTTCTCACGTTTCATGCTTTCCTGGTAGCTGTTATAATATTTGTTACAAGTATGTAAAACTTCTTCCTATTGTTCTACTTAATTGAAAACAATCTACAATCTGTGTCAGTGATGCTTATATTTGTTACCAACAGTGTTTTTGTTTGTTGTGCATTTGCTTTTTAATTTATTAGTTTTGCATACTTGTTTTTGCTGTTCGCACCGAAAGATGACACACCGCACTGGGAATGATGCAAGAGCGTGATGCCATAAACAGTTATGTGGAACGTAGAAAATAAATTAAGCAGGGTATTTTAGTAAATTTTATATTATTATGTTTGTGTTGTGCATTGTTCATCAAACAATGTACAACATAAAAGTTGTTCTGTGACTCAAGTGATTGTACTATGTTGTTTTCCTTGTACTGTACCTCAATGTGTATCAAACACACCCTTTGTGTTGTCCCATTATCTTTTTTAAATCAAACAAAGTACAATGATACTTATGCTATCCAGTGCCTTGCGAACTCAAAAGAATCTCACCATTGCAAGCTGTTTTCTTTTTGTTTTTGTGGGGATTGCAAGAGCCTTCCCAATGACATGCAAGCCAAGGGCTAAAGAACCAACCCAAGTGAACAATACCACACTAGCCCAGAAAAAAGAAAGAAGGGAGCTTTTGTTTTCGATCAAGAGAAAGAAAGGCTTATATAATATAACGATTCACCACATACAATAGAAGAGGGTTTTCTAGGTCCACTCGAAATAGTGTAGGGTTAACACAGTCCAAACGTTTATTTGGGCTCATCTCTATGTTTTTGGCAAAGTTGCAGTTAGCTATTGGGCTACACTCATGTGTCCGTTTTTTTTTTTTGAAGACGTAAAATTAAACGGGAGTGTCCTGTGTCCGCATGTGTTTGGTTTATTTTATTTTCTTAAAATTAATTATGTGAAAACCTTTTTTTTAATAATAGATCATACTCTTTTCATCAAAATAACACTCAAATTGTATTAAATGAAGTATTTAAGAAATTAAGCAGTTTTGATTTCGAGATTCAATAGATATAAGTTAATTTGATTTTGTGATTCAGTAACATGTTAGTATAAGGGGGTATATCCGTACATGGGTCAATTTAGTTCGTTTTAATCTGTATTTAAATGGATTCTTATCCACTAATTAAATACATTATGGATCACTTAGCTTGTGGACTAACGGACTAGTTCACAAGTCTAATGGTAAAAGATATAAATAATTTAAAAAATAAAAAATTATTAAAAAATGAAAAATTATTTAAAAAATTAATAAAAATTCAAAAAATTATTTAGTTGGTTAATATTTTATTTTATTTTATATTTTTATTTATTTATTATTTCATATTTTAACTAAACATTAGTAAATAACTTAACACTAAAAACTATATTACTTTTACAATTATTAAACAATAAAGCTATAAAATAATTAATATTTAAAATTTATTTGGTCCGCAAGCTGACCCCGATGACATGCAGACCCCAACCCATATAATATAAGTCCTGCCTATTTACACTTCTTCTTTTTTTTAACCCTTCACGTCTCCTTTTTTTGTAAATTTTAAAATACCCAAAATACCCTTTTCTTCCCCTTTCCTTCTCCCTTCTCCTTTTTCACCAGCAACCCCTCCATCTTCTCCTCTTTTCGGCACCCTCTTATCTCTCCCTCTCCCTTCTTTTTTCTCAATATTTCCTCTCCCATCTCTTTCTCCCTCTCTTGCAACCTTCTCCTTCACCGGTGTTTCCTTCACTCAGTTTCTTCTTTAGTAAAATTCACTCTTTTTTTCTTATAGGTCACAAATATTACGAAAGCTTTTTGTATCGTAATATATTAAAACTCTACATTATGGAAACTAGTTTCCATAATGTTGAAGTAGTGTTGAGTCACAACTTTCCAAAAATACATTGCAAAAATTAGTTTACAAGAATGGTATTTTTGTCAAAAAAAAATACCAAGAAAAAATGGACAAGGGGGTAGAGAGAGGGGGGCGGGGGCAATGCCAATAGAATCTCATTATAATCTGTTAGTTAAACGAATCAAGCCAAATAAACTCATATTTAAATGGACCAATACTTTAACTAATTATAAAATGCTTGATCTGCAAGCTAAACAGATTCCAAACTCAAATACTCACTTCTACATTTTAGCAAGAAACTATGTTGTATTAGTATTTCATAGCAATATTAGGCTTGGCAAAGACTTAATCATCCAACTCAATTTATGAGGGGTTCCTCCAACATTAACCTTAGCAGCAATTTTACCTATTTCTTAATTCAATTGACTAATAAATAAGTAACTAATCACCCATCTAATTTCAATTGTTCCACTTTTCACAGTTCTATATAATATTAGAGGACCTCTCTATTCAAAATATGCTTTCTTTCTACGCTATTTTGTTATTTGAGTCAAAAACTTACTTGAATATCGAAGAATTTCTAATTGGTGCTTGATAATGAAGAGTTACTTCATTGCCAAGCTATTGAAAGACACTCAGATTGAAGTTTGCAACCTCATACGACCATTCATATTTAGACTGAGTGTATTCTTACAAAAATAAAAATAAAAATCTTCTTTGTTGCTTATTAATCAAAAATACATTAAAATTCATGCTATCATAATTTTCAACAAGAATACAAATATAATCTAAACTAATATTTTAGCCTATGCAATAAATATTTATTTTATATAATTAAAATTTATAATAAATAAATGCTTTTGAATATATAAATTACATTATAATTAAATTTCTAAATACATAAATATATTTGAATATATAATTTATATTTTAGATTCATAGTAAATAATTTCATATTGTAATACAATGTTACTTTTAACTATTAATAATTTTAAAAAAATAATAAAATTTAATCTTAAAATAAAGATAAAAATGATAAATTGTCAAAGATAAAAGATTAAGAAAAAAAAACACTAAAACTGCTTTTGTTGAAAAGTATTAAAAACACTTTTATTAAAAAATAACTCTTAAAAATATTTTTGTTCAAAATATCTATTTTAATTTATATACATAAAGAATAATTAAAAAAGACATAAATTTTGTTATCAGTAGAGTTGTGATTTGACAGTTTTTATTATCGAACGACATGGAAGAGGAAGAAAAATGAAACTGTGATAATTTGCACAGGTGTCAAACATCGTAAGATAAAGCTTAGCGCGAACAAATATCGTCATCAATTATGTTGAAGTTATCCGTTATCATACGACTTTTTTTTTTGGTTTAATTTTTATTTTCTTAGCATTGTTTTCACTATGTGGCATGTGCAGCCAACCGTGTACGTACCATCGAATTAATTGATATCCAACCAAATTGAAACGCAGCGGTCGACATAGTATACTATAGGTTACCAGAAGTTAATATCCAAAATGTTTGTTAAATTAATTGTTTAAATTTGAGTCCGATTGAATCAAGAATTAATAATATATGCCAGAAGATTAAATTAATTTGATTATATTAATTTTAATATTATGTATAATTAAATTATGAAATCATTACACATATTCTATAATATATATTTTAAAATAAATAATATAAATTTAAATATAATATGATGCATTTATTAAGTTAAAAAACTATTATTAATATTATTAATATATACTTATTTAAAAATATGAATATTAAATTGGATTGAAAGGCTTAAAATATATTCCGAATTTATCTTCAAAGTTATCAAAATAAAATAAACTTTTTAAAACTCAAATCACCGATTCAGTCGAGATGAGTCAATCGGAAACAAAGAGCGTTGAAAAGTGAGGCAAGAAATCGAATTCTTTTCCTACCGACATCAAGGATAGTGACTGTTGTTTCTTGCAATTCACGATACACGGTTTTGCATTTTTTTTTTTGAGATCCGCGACAACTAATTAATTTAAAGGTCCACACTGGTTAAAAAATTAAAAATATTTTTTTTTATTAAAAAATATATTACTGTATTTTTTTATAATTTTCAATGCAATCCCAATATAATTTTAATAAAATCTTTTTATTGTTATTGCTTAACTAATGTCATAAAAGTACTGGTTAACATTTTTCTTAATTTAATACAAGATTATTTTTGGTACAAAAAAATTTAGATTAGGAAAAGGTATTCTCTTAGACATCTTATAAGGTCAATAAAGACTACCAACATATTTATAGTGAAATTTACAAATTACCTACTAATAAAAGAAATTTAACAATCGAATATAAGTCATAGTTAGTGTGAATAGAAAACTCTACATCTTTGTTGGCAATTTAATATGAGGCTGTCTATTAGTATGTAATATTAATAAATATATATGGTGGAAAAATATTAAATATAATTTATCATGTACTTAAAATTATTAAAAAAACATCAAATTACTTTTATATTTTTATATGATAAATATTTTCTTGTATATTTTTTTTACTTCTTATAATTTGTCTAAAACGCACAATAAGAAAACTCATTTCTAATTTTAGTATCTTATTGTTGAATATTTTAATGACATTTGTTAATTAATAAAAAATAAAAAATATTTTATAAAAATATTACATTTAATATATTAAAAATGTGTTAAAACTTAAAAGATTTATACTGATGTCTAATAACGTGCTTTTATTATTTTAAAATAGTTTTCATTCTTTTAAGTTTTAATTGTTATATCACTTTAAAAATAAAAAGACATTAATCAATCTTTAAATATATTAATTGAAGTTTATGTATTAAATTTGGATATTTATTTTAAATGAGAGGACTTTTACTGTGGTATAGTTGACAAATAACTATGCCACTTAAACCTGTGGTCAGGGGTTCGATTCTAGATTCGTGTATATAAAAAAACAGCTATTGGGAGAGGTCAGCCTTTTAAATGGATCTCTGTACTTGAGAAATTAGTTTTTAGCTCTCTGGAAGATACCTTGGGCAACTAAGAAAAATGAGAGGAATTTTAGAATTTTTAGTAAGTTTTCTTGCTTTTCTTACATTTAATATTTCACATCTTATTTTTATATATATCTTTATTTATCTTCAATAATATTTTTAAAATTTGTGAGTACTATTTGAATTATCGTATTAATTAATAACATAAAATTATTTGAATTATCGTATTAAATTAATAAACATAAAAATTATTTTGAATTATCATATTAAATTAATAAACATAAAAATTATGTATCTTAACTTAAATGTCTTATTTCCATAACTTTTTCGATAATTTCAAATGCCTTATCTCTTTAATTTGTTTTTATGTGATAAGATAAATCTTCATTATTAATAATAATAACATATCTTGTTATACTTTTTTTTAAGATACCTTATTTCACCATAATTTAATAATGACGATATATTTTAATTTTATTTTATTTTCTTAAATTTAAAATATATCTACAATATACGAAAAAAAACTAGTTAACTAGTATTTATAAATTTCATCTGTACCTTTTTGGTATATTAGCTAAGTGAAACAATGGACCTTTAATATTTTATCCTATTCAAGATTATGGCTACTTTAGAAGGTCTAGACTATTTAAAATTATTTGTTAAGTTAAAAGACAATGAGACATTAATTGTTTTTTATTTTATCATTGACTTTTATTGTCTTTATTAAGTGGAATGAAAAAATATCAATGGAATGAGAGATTAATATTATCAAATGAGTTTATATATTTATTGAAATAAAATTTTATTTAATATTTTTTAATTATAACGTAGAACTTCAAACGATAATTATTAAACTCTCAATATACTTAACCCACTAAGATCAAGCTAATAAAGAAAGTTTTTAATAGCTTGCATAAGATTTTAAATTCAAACCTCATTATCGCTATTATAACCCAAAAACTCTCAATGTATTTGTTTCAAGATTAGAGTATTAGCACATTAATTTTATATCAAAATTAATCATTAAATTAGTTTTTTTGTACTAATGAGTCCTGAGGCCCAAAAAAAAAATTGTAAATGATTTCTACTTGGGAGAAAAACTCCTATGACATATTGGATAAGTAAGGATGAGCGATCCAATTGGGGAGTTTGAAGGACTTCTAACCCCAGGGGTTTATCCTTGGCATAGAAGGCCAACCAGTTAGCTAACTCATTCCCCTTGCAAAGGATGTGGTTGATTTTTATATTTCACACCTTATTCCTTGAGATATTAATGTGCATGATCACAGGACAAAGAACGTGTGAAGGGTCATTATTGTTAAGGATAACATGCACCATAGTGTGACAATCACTTTTTAGCATAAGTTGGCTTAACCTAACTTCCTAGGCAACTTGAAAGGTTGTCAAGCTAGCCCATAATTCTACTATTAGTTTTGACACACTCAAGGAGCTAAGAATATGAGTGAAGCGTATAACCTATCAACCAACATCTTTTTTGAAGGCTCTTGCACATCTTACTCTTATGTCCTCAACAAAAATTGATGCATCCTCATTGCATTTGACCCAACCTTCAGGGTACTTCCATGAGATGTTGTGGTAGTTAGTTTTGCATTCATTTCGAATCACATTCAAATGAGAGTTATACATTGTCCTAATCATCAAAACCCTCCATTTAGCTTTGGGGATGACCTTAGCCACACTAAATGTGGTTCCTTGGAACACCAACTAATTTTGCTCCTCCTAAATTGATGATATGGCAAAGTCACATAATGAGGAGCAACTATAGGTAGTATAGGTTGTAAAATCTCCCAAGTTATATTAAATCCACACATACGAGGATTGGTGATAAAACAAGGTTTGTTAATATTATATAGGAATTAGTGCCACACTTGCATAGTCATTATGTAGTCTTAAAGTGTATGAATTTCTTGCTTTGGGTGCATATTGCATAAAGGTCAAGAAGATAAATTGGTAACACAGCGTTAGGCTAATGAGCTTTTCATTTTATGCTATCCTTTAGGATTGTCCAAAGGAAACATCTCCTTATTTGTGTGTTTTCCCATTGTCATACTTGCTTCCACATGTTGTTATCTAGGGAAAGTGCTTCGTTGGATATGAGATCATTGTAAATCTATCATTCAAGGCCATTTTATAGGCGCATTAATCCTTTTCCTACAAGTCATTTGGAAAAATGAAGTTAAGATTTGTACCAAAGCCTATTCGAGGAGGAAATGGGAATTTAGTTTATTTCGCACCCTGGTGAGAAACCAAGTCACAAACTCTAGTAATCACCAAGTCTTGAGGACGATGTATGATTAGGACTTCCATAATGATTACTGTTGAATGAAACCATTACTTTTTCCAAACAAGATCTTATGACCATAATCAATAACCCAACAAATTCCTTTGTATTGGTGGTCCCAAGTCGATGCTATTGCCCTCTACACTTCAAAGCATAACCTTGGTTTCCTTATAGGGGATAGGAAAACCTTAATGCAATTGTATTTACTCTTCAAAACCTACACCCAAAGGGCATGGGTTTCTTGTTACTATACTTATGTTTCATGACTAATAGTTAATTAAAGGTATGCATATCGTCTAGTCTCGTACCTTTTGACAACTTCGAAGCACAAAGTGCTCCAAGCTATGTTATGCCATCTTTTATTATAACGGCTTTCCCATGTGAAGTCACGAGTAATGCATTCAATCTTGTTGCAAACCTATATTAGAAGGAGGTCATCTGCATTGTACAAGTAAGTAAAGCAGCAACCATTAGCTTTGTCTAGGTAATACAACCAATGAAATATATAACTAAGTTATTTAGTTGCTTAAGCACTATTGTGTGAGATTTAGTAAGTAGTTGTCATCTATTTATTTTTATTTTATGAAGTAGAAGGACACTAAGGTATTTCTTGAGTCATTAGTTAAACGAAAACTCAAGAATCTGCTTAGCTCTAAGGCACTTGTGTGGTTAATGTTGTTATAAACTAACATCCTAATCTCATCCGTTGATAGTTTTTGGGCTAAAGACGTTATAAAAGGTGTTAGAACAACTTAAGATCACCTTCATTTGGCCAGCAAAGGTTTCTCCAAAGAGGAGAAAATCATTAGCTAAAAACAAATGAGAAATCAAAAGGCCTCCCTTACCAATACTTATTCCTTTGGAACCCCATATTGATTAGTTGGCTCAATTTCTCCACATAAAGAACAAAGAGGTAGGGGACAGGAATCCCTTTGCTCGATTCCTTTAGTTGATTTGAAAAGAGTTTTTTTATCCTACCATTGAATAGGATATACATCTTTACAGATAACATGCAATAATGCACCACCTCGCAAAATTTGTCACTAAACGTAATATCCCTAAGTGTGTCAATTACAAACTTTTATATAACTCTATATATGCCTTTTTTAGGTCAACTTGTATCGCAAGGAAACATTTTCTTCCTTTAGTACTCCTCGTATAATTGAATATCTAATATGCATTAACAATTTTATTTGACTTGTGTCTCTTTAAGACAAAATCACATTCATAATGGGTATGGAGTGGTTCATAAAACCCTTTAACCAGGTAGTTAATGCCTTTGTGATGGTTTCGTAAACCACAATCCATAGGTTGATGGGGCGAATATAGGTCACGTTTTTCGCAAACCTGTTATATAAGCAACTTTGTCTCAATAATGTAATGAACATCAATGAAGCTAGTAAAAGTGAGTAACTTCAAGTTTTTGAGAACTAAATTGTACAAAGGCACATATTCAGAGACCAAAGGGAAACAACTTGCCATTTTCAAGGACACAATTGTGCATTGACTAAGTACTTGATGTGTAATAACATGCATGCACATTTAATCTATCATGTAAGCAACTTCGTCTCATTAATTTAAAAGACACTAATAGAGGGACTAAAAGTACAAGTTACTTCAAACTCTTGAAGACTAAATTGTACAAGGATACACATTCAATGACCAAAGTAAAACAACTTGTCACTTTATAGAACAAAATTGTATATTGACTCTACTTAATTTTGTTAACTTTCTAAAAATATTTTTGAAAACAAATGTTTATTTCTTTAACATTAATCTCAACTAAGTCTTTTACAATATTTGTCACTAATCTGGTCTTTTAATAAATTAGATATAATGAGATATTTACAAATTAAGACAATCTCTTATCAATTAAGTTAATATTTTAAGAACTTTCACCCACACTCCTTCAGAGGTAGTCCTTTGGGAGTTTGTACCAATTCACCTACTCTCCCAAGGTTTTTTTTTTTTTTCACAAGATTCGAATTAGAAAATTCTCGCTTAAGATCATCCAGTATACATTTTCATCTTGAGGACTAGCTTGGTGACCAATGGACTAACCCCATTAGGTTTTAAACTATAAAAACTTATTAACAAAAATATAGTTTTTAATTAAATTTTACAATAATACATCAACATGAGGATTTATTTAACAAAAGAAAAAAGAAAAAAAATTCGAGCATCATTTAAGGAAATAATATTGAATTTTTTAAATTACCTATTAAATATATTTTATTGTTTTATTGGTATATTGTGATATATTCACCCTATATATTAATTGAGAACAACTATATTGAACGAAAGCGTTTTTAGTTATTGTTATTTAATGAGAACGTTTTTAGCTGTCATTATTCAATAAGAGTGTTTTTAGAAATTTTTTAACCTCTTATCTCTTTCAATTTATCATTTTCAATATCTTTAATTTTAAATTGAGTTTTAGCATTTAAAAAAATATATCAATAATTAAAAATTAACATTGTATTACAATATTTGTTTATTGTAAATTTAAAATATAATCTATATGTTCAAAAATATTTATTTATTATAAATTTTAATTATAATATGATTTATATATTCATAAGTATTTATTTATTATAAATTTAAGTTTTATAAAATAAATATTTATTCTGTGCAATGTAATGGTTAAAATACTAGTGGATAATAGATTTATACTTGTGGTTGTGGTCTCATACGAATTACCATTTTTCACACACACACGCACAAAAAAATCTGACGCGTTAAAAAATATGGTCCGAATTTACCAAATTTAGTTCATTTGATTGTTATATAGTCGTGTATTATTAATGATCATCGAGCAATATCTTTCTTATATTTCTATCGATTTGAAATACATTTCTCCGTGTTATATATTCATAAAATATTTATTCGCTCAATTAAAAAAATAAAAAAGATGTGATGTTTGTTGTGGTAAATGGTAAAAAAAGAAGAAGATCTATATGAGTTTTTTTTTTTTTGGCTTATTTTAATAGGAACTAGTGACTAAGTATATTAAATTAATTGAAAAAGATAAACAGAAATCTTTTATGATATTTATTTTGAGTTAATTGAAAAAAATTGATTTGAATAATTATCTTAAGTAATTATTTGATATTTAATTAAAATTAATTCTGTAAAGTGGTAATTCTTGGGTGCGTTTTTGGTTTTAATTACTTCAATAGATGATTATTTTTATAAAAATAAAGAACAGAGATTCACAATTTTTTAATTTGATTTAAAATTTTGAAAGATAATGAGAAATAAAGGGAAATAAAACCCTTCTTCTATCAATTTTGACTCCCTTTGAAAATTAGAAGGACTTAAAAGGAAATTTTTACACTAATTAAACTTAATTTAAATTAATAGTGGTATGTTAATTCATTTCTACTCTCCTATCCTTATAATGAAATAAGGTTTTTTTTTTTTTTATACCGAAAACATTGATCCAATTCCATTGTAGTCATTGAGCCAAAAGATTTTTTTTTTCAAATTTTTCTTTTTAAAACTAAACAGTGCTAAAAATGTCATTGTAATAGTTTTTTTTTTTTTAATTTTACCTAAATCATTGACCCAATTGCATCTAAATTTAATTTAATTTTTTTTTACAAACACATAAATATTTTTTATAGGAGACAATTTTACTCAAGTCAAGTAAGGAGATAGAGTCATTATAAATGACAAAACTCACTCTAATTTTTTTTTACGCTAATTATATATTTAAGGCTTGAAATCAATGATTAAGTTAGAACATATTTTGTGTTAGTTCATTTACACTATCGTTAAAACATCTAACTTTAATTTAAAAAAGAACATTTATAAAATTTTAATTCACTCCTCTTTTTTTTTCATTAATCTTGAAAACAAACACGTAAATAATTGTAAGTAGATGAGAAAAATAAAATAAAATAGAGCACAAATGGAAGAAGTCAAGTGAAGGAGATGATTGTGCATCCCCACAAACATGAAGCGATTAGATTGCAATATTATGCAATAATGTGAAAAAGTTGAAAATATGCATGCTTTTGCTTCCCTTGTTAAAAGGAGAGACTTACTCACTCTCACCTCCATTGTCACTGCTCCTTTCTCGGATCTCTCTCACATCCTTTCTCTCTTTTCTTCTTCTCCTTCGCTTTCCCTTCACAAGTTAGTATCTTCTCTCTTCTCTCTCTTTCCACACGCTCTGTTCTTGTCTCTGTCATTTCTGTTCTGAAACACTCTTGTTCAATTCTAATCCGTTTTGATCCACCCCGTGATCTGATCTAACTCTTTCATCTCTCAAAGTTTGTATCTTTGTGTGTCACACACTTGAATTCCGCTTGATTTTTTCTGGGGTGCTTTTGCAAGTGTGTTGACATGTTTATGTGATCTGATGCGAAGTGGGGTTGTGTGAATTTGTGTTGCAGGTGAGGCATGGCGCAAATTCTGCTTCATGGGACTCTCCACGCCACCATCTACGAGGTTGATAGGCTCAATGCTGGTGGTGGTGGCAATTTTTTCAGCAAGGTATTTTTTCTTTAGGCCTATTTGGATCTTGTTGAATCTGGTGGCTTAATTGTTGATTTTGAGTTGCAGTTTTTTGGATTTTGAAGTGTTTGTGTTTCCATGTGTTGAAAATTCTTAAATCTAAGAATTGTCTTGGTGGTGTTGGATCAGTGGATTTTGAGCTCAAAGGGGACCCTGCTTCCTTTGAAGGATCTGGGATTTGTTTGATTATTAGTATTACTATTACATATAATAATAAATTAATAATAAAAGAAAGTCCTCCTGATATTGTTTTGTGTGGTGTATTTCAAGGATAAGGGAAATTGAAGTTGATGCAATTTGAGGTTGTCTTTGAACCTCGGTGCAAATGATTCATCTGTTCAAATTTGTAATCTGATTTCAACTTTTGTGGCAATGAGTGTTTTTTCTAGTACTGCCAATTGTTTACAAACCTATCTGGAAATGAATTGTGCTGGTATTTAAGAGCTTTTGTTGTTAAAATGAGATGATGTTAATCTATATTGGTACTCATAGTCAAGGCTTCTGGAAACAAGTCTTAATTACAAATTGTGATTTAACTGTTTGCTCAACATGAATCAAATTGTTGGCTTTTAGTTGAAATTACCTCATCCATTCAACATTTCAACTGGTCTGTTACCTCAGTGGCCACTAATTTTATCTTATGTAACCTTTATTACACATATGCTTTGTTCTGTATCAATGCAGGCATATTATTATCATTGACTATTCATGAATATTAACATACATATGTGCACATGTGAGAAGCGAATATTCAATTGCTTTACATTTGCTCCTTTATTTTCCTATTCACCATTATTGACTCATTTCATGCTTATTCTGCTACAGCTCAAGCAAAACTTGGAGGAGACTGTTGGTATTGGAAAGGGAGTTACTAAACTCTATGCAACCATTGATCTGGAGAAGGCAAGAGTCGGAAGGACTAGAATTATAGAAAATGAACATAGTAATCCCAGATGGTATGAGTCTTTTCACATTTATTGTGCCCATATGGCTTCAAATATTATATTCACTGTGAAAGACGATAATCCTATTGGGGCAACTTTAATTGGAAGAGCATATGTGCCTGTTTCGGAGGTTTTGGATGGTGAGGAAATAGATAGGTGGGTTGAAATCTTGGACAAGGATAAAAATCCAATACATGAGGGTTCAAAGATCCATGTGAAGCTGCAATATTTTGATGTCGCAAAAGACCGCAACTGGGCTCGAGGCATTAGAAGTCCTAAATTCCCTGGAGTTCCCTACACTTTCTTCTCACAAAGGCAAGGATGCAAGGTATCTCTGTACCAAGATGCTCATGTACCTGATAATTTTGTCCCTAAAATACCTCTTGCTGGAGGCAAGACTTATGAGCCTCATAGGTGTTGGGAGGATATTTTTGATGCAATCACTGATGCAAAACACTTAATATACATTACTGGTTGGTCTGTTTATACTGAAATTTCCTTGGTAAGGGATTCTAGGAGGCCAAAGCGTGGGGGAGACCAAATGCTTGGTGAGCTTCTCAAGAAAAAGGCAAGTGAAGGTGTTAAGGTTTTGATTCTTGTTTGGGATGATAGAACATCAGTTGGTTTGTTGAAAAAAGATGGACTGATGGCTACTCATGATGAAGAAACCGCTCGGTTCTTCGAAGGCACTGATGTGCATTGTGTTTTGTGCCCCCGCAATCCTGATGATGGTGGGAGCATTGTTCAGGATTTACAAATTTCTACCATGTTTACTCATCATCAGAAGATTGTGGCGGTTGACAGTGCGTTGCCAGGTGGAGGGTCAGATAAGCGAAGAATTGTGAGTTTTGTTGGGGGTATTGACCTCTGCGACGGAAGGTATGACACTGCCTTCCACTCACTTTTCAGAACCCTAGACACAGCACACCATGATGATTTTCATCAGCCTAACTTTCCTGGTGCTGCAATCACAAAGGTGGTCCCAGGGAACCTTGGCATGACATCCACTCCCGGCTTGAAGGACCCATAGCATGGGATGTTTTGTTCAACTTTGAGCAGAGATGGAGAAAGCAAGGTGGAAAGGATTTACTTGTTCCACTGAGAGAGCTTGAAGATGTCATTATTCCCCCCTCCCCAGTAATGTTTCCTGAAGATCATGAGACATGGAATGTTCAGTTATTTAGATCTATTGATGGCGGGGCTGCTTTTGGATTCCCGAGACTCCTGAAGACGCTGCCAGAGCTGGGCTTATTAGTGGGAAGGATAATATCATTGATCGTAGCATTCAAGATGCTTATATTAATGCTATTCGACGTGCAAAGAATTTCATCTATATTGAAAATCAGTATTTCCTTGGAAGCTCTTTTGCTTGGAGTGCTGATGATATTAAGCCTGAAGACGTCGGTGCTTTGCATCTAATCCCAAAGGAACTTTCACTTAAGATTGTTAGTAAGATTGAAGCTGGGGAAAGGTTCACTGTGTATGTCGTGGTTCCAATGTGGCCAGAGGGTGTCCCAGAAAGTGCATCAGTTCAGGCAATATTGGACTGGCAGAAGAGAACAATGGAGATGATGTACAAGGATATTGTTCAGGCACTCAGGGCTAAGGGAATCGAGGACGATCCTCGGAACTATTTGACATTCTTCTGCCTTGGAAATCGGGAAGTGAAGAAATCAGGAGAATATGAGCCTTCTGAACAACCAGATCCTGATTCAGATTATCAGAGAGCCCAAATGGCCCGACGTTTCATGATTTATGTTCATACCAAGATGATGATAGGTAAGTTGGAAAATTATACTGCTGTAGTTTGTGAAGAACAATCTTACAAATAATTTACATTTTGAAGCCATAACATTGGATACTTTTATCATTGTTGTCATGATGATATATGTTTTTCCCTTTGCAGTTGATGACGAATACATAATCATTGGATCTGCCAACATCAACCAAAGGTCAATGGATGGTTCTAGGGACTCCGAGATTGCCATGGGTGCTTATCAGCCCTATCATTTGGCTGCCAGACAGCCGGCACGAGGTCAGGTCCATGGTTTCCGCATGTCATTGTGGTACGAGCACCTTGGCATGCTTCATGACTCCTTCCTCCGGCCAGAAAGTGAAGAATGCATTAGTAAGGTGAACCAGATTGCTGACAAATATTGGGACCTCTATTCTAGGGAGTCACTTGAGCGTGACCTCCCTGGTCACCTGCTCCGCTACCCTATTGGGGTTGCCAGTGAAGGAGATGTCACTGAGCTGCCAGGATATGAATTCTTCCCTGACACCAAGGCGCGCATTCTTGGTGGCAAAGCTGACTACCTCCCCCCTATCCTCACTACTTAGTTTGATTTTGTACTGTGTTACAAATTTGTCGATTGCTTACATCGTAATCTGTGTTTTCATTACTACTTAGTAATAATCTTAATATAGTCTGTGATGTCTTGTGGAGAATTTTTTTATTTATTTTTTTATCTGTTTTTCTGAAGATGTCAATGACAGATTTTAGTTATCTGATGTTGTTGGCTGATATGGCTTTGACTGGTTTCTAATAAGTGTTTCCTTTCTCCCAAAATGCCATTGTTGTTTTTCTACCTGCTTTCTGGTTTAAATTATTTTTTTTCTGTTTTTCTGAAGATGTCAATGACAGATTTTAGTTATCTGATGTTGTTGGCTGATATGGCTTTGACTGGTTTCTAATAAGTGTTCCCTTTCTCCCGCAATGCCATTGTTGTTTTTCTACCTGCTTTCTGGTTTAAATTATTCCGAGCAAGCCTACCTGGCTTTAGCTATTGCCTAAAAAAAAATATCATATCCAGATTTTTTTGGGGGGAATATTTGGGTGTGTAAGCAAGCCATGCAAATACAAATTAGAAATATTTTTGAAGTCTTGAATACGGAATCAAACTTTTATTTAGGTGGTAGTGGGGACAAATGTCTCAAAACTGTGGAAACAAGAAGGGAAAATGTGGGGGGTAGGCCTACGAATGTAGGTCCCCAACTGTGTGGCTCTCTTAGATTCCCCTCTTAGAACCTTCATCTCAGCAGCCATGAGAAGTTACCCTGTTAAATATCATGCATGCTTGTCAACAAGGATGGCTCGAGATCGTAACAACTAACAAGTATGTTTATGATTAAGCTAACCCCTGCAGATCAAAGCAAAAGCACACAACTTTTTTACTAGGAAATTGTCACTCATTAAAGAAAACTGATAAATTTCTGTCTAGAAAGCATTGACATAGTGAGATTATAATATTTGTTACGAGGAAGAGTCAAGTTATTTTATGTAAGAGTAAGACTTTTTTTTTTAGACACGGTATGTAAGACCCATTTTGAGAAGCATGAGAATGTCGTGTCTGGAGAATCTTCAAATCTAAAATATTATCCCTTTCTCTATCTAAAATGTAAAAACATTATAAAAGAAGCGATGTCCCAAAATCGGAATCCAAATGAATAAGATGCCGGTACTGAAAAGAAATTTCACCACATAATATTATAAAATAAATACAAAGAAGCGTATCGATATATTGTTTTGTTCAAGTTGGTTGGTCAACTTGGTCAATTTTGTTGGGCTGCTCAAGTGTCCGTTTCAATTCAACAAAGTTCGAATAATTGAAGAAGGTTCGGTGTTCCGTTTCTGATTTATTTCTTGAATAATTGTACTCGCACGTCTACTTTATCTTTTATCGGCGGTGGTGGTAGTCGCGACGAGTGAAGGCAGCAGTGACAATGCTAGTAATGACAATAGTAATGATTGTAATGGTAGTAATGGCCGGAGCAACGGAGAGAGAAGTCACTTGACATAAGATTTTAGATTTTAAAAGAATAAAGAATGAAGATTGAAAATAACTCTAAAGACATACTTATGGAGCAATGATATCTACTTATCTATCAAAACTTTTACTTCTCTTTTACTTATTTTTTTTAAAGAAAATAAGTTATGCACTGAGAGTGTAAAGCAGTTTTACATTGTCATTTAATTACAAACTACTAGTTTATAGTAAATTTGTTGAATTTTATAATAATTACCTTAAAAGATATACCAACAGTAATTTCTAATTAGTTAACAGTATAAAATTTTTTAAACTAATAGTACATAATCATTAAACTCTGTTTTTTTATCACTTTATAACACCATCACATCTTTCCTTTATTTTCCCCTATCTCTTAACAAGTGTATGCAATCCATTGGTGTATATCAACCATTTTCATACGAGAAATATGTGAAGTGATTAGAGTTGTTTTGTGAAATAAAAGAAAATTATCAATATTTTAAAGATAAAATCACTTTTATCCAAAGATATAGATTAATATCTTTCGTTGCTAGTCAAATAATAACCTAAACAATTTTTTGGGATTATTTCTAGCAAATTTTTTGATGACATTGATTTTAATTACCTAGGAGAGATCAATTCAAATAACATGGTGCACAGAGTTTAATATAGATTTAATTGAAAAGGAAAAAAAATTGTTGAATGGATAAAGACTATTTCGTAGAATAAACCTTGATATTCAAGGAGGGAAGGAAGCCTTATTTTTAGTAGAAACGAAAAAAAATTATGATAGGACTAGCCGTAACAACATCTCAAGGAGAGTTTGAAACAAAAACTCCAATTAATAAGATCAAACCAGCCATAAAATTTTAAAGATGACACATACAAATTCAAAAAATTTATCTTCAACATAATGAAGATGATTACTATGGAGAAACAAGTAAAAATTTCTGACAAGATAAACAAAAATATCATCGACCGTACCTTCTACTAAAAAGAGTGTTGATAAAAGTGTTTAATAATAATTGTGCTGATGAAATCTCTTAATAATATAAACGAACAATAATGCTAAACTTTCCCGCTTATGTTACAATAATGTAAATTTTTTTCTTTCAATATTTGTTATGATCTTATCTACATTTCTTCTTGTATAAATAAGACCACTCCTCTCTTAGAATAAGAGGATATGATATGAGATTAGAATAGTCTAAAAATCTCTTCTAAAACGTCTTTAGATTTTGAAGTAAAGTTTGAAAATTCAATTTCATTTCAACAACTTTTCGCGAGTTATTTACTCAAGATGAAAGCAGTTGAAGTTTTCCTACTAGTTTTCTTATTTAACTCCTTTTTGTTCATTTATACTTTATTACTCCATTATCTTTTTGTTTTTCTTCAAAAGTTGGAAACACGCACACACACATAAAATAAACAGTCAATATATTAAAATAAAAAAGGTGACATTTTAAAAATAAATTATGAGACTTTTTAATTTGATCATGGGATTTTAATTAATCTTTAATTTTAATTATTTATATATAATTAATTAAGATTTATTTTTCTCACTTTCATATAAAATTAGTTTTTTCATTATATACGTTTTTTATGTAGGTATGTAGACAAGAAGGGGGGGGGGGGGGTGTATTTTTAATTATATATTACCATATAGAAATGTTTATATGACATTTATTTAAATATCTATTTAAACATTAAACATTACTAAAATATAATAAAAATGTCAGTACCAAAAGAAATATAATAAAAATGTGAATAAGTTAAACATTTAATGCGTCCATATTTTCATTAAATAGAATGTCAAACCTTATTTTCTTCTTCAAATTAGAATTTCAATTAAGAGAATATTTTATATTTATAAACTTAAAGAATAAGGTTTTTTTTACTGAATATTAATTTTAAGAGTAAATTACATTAACACTTCCTAAATTTTTTTTAGATTATACACGATATCTCTCTTTTTTTTTTTGTCTCTACATTTCTCATTAATTGTTTAAAAAACATTATATTATTTATCCCTATAAAAAAGGTTTTTGTAAACGTTAAAAAAATAGAAGGAATATATGTAATCTAAAAAAATCTAAAAAAGTGTTAATATAATTTACTTTAATTTCAAAAAGGTATGGAAACTTGAATAATATATATATATAATACACAACTTGCACGAAAGTATGACGTATGTTGTTTAAGAGAATGAAAGAATTTTATGATGGTGTTTTGCTGAAAACAAACCGTAGATAAATATTATTTAATAATCAGTTAGATTCGATCATATTATTGCACGGTTCGCTCGGCCTATAAGACTGTCTTGGCTGGAGGAGAAATAGCTAGTGGGGTGGGGTGGCGGAAGGTGTGGAACAAATTAGTACCTACAATGTTAGTTATGTTTGCATAGAGAATGTTGCAAAATAGGATTCCCACAAAGAACAACTTGCTACGGAGAGGTATTCACTTAGGAGAGGAATGTCTATGTGTAGGGTGTGGGCGTGAAAGGGAATCCGTAGCTCATCTCTTTCATGGGTGTAAGGACTTTTCACAGGTGTGGATGGGGTGCACAAGGTGGCTAGGACTTTCTACGGTGCTACACTTTGAGATATTAGGTCCATTTTCAACAATTTCAGGGGCTGTTTGAGGCTGGGCATGGACCCGGAGGTGGGACAGGTGGTGTGGTTTGCCATTTTGTGGGCTATCTGGAACGCCAGAAATTGTGTGGTCTTCAAGGCAGCAACGGTGCAAGCTGAGGTGGTTACTAGAACCTGCTACATTTTCATCATGGAGTTGGCTGAAATCAAGGAAGAAGGGATTTACTTACCCTTTGTCATGCGGGATTAGTAATCCATTATATGGTAATTTACCGCAAGTTAGGATCTCATTTTGCTGCCTTTGATGTACGAGTGGGGGTGGCTAGACATTATGTATCAGCTGACTTTATAGGACCTTGTGGGCAGCAATTTTGCTCGTTGTACTTTGGTTCTTTGCCTTCCTTGGGGCACATCTTGTGCCGTAAGGCAAGGCTTTTCTAATAATTTTTTTTTTGTATCATCAGCTTTCTTGTCATTCTGTATTTCTCATATATAAATCATGTTAAAATTATATTAACACATCATTGGATCATTAATTTTTTGGTTTCTAACGAAGTATTTAACATTTTTCAAATACGAGAATATTCTCCTCTCAATTGTATGATAGCACGAATCAAATTCAAACTATTTAATTATTTAAATGTTCATTTTTTAATTAATATTAAGAAAAATATTAGTAACACTTTTTTAGACACACTTTTTACTATGAATTAAAATTTATTAAAAAATACATAATTTGGTGAGTTTTGCTTTTTATTTAATAAGCTCTATTCATGATTTTGTATTTTTTAATAAATTTAAACCTATAATAAAGAATATATGGGTTAGAAAATATATTGCTAGAATTTCTCTAATAATTATAACTTCTCACTTTATATTTTTAATATGTGAATATTTATTTATTTTTGGATCATTAATAGAATTGAAAGAAATAGCCAAATATTTTGACTTTTGACTACATACAAAAACCATTAATTGGACAAGTCATGTACCTATTTCCAACCACATGAATACATCAGATTTTTTTCTTCTTCTCCACAAAACAACCTTCCCAATAAAGCCATAATTGCAAGTGGTTCAAAATCTGTAACGATCGTGGTAAAAAAAAATATATAAGAAGGAAGAAAACGGAACGTAACGAAACGGCACAACATAGTGAACATACCCTGGCCGAGAATATTATCATGTTAATTTTTGTTATAACAAAAAAACAAATCATTATTTATAGAGCAAATATTCAATGTATCGAATTAACATTCAATTACATTTTATTATGTATAGGAAGTTTATTAATTTTTATAATAATTATTTTAAAAGTTATACAAATTTGATTTTTGATTAGATAAAAATGTAAAAATATTTACATACGCATACATTTTTATAATCTGACATGTCAGATTTTTATTATGAAGTGATCTATTTACAGGCTGCCTATGACAGCAGTAAAATTGAAATATTAAAAAAAGAAAAGAACAGAAAAGGAAGATAAAACAGCTTGCAATGAAAAACCTCTCTCTGTTCCATCTTGGAATACACACAGAATCTACATGAAGAAGAAGCGTTGGGGGATCAGTGACAGCACGCCATCCTCTGCACCCGATCCCTCAAAATCCCATTATACAGAGCAATTCGGTTCGCGGGCATTTCACGATTTTCCTGGATTTCATTTGTGCACGCGCCGCTTGACACTCTGTTTTGCCTCCCCTGTTTTTCTCTATTTTTCTCGTTAGTATCTCTTGCTTCTTCCTTCACCATCACATTTTCCGCAAATTTCACTTTCTTCTTCTTATTCTTCTTCCTCTCCCTTTTTTTCTCATCTGCAAAAAATAAAATAAAAATAAAAATGAAGTGAATACCACACAACTCAGAAAGAACGTTTGAAAACAAAAGAGTTAGATTTACCTGAGTATATGCAAGAGCGTAGAATTTGTTTGTTTGGGTGTGGAGAATTAGAATTTCCGAGAATTTGAAATGGCAGGGAAGTCTTTTGCCTAGAGAATGCAAGGTAAAGCAGGGTGGTTGAGAAGACCATGGCTGTGGTAAACACGAGACCTTGTGAGATCGAAGCCATGTTGTGGGAACAGAGCAAAATGCAACAACGTTGTTCTTTGAGAAGAACGGGGAGCAGAGGACTTGTGTTGACCATAAAAGGAAGAGACGTATAAATATTGAATAGAGAGAGATGGGTGAATGGGCGTACCTTTTCACGAAGCTTCATTGCTGGTAGAAATTTCCAACAGTTATGGTAAGGGGAAAATAAATAAAAAAGAATAACAAAAATAACACTGGCTGATTGGTTGATTGTGATATGAGGATGGGTATGAGCCTCTCAATTTCCTTGTTGGCTTTCCCGTAAAAGCAGTAAGTGTAAGAGACTGAGAGGATGAATTGTGACTTTAAGAGGATATAAAGCACAAATATGTTGGAAATTAATCTAATACTTTTATTTTATTAAATTTATACAAAGAGTTTTTTTTGACATATATGTATTTTTTTTTTGTTACACGTATATATTATATATAAAAAAAAAGAGTTATTACATTGAGAAATAAAAACAATAAATATAAACAATTAAATTCACTTGAATGGTTAAAATTAAAAAATAGATGTATATGGTTCAATAAGTGATCATGTGATTATAACCAGATTTTAATTTTGACATTATATATATATAGTTAAATAGTTTATATTTGCGATTCTCACAACATTCTTAAAAATAAAGTTAACCTATTTTTATTGTAAAAAGCATTTTTTTAAAATTTATAATATAACGATAGTTATAAGATTACGTATTATCTATGAGTATTCACTTAATCTAAGATTTTATATAATGCAAATATTTGCTTTTTAAAATAAGTAAAATCCTTTATACATACATGGAGAGAGAAAACTGAGAAAAATTATCGGTTTGGGAAATGCGAGCT
This sequence comes from Spatholobus suberectus, assembly GCA_004329165.1. NCBI lineage: Eukaryota > Viridiplantae > Streptophyta > Magnoliopsida > Fabales > Fabaceae > Spatholobus > Spatholobus suberectus. The sequence continues at coordinate 84,926,838 of CM014732.1, forward strand.
TTGTTATAAAGAAAACGGTCAGAGACACACGTGGCAACTTGGATTGTTGGGTGGGAACTGCGAGTCCTTTGCCAATATATCATATACTAATGCAGTATTAGGTTTAACGTTCAACTACTCAATTTTATTAGGATTCCGGATTTTTTATCATCCTCCCGATTTCCTTCTGATTCCACTCTTGGCTGACTTTTCAGAACTGGTTTCGTTAGATAATCTCTGTTCCTGTTTTCTTGTCCTGCTTATGCTTATTTCATTTTTAGTTCAACTACATTTTATAATTAGGAATTATTTTAAAATGTAAAATAAGTGGGCATATGTTAATAAATACTTGTAGGATTTATTAATATATACCTATTTATTTTTTAATTGGAGTACGTTAGCAAATTATAACTAAGATTATCTTAACATACATCAATGATGTAACTTGTTAATGTATTTTAATTAAAATCAAGTAGGTGTATGTTAACAAATATATATATATATATATATATTTGTTAACGTACACACACTTATTTTTTAGTTAGAGTTTGTCAACAAGTTATACCGTAAGTGTATTTTAAAATACATTGTAGTTATAGATTGTTAACCTACTCCAACTAAAAAATAAGTACGTATATGTTAGCAAATCCTACAAACATTTGCTAACGTATACACATTTATTTTTTAGTTAAAGTACGTTAACAAGCTACACCATGGTGTATTTTTTGATACATTTTAATTATAATTTGCTAACGTATTCCAACTAAAAAATAAATGTGTGTATGTTAGCAAATCCTATATATATATATATATATATATATATATATATATGACTACTTAACAAAAAAACAGTATAATACAATTTATTCATCTTATGTATCAAGCGTGTTGATTAAAAATAAGAGAATAATTGAAAATATTTATTACATAAAAATATTTAATGTTTATGTTTTAAAATAATTAAAAAATATTTTAAACTATATCTTTAATCTCTATGACATAATATTTAAGATATTGCTAATGAATATTCCATGAATACCAACTAAAGAATATTAAATATATTTTATTAAATATTTTTAATTGTTTAAAAAATAAAATATTAATTAATTTTTATATTTTTAACATGTTAAATAATTCATTTTTTAACAAAAATATTTTTTAATTAGAGTCCTAATATTGCCTAATATTTCTAGTAAAATTACGTTTAAAATTAAATTCTATTCTAATTCTTAAATGTGAAAATAATATTTATATTTTATGTTGAATAAAATTAACTGACCGAATGAATGTTTGTGTATTTTTTTTTTTGGCATTTGAAGGTCAACTATGTTTACAACTTTGATTACTAAATTCTTATTTTATTCTACTCATATTTGTGCAAAAAAACATTTTTAACATCAAATTTCCTTCGGTTCCTGAAAAATCAACGTAGTATGTGAGATAGTGATATTTTTGTAATATTAAAATGAACATTTCACATCGGTTGCTTTAAAATTAATATAGAAAATACTTTCTAAATCATTTGTACTAAGAATTGATGTAAAAAATATTTTCTAGATTGGTTATTTATTAATCAATCTAGATTGTATATGTCCTTTGCAACTTTTGAAATTTCTCACAAAGCTTTTTACATTGGTTGTGCAAAAAATCGATCTAGAAAATACTTTTTAGATTAATTCTTCATACAATTGATCTAAGTTGTTGATGTTCTTTGTAACTTTTGAAATTTTTAGTAAGACTTTCTAAATCGGTTGTATTAAAAAATGATTTAGAAAGTAACTTTTTACATCAATTTTTTGTACAACTAATGTAGAAAGTTCAATACAAGTTTTTTTTACTTAGTAGCGCGTTTATATTTTTGTTCTCACTCTAATTTTTAAACCCTCATATTTTGGTTTCAAGGCATCTCAAGTAAAATATTTTCAAACTAACGTATCCCTCAATGATATCAATCCTCTTGTTATGTAAGTATGTCTTTAGTCTACATTTTCTCTTCACACATCTCTTCATTTTTATTTTTTTAATGTGTATTATTTATTAGTAATTTTTTTTTCAATCCCTAGCCTCATGAAATACACCTTCTGAACTCATTCATGAAGTAATGTTCTCTCTCTAATTATGACTTTGTTTTCAAACTCAAGTCTCCTTTATTTCAAACCTCAAACTTATTATTTTTCTCTCTTATAGATGGTGTGTGTGTGTTTATGATACTGTAAATTCACTCAAGGAATCGTTGTTTTCACAGACAAAAATAAAGAAACCATAAACATTATCTTTTATAGTTACATGGACTACATGTGGTAAATTTGATTGCTATTTCTTTTTGTTCTATTTAATAAAAATATCAACTCCTTCCTCTAAGTTAGCTCTTCTTCTCTCTATTGTTTCACATTTTTGTTATTAAAAATCTTCTCTCTATTCATCTCTATTAAAACTTTAATTCAAGGCAATGGTGAAAGCTTTAAAAGAGATGAATGAATATTTCTTAAGTGAGAGATTTATAACAACAAGAATGTTGAACAAAAGAGAGAAAAAGATCAAGCTAACTTGGAAGAAGGAATTGACACTGTTATTGTATCAAACAAAAACAAAAAGAATGAGCGGTCAAATTTCTCAAGTTTTGTCAATGTAACTAGAAAAGAGAAGGTACATGATCACTTCCTTATAGAAAAGTTGTAGAAATGTTTTTAGTTTAGTCATTATAATAGGAAAATTGCATTTGTATTTTGATATATGAAATGATTCGTATATATAATAATGAAATAAAATTGTTTTGTGTTGTTTATGTATTTGTAATTTTTTGAATAAAAATATTGTATATTGGAGATATAATGTACTGGTAGTACTTTTTAAAAAAATATATATAGTCTTTCATACCGATTATAGAAAGAACCATTGTAAAAAATTGTTTTTTACATTAATTCTGACTAAAATTGATCGATATAAAATATTTTACGTTAGCTATAGTTACAACTGATACTTTCTAGACCAGTTTTTTCTATAACCAATATAGAAAATGAATTTCTACATCAATTCTAAAATTGATATAAAAAAAATATCCTTTTATATTTATTGATTCTACATCTGCTCATGTAACCAATATAAAATCTTGAAAATAATTGACTTTGAAAGCCTTTTTATACTAATTTCAATTGCTATCCCACGATTAATGGCATTGTCAATTAGATAAAAAAAAAAATCTTTATGTAATTGTATCCACGTACTATGCTTTGGTATAGGTATTTTTTTCCAAAATAATATTAAAAAATAGATATTTATCAAAATAATATAAAAAATAATTTATCACTTTAAGATGGATCTAGCCACGTAAGATCATACCTGGAAAAAATTGCATACATATAAATGCCTAATCAAAAGGTGTCAATTTTTTTTTCTATAATTTTTTTTTAATTTTTGAAAAGAAAATTGATGATACCTTTTTGTTACGCGTCATGATTTTTTTTATTTCTTTTATGAGTTTAATGGTCATATATTGTCAGTGTAAAAACTTCTACGCTGTCAACCAATCAGAAATCACCGTTAATATGAATTTTAAGATATTTATTATAAAAGTAAAAAAAACTTACCATACATAGTAGTTTGTGATTGGATGGCAGTGTAAAACTGCCTTACACTGTCAGTGCATAGTCTATTTTCTTTTCTTTTATATCTTAAGTATAATTAACAATATAATATAATACAATAATACAATTAATATAAATTTGAAAATATTAATAATATAATATAAAAATACATTAATATGAATTTGAAATATTATCATTAATATTTATATTTATTATTTATGAAATATTAAATATATTATTAATTTTAATATTTCAAAATTTATACTTATTATTATATTATACTATTAATATTATTATTTAAAATCTTCAACTATAAAAAATAAAGAAAATAAATGACCCCCCACAGTTATGCGCCTATAGTTTTTTTTTAATAAATGAAAAATAAAAAATATTTGTTATTCAAGTTTTTAAAATCACAATATAAAAATTTATGATGTACTAATTTTTTTTAATTATTATTTATATTATATTTATCATATTTTTAATTTAATATTTTAATCTTTAATTAATATGGCATCATCTTATGTTATTAATATTTTAAAATTTAAATTAATTATATTTAAAAATCTAAAAGTAAAAAACGATTATGACGTTTAACAAGTAGGCGTTATGAATTTTCTTTAAAAAATTAAAAAATATAAAAAATAATAATGTCTTCTTTTAAGTATTTTTTATATTACACGTATTCAATTCTTTCTGCGTCAGATTTAAATTAATTTTTATATTATTTTGATAAATATTTATTTTCTTAATATTATTTTAAAAAAAAGCCCTCTAATATATGCAAATAAAATGTTGGTCACGTGAAATGTGTCATATGTATTTTTCAACCTTGTTACCGAATTCAGTTCTAAGTTCTCACAGGTGGGGGACCAGTAATTGAGCAATTATAAAAAGGGGTAATATATGCTCTTTAATTTTGCTTGTGGGAGCGCACAGAGATATTTGAATAAATCCAACACACTGTTCTCGGTAATTTGAGTAATAAAAATCGTCATTAAATATCAATATAAATTAATGAGGGGGAATTTTAATTTTGATCGGAGAATAACATTAAAAGTATCTATGAAATTATATCTAAGTTTTGTCTTACAAAAATTATTTTCTCTATAATTTTTCCGTGTATCGCACAGGTTCACGCTCTTGCTACAATAAATATTACTAAAAAAACACATTAATATAACAAATTCTTAATTTATGATTGATGGTTAATTATTATAAATAACTAATAGTTATTCGTTATAATTAGTGACATTTTCATTGTTTATTTACTGAGTGCATCTAACTTAAAATTATCGATTAGATTTATGCATGAACCTTCCCACATCATTTTGATTCCAAACCTTCTACGCGTGTTACGTGAACAAGCCAACAAGGGCAACATGTTATCGTAACTGTGCAAGGGAATGCAACGCATGTACGTAGGAACAGTGGAACGCGTACACGGTACGTAATTGTTATTCTCCAGAAATTAGAACGTGAACGCTTAAAATTCCTACACGAATAATTGGCCTTTTGACCAAATTAGTGTAATTTGGTCTTAAAATTACTAACCTAGCTTACTTTTTAAAAAAATTACGGAAAGGGGGTAAGTGGTATCCATGGACTACGACTCCCTTCCGTCTTCTTATGCAAGTAATTTCTGGTGGTCTCTGATTGTAAGTAGATTTCTTAAAAACTGTCTTAAAGTGTGTTTGGTTGGATTTATTTTTGACTTTTTTTCTTCTTTAAAAAAAAGGAATTAAACACTCTTTATATAAAAGTTCTTAAAAATATAAGTAACTTATTTTTAAAGAATAAATTATTAAAATAATTAGCTTTTAACAAAACTAACGAGAATAGCTTATATAAAATTTATGTGGAGATTTCCATATAAAGAACGCCCTATTCATCCCCATATATAAAAAGATGATTATTTTTTTTGAGTTATTTGGTAAGAAAGAAAATGAAAAAAAAAAGTATAACTTTTTCTTCCACTTGTTGATTATATAAAAAGTGCAAAAAATATGTATATAAAATAACAAAATATCCTTAATTAAATAAAAAAAAGTGTAAAAATAAAGATAAGTTAGTCTTTTACTATGTAACTCACCCTTTTTCCTACTTTTCTCTCCAAATCTGAGAGATTAAATTTGGTTGTGGATCCTACACTTATTTTTCCATTGTTTCACTCTCTTTAACTTTCCAAACTGTGGAAAGAAATAAAAAAGTGATATTTTCTTTCCCTCTATAATCAATCCTACCAGAATCTTCCATTCGAAAGTGTTAGTGATTTGTTGTTATATCGAGAAATTTTGCATTATGCACCAACCTATCATAAACCTCACAACCAAAGGCGTAAATGATTTAATTAAGTTATATGAATTGTTTGAATGCCCTCCATTAAAATGAAAAATTATTAATTAAAGTGAAATTTGACATTTAAAAATTAGTTTTAAATATATGCATTTTAATATTTTCATTTATTATTATTATTATTATTAAAATGATTTTATCTAAATTAAATTAATTTTACACAAAATGTTCTTATTTTATCACCCTTAATTAAATGTGCAAAATGGATAGTTTCTAAAGTATTTATTTTACCCCTAAAAAGAAAATGTCTTTATTTTATTTAAGAATTTTATCTTTAAAAGAAAACAGTTTTATTTTTGGAAAGACATTAATTTTTTTATTTTTGTTGAGATCGACAGGAGTGGGCTCCTGCTCCTACGTATCCTCAAGTGCAATGAGGAATTAGACTCACGTAGTTCTTTGGTAGAAAGATATTGTTGTTGGTTGATTTTTTTATTATTTATTTTATTATTATATATATTTTATTTTAGTATGGTAAAGGCATACTCAATAACCAAATTTGAAGTGCATCTAAAGTGGTTATCAATATACCTTTTAAGATTTTCATAATAGTCAAATAGGAAGTGCATCCAAAGTGACTACTTGAAATTCTTTTAAAAAGAGAAAGTTTAATATTTTAAAAAAGATTTAATAATTTTATTTTATATTATTATTTTTTTTTTATTGTAAAGGCATACTCAATAACCAAATTGGAAGTGCATCCAAAGTGGTTATCAATATACCTTTTTAAGTTTTTATGATAGTCAAATAGAAAGTGCATCCAAAGTGACTATCGTTAAAACCTTTGTTAAAACAAATTTTATTATTTACTTAATATCATTATTATTACTATTTTTATTATTATTATTCTTATTATTATTATTATTATTATTATTATTAGAAAAGAAATGATAACCAAATAAGAAGTGCATCTTGAATGATTGTCATTAATATTAAAACTTTAATAATGTCTAAATAGGAAGTGCATCCTAAGTAGCCATTATCAAGTTTAATTAATTAATTAATTATTTATTTATTAAAAGGGTTTTACTTTTAATTTAGGAATTGAATTCTCAATAAATAGTCTAATAGACAAAAGGAAAAGTTTCTAAAAAGTTTTAGAATTAATTTTATGAAAAGCTAATGTTATTACCCTTTTAATTGAATCATATCCATATTTGATATATATATAAAAACGGGAAAGTGTTAGAATGTCAATGTGCTAAAAAGCTAATAATTTATTTTGCGTTTAACATACGTTTGATTTTTATTTGATCATTACCCTTACGTTTACAAAGCTATAAAAAAATATGATTCCGAATTGGGCCAAAACCATATCACGATCCAATAAACCTGGAAAGTTGGGCACAAATATTTAGCCCCCTTTTCTCACCTAAAGGAAGAATAAGAATTCCCACACCGTAGTGCCGCTAATCAAGTTCACACGTTCCGATCTAGACAGTGATGGAAGAGAGCAGAGATCTTCGCCCTTCTCTTTCTTACAATCGCAGCATGGAGAAATCGCTTGATGGCAAAGAAAATTCTACATGAAGGTAGCCATTCAAACCCACTTCGCGACGGTGAGAAGAGATAAGGGATTTGGGGTATGCCGACGCACAAGGAAGCAGACATTGATTCACATGGCGGTCGTGCGAAGACATCGACACAAATTCGCGTCACGACAACGGCGACAAAGAGAGGAAAGCCAACACGATAATGCCGACACGAATTCGAGTTACAGCAGAGGAGCGAAAGTAGAAGAAGCGCATAAGGACATCAACTCTGGTTCGCATCGCAGAAATGGCAAACTGAATGCTATTTTATTATTATATTTCTTGTTTGTTAATTTTGATTCATTGTTATCTGTGTGTTCAGGTCTTATTTTGAAATTTTTTGAATGCAAGTGTGATTATGAATGTACACTGGTGCTGCTATATGTAATTGAATGCGCGATTGTAACTCTGTGCAAGTGTAGAGAATAATGATTTATATATGTGGAGTGTTGTTGTGCAAGTTTGTGTGATGAGTGCAGTGAGTATTCAAATAAAACAACACAGAGCCAACAGAGAATAGGATAACACTATTTCAGTAAGAGTAGATCTGCGATTTCAACAATGAAACAAATCAATAATAATGTGAACCAAAACTCAATATGAAGCATTAACGAACTACTTATTCATTCAGATGCTAACGACGACTGATACTATATATAGAATCCGAAGGAACAAAAAGGAATAGGAGCGATATACCTTCAAGTTTCGCTATTGAAGAGAGAATAGTAAGTAGAGTGATGTGAGAATGAACGAGACAACGAAACAATGGCCATCCCTCTGATCGCCATAACGAGAATCGGTGAGTATGGTTATATGTGCCTGTTCCCCCTTTTGCTACATCTTCCTCCTCTGCTTCTCCTCTATTTTTTCGGCAATTTCTCTGCTTCTCAAATTTTTTTTTCTAAAAATGACATGACCCCCCCCCCCATTCTTTCTCTTTGTTTGATCTTTTTATAAGCTTCCCAAAACTTGTCTCGCATGGCTCTTCTCTCTGCTGGCAATTTTCACGCTATTTTTGTTATAATTTTTACTTCCTTTCAATAATGATGGGCCTTAGTTTGTTCTATAAGCCTGTGCTCCTTTAAGGCCCCCAAAAAAAAAACCCTCTAACTTTTATTCATTCTTTTGATCCTCCCTTCTTATTCTTTCTCTCCTTTCTTATGGTCTAGAGAGAATTATTGACTTTTGCTGTATCTTTTTATCAAAATTAAAAGCCTAAAACATTTTTCTTTGTTTTTTTTTTTGTTAAATTGAATATGGACCTAAAGCATTTTTAACCTAGCAAGCCTAAACAAAAGAAATTTATTTAACTATTTTTTTTAATTAATTAAATATTTTTTCATTTTATTGCATGGATTGCCCGGATAAAATTAGGTGTTCACACATACATTTTTAGACTCTCTTCTCATTCTACAAAACAACCAACCACGGTACCTCCACCCATGACAATAAGCACCAGAGATGAAGCTGAACCAAGCCTAAGCATCATAACAGAGTTTCTCCACTCCTAATCCCAAGTCAAAACTTTAGAGACACCTAAAGCCACTACAACAACCAGAGAAATGGCAAATGAAGTTTTGGTTTTCCAATAAACACCTCATTAAACTTAACCACTTGCTTTCAATGCTCACAAGCTCAAACCAATATACACAATCTCTTAAACTCTTTGCTCACGCTCACTCCTTTTTTTCTTCATGAGATCCATACTAAGAGCACCACACCCAGGTAGTCATAGAGCCCACTATACAGAGAGCCCTCAAGGAAGAGAGAAAGTACATCCACATCACCATTCCAGCTAATATTGCAATATTAAAAGAGTTATTTCCCAAATTTTACTTCTAGAAATCATATTTGGGAAATTTTAAAATTTGACACTTTCCAAAATTTAGTTTTTGGAATGTGTTTCTAGGAAAAAAAAAACACTAAAAAATGCAAGGGGTACATTTAAGAAGTGGGGGTAGCAATTGTCGAACTAAAATCTATTTGGGATTTATTTGGATAAACTTCTTCATAAGTATTTATAGGAGAAAAAATAAGAAGGAAAAATGAAAAAAAAAATTCATAAGCTTAAATCAACTTATACATAAGCTAATTTATAGAAATTCTCTCATATTAGCTTTTCCAAAAATTAATTTTAACTTATGCATAAGCTATTTAACTTATGGAGAAGTTTTTTTTTTTCTTTCATTTTTTCTTATTTTTTTTTCCTATAAATGTTTATGGAAAATTTTATCCAAACAAACCCTAAATCTAACCTGATTCTGTTCAACATAGGCCTCAAGTTGGTCAAATTGTAGATTGGGTAGGTGTGGTTAATATCGATTTATGCTATTATTGGGTCTGGTTAGTTTTTTTTTTTTTTTATGGGACCTAGTAAATTATTGGGACTTTTTTTTTGGTTAATTTTTTAAAGCTAAATACACAAATGGGCCTACATTAATACAAGGCCATTTAAATTTTCTATTGGAGTAGTGCTAAAAATACATTTTTTAACACACTCTCTACTATTGTTTATTGGTTAAAATTTATTAAAAACTACAAAATCATGAGTAGTGTTTATTAAAAAGAAGTGGAACCTACAAAAATTTGTAATTTTTAATAAATTTCAATTATTAATAGTAAAAAGTATGTGTTAGAGAGTATGTTATCAATATTTCTCTTTCTTACTGTATTTGTTCAAAAGTTAGAGTTACAATACTAAATTTTAAAGTAAATGGGTTTGGCAAAAAATAAAATAAAATAAATAATAATAATAAATACTACAACTATAGTACAAAACAAAGAAACATTCAAACTTAAGACTTTGGACCAAAATAACAAAATGCAAACCAGAACATTTTATAAATTAAGTAAAACATTTTACAAGTTTTTTAATTTTTATTTTATAAATTCATCTTGAGACTTTCACCACCACAAATACATCATGTTGTTCACTGCATTGGCTTCATAAGCCATTTCCCTCACTGCATCCCTTGATTGATGACTTAATGCATTTATTGTTCCTCAAAACATTAAACAACAAATAAACAGATGACAAAAGTTAAAAAAATATAAAACATGTGGGGATATTAAAAATTTAGAACAAATAAACCTAAGTAGGCCCACTGACCTGACTTGATCTAATTTTCTATATGAAATTAAGTATTTTGATTAAAAAAATATTATTAGTAATTATATATAAATATATAATTATAATTTTTATGTAAATATATGTATTATGTATATGATTATATTATCCTATATATATGATATAATAATGTATATAAATAGGTAGACATACTATACTCTGTAGGTTTTTTTTTTTTTTTAACATTCAAGTTCTTTTTACTTAATTTTTTTTTTAAAATCCTAAATCTTTTTTTTTTTTTTAATAAATGAGTCAGATAATGCCGCAAGCTTCTAATGGACCTCTTAACCTAATTTCACCCTTAATTATGACTAGACTAAGAAGGAGATGTATATAGTGAGAGGACTTTTTTTAAAAGTTATAAGTGATCAAAATTAAAACACATAATTATGTACGTTTTTAAAAAAATTATATGACTTTTAAATAATAACGTGACTTAAAAAAAATAATCTTAATAACTAATTTACAATTATATGGTCTAAATTTGGCTCTCTCATTAAATACACCATCGTACATAGAATATTGATTTGAAGACACGCGGTTGAATATCATACCATCTCACATCGCACTTTAATATTATTTTTATGGTCAATTTAATCTTACATTACACTTTAAATTTAGTTTATATTTGTTTATTAGTTCTCACATTTTTTTAATAAAAGAAATACACTTCAATATAGATATATGATTCGAATTAATCTATATACATGTTTCAATCATATTTAATAATTTAAAATGAATTTCATTTAAATTAATTCCATCGAATTATAAATCAAACGCACGAACTTTAAATATATTTAGTTTATGTGTTAAAATCTTATTCTGACCCCGCTAAATTTTCTATTCAAACACTGCTGCTGCCCCAGTTGATCCAAGGTCCTCATACGTCGTTGGTCTTAATTGACTAAGCTGAAATAATAACTACATGATTCGCCGTGCCCTTGATCGAGCCTGCCAAGGTAGGTCATATTGAAGTAATAATTGCGTGAGTAGTGTTGCTAGATACAATTAATAACAAAAATCAAGATAATTAATATGTATTAAATTAATCTGATCAATATTGACTTTGTTTATTTTAACGATCATAATTAATTAGGTAGTAAAAATTAGTTTGAAAGTGGATAATTAATAAGGCTTATCCTGTGCAAGTTTGCACAGGAAAGAAAAATCGTATGTTTATAAGTATCATACATTTTACTTAAGTAAGAATACCTTTTCAACAAATTGACAACGGCAAGCCACTAAAATTAGATTAACGGTGAATAGGTTAAATAATTTCCATGATGTCAAGTCCAAATTAAACTTATTGCCAGTTGCCACTATTTTATCGTAAAACAATTGCCCAACAGCTGTTTGTTAAGAAAACTCCTCCTACCTGACCGAACTCACCAGCCAAAATGCTAGAGGTGGCTATGTGCTCTTTTTTCATTATCAAATAGACAAACAAATACTAAAGTAGTAAAATAAATTAATGTAAAAAACTTAGATACAGTATCTTAGGTACTGTTAGTGTTGTTCTTCAATCAGAATTAAAGATTTACTTCGATAATTTACAAAATCTTTTAATATATACTTTTTATTACGCAAATTATCAAGATAAATATCTAATTCTGATTAAAAAACAACATCAATAATACTTAAGATACTGTATTTAAGTTTTTTCCTAAATTAATTTTCCTTCACTACAATGCAATTTAAACAATTAATGCATCCCACTGCAATATTCTTCCCACGTTATTTTTGGGCTTAAAGTCATCCAACAGCTAAAGCAACAACTTCTGTTTCTTCCTGGTAATTTTCTGATCAAATGCAAAGTTTGGTGATCGATCACACAATAAGTTATTCAACAATGCATGCCTTCATTTGGTAAATTAACAAACAAGTAAATTGAAATTTATAGTTTGGTGGTCCCAAAATTAGTTAAATTGAGCAGTGTATAGCTATTTTAACTTGGTTAACGTAACAAAGTAAACAAAGAAATTGAAATTCATGTTTTCTCTTCATTGATTTTTTTTTCTATTATTTCTGGACAAAAAAGTGCTTATTTAACTTAAAAGTAATAAATTAAACTGTACATAAAAAAAGAACTAAATTAAAAAAAACTTTTTTTTTTAATCTTGAGTCTATATGCAGATAATAAGAAGTTAAAAACATTTTTTTTTTAAAATAAACACTTATTATATAAAAGTGATTTAATATTTAAATTTTATTAAAAATAAAAAATTAAATAATTAATAAATAAAAATATTTATTGAAAATTACAATAAATTATATTAATATTATCAGATATTATACTTTTTAATAAAAACTTTTTTATAATTTTCGTATTCACAACTCGTAAGGTTGTATGTGTCCCTGTTTACATTATACTATAATCAATAATTTTTTTATTCGTAGACAATGTATGTGGCCATTCGTTGTTACCATGCATTGTTCATTGAAATAATGTTTACCTTTTTTTATTCAACAAATACTGTTTATTTCATTCTAGACAAATAAATTGCATTATAATTAAAACTAATGTAAGTAGTAGATATGCGCCTAATCGAACCGCCAGTGATCTTGTGTTAAACTGGTCAATTAAATCAATATTTTAAATTGCTCAAGAAATTAATTTATTATAATTAATATGTTAGATAAGAATTTACTATCTTTGAAACCCACACGGTATCTTTGTCAATGGTCTCTTTGACCAACGGAAGCTCACAACGAAGAAATTAGAAAAGACAAGCATACAAACATCTAACAAGTAACGGGTTTGGATATTTTTATCCAATAAAATCTCAACCTTTAACTAAAAACAACATAGTAAATATTTAAAAAATAAAGAGAAAGGGTATGGGATTTTAATGGTAAGAATTTTTATGAAAGAGAATCCAAATAAAAGTCTCAATTAAGAGCATCTATTTTCAACAAGTAACAAATATCTAATAAATATTTGGTACTACTCATAATACAATATACACAAGAGCAAACCCCCAACTAAATTATCTACGTATCCAAAGGAACCATAATTAACATCAAGCAGGCTTTAATTATTATTATTATTATTTTACAATGGAGACAACAAAATTTAAACCTAAGAGGACCCTAACTCTTATTTTCTCGTAAAAAGAAAAATACACTAAAACTTTATGGATACTAATATTGTTCTGGACTCCCTTTGGGCCTAGCCACATGGCCTGAGGCCCATGGTAACTAACTTACCACCTTGCCGCTATATAAGGCATTATATGTCTTTAGGTACGAATCTAAGCCTTATTATTCACTTCTTACAAACACTGACTTAAGTATCGGAGTGTCTTTGCAGGCGACAACCAGGTGCTGCCACTCGCCGAAGCTGCTAGAGCGTCCACCCCGTTCGAGATACCAAAATACCCACGAACATTGGCGCCATCTGTGGGAACCAACATTCCTTCCTTTCTTCTGTTATGTTGGACGTTCTGGACTGCCTCCGTCGAGGGTGTAACCATGCGAGACCACACCTGTTTCTGAAGAACGACTTCACTTCAAAGATCTAGATTCAGATCCGTGCAAGTTTCTCCATCAACCCACTCTCAAGTCGATTTTTGTCTATGATTATCGAAGAACTGAAGGAGAAAAGGAAAGGTCATGCAATATGAGTTTGCCTAGCGATTTCACTGCTCCAATCCAAAGCGGATGCTAATTCACATAAACATGCTAGTCCCCCCCCCTCTTGAACCTTGTATTAAGATTCTTCAATGGCTAATCCATTTTCTCTCCTTGTTTCTTGGTAAGTTTCGTTGCAGGTATGCGACAATTTGGATTGTACGTGTCCTCTCTAATTCGTCGGAAAGCATGATATCTTCGGTGCTTGAATCAACCTGTGCAGATACGCTTTTAGTCTAACATGAAATGCGGTGCAAGTCGACTACTGCAAATCACGCCATCCAATCATGTAATCAACCTTCGCAACCAAAGTCGACATCACTAAGTTCGGCTCAACTTGTTCTCAGTCATGGCTATATTGACCAACTTATCTTCATTAAGGCTTTCGGTGGAAAGTCTTCATCCAACACGTTTCAAACAGGTGCAAGCACACAGAGCTATCACACTAGCACATCACGCTCAAACCGATATGGACACACATTAATAGTTATATACTCAACTCTTATCTCAATATTTCGAATTAACCGGGATCGAAGTAGCTTAATGACGAGGCTTTACACATCAATATCATCATCGACGAGATCAAAGTCAGTAAACATTAACCACCCCATAACTTCAAGCATTTAAACCATGTCAAAACGATTCTTTTTGACTTCGAAGCATCCTCCATCAACTTCTCAGATGTTGGAGTGTAAGCCACCAAGATTGTTGCCAAATTCAAAGTGCATGTCAACAATTGCAATTATGTTAGAACCAACTTTCACCAAGCAGACTAACATAAACACTCGGGATGAACTTCTGCACCGACACTGGTTTTAAGACCAACAAAGTCGTGACTAGTCCAGTGCCAGAGTTAGCATCGGCACCTTAGCCACTTTGGGACGAAGTCCTTTGACACCCTGGTACTGTCATCAATTGAAGTCAATTCCTAGAAATGACGACACCTCGGCATGAGCACCTTAGCCTCGAGGACGACTTGAGGATGCCTAGGCACTTGTTAAAAAAAAGAAGAAGAAGATCAGTACACCTAGTACATTGCCAAAAGACTTCACGTAGAGATAAACCTATGGCACAACCTCAATGTGCCTAAGATGCAGCAATATGCATAGCACCCATGTGTAAAAAACCAAGCATCCACTGGATGGGCTAAGCAACTCGCGAAGTGTTTTTTAAAGACATAATGCCCACAAGACCAGCTTCATCTTAGCATGAGAGCTTCAACTCGAAGGAGCGAATTAACTCGGCGTGTCAGAGTCAGCATCCTCAAGCCTTGTTAAACAAGCACCTCGTGGACATGGAGACAAGTACCCTCAGACTTGAACACTTCGATCCGACGTTTCAAGTCGGCCTCGAGACATGTTAAGTCAACATATCGGAAATATAGCAATATACATAGGCTTAAATACCGAGATCGTATGATCCCCTGCAAGCGTGCCGACTTAAACGTGGTAATCCTATACTAGGAAGCTAAAATCCAACGATAGAAAAGTTAGAAAGCTTTTTAAAAGCTTCAAATGACTCCTGCATGAGCGGAAGTCGACCAAGATTAAAGTCTAGTAGGCACTCTTTGTTGCGATTACTTGTATCTCGTCTTCACGTTGGTTGCCTATGTCTCAACTTGTCGCGTATGCATTGCGCCACACATCCCTCTTTGTGCAAACACTATGTCGGCACAAGTAAGTGTTTGTCTTTTTTCAAGCCACTTTTTCATATATAATCTTAGCCATATAATAATAATATATAGGCTATTATACAAACTTTAAAATCGACATTACATTCCATCGTGGGCCCACATGCTTTAAGATTCAAAATAAGCCTTGCAAAACAGGGTAAGTAATAAGCATCCACTGGAATACGTATTCTATAATGATTATATTTTTGGACATTTGACTACACACCTTATAGTGGGACCCACAAATGTTAAAGCTCAAAACACATTAAGTTATGCTAATGATATGCCATCATACATCATGACCAATGATATGTAAAGCTAATGGTGCCGATGTTACCTATATAATGGTGTGCACATGCGTGAATATATTGTCACACGTGCCATTTCTTTTCCTTCCCTTCATATAGTAATCAACTAATCATTATTCAAAGGTTACCAGGCCACACTTAAATGAGTGACATTATATTATACTATATACAAGTCTCCACCATGTACATGTTGCTCCTTTTAAAAAAAGAAAAGAAAAGGGAAAGGCCCCTTGCAGGAGCTACCAATATTTGGCAAGCAATGAAACGACTCTATGTACGCATGGAGCACTGCCCGTGTGGTTTAGTTTTGCAAGAAGAACTCTAGCATGGCAGTAAATGATGGCTAAGTTAATAAAAATATAGCCTTAAGTTTATTTAATTTTACTGATATTATCTATGCCATTATGCAAGCTTGCTTTGTGTCTGTCTAAAAGAAATTGTAGGACTGACATACTGTATCCCTCTAAGCATGGACGACTTCAAATGGAACTAAGTTAGGTGACCATCAAGCCGCCCCAACACTAAAGCCAGATATCTTTGGAGCAAATACTATGTCGTCACAAAAATGTTGCACTACGTTGGAACTCGACACCTTTGAACCCAAGAGAACCTTTCAATGCCGGCAAAGACGTTGAAGCCGTCACCAAGATCGGCTCAAAGCCATCTAACGCGCTATAGAAATCTATGATTACTAAAGGTACAAGGCTTTAAATATTCCAACATAAATACATGCCTATCAAAAGTAATGAATACGCACGCCCAAGGTACCACGCGCCTTCCACTTCTTTTTATATGGCAATTCCATGTTACTTCTTTTCATTAGTATGATTGCATCTATGTCATACCATTATGCACGTAAGAATAAGCCTTGAAATAAATAAAAACGAAATGTGCCATTGAACTTTCAATCCCATCTCGCCACCATATCTTTGGAAAGATTATCATAACATGTGATGCTATATTACATTTAGCATAAGATTCTATATCACAACATATATAAAGATGTTAAAAGCTTAGTTTGATATTCCATGACGGGACCCACACATATTAAAAGTTTAGATGGCTTTTAATGCCTTACACCCATTTTGCCATGATGTTCGTTCAATCAAATCCTTTTTATCAAATGCTATCATACCATGATACCATGTCAGAGACTACAAATGGTGTTGTAAACACGGCTTAAATCACGAGAAGCTCTTTGATAAATATTCTATTATTACATAAAGCTTGCTCTTGTTTGAAAGAAAGTGCAAGACCGACATAGTGTCTTCTAAAGCCGACTTATGACCAACCTTGGGGGTAGCACGAACAAAAATCATTTACAATTATTTTGCAGGTCAAAAACAAAAAGGCAAAAAGCAAATAAAGAAAAGGCAACCAAATGCAAGCCATGCAAACTATCCTGTGTACGTGGATTCGCTCTAGCCGAGGTAGGAAAATCGCTAAAATCGAAGATAAAGCAAGCACTGCGAACTACCTCATGTACGTGGATTCGCTCCAGCTAGGGTAGAAAGATTGCTCCCGTTGGGATAGAAAGACTTCTACCTTGTCGAATATGTACAAGGCTCATTAGGTACAAAAAAGAAAAAGTATATATAACAAATATATGTATATGTTGGAATACATTTCAGGTATAAAGGCAAAGCAAAAAGCGGTAGCTCAACCAAGAAGTCGGGTAACATCGAAACTTATTCTTCACTTTAAACTAACATTCTGCAAGAAGAAAGCAAATGTGACAATAAAAGCCTAAGCCACGTGACTCAAAGAACAAGCTGGTGCTCGTGTCAACATAAGCCACCGACTCCGGGGGCTACTGTTCTGGACCCCTTTGGGCCTAGCCACGTGGCCCGAGGCCCATGATAACTAATTTACCACCTTGTTGCTATATAAGACATTATATACCTTCAGGTATGAATCTAAACCTCATTATTCACCTCTTACAGACACTGACTTAAGTATCGGAGTGTCTTTGCAGGTGACAACTAGGTACTGCCACTCACCGGAGTTGCTTGAAGCGTCCACTGTGTTCGAAATACCAAAATACTCACGAACAAATACTATTCAAATTCTTTACTACTATACCATATACTTTTTATTCAATTTAATAATATCGAGAGTGATGTTACTTTAAGAGATAAAATATTTAATACAAAAGCGAATTCGTAACTCTATGTTTTATTTATTTATTTGTTCTATCCCATGGTTTTCGTTTTTTCTTGTTACTTCCTGATTTTCATTCTTTTTCATTTATGTAAAAGCCAATATGCACCAATCAGAATCAGTAGAACTTTTATTTTAAAGAAAAAAAGATATTTAGTAGAAAATTGAAGGAAATAAATCTTTTGCAGTAGTTTTTTTTTCTCTCTCTTTCCCTTATTTTTTATATCATCTTTCTTAATTTGTTTATTTATTCTCCCCCCTCCCCCCGCCCGCCCCCTTTTATCCTACAGAATAGCAGTAAAGGAACCATTTTCAACAAGGAATTGGTAACTTTTTTTTATCTTTCATTTTTTCACCCTTCCACCTCATGATTTTCAATTTTTTTTTCTCACTGTAATAACTTCCTGGTTTTCTTTTTTTCCATCTGTATAAAAGCCATATACTATTCATGCAATTTGACGAAAACCATTTGGCACCAACCAACAAAGCTCTTACTTTAATTTTGATATTTTTTTCATTATTATTAATCATTGATTTATCATTCGTTAAACAGCTTTTACAAATAATTTTTTCATGACAACTTTTAAAGAATTAAAAATGAAAAAAATATTAAAAATATAATATTTAATCTTATTAACATGTTAGTATTTTTTTAATTTTTCAAACATTACCTTTCGAATTAATAGCTAGTTAAATTTTATTTCAAATTTATAATTATTAAATAACACGATAAATCAAAATTAAATAATTAAAATATTGATGCCTAAATAACCCACTCTTGCGTTATCAATCTTTTTGTTTTTTTCAATTGTGGGAGAAAAGAAGAGGACGACGACGAAGAGGAATAATCCAAAAGCAATCCCATCTGTGTGTTTGCACATCAGAAGGGAGGGCTATCAAACTCAAAGGTTTTCTTTTTTTATTTTTTTTATGCATTTTCTCCCTCTTTTTCTTTCACGATTTTACTTTTTTCTTTTTTTTTTAATCTTTGCGTTTTGAATTGTTAGGATTGCTCTGGAATCGGTTTCGTCTTCTTCGTTTTTCTGCGAATTCCTCGTGACAGATCTAATCTAATCAGGCTTTTGGGGTGTTTCAGACATTGCATGCATATGGGGTATGTTTTCTGAATCCAAAAAGTTGGCTGCTTTTTTCCCTTTTACCTTCAATTAGCTTTTAGACTTTTATGGGTATCGGTGTTTTTCCCTATATTGATTGATAATCATGTGATAGGATGATGACCCTGAAAGTTATTCCTTTTTTTTTTCTTTTTTTTTCCTCTTTTGATTTATACGGTTGTCTGGAAAATTGATGAAAAGATTTTTAGGTTATGGATTTCAATGCCAGCATTTCTGTTTTGGGAGTAGAGGATGTATATGTATTTTGGATGAATTTGTCAATTGATTACCTTAGGACTTTTAGTTTTCTGATTTAAAGTGACTGGATTGCACTGTGTGTAAATCAATTTGCATTTTGTGGCGGCTCAAACAGGATTGCCTCTCAAAGAGGATACCTGTGGTCTCTTACCAAAAAATTTGCATTTTGTGGCTATGAAATTGAAGTGTCTGAATTATGGTGGCTGTTTTAGACAATCATATGATTATAATGTGGTGCATAACCGAAATCAACGTTATTGTAACAGAGCAGTGGTTGTGTTGGATGTTATACAAGGCCTACACTGAGTACTACAGTGGATGTGCCATCCAAAGAATTGGCAACACAAGGTAAGACAGTTAGGAAACCTAGTTCATCAGAGGATTTCTGGACCACCAGCACGCATGATATGGACAACAGTGCCGTCCAGTCACAGGGGAGCATCTCCTCCACCAGTCTAACAAACCAAGCTGTCGTTCCTCATGTTGGTTCTTCCAAAAGCAGCAGCAACCCCACTGAATTTGTAAATCATGGTATTCTTCATTGCTTTTGTTGTGCAGATATTTTACTAAATGATTGTTTAACTTACCCAAGTAAAAATGGGTTAAATAACCCCATAAAAAATGATTGGTATAATTTTTTATGTTGTATCAATCATTTTTAAGTACATTAAAAATTGCAACAATCATCTTTGATGGGGTTGTTTAACCCCCCATTTTTACTTGGAGTTAAGTTAGACAACCCTTTTTACTAAATAAGCATTTCATGGTTTGATGTGGTTTTCTTGTAATTAAACTGAAATGAAAAAAAGAAATGGTATGGCCTTAGGGCACAGTGTGAGCTGAAAGCATCCGCTGTCTATTGGTGGGTTAAGCAACTCTATTTTCAACAAGACTTAAGTTAACACATGGTGTGTGTTTGTTCATGGTGGGGTATATATTGATAACATTAAGCTGATGTCTCTGTAATATAGTTACTTTTACACTTCTCTATTTCCTTCATAGGGCCTTTCCATTTTTGGTGTACTATAGCAACATATATCTGGTGCATATTACTGCTCATTTAAGAAATGTGGTTATCACTTTAGTTTGGATGAATTTGTCAATTTATTAACTTAGGATTTTTAATTTTCTGAATTAAAGTGACTGGATTGAAGTGTGTGTAAATCAATTTGCACTTTGTGATGGCTCGAGCAAGATTGCCTTGCGGAGAGGCTATTTGTGATCTCTACCAAAAAATTTACATTTTGTGGCTATGAAATTGAAGTGTCTGAATTATGATGACTGCTTTAGACAATCGTATGATTATAATGTGTGCATAACCGAAATTAACATCACTGAATTTGTAAATCACGATATTCTTCATTGCTTTGTTGTGCAGATATTTTACTAAATAAGCATTTCATGGTTTTCTTGTAATTAAACTGAAATGAAAAAAAAAAAATGTACGGCCGTGCACAGTGCGAGCTGAAAGCATTCACTGCCTATTGGGCCACACAATCATTTATGGAACACTGTTAATTGTTGCCTCTTTTCCTATTGATATGCTTACCCACTGAATCTATCTGATCTGATGTATGTTATCGAGATTTTAATAGATAGGTTAGTGGTGTAATCATATTTTAATTTGCAAGTGAATTTATGCAAATATTTTTGGTTGCAGGTCTAATTCTTTGGAATCAGACTCGGCAACGTTGGGCGGAAATAAAAGGTCTGAGAACCGAACACAACAATTACGAGAACCTAAATTGAGGTAAATTACATTGTTGGATTAATTTATTGGCAGCTTCTTCTTCTTCTTATTATTATTTTGTAATTTTGTTTGTGTTAGGGATCCTGCAAACCATTTTTTAAAGTTTTTATTACTTCTTTCTCCTTGTCTAAGTTTCAAATACTTGACATTGTGGTTATACTGTTACATTTGCTCTGGATGATAATAATGAAAGTAGTCTGCTTTTCCACCTTGCCACTGATGGGGAATAAATCAATTTATTCTAAATTAAAGCTCATAGCTAAATAATTAGAAACCCATTGTAGTCTTGAAAGAAAAAATGTGTGAATGACTCGTCTAAGTTGAAATCCATGGTGTGTACCTAGATCCTTGCTGCTACATTATAACGAGTGCCATGTCTTAGGGAACTTAGGCCTTGTTTGGATAAACTTTTTCATAAGCACTTATAAGAGAAAAAAATAAAAAGGTAAAATGAAATAAGCTTTCATATAAGCTAAAATTAGCTTATGCATAAGTTAAAATCAGCTCTTTGGAGAAGCTTCTCTCATTTAGCTTCTCCAAAAAGTCAATTTTAACTCATAAGCTAATATTAGCTTGTGGGAGAAGCTAATTTCATTTTTCCTTCTTATTTTCTTCTCTTATAAGCATTTATGAAAAAGTTTATCCAAACAAGGCCTTAGCTTATCTCTGAATTGTAGGCTTTGTCAGTTCTGGCATACTAAGTTCTTTCATGTTGGTATGGTGCATAGCAAAACTGTTCAAATTGGGCAATAAGATTTCCATACGTGGCTGATGAACTTCTTTTCTGTCAGTAATTATGAATCTGTTTCTTCTTTTTCCCTATCTTGTCAGAACTTATTGTCTGTGCCTTGCCAAAATTCATTGGCTTTGCAGTTGGAATGCAACGTATGAAAATTTACTTGGGAGCAACAAGCCATTCCGCCAGCCCATCCCTCTTGCTGTAAGCATCTACTTCTAAACCATCATGCAGTTTTAAGTAAAATTGATGATCTGATGGTCTGCTCATATCAATACTGATAGGAAATGGTAGATTTTCTTGCGGACATATGGGAGCAGGATGGCCTATACGACTGAGCTGTTGAAGTTTGAGAAAGTGCTACTTGGTTTGATCCCTGAAAATAATTCTAGTTCTTGCTTCTGTAGGAAGGACTATTGGGCATATACTGCAGTTTGTATATCAGTTGTCACATGCCTATGAATATGATCGAGGAAAATTTCTCTCTTGGGAACTTGACATAATTGTACTATACTTTATTTAATTGATTGCCTTGGCTTCCTCTACTATCTAAAGAGGCAAGTTTTGGAAAACCCCTCCCATTGTTGACAGCATGCTGCATGAGTGGCTGCAACTCTCATTTGCTTTGCCTTTCTGTTAAATTAGACCAAAACTATGTTGTATAAATGGCAAATAACTCAGATATAATTTCTGATTTGGTTTCATATTCATTAAAGTTGAAATTTTAAAATTCACCCGTGTCTTGGTGGAATCTTTACCCTAACAATACTATGAATTGTCAATGATTTGTCATTGAATTTATTTTGGGTCAAACATGAATGTTTTTTTAATGGAAGTGGGTTTTCACGTGCAGTTATTTTAAATTGGGTAATGCTACTACGTACCGATAAAATTCTCTCGCAATTCATTATCATCGTCATTTAATCTCTCTCTCTATTTTCGTTCATCGATATTAATGTTGCATTTTCTCTAATGAGATGTTATTCCTTTAAATTTTAGCTATCATTATGATGCAATCAAAAACTAGGCTGTACAAGGTGTAGTAATGACAGGATAGGCTTAATTTGGCAAAATTTATATAGTACCAATCAAATCCTTCCCTGGCCATCACTGACCATGATTCCATATTTTGGTGGTTGGGATTTCATTTCACTGATGTCAACTGTCAAGGCAATGTTTCATTTTCTCTCTCTCTCTTCTTTCCCCCTTTCCTGCTTTTTGGGCAATACATTTTAATTAAATTGGGTCAATAAGTCTGAATTTGGGCCAGGCCCAGCACGGTAGTTTTTCTAGATCGGGCCAGAACGGGCCCCACGAGAAAAAAGAACTGAGACATAAGGAAGATGCTCACTGCTGGCGTGTAAAGTTCTTTCCCTCTGGAACACTCTTGTGAATCGTATCATGTCATAAAGAACGAGAACTCTCCATTCATATCACTGTTCTCAAATAGCATGTGTATCCATTTTGTAATGTGTCTCTCCCTAACATCCTAGAATCTGTTGGACACTTCTCTAAGCATCCAAAGCCACCCCATATCTTTATTTAAGTTGTCTCAATTCCTTCAACTATCAGCAAAAACAAACAGACAAAGAGAAAGAGGCACTAGTTCAACATCAAGCTAATCATATGGCATTGGCACGTTTGGCTTTGAAAAATTTGCAGCAAAGGGTGTGTGCTTCCCCTTCCTTGATTGGCCATGGTGGTGTGCACAAGCAGAGGTGGGGCAATGAGTTGCTCACAAGGTTTGCTACTGCAGCCGGGGATAAGGGGAAATCTGAAGGCACCTGAAGTTGCTGTCTCGGAAGGGAAAAAGTCTAATAGGTTGTTGTTCCTCAGGGGGAGGGGTAGAAGATGGGGTTGGAGAAACAACGATCGTGACTTCCCTCCTGCTCTTTATGGTACTCTCTCCCTCTATTTTCCCATGCTTTGTAATCCCACTACCTCTACTTTTTACTCATAGCTAGAGATTGAAATTGAGGCTTAACTTCATTTGCAAAACCAAAGGGTATCAACTTCATGACATGGAAAACCCAATACTAAACAGTTTGGCATCAATCTAAGTAGTACACATTTTTAGTACTGGTAGAACATGGATAATATTCGAGAAACATTATTTATTTATTTATATTTTTCATTTGGGGTGGGTATGAGGAACTAATCTTCAAATCTTTTAAGAACAAATAATACATGTATTAACACTGTAAATGTTGTCATCTAATCACAAATGGTTTAAACATTGATGAAAACTGACTGAATTTAGGTATTTGGATTTGAATCTAACTTATAAAAGTTTTACATTAAAAGATAAGAAGTCATAAAAATGCTGGTGATTGTCTGAGTTGTCAAGTTTTTCTCATGAAGAGGGCGTGAAACACAAGCTTACAATTTGTGTTTGGTTGTTAGAATTTTTTCCTTCAGGGCTTGGGAATGCACTGATGCAGGCAAGTGAAAACATCAACAGGCTGTTTGAGAACATGAATTTGACACCTTGGTCTCTGAGTGGGTGTGTGAAAGAGAAGGATGATCATTACAAACTGCGGTACGAGATGCCAGGGATCGCCAAAGAGGACGTGAAGATCACCATTGATGATGGGGTGTTGCGAATAAAGGGAGAGCACAAGGAAGAGAAAGAAGAAGGGGATGATGATGAGTATTGGTCATCAAGTAGTTATGGATACTATAACACAAGCCTGGTTTTGCCTGATGATGCCAGGGCTGATGACATTAAGGCAGAGTTGAAGGATGGTGTCCTAACTGTGACCATTCCTAGGACTGAGAACCTCAAAAAGGATGTCAAGCAAGTCACATTACAATGATGTTGGGGATTTTATTTATAGGAGTGTGGTGAGGTTATGAACTATGTGAATATGATAGCCTATGGCTTTGTGACTTTTGTGTGTGGTTTTGGACCTAACGTAAAGAAACAAATAAAACTTCAGACCTGTTCTGTGAAAATTTTCAATTGGAATAATTCCAATATCTTATCTTTTTCTGTTGCTGATTTGATAAATATATTTATGTGTGGATCTGATTTGATAATATCTCTCCTAGGGATGTAAATGGGGCGGGGCGGGTACGGGTAGTAGCTACCCGCCACCCGCCCCGCCTGTTAAAACTTATACCCGTACCCACCCCATTACCCACGCAGGTATCCGTTAAGCGGATACCCGCGGATATTAAAAATATCCGCGGGTATCCGTGGATATCCGCGGGTATTTTTTTAAAAATAATAATAATAATAATAACAAATTTATTTTATGTGTTGTGGATAATTATAAAGTGTTGCAAATTTCACTTTGAATTTATAAATTTAAATTTATAAATTAAAGAGTTATAATTTAAAATAATCACTTTAAACATAAATTTTAATTATTCTAACAATTTTTCTAAAAAGAATATAGTTTAAATGCTCACAAATTTATGTTCTTTTTCTCTTGTAATATAATTGTATAAGATTTCTCTCGTAATTAACAATTTTTTTGAAAATTTTGAATAAATTTATGTAATTTTATCTATATTAATATGTAAGGGTATTTAAGTAAATATATAATTGCGGGTAGCGGGTATCCGCGGGTATGGATACCATGATATCCGTACCCGCCCCGTTAATAAACGGGTAGCGGGTATACCCGTTTAGAATATCCGCGGGTATCCATTTAAAGTATCCATTTTCTACCCGTGGCGGATTTTATCCGCGGATATCCGCGGGTACGGGTATTTTTGACATCCCTAATCTCTCCCCCTGTTCTTGTAAGGTCGGCCTGTTACAAGATTTCCCTTAGATTAAAAAAAAAAATGTCGTTTATCAAATATACTTTGGGTAATTATAGGTACATACTTTAATATCACAAATATTTTATTAATATCTATTATTTTCTCTCTCTCTCTCTATTATATCATATTATCTATTGTTTTGGGGTTACCCTAGCCATAGACCCGTAAGCTGTCTACCCCAGTCACAATTATATCACCTATTCCATTGTGACTTTTTTGACCACCCCGATTACGACAAGGAAAACACTCAGGTGATACCCAAACTAATGCTGCCACGTGGCATCTGAAAACCTCTCTAACGGCTTTTCCCTCCAAAACGTTCTATATAAAAGACTCCACACACGCCAGGTACATATAATTCTTACTCACTCTCTTATGTTCTTCCTAACTTAGGTATCGGAATCCTTACAGGTGCTATCATCGAAGACATTCGCAACTACCATGGAGGTTCATCAGAACTCTTTTCTCTTCCTCCTCCCGCTCTACCTCACAACATTTATCATATTAATATCTATCGTTTATATACTTTTTATCTATCATATTAATTTTTCTTTTACTTTTTTACGAAATTTTAATTTTTTATTTTGTTAATATTTGAATATCTTGTTATAAGAATACTTTATTTTGTTAAATTAATGTTATTTTATTATTTAAATAGTTTATTTGTGAACATTTATTAGTTATTTTATTTGTTAAACAGTTCATTATTACCATTATTAGGGACAAATTGGTTTATTTAGGAAAGGCCAATTTTTCCCCCCATAATTTTTTCATTTTTTTGCTTTGTATTTTCTTTCTCAAAACAACCAAAGTATAAAAGTGTACAGTTTAAGGAATAGAGAAATTAGAATAACATCCTAGATTATAGAAATGGGCTCCTTGGCGATGGGACTAGAGCCCAGTGGGCGTCGTTTCGAAGTACGTATAAAAAAGACTTGGGTGTGGACCAATAAAACTATAAAATAGCAGACTCGGGCCATGTTCACAGTAAACTACACACGGCTGGTAACGCCAGTTCTAGGTATCTTCTTTAAGCACGTTATGTAATCGTTAGATAAAACAAATTATTGATATTTTTTGGTCCATTTTTCAGTAAGTACTTTATACTGTCACATATAAGTGTAAAAGTAAATAAGCACATAAATTAACTGGCTTGGAATTGTTTTAGGTTAACTAGTAATTTTGAAATCAAGTTTTAGATATGTAGTTATGTTACATTAAATACCTAGAGATAGAATTTTGCCGTCCAAAAGAGTTTTAGTTGGCTTGAGCAGAATTGTTTCCTGTTGTCTTTACCAAAAAAATAAGTGTAAAAGTAAAAAAGAATGTTTCAGTAATTAAAACTTATAATTCACACATTTATCTTGCAAATATTCGAGTATTGATACATTATTTTTCTAACAGTATACCCCAATGATTAACCCCCAACAAAAGCTACAAATGAAAATATATAAAATTTATTTTAAGAATTTTAAATTTAATAAAAAATTTATATGGATTTACACATAATACATAACATGTCACAAAATTGTTAAAATTTTAACCATATAAGCATTTATTTTTATACTTTTAAATGTGATATGAATTGAAAAATACGCATCGAAAAGCTTTTATACTAGTTTTGTTTTTTAGGATATTTATACGAGTTATATATAGAGGTGGCAAAAACCAGTTACTCAACCCGAACCCAAAAAATCTGAATGAAAAAAGAGCTTTTAGGCAAATTCGGTCGGCCTTCCAAGTTAAGCAAGTAGAAAAAAGTGGTTTTAAATGGATTAGTACAGGTGGGTTCGGTTTTAAACTTTATATTTTGTCGGAGACTGAACTCGACCTGACTTGATACACATATAAGACTTGCAATTTGTAATTGTAGCAGTACCCCAACGTGACTTGTGAACTCAAAAGTCAAAACTGAATAATATAGTGAGTTGTCTAATCAAAGTCCAATCTTCAGAGCGTAATCACTTCAAGTTTAGAAATCAAATTTGAAATTTCATTTTTGAATTTTCAAAATGGGAAAAAGAACTTAAAGAGTTAAGAGAAGAGGACAGGACAACCTCTCAAGCTCTTAAATTCTGTCCTTGCCTCTCACGCAACTCACCACACCTATGTGTTGCTCCTTATTTCACATTCAAACCCTAGAGTTGTTCTCTCCCAAATCACACACCCAAAGACTCTCTTCGCTCCCTTCTCTTGAATCTTCTTCTTCTAAGCCTTCTTTTTCCTCTCCTTCTTGTTTCCATGGCTTCCAATCTTAAAGCAAAAGCCAAATAGGCCTTCACGAAGACCACTTTGAACTCATAATGGACCTTCTCGCTGAGGCCATTCATCATGAACCCAACAAAGCCAAACTCTACACCTACCGCATGCAAGCCAAGATTAAACTCAACAACTTCACTGGTATCCTCACTTGCTCCCCTATATCCCCTCTCTTCTTTATAAAAATGTTTGTCGTTTTTGAATACCTTCTGTTTTGTATGAATAATCGAGTTTACTATGTGCTTGTGAGTGTTATTATGCTAATGTTGTTTACTATCAAATACTGATTTTTCCTAAAGGCAATACATCTTCGATTTGAAGGGCCTTCTTGGTTGCATGGTCCTCTTTGAGTGTGTTTACAAGGTTTTTTTTTTTTCCCTATCTTAATTCTTATTTGTAAAAATAAAAATTGCCCTTTTTTGCTGATATGAATGTAGCTTTGATTAACTTATTTACCCTACTTTATACTTATATGATTGTAGCTTTGAGGCAGAGGCTTAGGGTTCTGCATGTGACTTTTCATCAGTCAAGGTTAGTTTATTGCTTGTTAAATATGATTCTGTAGTGGTGTGGGTTTGTTAAAGGGTTGCTAACTTTTTGTATATTTTGCTTAAAAATAAAAAAAAAAGAGACTAAAATTGAACATAATAAAAAATGACAGCCCAATATTGGCCCATACCTGAATTAACCCACCCTAGCCCAATCCAAACCCAGCCCAAACCGAAGATCAAATGGTTGGTTGTGGGCCATGTTTTTCTTGGTACAGTTTTTGGTGGATTGAGCTTTTTGGGTCCAAATCCGACCAAACCCGACCAATGCTCACTCCTAGTTATATATAGTACAAACTGTTTTATTTTTTATAATAGTAGCAAGAATTTTTTTGGTCGGATATTAGATATGAATTTTTTTTCCGAGGTCACTTGTGATTTGTTTCTTGCGGTTCAACTTCAACCACATGAATGTTCAAACTTCCTTTCCATCTACCGAAAGTAAAAAAATTCCCTTTTCACAAACTTTCTGAAGAATGGACCCGCCAAGTTAGAGCGCAGCCTCGAAATCCGGGATATGTTCTATTGGGCCCAGTGGCCCACTTTCTCCAGCGTCCAGGTGGCGACCATAAAGGAAAGATGTACCAAGGCCTTATAGGCCCTGCCCGGGGGTGTAAAATAATGCCTACAAAGTACAAGGATGGATAATTAAAGAAATGGCACAAACATGAAAATTAAAGAAGGAAAAGAGAATAAATAATATACGATCACATTAATCTCCCACACCCCCCGATAAAGCCCACACCTATGAATGAAGAAGAGAGCGGAGCGCAGGTAGCTACAATACTACATTAGGTGAAGTGGTGTAGAATGAAAAGACTGGACAATGAAAAGAGGAGACGAAGTGAGAGGTGTACGGTGATGTGATGACGTTATTGTGCTGATCTGAACAGTTACGTGCAGGTGCAAGCATGAGACGTTGTGGAACTGTTTATGACTCTTCCTCTTTATCCGTACACGATCAGGTTTTTGGGCCCGACAACATGAACCGTCCGATCTGAGAAGAAGTGATGGAGGTCTTCACTCGTGGCCGTTGGACGCCTCCACCTTGGAAGCAAGCCTTGTGATTCGTGTCCTTGTGCAGTTGTCCGGGTGTACTTGCTCCTGCTCCCTTCTTGTGGGAGAATGTGCATCGCACTCGTATCATTGTGAAAAAAGTCTTCAACTTGTGTACATAAAAATATATATTATTTTGGTAAATGTACTAGTACCAACAAAGTCTCGTATCATTGATTAAGAATTAAGGTTAATGATAATTTATAAATATTTTTTTTTCTTAACTTATACCTTATTTGGTATATGTGAAGTGGAAGGAAAGAAAATTGAATAGAAAGAAAGAGGAAGAAAGTGTGATTTTTGTATTGGTTTGATAGGAGTGAAGTATGAGGAAAATGTTTAACATTTTGATGGGTTTCATGTCATTTTTAATTGTCTCAAACATGCGCGGAAGTGGACAAAAGTGAGGCAAGTATCTGTTATACCCTTGGATTTTTTTTTTAATTTCTCTCTCTTGTCTCATGTTCCTTGTGTTGTTGTTGGTGAGAGTATCCTTCTCTCTCGCGTTGTAGTATTTGTCGTTCCACTCTCGTGCTGTTGTTGGTCTCTTCAAGCTCAAGATGGTGTAAAATTCGATTAAGACAAGCACACAATCGATTATGTGTTTCACATACTAGATTATGTGTTATTTGATTATTAAAATAAAATATAAATAATTACTATAAAAATTATATATATATATATATATATATATATATATATATATATATATAATTTGTGTGTGCAATAATGATAATAATTTGTAAAGATGAATTATTCAAAATAATAATTTGCTCAACCTAAGCAATATAATCAATTATGTATACACGTAATCGATTATATTGCTAGCCATATATTTGATTATGGCATGCAATATAATTGATTATGCGTATACATAATCGATAATATTGCATTTTTTTAATAACATCGTTAAAAATATAAAAAAAAGAAAAAGGGTATAAATGTCTCTCTATTTTTTTATTCAAACTACAAAAAAGTCGAAAAATATACTTTTACTCTATTTTTCTTCTATTTATCTTTAACCAAACAACCTTTATTTCTATTATATTTTTTAACTATTTCTCTTCTCTTTACTTCTTTTCTACCTATTCTTTTCTCTCTATTTTATTCTTCTTTACCAAACACAGTGTTAGTGTGTATTTGAGACAGCTGAAGTTCTAACATTTCAACTGTTCTTAAAAAAAAATAGCTTTTTACCAAAGTCATTTTTTAAGGATAAAATCATGAGGCTCACGCAAAAGTTTAAGCAGACAGTACCTAAGATGCAATAACCTTAACAATGCAGCACACTTGAGGTTGGAACATGACCGTTAAAAGGAAGGCCTAGGCCACACAAGCGCCAAAACAGATAATATATCGAATGTAGTGATCCTAATGATGTAACACACTTAAGGTCAGAATATTAACATTAGAAAGAGGGTCTAGCCTACACACTTGGGGAGCAAGGCCCTTTATCCTCTTGGCCTTGACTAGGGGCTACTGTTTGGTACACCGATAAAATCTCACATTGTCGCTTGAGAATCGAGATCAATGATAATTTATAAATATCTTCCTCTCTTATCTTATTGAGGCATTGTTTAAGGACAAAATTGTGAGACTCACATGAATGTTAAAGTGGATAATATCTTGAATGCAGTGATTCTAATGATGTAGCAGACTTGAGGTTGAAACGATTGTTAATTTAAATTTAAATACTTCATAAATTAATTTACTTTAATTTGAAAATAAATATATAATGATTCGCATATTTAAAGACTTATTCGTATAGACTAACTAAGCATGATTCAACTCACAAATATTATTCTAGTTGTCGGTGGGAGCTTTTTCTGTTCTTTTTATAGGAAACCAAAATCAAATATTAAAAACAAAATTATGTATTAACTTTGTGATATCTCCCCGTGTGATCAAATTTCTTTGTTGTTACTAATATGTCGTTCGTCTGAGTACAACTGAGTTCGAATTCCTTAAGCAAGATCTCAAGTTTGAGTCCAAAGGACAAAAAAAAAATGGGGATACAAAGAGAGACTCTACAAGAGGTGGTCAACCAGGTTTTCTAACAGAGATTAATCATCAATAAAATCCATGAATACTTCACACTAATAACATGGTTATCCAAAAAAATTTCTTTGTTGTCATACTATACATGCATATAGCAACAAGTAATTAAAGCGGTACTGTGGTACACTAAGTATGCTTTAGTTTACAATTATTTTAATGTAAACAGAGGTTGAGAAAAATAGATCATCATATAGTTGATACCTAGAGGCTAGAAAGAAATATTAAAAAAAAAAAGAGGCTAGAGAGAAAAAAAGTGAGTAATATAAATATGTTAGGTTATAGAGAAATAGTATATGTTAATGTAGTGACTATGATATTGATGTATACGAGTATAATTGCTCATTTACTTTTTGTATAACGTACGTAACCACATTTTTTGTTTTCATTATCACTTCATTTTACTTTACCAACGAGTTACGAGTTGGTATATTGGTTAAAAATAAGATAAAAGTGTATTTAAAACAATTTAAGTGAGATCATCAGGTGCTGGAATCAAATAATTTGTGAGCTAGCTGTTGCTTAAACCGCTACTTGTCTACAATCAACTCGTGTCAGAAGTAAAAGAAATGGCAAAATTTTCTCCTGAGGCATCAGATTATTTATAATATTTACTAATGCCGATGTAAAATAAATAATAAGATTGTTATGAACGAATTATTTTGAACACATTTTTAAATGTAATTTCACTTACTAATAAGTCACTTCTTATTTTTAATTTAATAGTTAATTTTAATTATCAAGTAAATGAAGAACGTATCAAATAATAAAAATATTAAAAAATGTGTCAGGGACTTGCCAGAGTCAACACTATGTACAAGTCAATTTACAAATAACTAAATTCGTTCACGAATGTGTCTCGGAAGGGGAAAAAAAAAAAAACGCTGCCTTCACGATTACCATGCATCACTATTCTGCAATAGTCCATACCAGTTTCTTTCTTTGGGAAAGGGAGGTTGCTGTTTTCAAAAGTAGTTGAATTTTCTTTGGTTTGTTCAATGGAGACACTGAAAAAGTTGTTTATCAGCAAAGTGTGGGGTAAAAACTGAAAATGGATACAACCCGTATCCCATATTAAGCAAACTTTAAGCCTGCAAAGCTTTCCATGTCAGCAGCAACAGTAAATCTTAACACCCTGTCAGGTCAGATCTAGAAGGAAATCGTATTTTGAGACGAGTTGGTAAGATATTTCTTTTTAATTATAGTTAAGCATATGATTTACACGCGTTATTAAGGTTTTAATTACCTGAGTTATCCAAAAAAACAATTACACTTCATCCACTTACATATTTGAAGTTTGCCATTTGCTCTGTAATTTTATAATTTACATTTTATTAAAAATAAAATATTTTAGTCGTTGAGATTGTTTATAATTTTAACATGTGTAATCAAACAAAACAATACTCAGAGAAATTTGAGTAAAGTAGTTTTAGTTAAGTGAGGCAAAATTGTAAACAAATTATTAAAATAAAATTATTTTTAAACATTTTATTAAAATGAGATGATTTTTGCCATGTCATTGGATGTTGTTAAACTATTTGGCAATTTTCACTGTCACATGACATTTATTTTATATATATATACAAAAAAATGGTCAATAGTCCACGGTAACATTTCACGTGAGACTTGTTAAGTCACTTGACGATTTACAAATCTCTAAATGATTTAGTGAGTCCTCACATAACATGTCACGTGGGTTGTTGACCATTTTTTATCGACTTTTTTTTTCATAATTCTAGCAAGCCTCATGTGTCATGTCATGCAAGATCCAAACCATTTACAAATGGTCTTGCAAGTTCCTTTTTTTTGTTTGAATGGTTTAAACATTTATTTAAAAATTGCACATGTATACTTCCATGATGTAAATTATTTTTTGACAAATTATCATTTATTTTTAACATTTTTCTTAAAAAATAATAAAAAGTTACATTTTTAAAAACAACTTGAACTAATTAATATTATTCTAAATCTATTTTAAATAATTTTAAAAAATTACACCATTGTTCAATTTAGAAGTGTCTATCAATCAATCTAATTCAATACAAACCATGATAAATGAACCAAAATATCAAAAAATGAAGAAACGATTTCTTTATTAAATTGATTTTCGGGTTTTGAATTTAACAGGTTAAAATTATATATCAACTTATTAACTTTTATAATAATTATTTTAAAAATTATATTTAAGATAATTTCTAATTAACCAAATATATAAAAGTTTTTGTAAACCATTGAAATTAAACTCTATTATTATTACTTTGGTGGCTTCAATTAATTTAAGGGCAGGTAGGTAATTTGATGGCTAACAGTAGAACCTGTGATCAATCCAAGGCGGGGGAGGGAGGGTTACATTCGGTTTTGTTCACCTCAGTCAGTCAATATTCATTGTCAATCCAAAATCTGTTCCCCAAATTCCCAAAAAGACCGAAGCAACCCACTCTCACTGTGTGAATTTTATTTTCATTGGTGAACAAGCCATGGAATCAGAACACTGTCTCTCCCATAGGAAACATCCCTCAACTTTGTCCAACACATTTAAATCTCTTCTTTTATACCACAACAATATTATTTCATACATACACCACGCCACCGGTCACTTTCACTGCTTCTTGGCTTCCCCAATCTTTCTTTTAAACACACTTCTCCACTGTGACTTGCATCAAAATCGAATACACGTCAAGCTCCTTCCTAGACCCATCACTGATGGCTCCACCTGCTAGATCCTATCCTCTACATGGACTCAAAGTTCCAATCACTGTGCTTTTCATCTTTTTCCTCTCCCTTCTACCTTCCAAATCAGGTAAAAAAGCCTCCACCACCCTTGTAGCCTATTTAAGTCAAAAACTGTTTGAAGCTTCTGTTGAGTTAGAATAGAAATCCAAATAAGTCTTTCATATGCACATCATTTTGATACATATTAGTTTTCCCTTTTTGGGGTTTTTAATTAGTCTCTTCTGTTAAAATATAAATATTTATCTTTTATGATCCTTTCTTCTGTGCTTGTCATCTCTTTGGTCTAGCTATGCCTTTCTAAATGCTCTTGTATAGTAGATATAGGGTACCCTTTTAAGTTTTAATGAACCGTACGTTTGGTTGAGCAGGTGGATCACTGATGTCGGACACAAGGGAGGGTTTGGAGCAAAGTAGAACGGTGATAGGGTCAAAGCCTCCTGCTTGTGTAAACAAGTGCATGAATTGTAGGCCTTGCATGGCTACTTTGGTCGTTCCGAATCACCAAAAGAGGAAGGGTTTCAAAGTGTCATCTCGTGGGGACGATGATACCTATTACCTCCTTTCATGGAAGTGCAAATGTGGTGATAAGTTGTTTCAACCATGATTCATCTAGTACTATCAATTACTTATCACTAATTCCTGTATATGTATAAAAAAAGAGCAGAGAACCCAACTTTGGTTGGAGCCTCCGTTTGGCTCGGTGTCATTTAGATGTTAAAAATTATTGGAGGTGCATGTGAGGTTCATCTTGTTTTCATCTCTATCGTTCGAGATATAATCCAATTATATATTGTCTTGGGAGCTCATTGTTTCAAATCTTTTTATTTAACTAAACGCCGAAATTTCACTTTTTTGTTTTTTCATTAAATGAATAAAAATAAATTATGTAATGCCACTCTTTTATATGGCATTATAAATTAAAGGGGTAGTTAATTATTTGTTATTGTCATACCTTGAATACACGGAAGAAGTTTACTAGCGAGCTTGTCTTTCTCATTTCTTATTACATAGTACAAACACATGAACAAGGTTGAGCACATGAAAAGAACATAAACTAGGAGAAGGTATATCTCCTGTCTCCACTCTCCAGTCCACACAGGCATACAGTTGACGATGATAATTCATGAGCCCGGCCTGATGGGCCAAGGGTCAAAAGCGCAAATTCTTAATGGATCACGTTTTTTCTAGTCTGACTTGGCTTGGCGGGCTTATTGGGCCTAGTAAAAAGTGGTCCATGACTTTTTTTTTCTTAGTTTTTTATATATTTTGCAAAAAAAATAAAAAAATAACACTGGGCCAAATAGGTCGATATCCTTTAGGCCACATTTTTTTGGGTTCGGCTCGATCATTTTAGCCTAGTTTTTATTAGGCCAAAAAAATTATGATTGAGTTCGACCTGGCCTGTCGGGCCATCGGGCTGGCCTATCGGATCAGGTCAATTTTGTCAGGTCTTTAATACAAGTACAGTGGAAGAGTGGGGCCGAGGTTCATAAGAAACACAGTCAAGTGGAAGTTTTGCAATATGTATGGAGTTAATTTTATTGCACAATAAACAATTTATATTTACAATATATATACATGTTATACTTTTTTTTGATAATTTTCTAATACTTAATAAAAAAAACCATTAAATGAAAAATAGTGTATTATAAATATGGATTCAAATTTTTAATTTAATAAACGAAAAAACTATTAAAATGATTGATTAAGAGAATTTAGAATAAAGGCTGTTTTGTTGTTGCCCATCTTGCAAGCTTTTCCATCTGATAGCTTTGTAGCAGCACTGTGGCACATGGAAATTGAAAGTAGTTGGTGTCCGCGAAGGCGAAAACCGATGGATGATGTACTCGGATTCCCTGATTCGCGCACTGAACCACCTGATGATGCAGACCCTGTTCCTCAACCTCAATAATAAGTATGGATGTATTCAGATAAATTTGTTCGAAATTAAAAAAATAATTATTTTTCCCCCGAAACGTATTTTAAATTAACCGATTTTTTTCTAAAATAAGTTTAGTCAATCGGTGAAATAATATTAAATTATTAATGACAGATTAACTTTTCGTCCAATTACTGATGTGTAAAATGTTTTTATAGAGCAGAGTGAATAAACACCTCTAGTCAGGGGAGTAACTTGAAACACCATTATAGTGCCTTGTTGAATAAGATTTTACTTTAATGCATTCAACACGAACAGGCAAAGGTAAAAAATTTTCCCTACGACAAAAATGTCATCTGGAGGCTTCCAACAACTAGAACAATCAAAATAGATTGAAGTGTGGATCTCGCATGTAGGGATTAAATTGAATCATATATCAACACTTTTTCAACTGTGATATTATAAAGTAAGAAAACTGTTCTTTACCCAAGATTCATAATGAATTATTTTTTGTAAGAGAAAAAGAAAGTTTTTGTTTTTTTAAAATACATGATAAAAAAAGCAAATTTTTCATTTTCCAAATTCACATTCACTCCCTTTAACCATCGAATAAATTACACTGACGTCTCTTGAAATTTTTTAGATTATACATAATATCCTTCTTTTTTTTATCTCTACACTAACCTTCTTTAATTGTTTGAAAAACATTACAATATCTATCCATATAAAAGAGGTTGTTGTAAACGTTAAAAAAAAAAATTATGTATAATCTAAAAAAATATCAGGAATGTCAGTATAATTTACTCTTAATTATTTAAACACTTGTTACCTAAGATGGACGGTCAAGACTACTAGTGAACCAATGGTAGAAAACGGTGGGTCGTGTACCAGTTCACGACCATAAAGGTCGTACTAGTGTAGCTCAATTGGGCTTGGGCATGTGTGTCCAAATGTGATGAAGCCCAATTTTGCTCGAATGGGCTGGGAAGTTAGCCCAATAAGCCACCATATAAGCCAGTGCGCATAACATGATATGGATCATTCATTTTGGTTAAACTTGAAATGCCTCCAAATGGCTCTTCTCTCTGTCACCACAGCAAATTCCTCGAGGCTCATTTTCTTACGCACTCTTTCTCGTTCCCCCGCTTTCTCCTTCTCTCTCCACCGTCAATTTCAACCACTCTCGTCTTCCTCCGCCGCGCTCCGTCTTCCCCGGCGCCTCGCCGCCACCCCCGGTCCTCCACTCCCACCTTCCGAAGACGATTCTAGGCACCTTAAAGGTTTCACCCTTCGAAACTTTTCATGTTTAATTGCATAAGTTAGGTTTCTTTCGTGTTTTGGCTTAGATTTGGTTATTTATTATATTTGAGGTGCATTACCGTTGTTCCATCGCGTGAATTCTTTTTCCCCTTATGTTCCGTGTTAGAGTGGTTAGTGTAGTAATTGACTTTTTTTGGTTCGAATTGAAAGGGATAAGAATTAATATGATGTTTAAGGAGGAGTTTAGTTTAGGTCCATGTAATAAATTTGAGGTTTAAATACTTATTTGATCCCTAGTTACAATTTTTTTTTTCTTTTAGTTTTTATATTTAAAAATATTTTCTTTTAGTTTCTACACATATTATTTTAATTCCTTTTTCTATTCCTTTTAATTCTCGTCAAAAGAGATTAAAATGATATGTGTAAGAACTAAAAAGGATTGAAAATGATATGCGTAGGGAGTTTTTAAATATATGGACTAAAAAGAAAAGTTTTTGTAATTACAAGGACTAAATGAGTAATTAAACTTAAATTTGATTTTTGTTTTTGGTGGTTAATTGTAATTTTTAATGGAAGATGTTTAGTCACATGATAATTGTCACAGCTATGGATACAAATGAACTTAGTAATTCATGAATTGTTTAAGGGCAACCTGTTAATTGATCGATCAAACTCTTTTTCTAGCTGAACAAATAAGTTCAACTTGAAGTGTAATTTTATTTATTATTATTTCATATGTACCAGTTACTCAACTTCAAATTTCATGAGTCACATTTAAAATGACCTCAACCTTCTTCAGAAAATTCTTTCATTTCCATCATCAAAGATTTGATTTCTACTCTTAAATCATCTTTATGAATACAGGTTAATTTTTTTTTATTTTTAATTCATCTTCTACCACTAAGATGTTTGCTAAATGCTAAATTAATAAACATAGAAAACAAGACAAGGACAAATTTGATATAGGAAAGAAATAACCAAGTCATAGTGAGCAAAGTAAACAAGCCAAGCTTAAGTTTCATATTTTTAAACAAGCTAAGGTCATGTTTTAAATTTGGCTCAGTTAAATAGATGAACTAAGCTTCAACAATTTGCTTTTCCTACAATTTAAGCCTGGACTTCAAATACTCAGTTTGGTACATCTCACATACACCTGTAGTCACAAACATTAAAAATACTCGACCTTTCCCTCCTTACCTTGTTATTAACCTATTTCTGTACTGTAGTCACCACTGTTTTTGGGACACTGCTACCACCACTGCTTTGTATTTGATGATCAACTATTGTCTTTATTAAAAATGTTACTAACTATCTGGTTATCATCAATTCTAGCTAATTCTTCCTTTGATATAACATTAATCGCCAAATCTTTTGCCTTGGTTTGTGTTCTGCAAAATCTGAAGTTTTCTATTGAGGATCTTTTGAAAATCTGAGTAATATCTGTTCTTTTGAGAATAAGTCTTTGGCTCATAAAGGGATAGTCAAATTCATTCCAGAAAATAATTTGAAGTTTTGAAAATGCATAGTTTATCATCTAAATCTCTAGTTGCAAGAAACTAAACTAGGTAAGATGAAGTCACTCTATGATGCAAAAAATTGTTTGAAATGATCTGTTGTCTGGTGTAGCATTGAATTATGTTGGATATGCTTTGTTTTCACTGTTCTCCTATAAAAGCCACTTCCTGTTATGGCAACTCTATTTGTATTGTGTTGAGTGTTGATCTTTATTCCACAGCATTTTGTAGTCTAGACTCAGGACACACATACTATGTGCTTTGCGTTTTGAAAGCTTGTTTTTGTAACTCATACACATTTACTCAATGTTATACTTGCCTTAGAGTATTAATTGGTATATTGATGGCATTTTTTTATATTAACTTTATCATATGCTCAATTTCTATAATTTATTTTTTGATTTGGTGTTTATGCTTCTTTAGCAAGGTGCAGCTTTTGGTATTGACAATACTTTTTGTTTTCAGAAGCAGATGTTGCTGCACCTTTATCCAAAATTCAAGATAGAATACAGATATTCTTTGCTGTTCTTTTCTGGATGTCTCTATTCTTTTGGGCTTCTGCCTGGGATGGGAGGAATAGACCAAACAAGGGATCAAGATTTAGAAGATAAAATAGTAAGCTTGTAATTTGTATATATCGAATATATAACTTAGCGGAACAGAATTATACAGCAACAGAAAAAAAAAATGCAGCTGTGTCAAATAAGTATTATTCTACGTAAAATTTCTGCTTTAGAATACTCCACGTGCTAAGATTACTCCTGTCAGAAGTAGCTTATGAGTAATCACTCTGCTCTCCTTTTCCTTCCTAATGCTTTATCAGGTGACAGGATGTCTAAAATTGAAAATATCTTCCAATTTTGAATGTCTTGAATCGGTATTGAAGTTTGGAGTTACTTTTACACAAAGCTAGCAGGGGAAATTTAGTAATTTATTTCTTAAGTCTTTGCATTTAAGTTTCCTAGCTTGTTTATAAATGGGAGTGACAATTCAATCCATTTATGCACTAACCATCCAATTTATTCATGTATAAATCCAACCGATCTGACCAATTATAAAAATTAATAAATTGGTTGAATTGGATCACAATTTGTTATTTGATAGATAATGAATCATTCAACATATTTTTGTAATCCAAAGTTCATTAATGGAGCATAGGTCTTTTGAGAGACTGGTTCTAGACTGTATTTTGGTTTAAGAATCTGTATAAATATTAAATTTATTTATTTTTTGAATAAATATATTTTAAATGGATGGATTCAATATTCATCCATAAAAATTGGTTAATGGATAGGTTGGATGGTTTTTTATTAAATGGGTTTAGGATGAATAAAGGTTTTTTAATATATTTTTAATGGACGTAAATGGGTTAGTAATTTATTTTTAACCATCCATAAGAATTTAGTTTAAAATTTATTCAATCCATCTATTTGACACCCTTAGTTATAAACTTTCAGGTCTCGGTAAGCTCATAGTTTATAGAATGCATTAACTTTATTGAAGATGTCAATGTAAACTCGTTTTCTGTTTATCCTTGTGGAATTATGATGATGGAGATTATGTAAATTAATATTCTAATGTAGTTTTTATGCCAACTGGATAGTTGAAAACGGATGAGTAAAATTAAACTTTAAAAGTTTATAACATTTAGACATAATTCTGAAAGACTGAAATTCTTAAAATTTAGATGAACGTACCTCCTTTTGCGTTGTGTGATGGGTCTGTTTTTGTAGCCCAAGTCTTTAATTCAAGTAGAATGTAAGGTGGGGTTTCGCAGATTGCTTTTGCTATCCATTTCAGTTGTGACAAGTGCTTTCAAACTGTTAAAATTTTATCACTGTTTCTATGCTCTTATTGGATGGATGGACAAGTGCTTCCATTCACGGTGAATGATGTCTTTCCTGAAACCCTGAGAATAATTGAATGGCAGACTATCATTTTGAAACTTGAGATTTTTTTATGTCGTTTTCTTGTTTTGCCTAAGCCAGCTGGTATGGTCTGTGGAATAGATTATGTGGTTTGCTGTCCTGTTTGCAATCTCTCATTTCATGGGTTTACTTCTCACTTCTCAGGAGCAATGAACGAATACGACATATTTTGTTGTTTCTTTCCTGACCGCAGCAGTAACACCGGACGGAAATGGAGATGAAATTTGTTGTCACCTAATAGGGTCAAATATGTCATTACCTAAAAATTGAGGGCCTGTTTGTTTCACTTTTCAGTTTTTGATTTTAAAAACTGATTTCTAAAACAATTTTTTGTTATTCATCAGTTTATCTCTCACTTAAAATCTATCAAATTTTGAAAATTATTTTGAAAACGAGTGTTTTAAGAGGTGAAAAAGAGAAACAGGTAAAAGATGTTTTCCATTTTTTTTTTGAAAGCTTGCTACCCTGCTACTGCAGAAGAGCACAACAGCAATGGGCGTGTTGGATTAGAATGAACAAAGCTCTGAACGGTGAAATGAATTTCGCACACGATCATGTCCGTTCAAAGCTCTGAATGGTGAAATGAACGGTGCAAAGCTCTCGGATGGTACTGTGTTTAGAATGGTACTATGCAAAGCTCTTAATTTGTCTAGTAAAACGAAGGGTGCAAAAATCTCGGGTTCGTCCGGAAGGCTTACCTACTAATACCTTTTGACATTTTCTCCTTAGCAAAGCTTTGAACGGTGCAAAGCTCTCGGTGAAAACAATTTTCAAATCAAACAAATTTTTTAATTAATTTTAGAAAACTAAAAAACTGTTTTTGAAAAGAGAAACAAACAAGCCGTTAATCTTCAAGATTTTCATTCTGGGTTGACATGTAATTGTACTTTACATTGTTTAGATCCTTGTGGAGTTGTTTCTCAGAGCTTCAGGAAATGGTCTCACAGGCTCACAGCCAATATCACTGTCGCTGTCTGCTTTTTGGTGCTTCTTTACTTACCGTAGCAGTTATATCCCATGTTACAAAGCTCGCATATTTCTGCACTATTATACTTCTCTTGGATACCTACCTGAAGATTCAATGTTACAGCATTTTTGACGCAAATATAATCAAATAGGCCTATGCTTTCTTCCGTTTCTTGTCTTGAAGATGCTAAGTTGGTGGGAAAAAAAAAAGATTGAATTTATTAAGGTTGCGAATATACTATAATATATCAATGGTAGTTGAATCGAATATACTATAATATACCAATTACTAAAGTACTTTAAGGACTTGGGGGTTTTTACTCTACCAATGGTGGTTGAATCGAATATATCAAGTAATAAAAAGCAAAAGGAATTAGTTTTCACATCTGTTTCAAACTTTAATTAATATAGTTATGTTTTTAGTACCAAACATTATTAGTTTGTGTATAAAAAAAGATAATAGCAGTTCACTGATCAGGTGATCGATGCGACACATATTGAGTAATGTAGTATAATAGTAACATTTATTTTATGGAGTTGTCTAATTTACCTTAAATAAAAATAAGGTTAAACAACTTCATTAAAGATAGTTGATACAATATAAAAAATTACACCAATCATCTTTGATGAGATTGTTTAACTTTATTTTTATTTGGAATAGGTTAGATAATCCCTTATTTTACAGGATTGTGTAACATATCTCAAATAAAAATAAAATTAAACAATTTTATAAAAAATGATTGGTGTAATTTTTATACTGTAAGTAAGAATCTCACGTCCCCTGTCGCTTCCTTTTCAGTCTCTACTTGCTAGTTATAGAAACTTGCTACATTATTGGCAAACGCCACATAGCAACAAAATATGCCCATGGTACCAGAAGCAGGTGTTCATAAACGGTTGGCCTCAGTTGGGAAAGGCTAAGGCGAGATGGCGATGCAAAAGTAATTCGTATCCGTTCAATTTTGCAACTTACAGCAGCAAAACAAAAACGGCGGCTTTGGTCCCCCCGAATTCGTGTCATGCAATCTACAGTCAAACGTGTCCGTACCGCATAGGTTGTAGTCTCCCACTTGCATTTCCCCGTGCTAAATTGCTAAGCCGGGATTGGACATCAGATTCCTTTAAGTAATAATGTCTTGTGTTAATTGTTGTATAAAGACTTGCTCGTTTCTTACATTCTATTCCATGTCTAATATCAATTTGTTTTCCACTTGTTCAGTACTTTTCTTTCACTTTTCAGTCCTTAGCTGGTTTCATTGGTGCACCATTTCTTTCTCAGCGTTCTATATTTGTCCTCATCCCTCTGTCTGCATTGCTAGCTCTCATATTACCTCAACTCCTTGATTTTCTTATTGCTTCTCTGAGTTGTACAAGATGTTACTTAGAAGCTCTTCCGCACCAATTCTAACTTCACCGCTACTCTATTCCAAAGAGTCCTCCCCCGAACTAGAACACTTTTTTCAGCTTCCTAAAACAACATCAGCTTTAAATCTAAGCCAAAGCTGGGCGGAGATAGACCTTAAAAACTCATCAAGTCCCAAGAGAAAAAATCGTGTGCCACTTATTAATGTTCCTAAAAATCAACAGTGTATAAAAATCAAAGAAAGAGATGAAGTGAAAGATCCACAACAAAAGACTCGCATGAAAGCAAAACCTTCAATTCAAGAACTGTTTTCAAATTTGGGTTTAGATAAGGGAGTCCTGGATCATGAAGAGTGTGGTGGTGCGGGGAAGAAAGATACTAAGTTACAGACTTTGGTGATGGGTGGTGGAATGGGGAGCAATGGTGGTTGGATTTGTGGGGGTTGTAATGGTAGTGGAAGAGGCTCAGATGGTGGACATGGAAGAGGGTGGGGTTTCCATGAAGGAAATGATCATGGTAGAGATAGGACGGATGCTTATTACCAGAACATGATTGAAGCAAACCCCAGTGATGCTCTTTTGCTAGGAAATTATGCAAAGTTTTTGAAAGAGGTAATTAAATTTGTTTTAGTGGCTACTTGAGCTTGATCATGTTTTCTTTCTCTGAAGATTGAAAAATGCAGAAAATGATATTAAATTATCAACCCAATTGGTCAGATCATTCGCTAATTAAAAAATTATCAGGCTGGCTAGATTGTGTACCTTGTTGATACATAGAAATGCAAGGAAAACTGTATGTTTCATCTATCTATTTATCTATTTACGGTTGTTCTGATATTGTATTTGCAAATAGGTTCGTGGAGATTATTCTAAAGCAAAAGAGTATCTCGAAATGGCGATTTTGGCTAATCCTGATGATGGTCATATTCTGTCCCTCTATGCGGAGTTAATATGGCAAACAGAGATGGATGCTGATAGAGCTGAAGGATATTTTGATCAAGCCATTAAAAGTGCCCCAGAAGAAAGGTAAAATATATGATCAACAATTATACGTTGATTTTGGTTTTTGTTCTTTCTATACATTTTTCTAATTGTTTACAGAAATTGAAGCATGTGTTAATCTGTTTCTTTGGTATATAATATGGACTTAAATGAAGTTGGTCCCCGCGGTCCCCCTTTCCTAAACTGTTAGACAAATGTATAGAAAAGAACACCCTGCTTTATATTCTTTTTCTGTTTCCCAAATGAAGGAAAGGTTTTACCCTCTCTTGTTGATAAAACTAATGTATAAATCTTAATTGTTGGCAGCTATGTCCTGGCTTCATATGCTAATTTCCTTTGGGATGCCGAAGAAGATGAGGAAGATAAAGACTGCCAAAATAAATCGGATCACAGCTGTACATATCCAACTGATCTCTTTCATGGAACTA
This sequence comes from Spatholobus suberectus, assembly GCA_004329165.1. Classification (NCBI taxonomy): domain Eukaryota; kingdom Viridiplantae; phylum Streptophyta; class Magnoliopsida; order Fabales; family Fabaceae; genus Spatholobus; species Spatholobus suberectus. The sequence continues at coordinate 84,971,808 of CM014732.1, forward strand.
ACCATCAGCTTCGTTTAACTGCAGCCCCAAAAGCCTAACCACTGTTTCTTAAGTGAAGGTGACCAAGTGGGTAACTTGTATGGCAAATGTACGGATATAGTCTCAAAACAGTCACTCATGAATCATGATGCCCCTTTTTCACCTTTTGGATTTAATGGGAAGGGTTGGTGTAATAGAGATGACTGCCTACCGTGGATAACTTAGACCATAATAAGAGAAAGCAGCTTTCGGTGCCTCTTGTGCTAGTAACTAGTAAGGCTTCCACGGATGTATCTTTTGAGAATGTAAAGTTTTGTATGCAGAGAGTAAGACGTAAAGAGCAACTCTATCTCTATGTCATATATATCCCTTTAATTGTTTTTCTTGTCTTGAACTCGATTTCCTAAGGGCAATCACCCACGTACAATGATGTACTTCTGTATATATTTTTGCGAAACCATATGGTTTATAAATCTTTCATTTGTTCATTCTTTCAACTTTCAAACATTGAGACATTGCAATATCACAATTACCGTAAAATTAAAATATAATGTAACGCTCTAAAATAATTCAACATATCTTGTTAATCAAGTTTTAAATCTATCAGGCAGGCAGTTTCTAAAATATTCTAACACGAAAGGAAAAAGGAAAGAAAAAGACTTGAGCATCTGCATGGAGCCATAGACAACAACAACAGCATTCGTAGATGCATATATTCCAACAGATGATAGTGGGGTTTTAATTGTATGTATGGGTATTTTGTCTTTTTCAGTTGTCAGACTCGGTGATAAGGTGGTAAGTGTTTGAGAGTTCGTCTTTTTCAAATTGCTTGTCATTGTTCGGAATAGGGTCTCTATAATTTAGCTACAACTTGTTTAATGTAATTTATGAACGGTAGCGACTACCGCACTAATGAAACTAGTAATGTTTAAATTCTTTGACGGGACATACTAATCATTAGTTTCTCATTTTGTTCTTTGTTTATATAAGGATCTTGTTTATCTTTACCTTAATAATCATAAATTACACTTATTTACTAAGTTAAAAATTATATTCTTGCGGCAGAACCTAAACTTCTAAGCGAGGTGGTATCTTTAAAATTTGGTTAAATTACTAAGTAGGTTCATGAATTATTTGAAAATTTTCAAAGTAATTTTTAAATTAATTTTTTTAATTAAATCCTTAAACTAAAAGAATCCGGGTTAGTTGATGCGATTTAAAATTATCTGAAAATGATAATTTATGACGGTTTTAAAAATTCTAGAGACTCAATTTAAAAAAATTACATGATCAAGATTCTAATAAAAAAAATATAGTTTAAAGACCTACTTGAATATTTTTAAATAGTTGAGAGACCTACTTAGTAATTTAACCTTAAAATTTTAACAAATTTGTTATTTAGTATGAAAAAGCTGCACCAAAAATAGTAAAATAATTGTTTGTGAAACTTTGACCGCATAACCAATGAAAGCGAGAATGATGTAAAAGTTTCGTTTCTTATGAAATGTTTACAAGTCAGATTCATCTTTATCTGTGTTTAATGTTTTTGTACTGTTTATCTTTAAGATGAAACAATTTCATGTTCACGTGGTGTCATGGTGGCATCATATAAAGAACTGTGCATTCTACACTTCTGCCATGAATATTCTTATATTAAGAAAACAAGTTGTGTATGTGCTGCAGCTCAAATCCTCTGCAGCGGTCCTGTCATATGCACTTGGATAGCCATTGAACTAATCCAATGGTTGAGATCTTGTTGAAGACGTCACGACCGTTGTAAGGAATCCGAGTGCGTGTGTATTGTAGTCATAGGCTCGTAGCATAACAGAATCGAAATTGTGATAATTTTCTGCATATTTATTTTTTTATAAATTAATAAATGGTTTATTGAAATTAAAAAAAATTGAAGAATTTTTTTTTGGTGTATAATGAAACTAAGAAATTGTTAGAATTAAAGTGGAGAGTTTTTTTTTGGGGGGGGGGTGGGGGGTGATGTTAGGCACCCATAGATGAGCCCAAACTACGGCTTGGATAGTTGTTAAAGTTAGGGCCCATTATGCCTTTGCTGTGGCATCCCTCCAATTAATTTGAGGGTTAACATGCTCTTACAAACTATAAATTTTCTATGCGAAATGCTAACGCTATTAAGAAATTACTAGTTTTTTAATCTCTGCATTGTAGGGGTCATGTAAATTTTATGATTATATTCAATTATAATAAATTATCATAAAGATTTAATGATAATTAAATTAAAAATTTGATATATTTTATATTATATAATATATTAAACAATAATTATAAAAATAAAATAAGTTAAAATTGAATAATAGTCATATTAAAAATCATTCATGGTAAAAAAATTTAATATGATACTACTTTCGGTCCTTTATATAAAGAACAAATAACTAAATCATCAAAACCAATAAAAGATAATTAGATTAGATAATACATAATTAAAAATATATAATTTAAAATTTGTTCCAAATATCCTTGGAATAAAATTATTTAAGTGTTGGCTATATTTAATATCATTGCTCGTAACTCAAGAACTGTCGTAAAATTTAATTTAAATCAAGGCAAAATTGCTAAAAATCCTGATTTTGAGATTTTCCACCAAATTGCTAAAAAATAAGGATGATACATCCACTTTTATGGGAAATTGGTGAGTGTGTTGTAAATAGATTTCAAATAAATAAGGACCTAAAAAATTGAATAATTAATCTATTTAAAAATGGGTCTTTATTTCTTATAATTAGGAGCAAAAAAATACCTCATTTATTGCTTATATAAAGAATTGAAGAGAGTATATAATAACAATTACAGTTAATCCTTTTATTGTAATAATAATTTTACTTAACAATCTTATTAAACAAATGAAGTATCTAAATGAAATAATTGTTAGTAAAAAATATAAAACATTGGTAAGGACAACAACAATAATCTAGAATTGAAACAAAAACAAAAAAAAGAAAAAAAGAGTAAGACATTTTTTCTATTTAACTTCTTTATCTTCACTCATTCTATTTTAATCTTTTTTAATCAGATATATTTACTCTTGGTTGTTTGTTAGCTAATTTAAGAGAAGAAAAATCACATATACATTTTTAAAATTTACATGCATTTTCAAAGAATGAAATAACAAAATCTATCTTAACACACTCAAATTTATCTTTGTTTTTTAATTTTTGTGAAAGAAATATACCATTGGTGGAAAATCCAACCCTTAAACATAGGTGTAACTCAAAAATTAAAATACTAAGTAACAACATAAAACCTAATCCATAAATAAAATAAGGAAAAAAATGTAAAATTGAAAGAAAGCACACAACTCTTTACTACATAAGTTGTATTTGAGCAACAACTAATAGCATAGTACCTATGCAATTGCACGGGTAACATCGATTTTCAACACATTCTCTAATTAGTCTTTTATTGAGTACAGTATGCATAGTAATTCAAAGAACCAAATAATGATCATAATTACACTATATTTTCTGGGGTGGCTTGACAATTGAAAATATTGAATTTCATACTAATAATAGCATCCATCTTACATGTTTCATGTCAATCTACAAGTTACATTTTAAGACAGTAAAGGGTTACTTTTTGGTGATCATAGATCATCCAAACCTCCACCTTCTTTACGAAACAAAAAAAAACGAGTGTCTTTAGCCAATTTATAATGGCTAGTACCAATATGGCTTATGCTTCCTCATTCTAGCTTACCCTCAACTTTAGCAACAACTTTTAGATCTATTGCTATCAGAAATAAAGAATTAAGAAACCCTAAATTGGAACAAAACATGCCATTATTATAGGACTCACAAATAGGGAAGGGAGAAAGGAAAACTTCATTCCCACACTACTAGAGTAATATGAGGGGCAAAAAAAAATTAAATTACAAAAGAGATAAAGAATTCAAATCAAGATGGAAGTTAAAAGAGATAAGAGAATAGATTATAAGATTATAAAAGATAAGAGAAAAAGTAAGTAGAATATATTAGAGATAAGGAGAAAATCGTGGAAAAGATGATAAGGTTTGTTACTAATTTTGAGTTAATGAAGGAAAAGAAATGAAAAGAGTATTGCAAAAGAGGAGTGTGTGATTCACCACTTCACCAGGAGAGAGTATTTAAATGAAATAAATGTAAGGGAAAATGGAGAGAATGCGCTTCTCTCGCAACAAGTAGAGGTTTTAATTTAAATATAGGTGGATAGCATTAAAGGAGAGATACTTTTTTAAGATAAATACATCCTTAAATGAGCCCAAACATGGCTCGAGAAGTTGTTAGTGTTAGGGAACACCAGCTTTTGGAGTTTGGTGTTGCATCCTTCAATTAATTTGTGGGTTTACATGTTCTTAAAGGTCGTGAAAATGTTAGTAATTTTTTTTTAACGTCTTATTTTGAATGCAAATTTTATTATTAATTAAAATTTATTATGACTTATAGAAGTATATGGGAATTGTTTTCTATTAAATGAGTATCACACATAATTTTATAAATTTTAGTCAATAGTAAAAAATATATTAAAAAAAGTGTATTTAGAAAGAATATTATTAGTATTTTTTAGTTTCTCATTCATGATTGATCTTCACAAATCCATGATATAGACTAACTAGTTTCAAAAATATTGATACTAATCTTTAAGGTTGATTAAACATTTAAAAATAATAAGTTTTTATTGAAAAAATAAATGATTCATTATACATTTGTATTTTTTATGTAATAAATATTTTTTTAATAAAAACTTATTATATTTATGTATGTTTGAGAGTAGAGTTTTTGAGAAGAAAAAGGAGGATAATTTTTTCATTTCTCATAAATATTTCTAATTTAATAGATTCTTAAAATAAAAGAAATAAAATGATGAGTTAATACTTATAAACCATAGAAAAACACAAGAAGAGGGGTTAAATTGTGCTTTTAAAATCTATTGCAAATCTTTTTGCAAACAGGTTTCGTCTGAACATAAAACAAAAGAAATAACTTGTTAAAAATAGATTTTAAAAGATCTTTTTTCAGAAGACAACCACTTTTAAAGAATTTTTAACCAAAACCTTTTTAAGGACAAATAAACTTATAAGATAGATTATAAAGATAGAGACACCAAAAATTTTATACTGGTTCGTCTCACCTAGATACTACGTCCAGTTTTTGGCATACTACCAAGTCTTATTATAACTTTAACAAAGTTACAAATATTCTTTTATCTAAGCCTGCGCAGGCTTATCCTAAGTAGTATTTCACTTGTCTTTCTAGGTAAAAACCTAACTATTCTTTGAAACAAAGCCTCTTCAGGCTTCTACCAACTTCACAAAGAGATGGTTAAGGATAAGTTCTTGCAAACTAGGTTGTGTCTTGTTAGACAAATATGTACGGAAGTTAAAGTCTAACAAATTGTGACTAAGTCACTTGTACAAGAGAGTTCTTTCAAGTTTTAAGCACTTTAGAAAATAGATCTGAAAATACAGTTCGCATATGCATGTCTTGTACAAGTCTTCTCTCCTATTTATAGTATTCTAAGAGAAAATATATGTTGTGAGTTTTTCAGAAGCATACTTCGTTTGATGTCATGCAAAAAGAAAAAAATGTTCGTTGGTGCAATAAATGCCTGTCACCAACCGGTCACACTGATAATATAAAATAGTATGCTTATCTTGCCTTTCTCATACTAAATATTGTTGTAGTAGGCACGTTCTGCTTTTTAGTACTATCAAGTACACTAATGTTCCTTCTTTTTGGCAAATAGTTGTATCTTTTTAGAAGTAGGTATGTTGACATCCACTTTTTCAATAAAGAAGGTACGTGAATTCCTAGACAATGGTCAAAACTTATGTAAAACATATCGAATAAAGAATTAAACCAACCGTTTTAGATAGCTTTCGTCAGATATAAATAACAACACGGTTTTTATGTATTTCAAAAGCGAGCGTTCAGACAGTCTTCAAAAAATTAGTTTGTTTGACATAATCAAAATAAAATGAGGGTTCTATAATCCTCTTTTGTCCTAACAAATATAAACTCAATATTATATTAGTTTTTATTAATATTACATACTCTCTTAATTTAAAAAAAAAAAACTTCCTCCCTCTTTGTCTCCAAAACCTTACTAGTAAACACATTTTTAAATGTTTAAAATTAACCCTAAAAAATATTAAGAAAAACCAAACTAGTTATTGCATATTAGCTTTTTTTTTTAAAAGAATATGCCGCATTAATTTTGGTGCAACGACAATTGACATTTAATACTAATTTACAAAGTCTCGAGAAAAAATCTAATAGATTAAAATGTTGGTTACAAAGTCATATGAAAAGCCAATAATAATGGTTATTTGAATATTTATGTTCTTAGCAATAAACTTTCAACGAAAAAAAAGGAGAAAGATTCCTATCTGACTAGTTTAATTATAATTACTGCCTAGCTAGTTTAAAATTAGGCTTAATTATACTTTTTGTTCTTAAAGTTTAACATTTTCACGAATTTTATCCCCAATTAATTTTATTTTTTTTGTAAATTTTGCCCCTATACTTTCAAATTTTTATGAATTTTGCTCTTTTGTTAGTTGACCATCCATTCCGTTAGTTGATTGCTAACGTCAAAACTTTGACTACTGATATGGCACTATGATGATGAAGTGGCAGTACATGTGGCGTTGACACAGATTGATGACATGACATTGGCATTATGATGTATAATTAGGAAGCAAAATGTGCAATATTTTAAAGTATGAGTAAGAATGACAATTGTACCTGGACCCTACGGGTACTCACAAAAATATCTTCAATGGGGAGGGTAAAAACCAGCATAATGGGAATGGGAGCGAGGATTTACATGCAAAATTCAATGGGGACGGGTACGGGTACGGGTACTATAATACCTACCCGCCCTAAACCTGCATCTCTCTCTATATATAATTGTTTAAATAAAATATTTTATTTGTATATAATTATATATATTATAAATTCTTAATTTAATTAATAAAGTTGTAAACCTTAATCACCTTAATTTTAATTTTACATTTTTTTCTCTATATAAAAATCATATATTTTTATCTATCTTACTCTTTTATCTACTATAATTTTATATTAAAAAATAAAATGAATCACATTTTATAAAAATAAGAATTAAAACACCAAGTGCAAAAAGAGAATTCGCATATCCTTCTTTGTCATGTTAAATCACTTGGTACAGACTATAAACCAACGAATACTTTTAATGTTATGTTTGGTTGATTTAATGTTATGTGTTAGATTATTTAAAAGTGAATTTTCAATTTAGTTGTAACAATTTTTTTAATTATTTTTTTATTGATTTATTGACTTTATATATAAGTAAAGTGCGGATAGTGGGTGAAAATATAGGTATACAAGTACCTAGTGGGTATAGGGATAAGGATTAAAGTTGCTATTCACAAGAATATAGGGGAAGGTACGGGTATTTTTTCAAATGCGGGTACAAAGACGGGTACAAGTACTATAGTATCCTACCCATACCCTACCCATTGTCATCCCTAAGTATAAGGACAAAATGTACAATATTTTGAAAGTATAGGGACAAAATGTGCAATATTTTAAAAGTATGGGGGCAAAATACGAGAAATAATGAATGATAAAATGTTAGTATTTTTTATTTTTAAACCTCCCTAAACAATTCTAACCAATAAACACTACCTTTTCACATACCAAACCATGTCATCGCACCATTTAACCCCCTTTAACCCAATCCTACTATTCATAACCATGAAGGCATACTCATTTATCATGTATAGAACCTGACCCTTTGAAAAGCTTTGGGTGTGCAAACTGTAATTAACTATGTATTCATTGATAATCTTCCTTTGATCTATTTTGCATAGATATGATGTAGAAAATTTTACATACTTTACGTTTTATTTTTATTTAATGTTATTTAATTTAAATCTATTTTATATTTAGGTATTTAATATTTTGATCTTCTTCTATTTATTTTAAGATTTTATTTGAATTTCTAGGTCTATTTCAAAAGCATTTGAACTAAATTTGGAGATAGTTTAAAATTATAGAAATACTTTATGCAAATCAAAACCTTGTTAAAATTTGTAAAAGTGATGAAACAATCCTTGTATGTTCTTTAGCAATTTCTTCATTGTATTACAAGCCCTACATCTATTGTAACTTTTAACCACAGAAGACAATACATTTTCCTTAATCTTCTATTATTATTTATAAATTAGGTATAAAAGTCTTTTTCTATTTAACCTTACTAATTTTCTTCCAATGACTAGCAAATTTCTCATAATAGAATTCCTTAAACCACCATTTTTATCTTTAACATTTATTGTTTTTCTTGCATTTTACCCCATAGTTTCAAAATATTACATATTTTGCCCCCATTGTACATTTTGTCTCCATACTTTCAAATTGCACATTTTGCCCCTATACTTTCAAAATATTGCACATTTTGCCTCCTAATCACATGTCATCATGCCAATGCTACATCATCATCAGAGAGCCACATCAACAGTCAACGTTGCCACGTCAGTGGTCAACTAATGGAACAAAATGTGCAAAAAATATTGGGGGCAAAATTTGCGAAATCATGAAACTATGGGTGTAAAAGTGCAATTAAGCATAATAATAAATTAAAGCCACCTTAGAAGCCTATTGACACATCACGATGTCATGTCAGCACTCCTTTATTAATCTAACAGTACACAGACAAAGAACACTATTCACCAGTGTTTAAAAGTTTAGGGGCAAAATTCGCAAAAAAATTAATTGAGGGCAAAATTTGCGAAAATGTTAAATTTTGGGGGCAAAAAGTATAATTAAGCCTTATAATTACCGTGGTGGTCCTTTTGGGGTATCATTAATACAATAGGATGAATACACGCGTATTTGCAAATCATGATAAACGCACTGTAGATTAGGGTGAAAATAAAAGAGAGAAAACGAAAAGGGAAAAAATAGAGAGTGTGAGTAATAGATCATACATATGATAAGTAATATGATAAAAAAATAAAAAGAAGAAGAAGAAAATGCAATGAAAAATGAGATAAAAGAATGAGTGTATTTTATAATCTTTTAGAGTTTAATAAACCTATATTATTAATATAACAATATTAATCAAGTAAAAATCAATGTTAGTATGACTTTTATAGTAATTATTATAAAAGTCAAGAAACTTACCATATATAACGGTTTATAATTAAATGATAATATAAAATAAATTTATACGATCAATTCATGTATTTTTTTTTTATAAATGTGATACACATACAATAATTTACAAAACAATATTTGTTGTGTCTATCTTTCTCCATACATTATGAGATGTAATAAATGATGTATAGGAGAAAGAATACAAAAAAGTGTTTTTATACAAATTGTTGTATGAGTTGTTGTACAAATAACGTTTTCTCTTTTTTTTAGGTGTACAGTAACAGTACTGAGATTAGAACCTGTGACTTAATACAAGCTATCCCAACCCTTCACCACTAGGCCAATCCTAGTGGGTTTTATTTATTTATTTATTTATTTGTATTATAGTGATAACATGCCTGCCTTTGAAAGAATATGAGTAATTATAAATAATATTTTATGAAAACATTATTTATAAATGCAATTAATTAGAAATTTAAGATAAAACAAATTAATAATAAATTTTTTGATTTTATTATTTTAATATATTTAATTTTAATTTCTTTTAAATTTTATTAAAATTTTTATCTAAACTCATACAAAAACTGTTTTTGACAAAACGGTTATACTAATATCCATTGAGAACAATTTTTTTAATGCAACACTTTCATTTATAAATATAGAGCATAATTTTTTTTATTCATCATAACTCATTAACCACCTATTGAACTTCATTAACCACAATGATGAATGTCATTAACCAGGATTCTTAGTTGTTTAAATATGCATTATTAACCATGTGTGTGAATTACATTAACTATCAAAATTGATGTCAACTTTTGGTGTCCCAATTTGATGTTCAAATACTAGGACCTTGAAAATATTAACTAAATAAAACTTGCTGCTAAAATAAATAAATAAATATAACTTGACTTAAAATTTAAATTCTTTTAATCACACGTTGTATTAAGGATACCAATTAAGTATTACTTAAGTTAAAAAAAAAAAAAGAGTAAAGATATGAATGCAAAGAGAATTTTGTAAATAACATTGAAATGAATTACATGAATGATAAACTTTGTAAATTACATATTGGTAATTTAAATTTCAAAATTTTAAGAGAAAAATTAGAAATAAATGTAAAATAACATAACTTATCTTGGAAATTCTATTTTAATTGATTATATTACCTTTATAAAATTTTCATATTTTTAGATAAATTTTATATTTGTCAAAAGTAATCACACAAAATATTGTTTTAATCAAATAAACTAATATTTATTTTATAAATTAACTTAGTTTTTAGAATATTTTTATCAAAAGTTTACCCCAGGAAAGGACTCTTGACTATGCAGACTTATACTAATGCAAATTATGCAAAAATAACATATTCTTAAGCCATGTGATCAACAAGAATGGTATAGTAGTAGATCCCGCTAAGGTTGAAGTGGTTTTGCAATGGGAGAGACCTAAGCAATTTGTATAAATTAATGTTGATTAGCACATATTCTAGTAAAATTAACCTATATGTAATTCTGATTTACTCTCTCTCTACTTATTAAATTTATGTAGTTTTTTAGCTTGACTGGTGCATGTACCTGTGCAGGGTAAATTATGTTTATGAGTAATATTTTTAATTAATTTGAAAAAAATAAATTTAAAAACAATAACATAAAAAAAACTAACATGTTAGAAATTTTTGTTACAATTGATGAAAAGTATTTAAAAAAATAATTATGTTGAATATATTATTATTATAAATAAATTATTAAATAATGATATAACATATATTTATGAGAGACGTAAATTTACATTAAAACTTATTTCTAGGTCATGTATAACTATAATATAATTTTTTTGATTATTATATACAAAATTTGTTGTATCATATTGAAAAATAACATATGTTTTTTTGTGTGAGTAATAGAAAGGGCTAAAAGCCCAATAAAAGAAAGGCTAAATTATATTTTTGGTCTTCCTATTTTTTCAATGCACAATTTTGGTCTTTCTATTTTTTTAGAGACATCCAGTCCCTATATTTTAAAAAATTCGCAATTTTAGTCCTTCTATTTTTTCAAAGACATTTAATCCCATTATTTTTAAAATTCACAATTTTAATCTTATTGTCAAACCTGTTGTGTTTGATTGTTAATAGTTTAACATTGATTCTAATGTGACTTTGACTCTAACACTTTATTTAAGTACTGATACATTAGAGTCAACGTTAAACCACTAATGATCAACACAAGAGCTTTGACGGCAAGCCAAAAATTACGAATTTTTAAAAATAGGAAGACTAAATGTCTCTAAAAAAAATAAAGGCACCAAAATTACGAATTGAAAAAACAGAAGGACCAAAAATACAATATAACCTAAAAGAAAACTAATTACAAATAACAATGTCACAGGGTATAGACACCCCACTCAAATCACCTATAATGAGCCTAGCAAGGTCCAAAGGAGACAAGCTTAATCTCTCAACCGTTGGATTAATCCAATGTTTGAGATGTCTGTAGGAGGAAGTTTTTTTTTTTCGTAGAGTTAACAATAGTCAAATTATTCAATAATGGTCTTTAGTCTCTGCCTTGTTGTCACTTCTAATACTCTATTAAAAATCAAGGTTAGTCTTCCGTATCTAACCATATCTTTTTTGTTCTTTTGTATTGATTATATTGATTGATTGGATGTTCTTTTTCTACTAGTGGTTGTACATTTACATCGCCTTTTCCAACACAATAAGAACACTTATGGAAATAAGAAAGGCAAAATCAGTTGTCTCAAACACTAATCTTTCAAGCACTGCAAAAGGAGCAGTGACACTAATCCCTCAACACAATAAGAAGACCTATGGAAATAACCATGTAAAATATTCTTGAATCATCTTTTCATAAGCCTCATAAAACCCAAAATAATATAGGATGTGCGTTTTACTTGAACACATCTAAAAATTTGAACACTCTTCTCAAATTGAACATGTAGAATATATATGTACATATATGTGTATATATATGTATATATATGTATATATATATATATTATGTATATATATATGTATGTATATATATATGTATGTATATATATATGTATGTATATATATATGTATATATGAGTGTGCATACTATTAGTAATTGGTTTGTTTTCATTGTTTTCTGATGTTATGTGCTTCAATGCATTGTTTGTAATATCTTTTATATGATATGTCATTTCACAAAAAGTTAGATTTAGTTGTGAAATTCCAACAACATTAAATGCAAATAGCCATAAAAAAAAAAAGCTTAACCAAACAAACTGAATGTACGAACATAACAATGATGTAACTAAAAATAATAAAAAGAAAGAAATTATGGACATTAGCATCTATTTTTATTAGCCAAATCCTAATTTTGAACCTAGTAAATTATGGTAACACTTATTAAACATTAATTTTCCAATTAATATTGTTTTTAAAAGAAACTAGGTTGTTAACATTCCTCATGAACTGATCTATAGCATAATTATAATAGATTTAGAATTCTTAATAAGAAAATGTTAATTCTTAACATTTGGGCTCTATGTCAAAATTCTTCCACATCTAAATCTCCACCTAGAAGATCTTTCTTTATGTTTTATAAGGCAATTATTATTCAGTACAAATAAATAGAAATGCCATGAAAGGGTTGCAACATTTTCTCTTGTAACATGTGTATATGATTTTATAGCTAAACATAACTAGAATGGTTTGAAACAACTCTTTTTGCTTGTACTTTGCAGAATTTCAATTTTTATATAGTATTTTGAAATCCATCTTAATTAAATGGAAACCACAAATGCAAAAATGTATGTTTTAACAAATGCTTGCCAATGACCACTGGTTCTAATGGCACAATATTCAACCTAAAGAAGAATAATATACCATTAAAAAATCTTGGGAGTTAAATTGACCAAGTATCTTGATTCCTAAATTTAACATATTCCCAAACCATGCACCCACATGATTGGCAATAATCATAGCATATCATAAATGTATTGATGGACTTAGATGTCTAAATCCACAACCATATGACAAGATCCATAGATATCTAGAGCATATCAATATCCAATTTTTTTTTTCCTTCTAAAACATATCAAGAACTTAACACTTGAATGATGATCTCATTCATTCCATGATCACATAAGTATTCCAGGCTATGTGGGTTAAAAAGAATCATGAATAATTGAATACATAATCAAAGCCTCCAAATGCTATAATCAATAGGTGAACTATTGAACAAAATATCCTATTGAATAAGTCCATCATCGCATAGCAGAGGCTTCAATGTATTATCAATAGTTCTTTTGTAAGCTTTGTTCCACTTCTCAAAAGGTGAAAAAGTTTTTTAACTACAACATATTTTTTACTGCACCTACATTTATTTTCCTCTAAGAAGTTTAAAAAGGTATTCAAAACAATGAATTCAAACTTGCTTTCCTTATCTAATGGTTTGGCATAATTCTTCTTTATACACAGCCAAAATGATGTAATTTGATTCAATTACTGTATATGCTTCTTTAACCAATATTGTAATGACACTAATGTTGTAAACAATGTCAATAGCCAGTAGTTCAAATTATTGTGGAAGATAATGCCACCCTTGTACAACTTCTCTACCATGTACTTTATTCTTTCTTCCCTTTATGTTTGTACTATAGTCAATTGTTGTTCTTATACCAAACCTCAAGCCCCATGATTGTGTCATTAAAGAGACCACCACCCATCATTTAACCTATTAGGTGCATTGCAATTAATAGAGATTCAATTTGGGGAAGTCAAACTTTTTTAGGGATTGATAGACAAAATTAGTGTATCTTTTAGTGCAAAAAACCTTTGAACTTGGGACTAACTATTATAGGAATCAAATTGTAGTAAATTGGGAGATGAAAGACAATTTATAACATATGTATGAGAGAATGTGTAATCCAAGTGGTCATTAACGTGTTAATTTGCAACTTAACAATCCTCAAATGATCTATATTAACGATAAGGATTAACATGATAGATGTGGCAAATGTTTAGGGACTAGTTATTATTTTCCTACACTCAAAGGATAAAGTATGGGGAAAGATAAAACTTTAGGAATGAAATTGATTTTTATAAAATTGATTTTATGTTTGGATGTTTTTATTTTAAACATCCAAACAATTCATATTGAATATTATTTTTTATGAATTAAAGAGTTAATAATGGTCCATATTGTTGGACATCCAATATTAACCCCAAAAAAGTATAGACATAAAAACTATCCATAGGTTGCCTATGATATGTAGGTCTTTCTTTGAGACGAAGGGTTGACTGGGAGGATCGTGGAGGATGTTTGAGAGATTGATGTACAAGTAAAAGGTTGGGTGCTTATGAAAGATGAGTTTCTTTGTCACACATATTTGTCTATTTTTCTGATAAACTATATATGCATCTATTGAAGACCTCATTATATTTTTTCTTTTCATACTTTGGATATGCAGTCCTACTTTTGCTTTTGTAAATTTTACTGTAACTTATATTCAATTCAATCCTATTTGAATGGATTGTTTGTATGCACCTTGTACTTGCTAGTTCCAACTTAATTTCCATGCCTTCTTGGAAATGATAGATAAATGACATACAATTTAAGAGTGAGATTGAAATAGATATAAAACAAATAGATATTTAGTGGAAGTAGAGAAAAGAACAAATAAGATGCAAGTTTTATATGTTGAGTCTGAGTATGCATGTCATTGAAGATTCTAATATCAGTAGAACGAAAAATTTTAAAAATCAAAACCCACATTAGTTATTATATATAGAGAGGTATTTCAAAAAATATAATATGATGTAATTTTAATACTTTATATATATATTACCTTTATTTTGTATTATTTATACTTTATTGTATTACAACATATAAACAACTTTAATTTTTCCAGGTTTAACTATATGTTGCTTATTTTGAATAAAGAATAAATCTTGCCTAAACATTATGGTTTGTGATGGAAAAATTGAAAGTTATTCAACTACGAACATATTGTATATAAAAAGTATTTCAAAAAATATAATATAATGTAATTTATACACTTTGTTTATATTTTATATATTTTTTTATCTTATTGCATATTTAATATTTTCTACGATTAAAATTAAAATAGGTACCGTGCATTGCATGGATAGAAAGCTAGTTTACTATAAAACCTCATTAATTAATATTTCAACATAAGTTGAGATAATCCAACGAGAATTCAAACATATGATAAATAAGCCATTAGATTGCTAATAAGAATTTTAAGTTTATAATCTTTACCATAATTCTCCCTGATATAATAAGCAAAATATATCTTTAGATAGTTAAAGACAATGTTTTAAACACTGCATTAACAATCGAATCGAGAAAGCTTCCAAATATATTAATTGATTAAACTTATACCTAAATAAAAATAAAATTTAATGGACACGCAACTAATTCAGTCAGGTTGTCCAATTTGACTTTATAACATTACTTAGAAAATACATTTGTTTTGCATTTTGTTTAATTATTTCTCAAATAAAAATAAAAATATAATATATAGATAAATTATTTTTTATTATAAACGTATTTTATGTTATATTTTATTATTTTTGTATTTTCGTTGGTTTTAATTTGATTTTACTAGTTTTAAGTAAAAAGAAAAGTCAAAAAACAAAGGCTTCCGAAAATTTGAATTTAAATTTTGAAGTCGTATTGGTCGGTTAGTTTCGGACTCCAAATACACATTTGATTTTGGTTAAAGGTTAACAGAGAACGTTATCCAGATTTAGTTTGAGTAAAAAGAAATAACAAAAATTCATAAAATAAAGGATTCCAACAATTTGAATTTAAATTTGAAATCTGATTGGTCGGTGAGTTTCGGACTCGAAATACACATTTGATTTTGGTTAAAGGTTAAGACAGAACGTTATCCAGAAACGCAAGCTTTTCACGTGTGAGCGACACCTACCCCTCCCTATGGCAACCTTTCACGCTCCCCACCCCACCAGGCACCAGGCACCAGGCACCACCACCACATTCCACAATTTCAACTTCAACCATTAATGCCTTAATTAACTTTTTCGGCACAAGTTTTCACCTTCAAACTAAGTGCTTACTTTATTTACACACTAAAACTTAATGATTCCTTAATTCTTAAAGTTTACATTAAAATACATTCATTCTAACAGGCACTATTTATTTTTGATTTGTCATATTTTAAAATTTTTATTACACTATAAGTGAAATATATAACATTTTAGTATTAATAAAATAATATAGAATAAGTTAAAAAATTATATATATAATAATTAAATTAAAATAAATTTTATGTACAGAATTTAAATAAGAGTAAATAGTTTTTTTAATAGAAACTACAAGTATCTTTTATTAAAAACAATCTTTGTTTAAATTGAATAAAATTACTATGAACAACAAAATCTTTTTTTTCTATTATTTAATGTAACTGTATACTAAAAACTTGAATTTGAAATTATTGATTAAGTTAAAATAACCTGGTACTAATTGATCTAAAAGTTTAATAATAATAATAATAATAATTTAGTTGACATTTATAATAATTATCTTAAAAATCATATTTACCATAAATTCTAATTAGTTGACGGTTTACTTACGTTCACAATGAATAAAAATTAATCTCTTTAAATATATATGTTTGTCTTAAAATTTACAGAGGCCTTAAAATAAAGTTTATAAATAATTACGTAATTCTACTGTACTACTTGGTGATTTTGGAAACGTACGCAGGATTCGGTGACACGAATTTTGCGGTAAGTTTATTGATAGGCACGTGTTAATATTTATGAGGTAAACATGGTTAAACGACGTGAATGAATAATAAATGAATGAAATGAAGTTTGTGGGGGGACACAGCGATATTTGATTGGAGGGTTGCCCAACGAGGTGAAGAGAGAGGCGGGTGAGTTTATCAAATCCCCACTCCGAATTGAATTTGGGGACAGTTTGAGAGAGAAAGACGCACACAGAACGGGAACCATATCCTAATTCCACGCTTTATGCATTCTTGATGTTCTTACCTTTCCTTTTGGTGCAGTTTGGATAGCTAGTAGTTTGCAAAGTCAGAGTTAGAAGCGGAAATGGAGACCGAACCGCAAAGTGCTGCCAAAGATGAGGTCTTATCCGTTGAGCTTTCAGCTCCTCCTGCTTGGAAGAAACTGGTCTCCCCTCTTTCTTCATTCTCTCTTTTTTTATTATATATATATATGTATATATATTTCATCTTCATGTTTTGCCACTCCGTGTTTTTAGCCTGTCTTATTTTTTTCTTTTGAAAAAAAAGATATGTAAGTTTCCAATTTCCTAGGTTTTGGTTGTTACCTTTAATATATTCTTATTATTATGTTTGGTTCCGAGGCTTAATTTCTCGTTGTCCTTGCTTCAGCTCTGTTACAAACACGATTCTCTGTTTAGGTCTTTAATTTTTAATTTTTAAATTTTTTGAAGTGTTAATGGTTGGGGGAATTCAGTGGTAATTTTGTTTCTAGGGTTTTTCGGAAAGGGCTTACCTTGTAAAAATGGTAACTTTTTTTTTAAAAAAAAATTTCTGGTGTTAAATTTCTTTTGCAGTATAAATATATGGAAGGATTCGGTGCTAAATTTTACTTCTGGGTTTCCTGGAAGGGGCTTACCTTGTAATAATGGTACTTTAAAAAAAAATAAAAAAAATCTAGTGGTGCTAGTTTATATTTGTAATTTCATTATAATAACAATTAGTTCAGTTCCTATTTCGTAGCGAAAGTTGTTTACTTCCTTTTTTTTAATGCCTTTACAATCTGCCCCTTGCATTCATTATAGTCCATGCGCAAATTTCCTGGAAAATACTAGTAAATTCTGGGCATCACACTCTAGCAACTAGAAGACAATGCCTGTTTGTCTAGTTTCATTTCGTGTTTCCATGGATTTGAGGTTGCCTTTAGATCTGTGCTTTACTAACTAGTGTTATGGCTTTGAGTTTTTCAGCGTGTTATGTGATTCAGAAAATCTTGATGCGGGATTCTATTCCATTGCTGCACCTTTCCTTATTAAATTTATAAATTTGTCCGCCTTTCTGGATTCTGAAGTGCAACTTCCCTATCTGATAAAAATGTCATAAAATATGATATGGAAACTCTTGAATTTTTTGGGAAAAATATTGATTGGTTTATTTTAGATCCTTTTGTGAATTACAGCTACAGAAAAATCGTGAATTTTGGAGGAAAATATTAACTGACCTATTCTTGACTGACCATTTAGTGAACGAGTGCTTAGTGATTTATTGATGATCAGGCCCTTCTGATTTTGTTTTATTAGCTATTATTATACAAAGATCTATTTAGTATTTAATGTAGATGGTTCTTGAACCCAATCAATAACAAGGCTATAAAGCACTGTTGAATTCTGTGTATGAAATTGATAAACCTTACTGGGATAGTGAGATAGCTTGTAATTTGGGTGCTGTTTGGAAATTGTTTTGTAATACATTTTTTAGTTTCACTATGCAGTTCTTCCCTAAGAAAGTAGGAACGCCAAGGAAAAGTGAGATCGTATTCATAGCTCCTACTGGGGAGGAGATCACTTCCAAAAAACAATTGGAGCAGTACCTAAAGGGGCATCCCGGGAATCCTGCCATCTCGGAGTTTGACTGGGGAACTGGTGAGACCCCTAGGCGATCAGCAAGGATAAGCGAGAAGGTCAAATCAACTCCACCAGCAGAGACTGAGCCTCCAAAGAAAAGATCTCGAAAATCATCGGGTTCAAAGAAGGATAACAAAGAAACTGAACCTGCCGCCGAAGAATCCAAGCCAGATCCTGATGAAACTGATAATAACAATGAAACGAAGACTGATACAGAGGAAATTAAGAACAGTAATTCAGAAGTGGAAAATGCAATCGCTGAAAAGCCCGAGGGAGAAGAAGAAGCATTGCTGGCAGAGTCGGGAGAGAAATTTGCTGGGGAAGCTTTGAATACTGAGGTCACCGAAAAACCCCAAGAGGAGGCACCAATTGCATCAGAAAAGGAAAATGGCACAGTTGACAGTAAGCAGGAGATAGCAGATACTGTGATTCTTGAGGCAAATGGAGGAGCTGAGAAAGTGAACCCCAATGTTGATGAAGAGACAAATGCTAAGAAAGAAATCCCAGTAAGTGATGGAAAAAGCACCATCCAAGCTGAGGAGCAAGTAAATAAAATGGTTGACAATGGACAAGTTATTTGGAGCTGTGCTCAGTGAAAGCTGTCTATCAGTATTCATTATCTTGTAGTGTAACCTGCTTAAATGTACCTTACTAATATAGCTGGTGACTTTTGTAATGTTATTCAAGTTGCTGTAGTTGTTTTGTGACCTCCTGGATAACTGTAGTCACGTACTATGTCTTCAGATTTGGTTGTATTTAGGACATTAAACGCGCATCACTCGTAGATTAGATCTTTTGGTTTTTCATAGCGCAGTTATGAACGTTGATTGTAGGCTTTTGTCACACATTTGTGTTAGGAATTAATTGTTTTTTTTTTAATTCGTGTATGGATTTCTTGACCTGTTTTGAGCTATCTTTCTAAGCTACTGAAAGAAAAAGTAAATGTGGGGTTTTTAAATTGAATAAATTACAGTTGCACCTATTGTGTATTTTGCAGATAGCATTTGATACCTTTTCGGTATAAGACATTACTTTTAACCTTGTAAGGACGTATTTAATTTAGTGGAATGACACAAAATGTCTCTGTTAATTAACTCCTAGATCCATTACTAACATTTAGTGTTGTTGTTTGAAGTTAGAAATGGAAAGTGTTCTCTGTTAGGGTTTCAAAAAGGGAAATTTGAGTGCTTGATTTCAAAAGTGCAAGGTTCTCTGTGGCATTCATGCTCCCTCAAGTTGCACTACGGCAAGAACTCCGTGCTGAGGTTACTCCAGCAATGGATTTTTGCAAGCCAATGGGTTGATGTTTTCCCTATAGAAAGACAAACATGTTGACCTTATAAGCAATTTGCAGTTATTCTCGCTAGAGAACGAGTTTGATGGGAGACTGAGCAATGCAGACAAGTTAGGTTTGATAAGAATCGGGAATTTGGTCAGAGAAGATGTTGTTGGAGACATCGAGTGTTTGTAGATAAGGAAGGTTCCAAGTGAGGTTGAGGGAGTCAGCATAACTCGCTTGGTCTAGTGCGAGTTCTGTGACTCGGCTCAAACCCGAAACGACGTTACATCTAAACCTCACACATGAATTTCTCGTAGAACAAGTTGTTGTATGGGTCCACGGTGAAGTCCCAGGAACTCACACAAGCCTGGGTCCACCGAATCTGGGTCCAAGCCTTGCTTTAGCTCCTTCTGAACCTCTACATCCCCTAAATATGTCTTTGATTCTATTCCTAATAACATGTGATGATAACTAATAGAGGGAAATATAGAGACCTCCTTTGTGGTTTGTGTGTGGGGGGAAGGGATTGGAACATAAATTAGAAGGGTGTGTGTGACTATGTGTGCTTTCACAAACGGAAAGGAACGACAATAAATCATGACCGTTGGATGCGGATTCAGGATGAGAATTTTGATGGTGATGGAAGAAAAGGGTACTTTTATGGAACATAGCCTCCTTCTTTAGTAGCCCCCAACTTGTAGAGGTGAAGCGAATTTGGAGATTGGATGTACAAAGGCATTGGATTTTGTAAAGAGAAAAAGGTAAATTGTTGGATTGGAACAACGAAGAAGAAAGGGGCAAAATTGGACAAAAAACTTCGTTAAAACTCATGTGCCAGGCACGACATGTTGGGGTTAACAGAATCAATAGCGCTAGAGTCAGGGGGGTAAGATGAAACAAAGATCAAACAATTAAAAAAATTTCTGTAGATTTCAAAAAAATAAGAATATCTAGCACAATCTACAAAAAACACAGGGTGTAACTGTAATTTATTCTTTTAATTTTTATTTGTTGTTTTCTTTTAGGCCTAGATCCTGCTTTTGTAAGTTTCGTTCTTTGTCTTGCATTCATCAATTATAACAATAGCCACGTGCTTGGTCTGGGTAAGCCGATCAACTTTTTGTAAAAAAATAAAGACTAGATTTCTATGAAGCGTTGAATACCTTGAATTGATTAGACGATTTGATATTTGTTCCAAAAAAATAATATATTTGATAATAATACTTTTAGATATTTTTAATCTATTTTTTTATTTTTAATTTTATATAAAAATAAGTGACATATTACAATAATCAAATAAATAATAATATTTTGATACATGTACTCTGTCTGAATAAGTCTTGCGTAAACAATATTCAATCTGTTGTACCATATTCTTGTCCATGTTTGCCATCTATTACATAGATCAACTGATACGGGATTATTTTAGTTTAAATAATAGTTTTGAGTTTGAGTCATAGGTGTGTAGCTATATTAAATATTCAGAAAAAAAGATTTGTATCAATTGTAATCTTGTTAGTTTGATTAGAATTATCTTCAGTAGAAAATGCATGTAGGCCTCTTGCCCAAAAAAATTATTCATGTCCATGTTTCCTTGTGTCTGGACATCCTGGAGTTTTGGAATCCGAATTTTCTGCAACATTTTCCATGTGTTTTCGACTCTACTGAGTGGGCCAGGGGGGTTCCGAGTGGTTTCTTAAGGTTAGCAAGGAAGGAATTGCATGTCCTTAGCTATAACACATGAGCTATCAACCGAAAAGAAAAGAAAAAGAAAAGAAAACTCTACAAATGGTGTTATTTATATGCCAGTAATTTTCACAATAGGAATGAGAGGATACAAATTTATGACAGGTCGGGCCCTTTGGTTGAATATCTGATGAACTCAATAATGAAAAATGAATTAACTAAATTGGCTTGGATTAATTTAACTAATTAGTTTATTTTATGTAAAACTTGAATCAAACAAATGATCATTGATTTAATCACTGGATTAATGGTTTTTAATCAAAAACCCAAGCTCCCAACCTTTTCACACGATTAATTTATTTTCCAATCACTATTTCTAACCTTTTAAGGTTATGTATTTTAGACTTTAATAATTTTCTTTTGTCTCTTTTCATTCATTCCGAATTTAGTACCCAAATTAGTACTAAGTGTCTTTAATTATGTTTGATGTCTAATTTTATCATCATATTTTTTTGTAAATAGACCAATGGCGAACTAAAAATTAACCAACAAAAGCAGGTAAATGTTAAGTTGGTTCAGTTTAACAGAGGAAAAAGATTTTAATGGAATAAAGAAGAGAGAAAGAAGAGGAAGAAATAAACAAATTTACTATTATATACTTAGAATGATTTAATAAACCTATCAAATTAAAGATAACTTAGTTCAATTAGTATAAAAACTTATTTTTTCTCCAAATCTCCCAAATTTAGGGAGGGAGGAGGAGAGTCAAAATCTAATGAGAAGGAAGTTTAGTTCCCTTTTCTTTTCTCTAAAATATTGAACCAAAAAAGAAAAAAATTCTCCCCTTCTCTTTGTTTCTCTCTAACCAAACACTATGCAAGTGAATCGTAATATTAGTCTTTGAAATTCATTTGATTACTATATTGGGTCATGGTTGAGTATTGAACTTGGAAGGAGTAGAAAATTTAAATTTTTAAAAGAAAAAAAGATAATGAATAGGGATAAAATTTTTAAAAAAATTACAATTTATTGTTTTTATTTTAACAGAACCAATTTGATCTTGGAAGGATCAATATATTTAGCGGCCATTTAGTATTAGGGAATTTTTTTTGCCTATGTTTTCCACGAAATTATTCTCATGGGAGAGGTGGGAATCTAACTTTCTCAAGTTAGAAGAAAAGTTTCAATGTAATAAAAATATCATGTTATCTTTATTAACTCATTTAATGTAATAAATAGTTAAAGTTTCTGGGAAAGTTCTTCCCAAGTAAAAAATACAAATATTCCCAAGAATATTTATGATTAGCCAAACAGATTTTAGTCATTTCTAAGAATCATGATTCTCGGGGTTCGTGGAATCATGAATTTCTGGGCATCAAAATTTTTTTTCTTTTACCAAATGCATCCTTAGGTTGACAAAAAAACAAAAAGGTTTTTCAAAACCAAATCAAATGATAGCATGTTTGAGGTAACTTTCAAAACGCACTTGTGACAATATTTCCACATCGAATCATTGAAAAAGACATAGAAGCTATTCATAGTAGCTTTTCATTTGTTGAAAAAAAAATCCCCTTTTATGCACACAATTAAAGATCAAAGATATGTGACACACACTAACAACATCACAAATAGAAATAGCAAAAGATGCGAGTTTAACGTAGTTTGATACCTTTTGCCTATGTCCATTGGACATGTCAACAAACAAAATTACAAGTTTTCTAAACAAACTTGAAAAACCCTCTCTATTACAAGTTGGACAAACTTGAGAAACCTTTGCATTACAAGTTTTCTAAACAAACTTGACAAACCCTCTCTATTACATGACTTTTTTCACAAGGGTGGTGACTCCCTCTCCTCAGTTGGGAACTTCTCTCTTCACGTGACCCCTTTATATAACAGAGGTTCATGACTTCTTTCATAAATGAAACTTAATGAACTTTAATTATGTCATCTCTCCACCTACCCTCTCATTATGGTAGTGAGATTTTTCAAGAGTCATATCTCACTACCTCTTGAAATTTATCTCTTATTATGAATATTGATTATATGGCTGTCCATATTCATTATACATTATGTCTATTTAATTTCTCCTTAATACTATTAATCTTTTTGTAACCGTTGATTTATAATTTGTACCTATAAATAGGCTACTCCAACTTTGGAAATAACACACAAGAGTATTTCATTATCTCTAGTATCTTGTATTCTCTCTTCTCTATATGCTTTGTTCTTCTCTTCCGTATACTTTCTTCTCTTTATTCTTAAGTTGTTTTAATAACATATTATCAGCACGAAAAATATCTCAAGGTTAGTATTTTTTTTGTTATTACTTGTTTTGATCAGCAATGAAATTCTTTTGCCATCATTTATTCTATTTTAGAATATTATGCATGTTTTTGTTTTATTACAAAGCTTCCTATGCCTATGATCTAGAAATAAGTTATCATAGTCATCCCTATAAATCATATTTGATTGATATATTGCTAAAAATAGCCTCATTTAATAGAAAGATATATATTTTTTTGCTAATAAGGAATACACATCTATATATTATAGATGGCAACATCTTTAATTATTAGGTGAATGTATTATTATTATTATTTTTATTTGGTTAATGTTAATTTATTTGACTCGTTAATAATAATGAAATAACTTGTTTTGGGAAATATATCGTTTTGTTTAAAATAACTCGTTTTGTTTTTTTTTTAATTTTGTTAATATATTTTGTTTTCTTTAATTAATATTGCCTTAATATTTTATTTATTGGTAAATGTGTGATATAAAGATCCTTAGCATATAGTTATGTTGTTACTATGGTAATTATATTTGCTAAATATGAAAATATTGTTAGAACAGAAATATGAAAATACTTAAAAGTCATTGGTCATGTGGAGTATAAATGTTTAGATGCAATTATTTTTATTAATATTATGATGTTATTAGTATTGTTTAACATATGATAACGAATAATTCAAATGATACAGAATGATAGTTAAAAAAATATGAAAAGAATATTTAATAATTTCATTTAATGTAGATACATTATTATAACTATGAAAGCATTTTTTTTTCTCATATTGTTTTGGATTAGTATTTACGTTTATGTTTAATATTGTTTATAAAATATATGTTATCCTTCCAATATACTAAAATATTATATTGTTATAATTATTATTATTACATTTTATTATTATAATGATTTATTGCTTACGTTATTGTTTATTATGTTTACATTATATGTTAATATAATGCATTAATTTATTATAATTGTTAATTTATATTAATTTGATATGTTAGTATATTTTGAGATATTGGCGTTGCTATATTAATTTACATTAATTGTTATTATGATTATTCATTATTTACGTTCAACTCATTTATTGTGTCCAGATTTTATAATAATTATTATTGTTATTATAATAATTTAAAGAGCTATAATACTATTAATTATTATGTTATGACAAAATTATTAAATATTCACAATTTATTCTAATTTTGTATTAATATTTTTATGATAGTATTGAACATGTCGAAGCTTGCAAAACTTGAATTTGTGGCTCTTGACATTACGGGAAAGAATTATTTATCTTGGATATTAAATGCTGAAATACATTTAGATGCAATGGGTCTTGGAGACTTCATTAAAGAAGGAAATAAAGCATCTAATCAAGATAAGGCTAAAGCTATTATTTTTTTTGTCACCACCTACATGAAGCTTTAAAAATTGAATATGTTACGGTAAAATGTGACACCCTGTTTTTCCTAATGCATGATTAAGTGTTTTAATAACTAAAAAGTAGAAACTAGATATGTAATCTAAGTGATTAAAAGAAATAAATGAATTGTTGCTATGTATGATTTGTTGTATGTGATGATGGTTGTGTGTTGTTTGTTTGAAATTCGGATTCGAATTTAGGAAACTTGAGACGTGTACTTGAGCCAATTTGGGTGTGTTGTTGGAGTGATTATGAGTTTTGAGAGAAAAATAATTGAGTTAAATCAGTTTTGAGATAAAGGGAGTGGTTTGGGGAGTCATGGGCCTCAGTTGACCAAAAGTTCATATGAGAGCTCCGGGAAGTCGAGTATATAAAGGAGGAGAGGGGGAAGAGTTCCCTCATTTCTCTCATTCTCTTTCTCTCTCATCTCTTCATTTTCTCTCTCTATCTCTCTGGATTTTTATTGAGTGTGTGAGGCTATAAAAGAGTTGTGAGCTTAGTTTAGCACTTGTGGTGAGAGGAGAAACAAATCTGTGGAAGATTTGGCTCAAGACGAAAGATTCTCAAAGAACTTAGATTTGAATTCAGAAATTTTTAAAGATAAGGGAAGCTTACTTTGGTCGTAAATTGATTGATTGTGTGTTGATAATTGTGATTTGTACATTGATTTGGATTGAAAATGAATCTGGTTTGAGATTGGGTGGAATTTGTTATAAAATGGGATTTGGAAAAGGATGTTGTGATTTGTTGATGAATTGTTGATAAAATTATTATATAATTGGTTAGAAATGTATTAGAAATGTTTAAGATGGTTTTATAATGGTTGTTGTTGATTAATTTGGTCAAAATGGGTGTTGATGAGTGATTTGAGAAGAAAAAGGTCGAAAAATCCCACCTAGCGATTGATGGCTCGCTTAGCGACGGAAATTATCGTTTAACGACAAATATTTCAATCGCTGGAAGTTGAGCTCTCGCTTAGCGACAGAAATGTTCGCTTAGCGATGGATTTTGAGGTCGCTAGAAGTTCACTCGCTCAGCGACAGAAACTAATGCTCTCTGTTAAGCCATTCGCTCAGCAATAGAAATGTTCACTTAGCGACATATTTTGCGATGGATTTCTCGCTTAGTGACAAAATTCGCGCTCAGTGAGAGGAAAACAAAGTTTTCTCTTCTTTCTTATTATTTTTGTTGGTTGTTGATGACTTTATTGATTTCCATGAATGTCAAATGTATATTTTAAGTTAAGTAGATGTTTAAATGGTTTCCTAAACTAGTTTTTGGGTTTTTCTTATCATTGGTGTTGAGGGATTGTGTGATAAGTTATAAGTGTCTCGCTCAACGAAACATGTGTTTGTTGAGTGAGAATTTTACCTAATATTTGGTTGCTCTTTGGAACTAATCCTGTTGAGCGAGACTTATACTCGCTGAGTGAGAACCTTCGAAGAGATTGTGCTCTCTGTATGAAAGGTACTCGTCGAGCGAGCATATGGATCGCTAAGTGAAAGTGTAATTTTGTTTTGTTGTGTGAGAATTTTCAAAAGGTGTGTATTGTTTGGACATTGTCTTATCTGTTGACCATGCAAGAGGCCAATTTGGGCGTGCACGGGGTTGATTGTGGTTGATGGTGATTGTTGGACCACAGGTGGTGTTGAGTAGGCCACGTAGTAATATGTTGACACATATATGTATGATATGGTGATTGTTGTGGTTGAATTGATGATTGCATTGATATGTTGATATATATATATATATATATATATATATATATATATATATATATATATATATATATATATATATATATATATGATTGTTTGGTAGAGTTGATTATTGTGGTGATACATGCATTGATATGCATATGTTGTTGGTTGAGGTTGTATGGGCCTCAAACTGTGTGCAGGTAGGCATGAAAGTTGGGGGTGAACAGAGCTGCGGCTCAACCGGGCCTCCAACCTAGTGCCTAGATAAGAAGTAGGGTCTGAAAGTTAGGCCTAGGGGATAAGTGGATGGGTAATCCCGCAGTAGGGCCAAGGTAGTGCAGGCCTTGTGTTGCAGTATACCACTACTCACATACACTTATCCTGATAACCATAAGCTTATCCAACTGATCAGAGTTTTGACAATCCCTGAATAGTGTATAGCCATGGTAGGGGATAAGACCTGACTGATCGCCCAGAATGTAGAAAATTTTTCAAGAGTCGTGTCATTTATACATTGACATATAGGGTTGATAGCATAGTGTGTGATGTTATGTGTGATATATTGAAATGTATGTAAACCCATTTCTGGACAAATTTGGTTTCCATATTGGTGTGATTGATGATTTTGATTATGTTAGATTAAATATTATATGTTGATTTTTGTTTCGTAAGCTTACCCTTGCTTTGTTTTGTGGTTGGTTGGGTGTCTTGTTACTGTTGTTGTGTTGTTATGACTGTGATGATCACGACATTTTGGTGTGGGAGCAGAGGGAGAGGCGTCCACAGATCTAGCTTTTCAGAGCTGATGGAGAAGGTCTCAGATGGAGATTTTTGGGGCCTTTTTTGGGTGGAGCTTTTCTGGAAGCTCCTTTTTCTTTTCTTTTTGGATATTTGATATACATGTTGTATAGCTGACCAGCTATAGGGAGTTTTGTGTTGTGTTTCTCCCTT
Organism: Spatholobus suberectus; assembly: GCA_004329165.1. Classification (NCBI taxonomy): domain Eukaryota; kingdom Viridiplantae; phylum Streptophyta; class Magnoliopsida; order Fabales; family Fabaceae; genus Spatholobus; species Spatholobus suberectus. Next base: position 84,999,888 of record CM014732.1, read on the forward strand.
GTTATGTTGTATATATACATATTTGGGCCTATATATAGTATTATTTCATATCTTGTATATGTTAGAGTTATATGTGAATTGATTATCAATAAGTATCTTTACATACACACACACACACACACACACACACACACACACACACACACACACACACACACATATATATATATAAGGGTGTTGTTTGTAGTACTGTGACGGCAGATGATTGTTACATAAAAGATCCACTAGTCCTTTGGAATAGTTTAAAGAAAGATATGACCACCAGAAAACTGTAATTCTTCCTAAAACTCGTTATGATTGGATGTATTTACGTTTATAGGATTTTAAAACTGTAAGTAAGTATAATTCTGCAATATTTAGAATTACTTCTAAATTGAAATTGTGTGGAGAAAAAATTATTGATGAGGATATGTTAGAAAAAACTTTTTCCACTTTTCATGCATCTAATGTGCTCCTGCAGCAGCAATGTAGAGAAAAAGACTTTAAGAAATATTCTGAATTAATTTCTTGCCTCCTTATGGCCGAGCAAAATAACGAGCTCTTAATGAAAAATTATGAGGCTTGCCCAATTGGTTCTACTCCATTCCCTGAAGTGAATGCAACAACATAGGATTATTATAAATATAGGCAAACTCATGGTCATGGTCGTTCGTGGTCGTGGTCATACACGTGATCATGGTTGTTGACATGGTCATGAAGGAACTTCCAAGAATACTTTTCTGACCAAAAGTGGAAAAGTAATGTGAAAAGTGATAAGGAAAAAGGAAAAGGACAAAGTAACAAGCATAATGAAAATATATGCTATCGTTGTGGTGGAAAAGACCATTGGTCACGTACTTGTTGTACACCAAAGCATCTTGTTGAACTTTACCAAGAATCACTTAAAAATAAGGAGAAAAAGATAAAGACACATTTTGCTTATGAAGATGGTAATTCTGATTATGGCCATATGGATGCTACTTACTTAGATGTTGTCGATTTCTTTGCTGATACTGATAGGAAAATTGATCACCTTATTGGTGATGGGAGCGTCAAGAACTAAATTTTCTCATATTATGTTATTGAACTTTATGTTTAGTAGAATGTTTTATTTTTATGATTTGATTTCAATGAACTTTATGTGAGTTTTTATTTAAAGCAATAGATAATTTACTTATATGATTGTTATCTTTTAAATATATTTTTATAATTCTAAATAATATTTTCTTATATTAATTATTTATACTCCTTATTTTTATGAAGAATGAATGTTGGCACTAGCATCAATAATGAAGATATTTGTCTTGCTGATAATGCAACAACTCACACGATTCTCAAGAATGATAAATTTTTCTCTGATTTAATAATGCAAAAAGTCAATGTTAGTACTATATTTGGTACTACAAATATAATAGAAGGCTCTGCAAGAGCTAATATATTGTTACTTGGAGGAACAAGGTTACACATTGATAATGCATTATATTCTTCCACATCTCATAGAAACTTATTAAGTTTCAAGGATATTCGTTTAAATGGATACTATATTGAAACAAACAATGAAGGAAATATAGAATATCTTTATATTATGAGACTTAACTTGAATAAAAAATGTGTATTGGAAAAATTACCTAATTTTTCTTATGGTCTGTACTACACGTATATTAGTACAATTGAAATACATAATGTAGTAAACCAGAAGTTTTTAATCAAAATAAATTTGTTGTTTGACATGACCGGTTGGGCCATCCCGGGTCTATTATGATGCAAAAAATAATTAAAAATTCATATGGACACCCATTGAAGAGCTAGGAGATTTTTCAATCAAATAATTTCTCATGTATTGCTTGTTCTCAAGAGAAGTTAATAATTAGACCATTACCAGAAAAAATTGGGAATAAATCTCTCATGTTTTTAGAACAGATACAGGGTGATATTTGCAGACCAATACACCCACCATGTGGACCATTTAGATATTTTATGGTTTTAATTGATGAATCAACTAGATGGTCACATGTTTGTTTATTGTCAACTTGCAAGATTGTTAGCTCAATTAATTAGACTAAGAGCTCATTTTCCCGATTATCCAATTAAGAAAATCCGTCTTGATAATACTGGTGAATTTACATCTCATGCTTTTAACGAGTATTGTATGTCTATTAGAATTGATATTGAAACATCCTATAGCATATGTTCATACACAAAATGGACTTGTAGAATCATATTTATTAAATGCCTGAAATTGATTGCAAAACCATTACTCATGAGATCAAAACCTCAAATGTCTACTTGGGGACATACAATCTTACATGCTGTAGTATTGATTTGCATTAGGCCAACAAGTTACCACAAGTACTCTCCATTGTAATTGGTTTTTGGTCAGCAACATAATATTTTCCATTTAAGAATTTTTGGATGTATTGTATATGTTCCAATTGCGCCACCACAGCGAACTAAGATGGGACCTCAAAGAAGGTTGAGAATATATATTGGGTATGAATCCCCATCTATAATAAAATATCTTGAGCCATCAATAGGAGATTTATTTACAGCTCAGTTTGCTAATTATCATTTTGATGAATCAGTTTTCCCAACATTAGGGAGAGAAAATAAGCAGTTGGAAAATGATATTAGTTGAAATGAATTATCATTATCTCATCTTGATCCTCATACAAAACAATGTGAATCGGAAGCTCAAAAGATAATTCATTTACAAAGCTTAGCCAATCTATTGCCAAATGTATTCACTGATCCAAAAAAGGTGACTAAGTCATATGGACCAGCTGCTAATGCTCCAATAAGAATTGATGTCCCAGTTGGACAATCTAATATTGCAAACGAGTCTCAAACACGCATGAAGCATGGTAGACCCGTTGGTTCTAAAGATAAAAATCCTTGAATAAGAAAATGAGCTAAAAGGCAAGATGGCCAAATTGAGGATATGGAAAGTCCAAAAGATTCATTTGACATAGTTAATATTCCAATTCCAGAAGAAATGCAGGTACCTGAAATTATTGAAAATGAAAATATCTCTATAAATTATGTCATGAATGGAATACGATGGAACCGAAATAAAGTCAACGTTAACGATGTATTTGCATATAACGTAACGCTAAATATAATAAATGATACCGAGGATCAAGAACCAAAGTCCATTAAGGATTGTCGACAAAGAAATGATTGGCCAAAATGGAAAATTGCAATTGAGGTAGAATTAGACTTGCTTGCTAAGCAAAAGGTTTTTGGACTTGTAGTCCGTACACCTCAAGGTGTAAAACCAGTTGGATACAAATGGGTTTTTGTGAATGGTGAAGTTGTGAGATACAAAGCATGACTTGTTGCGCAAGAATTTTCACAAAGACTTGGTATTGATTTTCAAGAGACATATTCACATGTAGTGGATGCAAGCACTTTTCAATATTTAATTAGTTTGGTTGCACATGAAGGGCTCAATTTGCATTTAATGGATGTTGCTATAGCTCATTTATATAGCTCTCTTGATAATGATATTTATATGAAACTCCTTGAAGGATTTAATTTGCCCAGCAATGCAAATTCTTGAGAAGATTTCTCAATTAAATTGAATAAGTCTCTCTATGGACAAAAACAATCAGGACGCATATGGTATAATCATCTTAGTGAGTATTTGCTAAATGAGGGATATAAAAATGATCCCATTTGTCCATGTATTTTTATGAAAAGATTTGGAAATGGATTTGTCATAATTGTTGTTTATGTAGATGACATAAATATTATTAGAACTCCTAAAAAGCTTCTAAAAGCTATAGATTGCTTAAAGAAAGAGTTTGAGATGAAGGATTTAGGAAATACAAAGTTCTGTTTGGGATTACAAATTGAATATTTAAATAATGGGATTTTTGTGCATTAAAAGGCTTATATAGCAAAGGTGCTTAAAAGGTTTTATATGGACAAATCACATCCGTTATGCACTTCAATGGTTGTAAGATTTTTAGATGTGAACAAAGATCCTTTTAGACCTCAAGAAAAGGATGAAGAACTACTTGGTCCTAAAGTACCATATCTTAATGCTATAGGAGCATTAATGTATTTTGCTAATTATACACGTCCTGATATAGCATTTGCTGTCAATTTATTAGCAAGATATAGTTTTTCACCTACACGAAGACATTAGAATGGAGTTAAGCACATACTTCATTATCTTAGAGGTACAATGGATATGTGCTTGTTTTATTCAAATGTTTCCAAGTCAAATCTAATTGGTTATGCAGATGTAGGTTATTTGTCTAATCCTCAAAATGGTAGATCACAAACAGGCTATTTGTTTACAAGTGGTGGTATAGCTAGTTCATGGCGATCTATAAAACAAACCATAGCAATCACATCATCTAATCATGTAGAAATTTTAGAATTACATGAAGCAAGTCGCGAATGTGTTTGGTTGAGATCTGTAATTCAACATGTGCGAGAAACTTGTGGTTTATCTTCATTAAAAAAGACATTGACAACCATATGTGAAGATAATGCTGCATGTATTGTTCAGTTGAAAGAATGATACATTAAAGGGGATAGAACAAAGCATATTGTACCAAAATTCTTTTTCACTCATGATCTTCAAAAGAGTGGTGATATAACTATTCAACAAGTTCATTCATATGAAAATCTAGCAGATCTATTTACAAAGTCACTACCAAGAAAAGCTTTTGAGCAACTGGTACACAAGATTAGACTTCGTCGTCTTAAAGATGATTGTCTGCATGAAAAGGAGAAATAAATACGTTTTTTATTTTTTTCTTTTGTCATGGTTTTATTCCATTGAGTTTTCCTGGCAAGGCTTTTAATGAGACAAATGATAATGTATTGAAGAATGATGTATCCTTATCCCACAGGGTTTTTTCTAATAAGGTTTTAATGAGACACATTCTCAAATAATAGACATTCAAGAGAGAGTATTATGAATATTAATTATATGGCTGTCCATATTCATTATACATTATGTCTATTTAATTTCTCCTTAATACTATTAATCTTTTTGTAACCCTTGAGTTATAATTTGTACCTATAAATAGGCTACTCCAACTTTGGAAATAACACACAAGAGTATTTCATTCTCTTTAGTATCTTGTATTCTCTTTTCTCTATATACTCTATTCTTCTTTCTGTATACTTTCTTCTCTTTATTCTTAAGTTGTTTTCATAACATCTCTTAGATTTTCTACTCACTTACCTTAATATTGGAAATTTGGATTGACTTTCCTAACATTATTTGAAACAGATCAAATCCATAGAAATGTGTAACCAAGCATGCACTAACCCAATGTGATGTAGTTAGTTTAGATCATTTTTTTAACCCCAATGTAAACCAATCACTGAACACTACTAGTGAGGTATCCTCTAAAATTTTAAGACAGAAAATAAATTTGTTTTAAGAATATCAGTTCAAGCGACGCCTTTTATTTTTTTTTAATACTTGAGCTCGAATTAATGCTATAAAATATTAGATTATACGTTAATATTACATATTATTAACTTTATATTTGTACAATCTTATATCCAAAAGCATTTTGCTTGATTTCTTTTTGTTCAATACAATAACTGCGCACTTTTTTATCTAGTTTTCCACACGCTGCTGTCTCGGATCATACATTCAATTGCTGTGCAGGGTATGTGCCCTCCCCCTTACTCATGTGGCCACGAAAGGTATTGATGACCAATTTACACATCCTTCGTGCCTAGCTTGATGCCCCTGCTAGCTACGCTGCAGACGCATCCAGTTGATGAAAATTGCAAAAAGGTATACTTTAAGGATGAGTTAAAGGGTGATGAAAGGAAGAATCTATTCTAAGCCGCTGAAAACATCCTTGTTATATTTCAATCATCTTTTGTTTAAGGCTAAGAATCTTATTCAAATATTTTAGTCATCATCTTTTGGCAAAAAGCTAGGAATCTTTAGTTTATGGCATGCCTGGAGGAAAAGTTTTGCATCACCCCGAGGATTGCTTATGATTTCTTCGCTGATGATCTTACCGTTATTGAATTACATATTATAGGGAACCCACATTATTTCTACAAGTGGAGTGCTCTATCATTCTTAATATCCTCACACTACGGACGATGTTCTCTTCCTCAAGCTGCTTCTTTCTTTGCCTTCTCATCTTCTCTGTAACATTTTCTCACGGTGTGTATTACTCTTGCTTAACTCAATCTTTTCACATTTTCTTCCAAAAACTGAAGCGTTTCGTAGTGGGTGGTTACTTAACTGTTTGCAATTGACATTTCTATAAGAGTTTAGTTTCTATACATTATGTCAACTAATCATAAATTATAGTAGGTATGATTTCTAAAATAGTTATTGTAAAAGTTAATAAACTTATCATACATAACAACTTGTGATTAAATGACAGTATAAAAATGTTTTACAGTGTCAATACATAAACTATTTACTCTTTCTATGATACTATGCATAAATGTAGTTTGGCATTTAGTTTTGTAGAGAGTACCTTTTGCCTGGTAACGTTTTACCTTAGTAAGTAGAAAGGTTTATGTTATTTTTATGCATTGCGTTGCATGACATGGTTTTTTAACAAAGTTTTCACATTCTTGTGTGGTGCAGTTTTGGGGGATAAAATATTTATAGGAACATATGGAGTAAACTACGGCAGGATAGCAGACAATCTGCCTTCTCCTCAGAGTGTGGTTACCCTTCTCAAAGCTGCGAAGATTAGAAACATCAGAATATATGATGCTGATCATCAAGTCCTGAGTGCCTTCAAAGGGTCTGGAATTGCAATTATTATTGGGCTACCAAATGAGTATCTGACAGACATAAGTGTGGGGGAGGATCGTGCCATGAATTGGATCAAGGAAAATGTTCAGCCATTTCTTCCAGGAACCAAAATTCGTGGCATTGCCGTGGGGAATGAAATATTGGGAGGCACAGATATGGAGCTATGGGAAGCTTTGGTGCCAGCAGCTAAAAATGTGTACACTGCCCTTGAAAGGCTTGATTTAGCACATACCATTCAGGTGTCGAGTCCACATTCAGAGGCTGTGTTTGCAAATTCCTACCCTCCATCTGCATGCACTTTTAAGGAGGATGTGCTCCCTTACATGAAGCCTCTCTTGCAATTTTTCTCACAAATTGGCACTCCTTTCTACATAAATGCATACCCCTTCTTGGCCTATAAGAATGACCCCCAACATATTGACATAAACTACGCTCTCTTCAAGAAAAATCCCGGGATTTATGATGCCAAGACCAAACTGCGCTATGACAACATGTTTGAGGCCCAAATTGATGCAGCTTATGTAGCCTTGGAGAAGGTTGGGTTTGACAAGATGGAGGTCATTGTTTCCGAGACTGGTTGGGCTTCTCGTGGGGATGACAATGAAGCTGGGGCAACAGTGAAAAATGCAAGGACTTACAATAAAAACTTGCGCAAGCTACTGCTCAAGAAAAAGGGCACCCCTTATAGGCCCAAGATGGCTGTGAGGGCTTACATCTTTGCTTTGTTTAATGAGAATTTGAAGCCTGGCCCAACATCTGAGAGAAACTTTGGATTGTTCAAGCCAGATGGAAGCATTGCATACGATATAGGCTTTACTGGGCTTGTACCTTCCTCAGCAACCTCGTCTTTTCTTTCCTTCAAGGTATGGATATTCGTCTATATATACTTTGTATTATTAATATTGAACATTTGAACACATAATTTCTAGCACGCCAATGCTGATGCTGTAGCAATTATGCATTTCAGGGTATTGGATCTTTATATGTAATGGTTTCTACAAGTTGTGCGGCTTTTCTTCTTCTTGTAGCATTATAAGCGGTCATAAGATTGAATGTACAAGTGAATTCAATGATTCTTTGGATCCTGTAACAATTTTCAGAACTCACAAGCAATTCAAATTGTGGAAATTCCAAAGTACAGATGCGAGGTCTCGATGTCTAGCTGATTAACCTTTTTTATTCATCTTTATTATTAACACTCGGCAATTTACCATAGGCTTAAGTATCCACTCGATCCTGTCTCTAGTCGTCGTACTTGATGATCAAGTATTCATGTTGTTTTTCTCCAACATTATAGTAAATTAAAATCACCTATCCTCATTTCTTATTATTTTCTTTCATATCTCTTAAAAAACATGGCATATGTTTTTTAAAAAAATATTTCTTTTAAAAACTAATTTTATCTCTCCTATCTGTTTTTCTTATTATTTCCTTCATTTTTATACTTCTCAAAAAATTATTAATTACACAAATTATTATGATAAAATGCCTTTTCTTACTAAAACTACTTATTAAAAGAGTTAGAATATAATTGCAAACTTATTTAAATATTTAGGTGAGATATCAATACATAAAGATATTATTAAAATAGTAATTAAAATTTTGTTAATTTTCTAAAATGACAAATAATTTGTAATAAATTAAACCATTCAAAGTGATACGCTTCTTGCGTCTAATATTATATATTTCTTTGAATGCTTGTATATATATATATATTATGGCAAAAAGACATGACTGTAATCTCAACTAGGTTGGCTCCCCATCCATTATCTATCATTTGCTTTATTTTAAAATATTTGTTATTTTAGAAAACTAAGAAAATATCAATTAGTTTTTTTAGTAATGCTTTCGTTTATTGATATTTTTCACAAATAATTAGATGAATTCATAACTATACGTCTTAAGTCTTCTAATAAAAATAGTTTTGTAAAAAAATATTTTATCACTATAAATTATATAAATAGTAATATTTTAAAAAGTATATAATGTCTTAAAAAATGAATGAATGATATAACACGAAGGGAATGAGAGAGTAATATCACTAATATGTTTCCGGAGTATTTATCATTACTATTATTGTGGAACAACGAAGGACAGGTGGTTTTTGCTTCATTTCTGTAACGTCAAGGATGTTTTTTGCCGCATAAGAATCAATGAAAAACGGAGCAATATTGTTAATATAATATTTGTTTATTGTACTACCAGAAAGAAATATTTGGTTATTGTCATTTATCTCGGAGTAACGCTCAAAGAATATAGAAAACTTGTTCAATTAGTGGTATAAAACAAATGTTGTGCTTTTCCTTGACCACAATCATAAATAACGTGCTAGTTCTTTCTGAGTCATATAACGTGTTTTACAGGTCCATTGAGTCTCCAGACAGATTGAGCTAGGTTCTTTTTTGGGTCAATAGCTCAGAAAATGTCCAAAGTGGCACTTACACAAACAAAAGATGCTAACAAAAGCATCCTAAAACTTTATAATTCAAAGGATTTTGAATTTTATGATTCTCGAATGATAAGAATGATGTGAGAGACTTACCTAAATTCATGACTACGAGTCTATTGTAAGAATTTAGAACAGGATGATTCTTTGGTATTCACCCCCTTTTCTTTTTCCTCCTTTCACTTTTTTTGTTTCATTTGACGGTTAAGAAAACACTTTTTTTTCTCCCTTTTTCTTCCTTCGACTTTTTTTGTTTCATTTGATGGTGAATAAAACACTTGTCTTTTTTTATTTTTTAATTTATTTCACAGTTATTTGAGAGAAACTTCTTTATATCATGTATCAAGTTAGCATCATTTGTAGCAATAGCAATATCCTCAATATATAGGACTAAAATGATAAAAAAAATTTCACTAACCTTCATTACATCAATCAACGATGTTCTTTAATCGTATAACAATATCATCGAATTTGAGATACCACTATCAAAAAGCTTGTTTCAATTCACATGGAAACTTTTTTCAACTTACACACTGAATTTTCTTTTTCTACAATTAAAAACCCTTTTCGATTGGTTTATATAAACCACTTGTTCCAATTCATGTTAAAAAAAGAAGAAGTCTTTATATACATTAATTCATCTAACGATGAAGCTTACTTAGATCTTAAATTTTATGTTTCTTACATAATAATAATAATGAAAAGAGAGGCTTATTTTTCCTTTTCTTCCATTCATTTTTGTTTTTTTTTTATGCTAAAGAAAACTTACATTCTGTTTTTAGTTGTTAATTATCTACTTTTTTATGGTAACTGTTCGTGGGTATTTTGGTACCTCAAACGGGGTGTACGCTCCAGGTGGTTCCGACAAATGGCAGCACTTGGTTGTCACCTGTAAAAACACTCCGATGCTTAAGTTAATGTCTGTAAGAAGTAAATAATAAGGCTTCGGTTTTTACCTGAAGGCATGTAATACTTTATATAGCAGTAAGGTGGTAAGTTAATTACCATGGGTCTCAGGCCACGTTGGCTAGGCCCAAAAAGGGTCCAGAATAGTAACCAAAAGGCAATTTTTTCTAAGAGAGATGAAAGGGGTCTTCAAAATTTAAAACAAAACCCCACTGACTTAAGCTTCATTATCTTTTCAAGATATCCATGAGGCTATAAATTATATGGGTCACCAAAGATTAATTTAATTACAATAATATAACAAGATGACCTTTATCTATATGACGTGTGCTATGAATTTAATTACTGGATCATACTTTTAAATCAGGCATGTAGTATTACATTTTTGTACAATAATAACATTATTAACCGAAGCCTTTTCTTTTTATTTATCTAATATTATCAACAATTATGTTGCTGTTATATGCATGTAAGAATGTCATACAATCACCTTAATGGTTTCCGAACCCGCGTCTATCTAAAATTGGAAAATTTTGCTACTTTCATTTTATAAATTGATGTACGAACGCAACTACTACACACTCGAACAGAAATTTTCAACATTTGGGAACTACTTATCAAATGCACATAGACTTTAGATTCCCCTACGAAAATCTCTCCCGGCATTACTAGCATTTGAAAAATAATATTATAATAAAGTTTTTCTCACAGGAGTGTAATATAGGTGGAAAGGTTACAGAGACAAAAAAGAAATTAAAAGATATGACAAATAGTATGATGAAAAAGAAAGAGACAAAAGGAAAGAAAATAAAAGAAACATAAGATAAAGTAGGTGTGAGAAAATCAAAATTCTTTCAAATAATAATGATAATAACAGTAATATATGATTTTTGTGAAAATATAAGATAAAGAATGATAATCAAAATTCTTTCAAATATAAGATAAAGAATAATTTTCAAATGCAAAAGGGAAGACAAAAAAATGAAAATTAAGAAAAAGTCAATTAAGAGCTAAAAGAATTAAATGTTCATGGTTGGTATCAAGACTTTGGAAGTTTGAGTTTAGGTTGGTAATGGTTTCGGTTTCGGCGTCACCTGCGTGATGGCGAAGGTCAAGAGTGGCCTCTCCACCGGTGGCATGAACACGCTAACCCGACAAAGGCCGTGTTGAAAACTTCAAGCATATACTTTATTGTCCATGTAATAATATTTTCAGTTGTCACTTTATTTTCTTCCCTTATTTATAGCCACGCTTTCCATTCCAAATACTCCAACCAGCTGGGGCACTCATCTCTTCACTCTCATTTGCAATTCTTAATCTGCTGAATTGAACATGAACAAGATGAGTGGTCTTGGTGGAGTAGTGGTGGCAATTTTAATGCTTCTAGTTCTACAGTACGCCCAGGCACAGATCAGAGTGCATGTGGTTGGAGATGACCAGGGTTGGAGAATTCCACAAGATGCCTCCACGTACCAAAATTGGGCTTCTGACAAGAATTTTACGATTGGAGATATATTAGGTAAGCAACAATTAATAAACTAGATATGATATACATACAACAACAATTCTCACAACAATTTGTACGACATCATTTGTTGTGTCTATCTTTTTTTATTACATCATTTATTATATTTCAGACTTCTCTCTTTTCTCTTTCTCTCTCTTTTAATTATAAAATTTGTTATACAAGTATCATTTCTCTTAATAAACTATCAAAGATACTATCCATAATAGAGAAATACTTGCAACACATTCTCTAACATATCCTTTGAATACACTATCTACTATTAGTTGAAATTTATTGAGAATTACATATTTTTGTGGATCTTACTTCATATTTATTAAATTTTATAATTTTCAATAGGGTTAAATATGTTTTTGGTCTTCTAAAAATATGACAAAATTGGTTTTAGTCCTTAATTTTATTTTTCTTTGAATAAAGTGCTTCAAATATTAAAAATATCTTAATTAGATTCCTGTGCTAAATTTTGTTTAACTTTTCTGTTAAATGATGGCCACAGCAGCATCACAATCACCATTAATTTGCTGATATGACTGTCCATGTCAACTGTTGTATCCAAGTCACATTAGTATCATACTTATTAAATAAAATTATTACATGTTTAATCTTAAACCACAGTTTTTTTTAACTTTAAAGCAAAAGTAATTACATGATTTTTTATTAAAAATTATCACTGGACACTTCAAGTAATAAAATACTTTAATATTGGAAGCCGATGTGACTATTATTTAATAGAAAAGTTAAACAGCAATCTAATTAGGATATTTTTAATATTTGAGAAACTTTATTGAAAAAATTTTTTTCCTAGAGACTAAAACTAATTCTGTTATATTTTTTGAGGACCAAAAATATATTTAACCATTTTCAATAAATTTTAACTGATAATAAAAGATGTGTTAAAAGGAGTGAGTTGCTAGTGAGTATATCCTCATCTTCTTATATGCTACTATGGTTTTAATTTATCACTAATTGACAGATTATTAGAAATTAATTAAAAATAACAATACATGGAATTATAGCTTAATTTCTTAGTTCAGTTGGGTTAATTAATTTAATTTGTGTGGGTTTGAAGCATTTAATTTCCAGACGGGGGAGCATAACGTAATTGAAGTGTCAGAAGAGTCATACAATTCGTGCAATTCAGCTAATGCTATAGGTACAATCTTCAGAACGGGCCCTACCAACATGACCCTCAACAGAGGCGGTGAACATTACTACATTTGTGGCGTTGGTCAGCACTGCACCAATGGGCAGAGGTTAGCCATCGCCGTCTCAGGCTCTTCCACCGCCGTTCCACCAGCTGCCACAGCCACTCCACCGCAACCTACGTCTTCTGCACCCACTTATTTCCCTACTTTCATTCCCTTCCTCTTCTTCTCCGCATTCATGATTATAGCGTTTTAGATGTATGGCCCATGTGTTCAATACGATTTTTATGCATGCATGTGCCCTACTAATAATTGTTTTAATTTGTGATTCATGTATGCTGCTATTTTATGGTGATATTTGTGTACACGAGCATGTAGTATTCTTGAGGACAGGTTGATCAATAAAGAGTTTCTGTTTTCTAAATTTAATTAAAAGTAATAATTAGGCCTTTGATGCAATTTGCATTTGCTACAAGCAAACCATGCCGCTGATCATGATAAATGATATGCTTAATTAGTCAAAGTTTGATTTAATTTTGGTAGTTTACAAATGGCTGTTACCGCCTCAACTTCGTATAATTTAATGCTTATCGAATAAGTATTTATCTTGTAAGTATTTATGTATAAATTATTTCTATATAGTCCATAATGAAAGATTTTCATAAGTTATTTTGAAGATTGATTAGTGAAATAAGCTTAAAATAGCTTATAGATATATTCTAACTTGTTTTCATAAATTTTTCTAAATACTTATATAAGTGTTAGTGTTATAAAACAAACTTAATTAAATAAACTACAAACAGACTCTTCTAAATACTCTCTAAGTTAACCAATTCAACAAAAATCAAGCGAACCAAACTAGTTCACTAATGAAAGCATCTTACATATATATATATATATATAATATGTAATATGTAATATTCATCCAACATTTTTGAGCTTCTATTCTTCTTAATTTAAAGTAAAAAAAAAAATTCTCTGATTAATTTTTACAAGATCTCAGTTTTATTTTTTTATTTTTAATTATTTTTTATCTTTTAGGGTTTTTAGAATTATATTTAGATTGATTTTTCCTTTTAAATAAAAAGCCTAAAAAGGTGAATTAAATGCTACTTAAATTAATTTAAAAATATTTGAACAACAGTAAAATATAAATTTAAAATTTTTGGTCATATTGAATTCTTGTTTTTAACAAGACTAGTCTTCATTTGTGTGTATTGGTGGTCTATTTTTAACAACACACACATTGTTGATGGAGTTTTTTATGCAAGAAAGTTATAATTCCAAAAAATGAGCGCTACACTATTAATGGTACATATTAAGCCATAAAAAAAATCATAAAGTTAAAAGAAATTTAACAAATTATTATTTTTTAATAAAAATTAAATCACATTAACATTGTCTTCGATATAAATGAAAAGGGAGAATAAGAAATTGAAAGGTAAAAATTTGGAAAGAAGAATAAAACTTCCTCATTTAAGTAGAGAACCCACAACTAGTCTACTTTGATTTCAGAATAAAGTTAGGAAGAGAAAAGGTAAAATTGTTTATACTAATTGAGAATTAGGGATATAGTTGTTTATTGAAAGAAAAAAATGCTTTATTTTTTTACTTTCTGTCTAATCAAATAAAGTTAAGAGTAAATTTTACTTTTCTTTATGATCACTCCTTTTTATGTTTCTATTATAGCAAATAATTTAAAAATTTACTTACTTTTTTCCTTCTACTTTCTATCTATCAAAATTTTTCGTCTTATTTTCATATTTTTATTTTTTTTAAAACCAAGATATAATTTTTATTGGCATCACATTCAAAATTTTCCTTTTTAATATTGGTACATTTGACCTCACTTTATCATATTATTTTATGAAGATCGTATATGTAATATGATGTCTCCCCAAGATAATAACAAGAGTAAATAATATATGGATTGAGAGTGTAAATAGAATGTAAAAGGACTTTAAATTGTCACTCAATCATAAATTGTTACAAATGGTATTTAAAACCAGTTCTTTGAGATGGGATATTTGAATGAAATATCCACAAGTCTTTGTAAGCCGAACTCTAGTGATATACATGTAATTGTAAGGGTTCCAACGTTTAAGTTAGTGTATGCAAAATACAAATGGAGGATAAAGTTTGAGAGCAAATACCTCATACCTTATAGGGTCTATTTATATAATTTCTAAATTGGTTGTCTTGGCATTTCTTACATAAAGTAGCGTGGAAAATGTCTCCTCAGACAAATCTTACTAGAATTGTCACCTCTAACAAACTATTGGCTATGAGTCTGTTTCGTTGTTTTATTTTGATTTATCAGTTGTCAAAATGTTTTTAATGTGTGTCTATTTAAGGTCTGGTTGATGGGTTTTAGTCATTGAACCAATGCATTGACTTACTTTGTTAAACTAGGCGCAATTTCTCTAAACAGGGGGCGAAAACATATGGTAAGTTTATTAACTTTTATAATAATTATCTTAAAAGTCATAATATAATTTCTAATTGATTAGCAATATAAAATTTTTAATCTAACGATGTATAGAAATTAAACTCTAATAATGTAAAGCTTTTAATCTAATTATGAGAAAAAAATAGTGAAATGCTCTGTTCATCATTTGAAAGATAGGTGATAGATTATATTAGTTTTTGAAAGATAGAAATCACTATTTTCGTCCTAAAAGATTAAAATATTGATCGATTCAAAGCTTATTTGAATATTCTTTTTAAAAATATTTTTTAGTTTTAAAAACAAAAAATAGAATCAAACATATCTAATACCATTTAGAGTTTAATGGTCATGTACTGTCAGTATAAAAAGTTTTACACTGTCAACCAATCAAAAATTACCATTGATATGACTTTTAAAGTATTTATTATAAAAGTCAATAAACTTACAATAAATAATAATTTGTGATTGGATGACAGTGTAAAGCTACTTTACCCTGTTAGTGCATGACTTGTTTTCTCTACCATTTATTCTCATTTAAAGTTTTAAAAACAAGTTTTCAAAAATTGTTTTTAAAAATAAAAACTGAAAATAACTTTAAAATGGTTTTTAAAATATTTTTTTTTATTTTTCTTATCGATGTCTTTTTTTTCATTTTTATTTTTTTCATCTATAACTTAACATGACTAAAACCTTCTATTCCGACATTTTCTTCCTTAAGTGGTGTAACACTCCTAAAAATTATCATCAAACAAATTATGTTTTCGTTTTCAAAAATAGTTTTTCAAAACAATTTACATTTTAAAAAAAAAAAATCAGAACTGTTTCAAACAAGTCTTTAGTCTTTGAATTGTGTTTTTTTTTTCATCTTTTAGCAAGGAAAATGGTGATTTTTATCTTTTAAGAATTGATATATGTGACTGATTCTGAAATTTTAAGAAACCAAAATATGTTTTGATCAAAAGAAAAACAAATCAATTCAAAGTGCCATTCGTCATAATTATCATCTTGGGTACACACAAATTTTCTTTTTAAAAATTGTTAATATATACATAATATATAAATTTTTATGTTTCATATTTTAAAAATATCCCCCTCTTTTGATTTTGCAACCATTTCGCAAGTTTCACATCATTTATAAACGAGTTACAAATTTATCAAATAAATGAAAATCAAAATATCAAAAAAAAATTGAGTATATTTAAATTTTGCTTTAAAAGTATAATATATATAAATATAAATAAAGTAGTAACACAAATAATTAATTCAATTACCTCCAATATCTCAATATTTTCTATGATTTTTTTTAAACGATATTAGTAAAATAAAATAAGTTGCAGAAGTGATATAACAAAATAAAGATAAAAATATTGGAAAATTTGATTCTCCTTGATTATGTAGTGCGTGCTTGATTGGAAAAAATATTTATGTTTCTATTTTTTATTTTAACTAATAGTCATAAAAGTATTACCTTATTTTCATTTTATTTATTTTGAAATATTTATACTATAAAGTATAAACGATAAAAAAAATATTATTATTTTCATCATTTCTTGTACAACTTTTTAAAATAAAAATAAAAGTAATATTTTTATAATCATTAATTAAAATACGAAATAAAAAAATCTCCAACAAAATAGACGCTCAACTGTAACAAAGTGTTAATGCCTTGATGGTGTGCGTTCACGTAAAATCCATTACAATTTTATGAACATTTTACCATTTTATGTCTGCAAAACTAGATTGCCTAGGGGTGTCAAATGGGTCAACTCAACTCAACTCAATCCAACCCACTCTTAATCTACCAAAAATTTGGTTGGATTGGACCCGTTTTAAAATTGGGTTAACCTAAATTGACTTGCCAATTTTTAAAAAATATATATAAAAAAAATGACTCATAAGTTGACCTATCAAGGAAAGAAAATAAAAAAATAAATATAAATAATCTAAACATAATGTCATAATCTCAAGAATATTGTCTTACTAAATAGTCTTAGGACAATTTTTTTTTTTAGAAATTATCATCACAAAATTAAATAACTGTAGAGTAAAGTAACAAAATAACATAAAATCTATAATACTTCAAAAAACATTATATTCAATAAAAAATATTTAACCAAATAATTGTTTAAAAATTTTAAAAACCAACCCAATGAGTCAACTCAACCCAACCCGTCTTTTGACCCAATTGAGCTGACGGGTTATGCGAGTTGGATTATGTGGGTTGGAAGGTTGAATTATCCAATCCAACTCAACCCAATCCGTTTTAGCAGATTAAATGGATTGATCCATCATATTCAACCTACTTTGACATCCCTATATTTAACTCACTTTGTCTGCCCTACTTCATCAATGCATTCTAATTTATGGCCCAGTAAAAATCCTAGTTATGAACATTCTGTACTAGAAGTAGAAGCACTCAAGTCCCATGAACATTTAAAATGCGCCTAATATCTATTTTCGTTCTAACGTGAGTGACATTATTGGGTCTAAAAATCCTTGAATTAAATCTTGTAATAGGATGAAACGAAGATGACGATATTGCAGGTTGGAATGGTGCAAGTTTTGAGAGACTAGGTGTTGAATTTGTAATGGTGACGAGTGGATGTAACTGTAGAAAATGCTGCGAGAATAGGATCTGCAGAAGCAAGAACTGGTGAAGGTGATGGGTGAATTGTAAACTTGTAATTGGGAATTTTTCATTTAAGTTGGACTGGATGTAGATAAGATTACGAGAGGATGTAGATCGCTTCACACCTTAGTTGGCTGCTAATGTATACTGGCTGTACTATTTCGTCTTATATTATACTTTTTCCTGATCATATTATATATTATCTTTTTAAGATAATGAATGTTTCTTAAAATTATTAATTACACAAATTATTATATAAAATAATTATTTTGGACAAAAATATCCTTATTAAATGAGTATTTAAGTAAAATATTAAAAAAATGAGGAAGTTATTAAAAAAAATTATCAATACTTTCTTGATTCTCTAAAATAACAAATATTTTAAAACAAACTAAATGACCCCAAAAGACATATAATGTGAGATTGATGAAGGGAGTGTTTTTTTTGAATATTTTAAGTTGTCTCAAAATATTTGTCACCTTGCAAAATTAAGAAAACATTAATTATATTTTTAATGATGCCCTCACTTTATTGATATATCTCACTTAAATACTTAAATTGATTCAAACTACATTTTAACTCTTTAATAAAGATAATTTTGTCAAATAAAATTATTTTATTATAATCGTTTATATAATTAATAATTGTCTTCAGAAATGTGTATTATTTAAAAAAATAAATAATATAAGAAACAAGAAATGTATGCATATTCAACTGCAAACTAAATAAAAAGGAGTGTTGGGACATTGATTAATTTTTGGCAAGCTAATGGTCCAATGAGCTTGTGTATTCTCATGGATTAATTACCATACCATATAAAATATATTGCTTAATTGGTCAGCAATTGTCAAAAACAAGTTAATGCTTGTCACAACCAGGGTCGCGACGGAATAGCGAAAAAGAGTTTTAAAAAAAGAGAGTCGCCACCAATATTTATTAAGAACAAACATTGGAAAAACCTAAAAAGAAAATGGTTTACCAAATCAAATTTTGGGCTCGGGAATTGAATACATGTAGGGAAGGTATTAACATTCTACAACAACTGTCATAAAGACAGTCACCTCTAATTAATTAAGCAAATTATTAATGACTTTTAAAATATTTATCTCATTCTAAAAAAATTGCAAGAAGAATATTATTATTATAAAAAAGATTTTTATTTTATTTTATTTTAAATTTTATTATTTTTGAGATCGACAGGAATAAGGCCCCTACCTTACTTACGTATCTCCTGGTACAATGGAGAATCAGACTCATGTAATTCTTTTGTAGAAAATATTTGTGTGTTGTCATTTTTTTTAATTTTTAATTTATTTAGAAATTTTGAACCGTCACAGCTCATACACC
Organism: Spatholobus suberectus; assembly: GCA_004329165.1. NCBI lineage: Eukaryota > Viridiplantae > Streptophyta > Magnoliopsida > Fabales > Fabaceae > Spatholobus > Spatholobus suberectus. The sequence continues at coordinate 85,019,077 of CM014732.1, forward strand.
CTAAAATATAAGATTGACAGAGGTGTACATACAAGCCAATTTAATATTTAAATTTTGATTTTAGTATTTTATTTTCATACAATTAAATTTTAGTTTAATATCTTATATTCAAGAGAAGAGTTTTACGGCATCAAACTGTACAACCTGTGTCTCAAAATCTCAGGATTAAAAAAAATGTCACATCTAATTAACCCATTCTCTATTTTAGATATTGTTATTATTTTTGTATAAAAGATTTAGATATTCATTGATGTTTGATGATTATGGATTGTTGTCATTTTTATGTTTGATTAAATTATAAAATTTGACTTTAATAATTACAAAATATTTTATGTTTAAAAGTTTTAGAACCATCAAGTTGTCACAACTTGTGTTTTAAAATTTTAAAAGGTTGAAGAGATGTCACATCCAATCAACTATTCTTTATTGATAATTTCACTTCTATTTTATTTCTAATTAAATATAAAAGCTTGATTTTAATTGATATTTTTTTTATTATAAGATTACGTGACATTTTCATATATATATATATATATATATAACCTACAGGCGGCTAGTCATATAAAGAAACCCCGCCCCCCCCCCCCCCTTTTTTTTTATTTTGCCTAACTTTTCTAATGTAAACATTTGTGCACGGATACATTCAATACAAATGACAATAGCGGGGCAAAATTACATGTACGAGTCGAACCCAATAATAATAGACGTCGCAATACAGAAAAGTAGTAATAAAATAAAATAAAGAAAAGAACACTTAAATGAAAAAGAAAATGATAGTGAATAGAAAGAAATAGAAGTGAGACTCGGAAGGAAGAGATATATATATAAGGGCATGACAAAAGTTTAGGACCTATATCTGTTAGGGGTATTTTTTTTCTACGAGGAAACGGTGGCCTCGAGATAAATTTAAGAAAAAGAAAGAAAAAAAAAAAAAACGCAAGAGTCAAGATTTACGGCTCGAATAATTGTAAACAGAGCAAAACTTCATTTGTTATAATTGCTTGAACTGGGCTGAGCCCAATGCACTCTTGGAACGGCATACTAGCACAAGGGAATAATAAAATAAAATAAAAAAGGAAGGGAAACAGAAACAATATGCGAACACTGGAACGCAAAAGGGGTTTCAAAAGCCCTCACCCGACTTATGCTTAGCTGCTGCGCAGCTCTTCTCAAGACGTTGTGCGGCACCGCGGAGCGGATCGTGGCCAAGTGTAAGCGCGAAGGGGGAGACAGAGACGAGCGGGAAAGAGAGAATGATGCGGTTGTGTTGTCGGGGCCGTGGCGGAGCAGCGGTGTCGACGCGCCGGCACGAGAAACACGTGTATAGGCAGACTAGGTCTTGCTTTGATCTTTTCTACTTTTCTCACTGATCTCCTCCTCTTCTTTCTCGATGTTGAATATATATATATATATAGAATTTGTTGAATTTAAGAAAAATATATAAGCAAACAATGATCATGATTTTTTTTCATATGTTGTTTTATACATCGCACATGTTTAAGCTGGTCAAAGGCAAAATAGGGATGTCTATGACCATTGCATGCATGATAAGAATATCTATCCTTAAATTAATTAGCGATGGGGTTCACTTTGTCCGCGCTTGCGGTGGACTACCAACCGGCAACCTGGACAGATTGACCATATTATCTGCCCGCTTAATATCATCTCCACAGAATTTATTCGTTATGTGAGTAAGAATGTATGAGATGAGAGAATGAGATAGCACTTAATTTATTTAAGAGAACTTTTGAGTAAGGTCGGCACTTTATTTAAAAGCTTTAATCCAAGATATATTTTCTGTTTTAGTTTTCTGGGATATCATCGACTCAAAGATATACTTTTCCATTCTAGATAAATAAACTCTAGTTATTAATGAGATTTAATAACCAATCTTTCTTAAATTTTAGTAATTAAGATAATATTATTGACTAATCTCCTTATTGACAAACAACCCTAAATAAGCCCTTAAAAATTTAATTTATCAACGGCATTAGATTTTAGAGGGACTTAATTCTAACCTATAAATATACACACTCGGTTTATTAAAATTAAGTTATATTTCTGCACAATAAAGATCGTTGTTTTATCCTAATTATTAGAATTATGGGTCTATAATCCTAATTTCGTTTGCACAATCCCATCAAGTGAAAAATTGGTCATTGTGCACAATCAATAAAATAATATTTGCAGTTAAGAGTAGTAGAAATATAAATACCTAAAAATTAGAAAAGCGGTAAAGAACAATTAGACTTCACAACCATAAAAAACTATGCTTCGATTAACCTTAAACTAGAAAAAGTCTTCCCAAAATGTTTCTAAACGCTCCTTGTAATTAGGATTCAGAAAATAGGCCTAATCCTAAATACAACTAAAAAAGGTCTTTGTTGAAGCCCAAAAATACAAAATAGAATCAAAATGCTCCCAACTAAGGCCCAAAGATAATATAAAAAATTCTAAACTATTTTCTTGGCAAGCCATTAATATTACGCAATCTACAGGTTGCTACCTAACTTTCTAATTTGTTCCATCAATTGATCCCAATTAGCTCTCTTTTAATTCCAAGTTGATATTCTCTTTCCTTATATAGAAAATAAATAAAAAACAATAAGATGAACCAAAAGATAAAAACATGTAATTTCTTAATAAAATATGCCTAAATGTCCTAAAAATATGTAGAGAAGGACAATAGTTTATAACTAAAATTTGATTCATCAAATTCTCCCCAAGCTTAGAGTTTTGCTTGTCCTTCAGCAAAAATCTTAGTCAAGAAAAATATATGAAGATTCTTTTGTGGCCATCTCTTTTAGATTAAAAGAAATGAAAAATGTCAAATAGTTTCTCCTTTGTTTTTAAAGTTCTTGTTTTGAACTTTAATTTTGAAAGCAAATAAAAAAAGTTAGGTCAAATATAGACTTTTCTATTTATACAATTTAAATGGCATTGAACAAAATCAAAGAAAAAATTATGTACACATTTATTTTTGTATGCTAGGTGTATATATATATATATATATAAATGTTCAATTTAAACCTTATAGACCAATCAAGCTTATAGATGTTGATTTGAAAGGCCTTCAACTATTTAATGGCAATGAAGATCCTTATGGCCAAGCATGTGGAAGCTTTGGGCTTAACAAAGAAATAGTGTGACTCATAAAAGAGAGCATATCTAAGAGTGGAGACCCTTTAGTATTTATAGGCATCGTTTGAGTGAAGTTGGTGACATTAGATAGCATGGTTAGTCACTTTACCTTCAGGTGTGTCCATACTCGTCAATTAAGGGGCGTGGCATTTATTCTTATTTATAGTTGTGTATTAGCATCACAGAGAGGGGGTGCATTTGACATCCACGCAGGGTTGACCCAAGGGTAAGGCTACTAAAGCTAAAGCTTTAGGTCACCAACAAAAACTTATTTGCTATTAGTTTTTGTAAAGCAAAAAAACCACGTATGATGGGCAAAAGACCTAACATATTGCTCTCTTATTTAAAGTTAAAAAAGTCTCTCTCAAAAGTGTACTTTAGGTCTCACATTCCTTTAGTTGGCCCTGCATTCATGGTCAACTTTTTTTGATTTTGGGGTTAGTCCATAACAGTTCTCCCCCTAGTCATCGATAGCTTATGTTGATATAATGTGTAGACGTATGAATATCTATGCTTTGGTGGTTCTTTAATCACTTCAACTTGAAGAGGTGGTGCTATTTATCATCAAGTGCCATTTTTGGAATGTCAAATAATGGGTATCCTTAGTGAGTGTCATTTGTAGGACATACACTAAGTGTCTTTTAACGAAGCAGACATGGTGTGTCATCCTTAGTGAGTGTCATTTGTAGGACATACACTAAGTGTCTTTTAACGAAGCAGACATGGTGTGTCATCTAATAAGGCAAACATCGAATGTCATTTGGCGCGAGTGGACATTGTGTGTCCTCTAGCAAGGGAGAAATCATGTGTCTTATGAAAAGATGAATATCGTATGTCCTTTGTAAAAGAGTATTTATAGTACATTGTATGATTTTTTTTTTTAATTTAGATCAAATTTTAAAATATAAAATAAGAATATTTAAGAAATATTTAAAATTACAAAAAAAAATATATAATAAATTCAAATAAATAAAACTTTAAATGTTTTATATTTACAAGGAAAAGGAATAAATTTTTAAAAACAATGAAATGAATCAATGTGAAGGACGAGTAATTGAGATATGTAATAAAATAATTCAAATAAAAAAGTATAAGTAAATGATTTAGATTTAGAAGGGAAAATAATAATTTTTAAAAACAATGAAATGAATTAATGTGAAAGACAAGTAACTGAGATATGAAATAAAAAGAAAAGAATTGTTTTACGAAAAAAATTGAAATAGTTATTTGGAAAAGGTTAAAATTTAGAAAATAGAATGATACAAAATTAAAACTTAAAAGTGACAAATATTTTATTTTTTAAAAATATTAATTAATAGTAAAGTCACATATCTTACATAAAAAGGAGAATACGATAGTAAATGTTATTACTATTGAGAATTCTCTTTAATATATTACAAAAGATTGACAGATATAGTATTTTCCTATTAGACATATTCTGTTATTGAATAGGATAATTGTATAAATTTTACTTTTTACGGACCTCACATATTTTTCATTTATATCTTGTATGAAGCTGTTTCCTCAATATAAAAGTACAACACGAGTTATGGAATTTAATAAAGGAACTTTTTTCAAGTTATTAAAATAAAAAACTAAGTCGTTTAATGTAGTAAAACATAACATAGCATTATAAAAAAATGTAAAATATTATAAAAAATATATTTTTAACAATTCCCATTATCATCTCATATATATATATATATATATATATTCAAAAACTCTATATATATCAAATTTCAACAACCCAATTGTTGAATTAAATGATTTTATTAAATATATCATATTTATTTTTTTATAAAATTTAAAATTATTTATTACTTCACTAAATAAAATTATTTCAATATATAAATATATTTTTTTAAATGACTATAAAATTACTCAAGTATAAATTTTTAAATTTTCTAAAATTTAATATATATATATATATATATATATATATATATATATATATATGAACATTAAGATAATATCAAAAAGTTATTAAAATACAAAGAGTTCTTTAGAGTCACACACGGAGCAATATAGCTTGAATCATTCAAATAGCAACCATTTCACAAATTAAAGTTATTTTATTAAAATGCTAATAGTGAGAAATAGCAATCACACAAAGCACTATAGCTTCGATCAATTAAAATAGCAATCATTTCACAAATTTTATTTATTTTATTAAAATGCTAACAGTGAAAATTAGCAGTCAAAATAGCATACATTTCACAAATTTTATTTGTTTTATTAAAATACTGATAATGAGAATACGTGTCCGTCACCACACACACAGCACTAAAGTTTCAATCAATCGAAATAGCACACATTTCACAAATTTTATTAAAATGCTAATGGTTAGAAATAGGTAGTCCGTCACTATTCACAAATTCTTTGTCACGTGAACTAAAAGTTTAAGATATTTGCAACTTCTTGTGAAAATGGGAAAAGGAACTTTATTTAATTGAAGCATAACTTGACGTTTGAAAGGTATTGTTGTACACCGTTAACCATTTAACTGAAATCATCCATTCGGGCAGTGATTAAATTAAAGAGTAAATCAAGATGTGGGAAATTAGATGAGTTTATCTTTTCTTCTATGCATATAAAATATACAAGATCGCGTAGTGATTTGATCAGAACATCATCCTTATTTTTTTTTATATATAAAAAAAAAAAAGCGAGATGCGCCAGATAAAAGGCAGAGAGAAAACCCTTTCAAAGGGGACGCTCCAACGATCAGTGTGTAAAAACGTCAGAAAACACAAATCTCAAAATGGAAGTTATGGAACGGGTGAAACAAGTCCTGGATCTTCTGTAGCGGGATGCACCGCGGGCTCGGGAATTCTATCATCAAAGTAATTCTCACCGTTGATCTGATCAAGTACCAAAACCAATCCCATGGCAAAGGCCCCGTCAAAACCAGGCTTAACGCAAAGCCAAAAGACTTCCTTGCCGAGCATAACGCTGGTGGTGGAGTCCACTTTGCGACGAATCTCAGCCACTAATTCCTTGGCGGCATTGAAAACCTTGCAGCACCGCTGCGGGAAGCACCCTTCGATGAGGTACTCCACACCGGGGTTATCGTACACCTCCACCGCCACGCTCGTCCGCGACCGTCCGATGATCGACGATCTCTTCACGCTGAACACCGGTTTATCACCCTCCGTTCTCTCCCCTTTGAACCCGTCCCACCGTTGATGAAGACTCGGTTTCTGCCGAACAAAATCAATGCCCGTGTTTATTCATATAAAAAAAGAAGAAGTAGGTTTTATTTTTATTTTTGGTTTAAGAACCCAAGAAGACAATCTAGTTTTAACAAATAAGATTATTATACACGACAAATTCTATGTTTCATATTTAATTGCAGTTAGGACTCGAAATAATTTATTAAACTGAAATAACTTTATACCAATTGATTTGTGATTTATGCAACTTGAACAGAAGATTTTGTGGTGTATAATAATCTTATTCGATTTAAGCCGCAATAATAATTCTACCCGATTCGAACAGAGATAGTTTACCTCAAAAGACACTTGGAGTCGAGAGGAAGAAAAGAAAAAAGAGAAAGTTGTACCTTTCGGCGGAGGGTGAGAAGAGAACGGCCATGGGGATCCATGAGAACAAGTTCGTCCTTGTCGCGAGCGCGGGGACCATAGGTGTCGAAGCGGAAGACGAGTTGGCCCTTGCAATCGTACACGGTGAAGCCGTCACCGTTGAAGAAGAGAGAGGTTTTGAGCACTGTGAGGTGGGTCTCTTCTTTGAAAACGTACCCTTCTTGTACCACCAACTCCTCCTTCATTCTTCTATACAGAACTGCCCCGCTTGTGGTACCACAAGAGAATACGTGTGTGCTGTTCTGTGTGAGGGGCTGAAGAAACGGAACGTTGAGAGGGTGATATATATGTGTAAGTGAAGAGAGGAGCAAGGGAATTATTAATTCCGTGTTCACCTTTTGACATGTGCTGTATTGTGGGAAAGCAAAATTGAGTTGAGATCGAAGAGAAAGAGGAAAGGTATCATAAATCTACATCATCATCATCAATCTTGTGTGATTTTTTTTCTTTTCAGTATTCACTACTAATAAAGTATTCGCTACTATTATCAGGTTTGAATACTTGTGGACAGCGATGTAAGGTTCGATTCGCGTGCGGGCGTGTCGTGTTGAAACAATATAGATATTTACGTGATTTTTTACATAAACCACCCTACATTTATATATTTATTTTTATTATCTAATTATAAGTAATCTCACTTAATTTGCGAACGCATATATTCATTTCGATTTTGTTAATCATGATCTCAAGCACGTTGATTAAGATATAAAAATAAAAAATTATTAAAAATGCTTGTCATTTAAAAAATGTAAAGCTCATTCAATTATAATTTTAAGTAATTATAAATATTTAATATTTATTAATTACTACTTTTAAGATAATGATTATTAAAATTGTTCTTAATTCATTATTTAAATAAAAATATGAGCATATGCCACATGTATCAAAAGCAGTTTTTTTTATGGAAATAGATGCATGAGCAGGCGGAGTAGCTATCTATATTATAATAATATTATAGACTTTAGTGACTATGCATTATCAGTATAAAAAGTTTTATACTGTCAATCAATCACAAATTATCATTATTAAGACTTTTAAAATAATTATTATAAAAGTCAACAAATTTACTATATATGATAGTTTACAATTGAATGACAGTATAAAATAACTTTACACAGTCAATACATAACTTTTTTTTTCAATATTATATATGTCTATTTATACACATGTTTGTTTATGCTTTAATTCTACTGCCTAAAATAAAGGTATTATGATACTACATCGTTGCTTTTGACCTGACACTTTTAAAGAAACCTTTTCTTTTTATTTATTTTGAAATTTTAAGGTAGTATTAATTATTATTTTTTAATTGAGTTTAATTTACATGCTGTATAAATATTTTATACAGTTAATTAATTAAAAATAATTTTAAATTTGATTTTTAAAATAATTATTAAAAAATTAATAGATTTAACATGCATCATGACAATCTGTGATAGGAGATGTATCTTTTGTTTCTTTCTCCTGAAGACTTAATTGACTTGTTTGTAAGGTGTTAGCCCTTTCCATTACCAAAAAATAAAAACATGCATGACAATCTATGATGTTAGTCTAAAAATCTTTCACACTATCAATACATTTTAATTAATTAAATTCTTTTTAATTATACTCTTATAGAAAAAGAAAGATAAATAATATTGTATAAAATGTCCAAGTAATAAATGAGAAAAGATAAAAGACATATTGAGAAATTACAAATAATATTAACATAAATGAGGGGATTAATTATTTTTATTAATTTATGAACAATAACTCCATGTGTATAGTTAGAGGAAAATAAAGGATAGAAAAAAGGTTTTTAATTTTATTTTATTCAAAAAAGTTGAAGGGCGGAGAGAGAAAATGAAATGGTAATTTTTTTTTTTTGCTTAAATATGTTTTTAGTCCCTATAAAATGAGTGAGTTTTGATTTTTATTCTTGTAAATTTTTTTCTGTTTTTTGTCCCTCTAAAATTTGAAATCACTATTTTTTATCCCTATAAAATGAACAAATTTTGATTTTGCTTCCTGTAACATATTTTTCTTTAATTTTTATGCCTTTAAAATCTAAAATAACTATTTTTTTGTTCCATAACGTTCATTTTAAGGTAAATATATAACATTTATTTTAGAAATCTAGAAAAAATTTTAGATATATCACATGTTGTCATTGTACTATAGACACTAATGGGCGTCGCTTGGAATGATCACTTGACCTTTCATTAAATATATAAGCAATTAACAAGTTTACATAATAGTAGGGACTAAAAACAATTATTTAAATTTTTGAGGATGAAAACCTAAGAAAATTTTTATAAAGACTAAAATCAAAACTCGTTTATTTTACAGAAACTAAAAACTTATAAGCCTTTTTTTTTCTTTTTCACTTTTGTCTTCGCTTAAATATTACAGAGATATGGAAGGAAGGAAAAGTGATTTTTAATTTTTGAGCAACACAAACTAAGAGTGCATTTCTTTATATATATATATATTTTAAAGAATCACTTTTTTTAAGAAAAAAATTACTTATAGAAAATTTTAAAATATTTGGGTAAACTTTTTTTAAAGATCAAAATTTGGGGAAAAAAAGTATAAAACTATCTTTTTTTTTTAAGAAGCAACTTGAAGCTGTTTTTCTAAAAAAATTCTATGTAGTAGAAGAGAGAGAATATTTAAAAAGTGTTTTTTATGATTATAACCAAACACAAATTAGCTTCTACTTATACAAAAATCTCTTAAAAATAAATCATTTTTTAAATATCACTTTTTTTTAACCACAAACAAATGGGTCCAAAATTATCTTAAGATGTCATTTTGCTTCTCATCTCTTCTATTGATATTTATAAGGATATAACAATACTAGTATTTTGGTTTGTGTATTACATTAGGATAAATGTTTATTTTTATATAACTAAAATTTATAATAATAAATATTTTTAAATATATTAATTATATTTTAAATTTTAAATTAACAATTTAAATTGTGATGGAAGGTTAATTTTAATTTTTGTCAATTTCTTTTTAAAAGAGTTATTGAAATTTAATATAAAAATAAATTAAAGAAGGTAGATTAATAGGCATAGATGGTTAAGAATATCAAATATACAAATAAAGATAAAAAAAAAAAGTAATTTGAGATAACTAAAAGATGAATTTTTTGGTTTGTTATGGAAGTAATGTATGAAATGCACAAAAAAAACAAAAAAAGACATTGAAAATGTCTAATTAAGAGAGTAAAAAGAATAAAAATTTCACTTTTCAAATTGTGTATTTTAATTTATAATAAAAGAGTATATATTATTCAATTCTTATTTTTGCTCTTCTTCTCTTCTAAACCAAACAATGTATACTTATTCTCCTGTCTCTTTCTTTCCTTCCCTTTTCTTGAACCAAATAAATTATGGAGACCTTTTCTTTGCTCCCTTCCCCTCCTATATAGATAAAAATAAATGGAAAAGGTATGTATTTTTAAGAGAAATTGAAGAAACACACTAATATATATTATACATCAATATTTTTAAAATTGAACCATGTAGTCGGAAAAGTTAGTGATTCATAATTCCTTAATTCCATAATTTCTTAATTATAGTCATGTTTAGAGAAATTTTTCCATAAGTATTTTTAAGAGAAGAAAATAAGAAATTAAATTAAATTAAATTAAAAGTTTCTCATAAATTAAAATCAATTTATGCACTTTAACTTTAATAAAAAAAAATCATCTGACTTCTCAAAAAAAAATATGATGCACATAAGCTGATTTTAATTTATAAAAAAAGTTTGATTCATTTTTTTTTTCTTTTTCTACAAATACTTATAGAGAAATTTATTTAAACAGTATCATACTGTAATAAAATAACATAAATCTAGAAAAATTAATTTAAATTTATACAAAAGGAAACAAAACTATTTAATAATTAAATAATGAGAAATGCTTCAGCCTTCGAAACAAAGTGTCTGAAATATCATCCGACTCAATTAAAATTTGACACTTGTCAACATTTTAAAATTTATTTTCTTTCCAAACTTACCCCTTTCCGCATTCCCTTCCCACTACGCACTACTTCGACATCGCCTGAAGAAAGCCGCTTTAGCTTATGCCAAGGCTGCATACAAGCTTCGAGGCGCAGTTGAAAGTGTTGATGGCATCGCTATCGTTGTCGTCACAACTCTACTCAAAACCCTTAACCCTCAACGCGCGCTTCCTCTTGCCCTTGTCCTTGTCCTTTTCCTTTTCTTTTTTCTTCAGCACATACGACATTGTTCATGACAATAAACGTTTGGTGGTGTTGTTTCATGCTGTTGTTGCTGAATTGGAGTTGCTGGTCTGGGTTCTTAAAATGGTTTGATACTAGCTCGTGGTCTAGTTCTTTTTGATGGGCCGAGGGGCAAATCGTGTTCAAGCAATCTAAATTAGCGTATGTTGTTATTCTTGAGATTCTCGCCCTCCAGTGAATGAGTGTTGTCCCGTATTTTGTCTACTAAGAGTGTGCATCAGTGTCTTGTTTTCTCATTTTCAATTTTTTCCTTTTGCAAGCGAGGTTTAGCAAGCTCTACAACTTTTGCTTCAAATGCAGAGAATGGGATGTTTTACCAATGACAGGTCATGTACAGGCTTGTGGGTATTTCCCTTGTGGCTAGTGTAATTGGTTCAATTTTATTTCCTTGGAAACAATTGAAGGTGCCTTTCAAGGAAGGAATATGAAGACTTGTTGATTTCTGTAACAATTGATAGATTGAAAATAATACAAAACAGCAAATAATTCTTTGATTCTTTATGTAAATAGATTGTATAGGATACATGTTCTCTTCTGCTAGGATATGAAGACTTCTTGATATTTGTATATGTTATCATTTTTGGATTCTTGTCATCTCATCTTAAAGATCCTGTGATGTAAAAAGCTGATGAACAAAGTTATCTTTATCTTTTGTATTGGGTTTGAGTACTTTACACCCAAATTTCAGTAATATAAATTAGTTCTCTTTTGAACTTCTACAAACAGAAGCTACGGGGTCTTGTCTTATTGATCTATAAAATGGATATAATTGCAAATTATTCTTCCCCCTTATTATGCAGTGTTAGTATTATAAAGTAAATGATTGATTGGCTCACCTTGCAGTTACACAACACTTTTTAAATCTGAATCATTTTGATTCCAGACACTTTCATTAGAATACGTTGTCCTGTTTTCAAGTTTTTGTGATTTTCATTTCAATGTTTACATCATAGTTTTGCAAGCGTAGATAGCATAACTCCAATATCACTGTAAATAACAGTATTTTACGAAGACACCATCCTGCAAGTTCCAATATTTTTAAATTTTCAAATCTGATATTTATCAGAGTGAACTCATGTATCAAAGTAAGGAAGTTGACATTGTTAAGCCAAACATTGATTTGGATGAATATAAAATAGAAAATAAAAGTTGTTAGTGTTCCTCAAACAAAGGCTATGCTTACACCACAAAACATGGAATAGTTTTCAGAATCTTTTCCATATCATCCAATAGGTATACAACTTTTGCTATTCATCACAGCAACTTGTTAAAGCAAATAGGCAATTCATCACAATAGCCAATTCTACTATGCCAACTTGTTAAAGCAAATAATGGTAAAGACTACACCTAATGCAAGCCAATTCATCACAGCAAACACAATAGCTACCATTACTGCCATAACTGATCAACCAGAGAAATACTAATAGAATTTTCTCCACTACCTCTATTTAATTTGCAATTTTTTTAAAATCTAATTATCAAAGGTTAACTAATCCAAAGAGATCTAAGATCAATTTAAGGAAAGGTTTAGGACAAAATATTGATTCAACGTATCCAATAAGAGATTAATGTTAAACAAGTCAATCACGAATACAAAAGAAAAAAAAAGAGCCACGAATCCACTCAAGGTGCAACAGTGTTGGGGTTCACAAGAGCTGGAGTGTATGTTGAAGAGGCTTGGCTTGTGGGATGAAACAAGTGGCAAGGATTGCAGAAGCATGATTAGCTTCTATGACACCAATTTGGATGGCTGCTTTGATTTCCAAGAATTCAAGACCACGACATTGCTTACAGTGCAGCCATTCCCAATTTTTTGTTCGCATTCTCCACTGTTAGCAACACATTCCTTCTATTCTCGTATTCTCTCAATGCCCTTCAAATTCACTCCTCCTCTTCCTCGATCCTCTTCTACTCTACGCCGTTGTTTAAATCTAGAGACGAGATCTGGTTCTCCACAATGTCGTGCACACCAATGGTGATCTTGTGCATTCCTTGAAGTAATGCCTGCTTGCGTTGTCGCAAAGTGTGTCTTGTGCTCTGTCAAATCCGCAGCCGGAGAAGTATGCTTTGTCTCTAGATGTCCAAAACACCGCCGCTTGCCATCCCTCTATCCCAGACATTGGTGCAGGGTTGTGTTCTAAGAAGAAAGAGAATAAAGGGTAAGTTTGGAAAAAGAAAAAAAATTAAAAGATTAAATTAATTAATATTTTATAATTATATGAGTTAACAGATGCCAAATTTTAAATGGATCGGTTGATTTTTTGGCAAAACTAGTCGGAGGGAGTAGCATTTCTCTTAAACAATAGGTGAAACGTCCAGACACAGAAAAAGATGTACGCAAGCCAAAACTATTAGTCTCGTACCTTACATAGTTACATGTGAAATCATATCACAGGTGAGCTTTTGTACCTTACACCGGGCTTTCATTTGACACAAAATATTTTTGGTTCAATTAATTTTTTTCCAGAGAAGCTCCAAACAAATTCAGCATCAATTTTAGTAGTCCATCATCTAGTTAAATTTTGTAGTTTTAATTTATACATCATCGTATAAAAAAATAATTCTGTTTGTGGATTTCTATGGGGTCAAATATTTACGAAAAAATTATGTAAAAACATTATAAAATCTTGGCGATCAGAATAAGATTTTGGTTGTCATACGAGTGTGTGGCTGAGTTGTTTGATTTTGGCCAACTCGGTGCCACTTGTGGGTTAATATTGTCTAGACTCCAGTCCAGATGTTTGGAAGAAATACAGGAATCGGAATAATTCCACCAATATATGTTAGATGGAGACTGGATTCTTAGCAAAAGAATTTTTGTACGTAGGGTTTTTTTTAATGCAAAAAGAGACACAAAGAAACTAATGCGTGGCTTATGTTTTATGTTCCAGACAGTGATTTCCAGCTGAATTTTGATTCAGCGTCTACGTACTCTAGAGATTTTTATTTTTTTTGAAAAAAAAAATATTTGACAGCTAGAGGAGGAAATATCTTTATATTACGAAAATAGTAAGAGCGAGTTATCAATTAATCACAACATTTATTAGTCTTATGTAATATATAAATTGAGTTCTCGTTTGGAATTGGGTTTTTTATATATTTAAAAACAGCTCCAAAATCAAAAGCATCAATGGAACTTCAGAAGCACGCATGTTTGGATGTAGTGATGTACACCCACAACAGTAGATGTGGAAGCTAGTTATATTAGCTTCTGCATCTTTTTTTACTTTTGGCGTGAATTTAAACTAGAAACGTGATTTTTAATGCTGAACCAAATACACTATATGACTACTAAGATGTTTTTTTTTAATCTAAGAAATTCTTAGGTCTTTGCATTATGATCCATATTTAACTAAGAAGAAGAAAAAGAATTATATATATTGAAAGTATTAAATGAAAATTATGAATATAAATCTTTAGATCGTATTTGAATGATTAAGATTAAAAGATAAATATATATGACTTTTTTTAATTAAGTGATCATGTTTATTAACTAACTTTTAATATTGATCATTCGTGTATGGTTTTATGACTTAAATTTATACTTCTCTTTTCTTATAATCACTAAGAGTTATTCACCAAAAAAAAAAACAAAGAGTTCTCACTTAATACATCTTTTGATACTGTTTGAATAAACTCTCATAAGTACTTATAAAACAAAAAAATAAAAAGGAAAAATAAATTATGTTTCTTCTATAAGCTAAAATTTGCTTATGCACAACTTACGGTAAACCAAGGGTATCCCCGAGCCTTAGTCGAGAGTTAAGGACTAATTCCTTAAGATATTGAGATTCATTTAAGGGCTGACATCTTTTAATAGTTTTATATATATACACACACACACACACACACAAACTTGGATATTGAACCCCTAATCACATACTTAAAGGGCAATATTATGTGTCAATCATGCACTATGTTGGCAACTTATGCACAAGTTAAAATAAGCTTTAGAGAAGCTAAATGAAAAACTTTTACAAATTAACTTATGAAAGAAGCTTAATTTCATTAATTGGTAAACATAATCTTTATATATATATATATATATAGGGAAGAGATCAAATGACACCGGTGTAACTTACACCAACTATTACACATTCAATAACTTTTAATTGGATAATTTTATCCCAAAACCCGCTGTTGGATTGAAAGATCCTTTAACATAGATCATATATACAAAATTTTATATTAATCCAAAATTATTTGATACCTTATTCATATCGATCAAAATGGACGTAATATATACTTTTCAACATATAATAAAATATGAGTCATTTGATTACCTTCTTACTATTATTCAATTTTGACAAAATTTGACACAAACAATATTGGTAATATGAATGCAAATTTAACCATTCCAACCATTGAATTTAAGTATACAAAATTTCATACAATTTCAAAATTATTTAATAGTTAATCACATCACTTTATTTTAATGTACAATATGATATTAAAATATATGTAAATATTCAATGTTAGATAGCATATCTAACAAAGTCCAAATGGTGTGAAATTTGATATACATGTTTATGAAAATAATATCATATAATTCAACGGTTGGATTAGTTAAATTTACATTCAACAAAATGTTATTAAAGGTATAATTTGACTAATTTTAATACCTAGTGTCAACAGATCCTGACCCATATATGTGTCTATGTGTGTTGTGTGTGTGTGTGTTTTATGTTTACTCAATTAAGTTAGTCAACTATTTGGGACCCAATAATGGATAATATGATATTAGGTAAGTGGGTAGGTGAAGTTGGTCAACTTAAATTAATTTCCTAACTTCACCAAAACTGGAGATCTATCTTTACCTTAATTACTTGAATTAGAATAGAATGTACATGCTCGAAATGATAAAGACTTGATTTTTTTTTTTTTAAGATCTCGTTAACTTTTTTAACATCAACTGCATATTTAATTTGGAGGAATTTCACTGTTTTAGAATGAATGGTGCGCTTTACAAATGAAAATATAAAGTTATAATTGTTAAATTAAAAAATAGGATGAATTTTAATAAATTTATACATCATTACGCACATATATACAATCACAGTTACAAATGTTAATTTAATTAACAATTATTACCCCACATTTTTACTCTGTAAAATCTACAGTCGACTTTAAAATAATACAATCTAATGTACAGTGGTACCATAGACGAAATGGGGCCTAAATAGATGATGGGAGTGCCAAAGCCAAACCTTTCTTTCGCAGGTCGGCAAGTCCCCACCACCCATATCTATCAAATCCACCCAAAAATTCAAATTCTAAGCAAAGATAGAAAAGTACCATGGAATCGAGCAAGGACGACTATAATTCGAATTACATAGTCAAAAAACACGCTATCTTGGTGGGCTAGGGGGGACCTCCACCGCCCTCAGTCCCTCACCCACTAAACTTATTTTGTTTTTCTAATATCTCTTATGACCTTCTTCTATTTTTATTAAAAGTACAAGTAAATTGAGATGATTTTAGGATAGATTATATTTCTAATATTTCTGTAAGAGTTCATATTAATAAAATCATCCCACAAAATACTTTTAAAATATCATATATTAATAATTTGACATTTGATTAGTCTTGTTGATATAACTCTAGTTTAACAAAAATTAAACAATTAATATAAACTTTATAAATTTATACTAACCCTATAATAAATTATAATGACGTTAATACAGTGTGTTATATTATTAGTTTAGACCCAAAATATCCATACTATCAGTTTAATTTCTATTAAAAAATGTATACTTATAAAAACACTCATAATGCTTAACATTTTTTATACTTAATATATAACTTTTTTTAGCAGAAAAAGTATGAGTTTAATTTTTATATACTATAAATATAAAAAGTTTTATACTGTCAATCAATAAAAAATAATATTTAATGTAACTGTTAGAATAATTATTATAGAAGTCGATAAACTTACCATACATGATGAAATGTGATTAAATGATAATATAAAAATATTTTATACTGTCAGTACATATACCTTTTATATATAATTACCAAAAATAAAACTTTATATATTGAACTATTTCAAAATATAACATTAAAATAAATGCATCAATATTAGTGGCTCAATTAAATGCATTATGCATATATGTTTCAATTTCTAATTTTTTTAATACTATTTCCCATTTAACTTTCTTTACCTTTAACTATGCCTTCATCATGTGAATTTTGTATGCTGTTTTTTTCACATAAAAATAAGATATATTTTCTTACCCCTACTATCCACAAATATTAAGTCGTCCTTAAATGTTATGACTTTATTCATCCACTTGTAGATCACTTTAATACACACTTTTTAATCTCATAATATATATAACTTAAGTATTTTAATTTGTTTTAAAATATTTATCATTTTAGAAAATAAGAAAATATTAATGATTTTTGTAATATTTTCATTTATTGATATTTCATCTAAATACTTAAATGGATTCACAATTATATTGTAATTCCTTTTTTCTCTTTTAAAATTAGTTGATGGTCTTAACTTATAAATATAAAAGATGGTCTCTCTCAAAGCCCAGCAAGTAAGCCCATTATCAACAACATTAGCTGTAAATTAGCTTCACCTGACTTTTCTTTTCACTAACCATACCAAACAACGACAATGAAATGCCAACTTTTTAACTTGAGGATAGTCTGAAAAGTAATACAGTTTGATGTGTCAAAATTTCGTCCACAATGCATGAAATATATAGCTGGTGGTGATGATTAGCCACACAAAGTGACTTGTTTGGATGCTACTCGCAGAAGACATTATCATGCTACATTTAGAAACAAGCATAATTATTACACAATAGACTTTGGGAAAAGACTCAATTAGGATTGAAGACTCCTAATCCTCCAAAAAAGCCTTCGGGTGGAGTTAATAAATTATTATATTCAAAACAGCCTGTAATGCGTGGGGTTAATCAAGCCATCTCCACAAAAAAAGGATCAATGTCCAACATTTGAAACAAGCACGTGTGAGGAGGACCTCTTGATAATTAATTGCAATTGTGTTGACACAGTTTCACCTGCTTGCAGGGGTAGTAGTATTTAAAATTTAAACGACATCACGCGAAGCAACTAAAACATATTGGTTGTAGCAGCCATGATTGCAACCGTTTTGACTGCATCAGACTATAACAACTGGGGGGATTATATGGGTATCCACCAAAATATCCTAAATAGGTAAGGTAAATACCCATTTATTGATGATGAGCCTAGGACGGATATTTACCCACAATTTTTAGTACGAATGGGTGCAGATATGGGTATTATAATACTCAACCTATCTCATACCCCCACCTATTATATATGTAATAATTTAATTAAAATATCTTATATATATAATTATATATTTTTTAATTATTAATTTAATTACAAAAACATATTATTGATTATTGAAGATATAAATTAATTATGTGCTTAATAAATTAATTATTTGTGCTTTAAAATTTGTCCATATATGCAACTAATTATCCATAATATGCAACTATTCATTATAGGTAATATAATTATAAGATAATTAGTGTCAACATATCATTTTTGGGTTGGTCTTGGATAGTACTAGCACATGATGTCAAAATTTCTAATGATTATGTTTAAATATTAGAACATTACATTTAAGAATGATTATATTAGATAATTATGTTTCTAATGTTGTGTGGTTAGGACTTATATTTAAATGATTTAAGATTATGTTTGAATGCTTTAATTTATGTTTGGATGATTTAAAGTTATGATTAAATGATTTTAATGTTATGTTTGGATGATTTAAGGTTATGCTTGGCTAATGTAATTAAGAGTGAAATTTCGTTCAGTTGAAGTAAATTTTTTAATTAATATTTTTTATTGATTTATTAACTTTACAGATAAGTAAGGTGTGAGCAGCAGGTGCGGGTATGAGTATATATGTATTTAGCGAGTATAGGAATGAGATTAAAGTTGTTACCCACGTAAGTATAGGGACATATACAATTATTTTTTTCAAACACGGGTATGGAGACAGATATTATAGTACCCTACCTATTACCATTCCTAATAACATCCACAGTTAAAATTTAAATTCAAATTCCTTATATCTTAGAGTGGACTTTACATGTCATTTCAATTAATTTATAATTTATTTTGATTAACTTATAAATTTATTTAATTAAAAATAGAAATGTTTGGTAAATATATTTTTTTTACTAATTTTTAACGTTTTTTCAAATGTTACTTGCGTTTTAGCTTATAGCATATAAATTAATATAGTTTTTTATTTTTACCCTCAATACTTTAATAAAATTCTTCATTTATTGCCTCCATTATTATTACATTATTTATTATAATAAAATTTCTTTTAATACTACACTGTTTAACCTATGTTTTAATCAAATATTTAATCTTTAAATAAAATTTAATAAAAGTACAGAAATAAAAATTATAGTTTTTTTTTTGTCGTCAAGGATATCTTGACCCAAAGTTAAAGGTAAATCTCTCAAAGTGCAAAGATCTATTTAAAGAGTTGATTTTTTCCAACAAATCTCTCTTGAAGATTGAACTCCTAACCACGTGATCTCCCAACACATGCTCAAAAATAAAAATTATAATTATCTAAAAATATACTTTTTGTCTACTAATTAATTTTTAGCTAATCATAATTTTGGAAATTTTTTCGTCAAATGTAAGGAATATTGCAAACTAATGTTGTTACACCTATTAATTAGAGCTGCTGTGAAATAAAGCTATGAAAAAGCACAGATTCAATCTGGCATATCAATCTTAAATTGATTCATTAATCATATCTAATTTTTTTGTAATATGCACAATATTTGGGCATATATAGAATATTCTATTCAATAAATATATTTTATTTAAGGATAATAAAAGCAACAAATATTTTATTTATTTTGATATTGAAAATACAAATTTTGAAGATTGATAATATGAGATAAATTTGAAAACAATCTTTGTAATTTAATGAAATTAAATTATTATTAAATAACGGTAATATGCACAAATTCAATTTATAATTAGACTGAAAAAACTTAAATTGATTCATTAATCATATTTAGATTTGTTGTGATATGCACAATAGTTGGCCATATCCAGAAAATTCTATCTAATAAAGATATTTTATGTAGGGATAATAAAAGGAATAATTATTTTATTTATTTTGATATTGAAAATAAAAATTTTGAACATTGATAATTTGGGGCAAATTTGGAAGCAATCATCGTACAAAATTTGATGAAATCAATATTGAAATTACTGTAATAATCATTTTTTATATTAAATACACATATTGTATATTTTTATTTTCAAACACATTTATCAAACCCTTCATACAAGCATATGGCTCTCTCACGCCAAAAACATCAACTTCAACTACATTAATTGACTTTTTCACAATTCAGCAGTTCTTCAGAGCTGCAATGTAAATTCTCTCCTTTATAACTTCTAAATAAAAGTTATACACAACTAAAATGTTTTCTATCAAAATTTTAATGATCTTAGAAAAATGTAAACTCCAACTTTGAACAATGAATTCAAAATAAAGATTACACAGTATAGATAATACTCTGAAACTACATATGAAACCAAAGACTCACTTTCTACCAAGTAGAAGCTTACATTTCATACCAAAAACACTTTCAAGCAAATAAATGCCTAAAACTTACTTATAGTTAAAGAAACCCCACATATTAAACTAAATAATTATAGCATTAAAAAATCTAAGTTTACTCAAAGTTAGCCATTTAGAAAGACATATTATTGTAATTTGTTTGAAATCTATCTATTGGTGATGTTATTAGGAGATTGAACAAGAATATTTTGTTTCAAGCAAAGCTACTCCTTGTTGCTCATTTTGAGATTGAACCAGAATATTTTGCAAGATAGATTCATCAACTTGACTGGCCCAACCCACAAGATCACCACCTAGTTGATTAGACCAATCCTCACTTCCAATGCGTCCACTAACCCAATCATCAAAGTCACTAAAGTGATTAGACCAGTCCAAAGACTCAACAAGTTGATAAGTTGAATCTAGAGGAACATCATTTTGATTAATAAAATCTACCATCTCATTATTTACTTTGAGTAGCTTCGAAGTTTCAAGTGTGAATTGGCTTTGAAAGTTGTTTCGCAATCAATTGAGTTGGCATGGATGTGAGGAGGTAACTCTTTCCTAAGCCATGTTTGGAATGTAACAAAGCAAGCATCACCCTGTTGCATGTTTTTCAACATGTTAATTCCATGATTAGAAGCTCCACCAACCTAATATATGTTGAATTTGTAAAATCCACCCTCCCATTATTATCATTAAGTAATGGCCCTATAGGAGTAGGGATGATTTGGCTATGAGAGATGTTATGCATGAAATTGAGTTGGCTTGGATGGGAGGAGGAAGCACCTACCTGAGTCATGTTTTGCATGAAGCTGAAGTTGGCTTCACTTTAATGCATGTTTTTCAACCTGTTAATTTTCTTATCACAAGCTCTAATCTTAGAATCCACCTTAGCAATGAAGGCCTTCAATTGCTCCTCTTCTAAGTTATCGAAACTTGGATCCAAAGTTGGATACTTGATCTCTCTATTCCGTTTAAGCACTTTGGAAATCTCAGCCTCAGTCATGTTCTTCCTATTCTCAAAAAAGTCTTGAAGATCAAAGGTCTTGGAAGGTCTCTTATTCTTTTGACGCTCATATTTTTCAATGATGGAGCGTACCACTATGGGGTCTTAGGGCCAAGTCTTTGGTCCAACATCGCCATTGCTAGTCATCATACATAATCAAGTAGGCTTCAACTCCACATATGGTGGAAAATTTAGAGATTTTTTTAATTAGTCCTTTTTTTCTCTACATGAAAGTTGTCTTACGAGATCTCTCATTTGAGTTAAGTTTCAAGGTTATTCTTGCACGACCCATTTTCCACAAAACAACAACATATGTACAAAAGTTGTCAATATATAGAACTTGGTCTATAATATAATTATATAAACAACACAAGATCATTTAGGAATAACAACAACAACAACTAATATTAATCCTTCTTACTGGAATATACATAATAAAATTATAAAAAAGAAGGTATGACCAATACATATTAAATCCAACAATTACATGCAGAAGCAAAAGAGCACACAAATAGACCAATACCAAATAATTCAAGCTTTAAGCTGGGCTTGAAACTCATATGTCATCAATATACATGCTTTCACATTTTAATTTTATGGAAAGAATTAAATTCAAAAATGAAACAATACACGGTCTAAACTAATAAATTAAAGATTAATATAATTACATGTATTATTAAAACTTTCTATGGGATGAACAAAGTGAAAGAAAGAACCTTGAATGCTAGGCCATGGTTCTTCAGTCTCCAAAAATTGACAATTCAAAAAACCAGTTTAATGCGTTTCTTTTTGTTCCTGTTGTCCTGTCCTTTTTCTTGTTTATACCTGACAATTTATAGTCTTAGCTACGCGAATTTTTTATTTTATCTCAATCAAATCTTAAATTATAAGTTTCCAATTAATATATATTATTTTGTTTTAAATTACCACAATAAAATTAGGATTTTATGATTTATTTATTTCCTAAATCTTATTTATTAATGTGCATTTCAATTAAAGGCAACTAATTTTGAATTTCTAATATATTAATCATTGAATGTTTTCGTATTTCTGCATTATTCTATTAAAATCAATCTCCTAAATATTCAATCAAAATAAATAAGGTAACCTGGATCATGTTGGTTTGAGTAAATTCATTAAGCAAAGTCTCAGGTTCAATCTTTGTGGATGGAAAAACTCTAATTGAGAGGAGAGACTCTACTAAAAGTAGTTAGTCAAGTTTTTTAACAGAGATTAGTCATTAGCAAAACTAGAAGAAAATTAGCACATGTAACATGATAAAAAAAAAAGGTTAAATTTACTCTAGTAGAATCCATGTTTAATATTTATTCAAAGCAAAATTAATGGGGCATTAATTGTAATATTTGAATTCAAATTTTTTTTCTCATTTCTTATTTTTTTTAGGCTAATTTGATAGGAATGATAGAATAAGAAAAGATGAGATACAAAAATTAGGGTGAATTCTAAGGTGAGGGGCCAAAAAAGTCCCTCACCCATGTGACATTAAAAGTTACTGTTGGATATATTGCTAAAATAAATGGACGACTAAGATGGAAGGTAATTTTTAACCTTCCATTTATTTTAGCAATATATTCAACGGTTATTTTTAACCCCACATAGGTGATGATCTTGTTTGCCCCCCACCTTAGAACTCACCAAGAGTTAGATAAGAGTACGTTAGAATATGAACATGTTAAACTCTTATGTTATCTAATGTTCGATCTGCACTAGAAAATCTCTTAAATAGTACATATGTTATTTTATCTTATGTTTGAGGTTAATAAGAAAATATCAAATATATGATATAATATATATAAATTAACATATATTACTATTTATTTTGTATATATATATTAACTAGGATGGGATTTGTTGACACTAGTACAAGTCTAAAGACTTAGGCTAGCTAAAAAGTTGAAAAGCTAGCTAGAAATTAAAAAACTAGTTGGTGGCTGAAAGTTAGTAGATAGTAGCTGAAAGTTGTTAAGTTAGCTTATTGAATTATAAGTGTTTGATAAAATTATCTGTTAAAGTAGTTGGTAAATGTAAAATGACAGAAATAAACGTGTTTATGTGATATTTTTATATAAATTTTAATTTTATTTTATTGATAAAAATAATTTTGGTATATTTATAATTTTAGTTTTTTAATTAATTTTAAACTCTTGTAATTTTTTAGATCAATTATTTTAATTATATTTTTTTAGTTTCAATTATTATATTCCTTTTCATATTGTGTATTCTATTTTTAATCTTATATTATATCTTAAAATATTTTCAATCAAGTTTAAAATAAAGAAAAATAACATACACCTAAGTAGACACCATACTTTCATTATGTTAATTAGTATAATGGTTAAAATGCTTTGAAGTATAATGTTAAAAATAATTGAATAAATAATGGAAAAGGTTTAATGGTTAAAATATATAGTGTAATATAAAAAATATTAAAAAATAATAAAAATAAACATATCATTTATCAATTTCAATATTGTGAAGTAAAATGCTAAAAGAATAAAATAAAGAGAAGATAAGATATACACTAACAATGTAAAGTGTTTTTATACTGTCATCCAATCACAGACTATTGTATATGTTAAGTTTGTTGACTTTGATAATAACTATTTTAAAAGTCATACCAAACATGATTTTTAATTGATTGACAATGTAAAAACTTTTACACTAACAATGTATACTCATTAAACTCTAAAATAAATATTGTAAATAGTATAATGGTTAAATTAAATAGTGTAATATAAAAATATCCAAATAATAATAATAATAAATAAAACAAAATAAAATAAACTTATTATCTATCATTATTAATATCTTATATAATAAAAAGGTAAAAATAAGAAAACCATACCTTATATAAAAAAAAGATAAAAATAATAAAACCCTACCTTATAAATGGAAGAAGAGGAAAACAAATATATAATAAAATCATACCTCACATAGAAAAGGGTAAATAGAAAATTTAATAAATATTTTAAGAATAAAAGAGTATAAGAAGTTAAAAGCTAGCATTTTAAAAAATACTATTTTATGTAGCATTTCAAAAAATGTCACAAGCTACTAAAAAATGATTATTTATCAAATACTATTAATAAGGTCAAACATTTTTTTCAACTAGTGAAAAAAGTTCCAAGTCAACTGAAAATAGCATAGATCCTTCTTCTATGGAAGTGGCTTGTTTAACCCCATGTCTAACCTTTGTTAATTAAATTTTTGAATTAACTCCACCTGAAGGATTTGTTTGGAGGATTAGGACTCTCTAATTCTAATTGATTATTTTCCCAGTCTATTGTGTAATAATTATGCTTGACTCCAAATGTAGCATCATAATGCCTTTTGCACGAGCTGCAACCAAACAATCACTTTGTGGCAAATCATCACCGGCTAAATAATTCATGCATTGTGGACGAAATTTTGCCACATCAAAATGTATTTTTTCTTAGACTATCATGAAGTTAAAAAAGTTGGCGTTTCATTGTAGTAGTTTGGTACGGTGAGTGAAAAGAAAATTCGTGTGAAGCTAATTTACAGGCAGTGTGGTTGATAACGGGCTTACTTGCTGGGCTTTGAGAGACGCCATCTTTTACATTTCATAGAGATAACGTGTGCATGGAGACATGGAGCAGTTTATTCTAATCGGGGATTCTACGAGGATAATCATGCTACACCTTAATTTCTTTTCTTTCTTTGTTTATTCTAATCATTATTTTTTTGCCCACCTTTTTTTTTTTAATTTATATCTGTGTACCTACAATTTGGGAAAGTTTGCTTTTTACTATTCCTTTTTTTTATTTTGAGGAGTTTGCTTTTCACTATTCACTTTGCTCCTTATTAATATTTTTCACACATTTTTTAATAAATATTTTACTTTGTATTATAGATATAGGTTTATCTTTATATTGTCTCGAGTTATAAATATATTACGTTTATCTTTAGTATAACTAAATATAGGGCCAAAATAAATTTGTGATTATAATTACAGATATAATACTTTTATTATTATTAAATTATAATATATAAAACTGACTAATAATTTTTAAACGATATAATCTTATTCATATTAATAATATAATGCATGTTAATTAACTAGTGCAAATTAATATAAACCACTGGAGTCGGCTTAGTAATGGGAGGGATTTGGATAAATTACATGGAGTCTTAGATTCAAATCTTATTGCCACTATTGTTTAAAAAAAAAAAGTCATACAAATTAATTGAGAATGTTTATTTTCTGCTGTTCAATTTACTCTTCATTGATTTTTCCTACATACTTTTACTAATAAAAAACATTACTTTGAGTTATAAATATAGGTTTACTTTTATATTGTCTACATGTATAGATTATAAATATATTAAATTTACCTATCGTTAAAGTTATATATAGACTGAAAATAGATTACAGCCGTTGTTATAAATTTAATATTTTTACCGTTAAATCATTAAATGAAAAACTAACTATTTTTTAAAGAATATAATCTTATTTATATGAATAAGATAAAAATTCTAATTAATCCGTACATTGCGCAGCTAAAAAAATAATAAATTTTTTTTGGTCAACTATTTTTTTTTTCTACTCTCGATCTTGTTTCACTGAGTCTTCTTTGGGTTAGGGCCCATGTTCCTCTCAATGTATTACACTCCACTAGTGGCCCAAAATTATCAACGCGGGCAACATAAGAGATACACGTGGACCTGACCTTAAAAAAAGACATACATGTAGCGTTAACCAAAGCTGGCATCTCAATTCTTGGGGAGCCTCATATATATGTCGCTGTTCATATTTTAAATTGAAAGGCGCTTCGATGGATCACCGGCATTCCTGGTCTATATGGTAATTGTCGGAAGACAATTTCATAAGGGACTGGGTTCAAATGCTGGTAAGGTCATAAAAAGAAAAAAAAAAAAAAGACCTCTGAATGAGGTATTCTATAATACCTCTCTTTTACTTTCATGTTATTTTCCATGTCATCAGTAATATTATTTTTGTTCATAGAAAATATTAAATAACTTTTCTTTATTGAATGTTTTTAAATTTTTATTTAATTGCTTAAAGATATCTGTCATAAATATCTAAATATTCTTCCTTTAATTGGCAAGGGTATAATATTATTAATATAAAATTTTATACACGAGATAATTTACATCATATGTAAGTTTAAGCCAAGCAATTAATGTTTGGGGTTAGAATACGTGAAAAACATTACTAGAAAATGCCAATTTTAATACTCCAAACAAAGATATCTGTGTAAAAACTGTTAGACTTTAGAATAAATATTTTAAATTTTGTTACAGAATTATGCATAATATAGCATGTTCTAATCTGTAATTATTATTGGAAACAAACTATTATGAAATATTTTAAGAATTTAATGGTCATGTACTCTCTGTATAAAAAATTTTACACTGTCAACCAATTAGAAATCACTGTTGGTATTACTTTTAAGGTAGCTATTATAAAAGTTAACAAACTTACCATACACGGTAGTTTGTGATTAGATGATAGTATAAAACTATTTTACACTATCAGTGCATAACCTATTTTCTCATATTTTAAATTCAACTATATGTTTTAAAAAAAATATTTTTAATTATTATATTTCATAACATATATCTTAAAATAACCAAATTAAAAACCAGTATAAACATTAGCATAGATTTTAATTTATTGCTTATATCGACATATAAATAAATAGATTTATATATATAATTTAATTATTATATTTATTGAATATAATATATTGTTATATTTAATAATATTATACTTATTAAATTTAAACAAATTAATATATATATATAATATAACTTTTATATGAATTATATGTACTTCAAATCTATTATTAAATTAAAAATAATTGTTATAAAATTTAATGCCTATATAAACATATATTAAAACATCAATTGAACCATTTTTTATTTTAATTATTGTTTAAAAAACATATCTTAAAATAGAAAATTTAAAATTTACATATATTCAAAATCTATTATTAAATAAATAATAACTGGTACAAGATTTAATGGCTATATAAATGTTTAGATAACTATGTTATAAGTGTGAAGTATCTACACCTTACTTAAAAAATTCAAATCCAATACCCCTTGTACCAACGACATGTTCGTATGCGCTGAACATATGTTAAAAACTATACATATAAAATAGTGGAAAAAAAATCGGGGGAGGGTGCATGGCCCCTCTTGGGAACACATAGCTCTGCCCCTAAATCCATCGATGGCAAAAATAGAGATGCTGCCAGCTCAAGAGATTCCTCTGGCGTCAAACAAAGTCAAGATTTCTTAGTGATTCTCATTAGATTTTAATGTTTTGTATTTAATGATAAAAAATGCTCGTACTCCACACCTGCTTCCCTAGCCCGTTTGGCAATTGTTGCTCAACAATTCCAAAACGATTCAGGATCGAATGCTAGCGGAGGGGGGTGGTGGTGGTGGTAGAAGGTGGTGATGGAATTAAGATAAAAAAAATGAGGTATTATATAATACCTCTCTTTTGAGTTACAATTTTTTCTCTTCTGGACAGAGATTCTAATGCTTCTTGTAAGAATAAATTTTTTGGACGAGAATAATGTTATATTTTTCAAGAAGATTTTTTAATCTTCTTATTACACTATAAAGAAAATATTAAGTTAAAAACAAATATATTTAATATATTAAAAAGTTAAAAATATTTAACACTTTTATTTAATATTTAAGAGGATTGGGAGAAACATATGAGTGCAGATGTTATAATTATTCTTTAGTCATACTAAATATTACTTTATTATGTATTTTTAAAATTTAAATAAATGGCTTAATTGCACTTTTAATTCTTAGGTATTGAAATTGTGTAATTTTGGTTCCTAAATATTACAATTGTGCGATTTTGGTCTTCTAAATTTTAATTGTGCAAATTAGGTCTCCTAAGTATTGTAATTGTACGATTTTGGACTCTCCGTTAATTTTCTATTAAATATTTAACAGATTTTGCTGATATGACACTTACTCTGACATTTTGTCAGAGTGGAGGGTGGAGGGTTTGATTCCTATCTCCTACATTTTGACCATTTTTCTCCTATTTTCACATGCAACATCGTTGACATGTCAACGTCTACACTAAAAGAGCAAGAATCGCACAAGAAGGGGGATTGAATTGTGCGATTAAAAAATTGTTTTGCAATTTAAAACCAAGTTCGTAAGCGTTTTAACCAAAAGATAGGGAAGAACAAGAACACAAAGAATTTATACTGGTTCACTCAACCTTGAGTTACGTCCAGTCCTTTCACCTAAAAGGTATATACTATCCAACCTTAGGTTACAAGTATTCTTTACGGGCTCTTCAGGCTTTACAACGCAGTCACCCTAGATTGCTTTAACAACCCACATATTCTTTTTCACTAAGCCTCTCCAGGCTTTCACAACAAATACAGTTGATTACAAAGAAGGACGACTCACAAAGTGAGGATGTAAAAGATTAAGCTCACTACAGAATTGTTTCTAAGAGTTTTCACTATTGTCCAATGAACACAAGGAAACAATGTGGTCTTTTCAAAAGAGTTTCAAATATCGTATATTCTTTTGACTTTATCCATTCTCGTTGTTCACTTCTTTTCGCTCTTCTTTCTTGGTAAATATATAGTTTTCAGCGAAAAAGAGCTGTTGAAGATGACTTAGCTTCAGTCTTCAAGAGAGAGGCACACGAATCGAGCTTTCAGACAGGTCAGAAAAGGTAACTTCTGAACTTGCACCAAAATGGAAGGTGCAGGATTGTGTTGACGGTTTGCTTTTCTGAACAATTTTCATTTGGTTTGGCAGCTTGAAAAGTTGACTTCCTTTTTCTAAATAGCTGCGCTTTTGCACTAGAAAGTTTTTGTCTATCATTTAATGCTTGAAATATTTTGAACGTTAGATCTTAAAAAGGTAAGGCATTAGTCTCGAAAAAATAATATATATAAAACGTATAGATTGGACGAATATTTTTAAAAAAATACTTAGCCGTTTAAGAGCTTTCGTTTGGACGCGTCTAGTATAAGTGTCTAATGCTTAAGACACATAGTCCACGAATGAGACTTTACTCTTGGACAATCATCATATATAAGCTTTGGACGCTCGATGAGATTGGCATGTTGGACGCCATGAGTTTGGATGTTGTAAAACTCGTTAATTCACACAGAGACTTAAACTTTAATAAGTTTGTTATCTTTAAAACTTTGAGGGATTAGACGTTTCAACGTCTTTGGTTCCAACATACACCAGTCACCACATTAGCACAACGTCATTTG
Organism: Spatholobus suberectus; assembly: GCA_004329165.1. NCBI lineage: Eukaryota > Viridiplantae > Streptophyta > Magnoliopsida > Fabales > Fabaceae > Spatholobus > Spatholobus suberectus. The sequence continues at coordinate 85,048,977 of CM014732.1, forward strand.
CCATGTTAGCCATCAACACCATATCATCTATCATGTTAGTTGTCAATGTCACATTGGAAAAATTCATTAAATATTTAACAAAAACTTGCAAAGGGACCAAAATCGCACAATTGCGATACTTGGAGACCCAATTTGAGCAATTAAAATTTGGAAGACCAAAATCGCACAATTGCGATACTTGGGAGACTTAATTCGCGCAATTGAAAGTTAGGAGATCAAAATTGTACAATTGCAATACCTAGAAGACCAAGAGTACAATTAGGTCTAAATAAATTAAATGCTTGATTTTAATTTAATTACTTGAAGAAAATTGGCACTAAATATCTAAACATTTTCTCAATCATAGTATTACTAATAACAACTCTCATGCACAAAGGATAAGTATGGAAAAACCTTGTAAAGGGTAGACATAAGCAAGGGAGATAATTTTTTTTTAAGTTTGTTAATAAACTATAGTTTGAGTGCAATTTGATAATTTAAGTTAGAATTTATTAAATTATTTGTTTAAGATAAATTGAATACATTAATACACGTGGGTGTTAACATTCTAGTTCTCTAAAAAGATTTCACTTCTTATTTTGAATTAAAATTATATATATATATATATATATATATATATATATATATAATTTTTAGTAAATTTATTCTATTTAGTAAATTTTTATACAAATTAGAATTTATTAGTCTAACCTTTAAATTGAAAGTTCTTGCTGATATATTAAGTCTACATTTTTTTATGAAATTTAAAAACTATTTGATATTTTATTAAATAAATTTAATTTAACGTATAATATATGTTTTGAGAATATAAGTAAATGTTGGAAATAAGATTAGATAAATACAAAAATTTAGTGCACATAATTATTGTATTAATATTAAAATATTCAATGATTAGATTAATAAAATTTAATTTATACAAATAATTATTGAAGGAAGTAATATGATTAAGAATTACTCTTAAAATAACTTAATCTCACCTAGAGTAACATTTTGTTATAGTCAATGAGATGAGAGCTAAAACTCTACATTAGACACCAAGTGAGCAGCCCAACACCTTTGCATCAAAAGCTCAACATAAAATACTTATTATTTAGCCAAGTGTTATGATTAAATCAATAATATTCATTAATATATTTAATAACTAAAGTGTAAACTTGTGCGATGCACGGGAAAATTATTAATTTTTTTTATATGTATAAAAATTTATATTTACAATTTTTGTTAATTTCTTATTTTGATGAAAAAAGATCTTAAATAAATTAAAATTTTCATACTAAGAAAATTAATTAACTATATTATGATAGAAGAATAATATATCAATTAGATATAAACTTATTCATTGATTAATAAGAAAAAATAGAGGATAACTTAATGTGTTTATTTTTCATTATAACTATAAATTTGAATTTTAAGTTTTTTTTATGATGCTACAAATATTTTCCCATTTAAGAAATTCTACAGAATTTCTCCTTTGAAGTGTGAAAGTCTTTATAACATATTTTAAAAATTTTAAAATTCAAGAAAACATTTATAATATTTTTTAAATAATTAAAATTAATCAATTTAAATTACTAATTTAATCTTCAAATATTACTAGTTTCAACAAACATTTATAACATTTTTACAAATTTAAATTTCAAGAAAACATTTATAACAACTTTTAAATAATTAGAATTAGTAAATTTAAATCTAATTATTCAATCTCAAATATTTCCAATTTCAATAAAACATATATAACATTTTTTAAAACTTTAAAATTTGAAAGAAAGAATTTATGACTAATTTTAAATAAATAAAATTAATAAATTTTAATCCTAATTGTTTCCAATTTTAGGAAAAAAATTATAATATTTTTTTAAAATTAAAAATTTTAAGAAAGCATTAATCACAGTTGTTAAATTATTAAAATTAGTATATTTGAATTTAATTATTTAATCTTAACTATTTTTGGTTTCAAGAAAATTTTTATGAAATTTTATAAAACTTTAAAATTTCAAAAAAAACATTTATAATAATTTTAAGTAATTGAAATTAGTATATTTGAATTTAATTATTTTACCTCAATTATTCTTAACTTTTAAAAGTTTAAAATTTTTAGAAAGAACTCAATTTTTTTAAGAAAGTATTTATAATAATTTTTAAACAACTAAAATCAGTACAATTGAAATTCTTAATTAGGGGAGGGTGGGGTGAAATATACATCAAGCTATATAATCCAACATTTACTTTTGTTAAGTGTGCCTTTCTAGATTGGATGTTTAATTTTTAACATCAAAATATCAAAAAATTTCACTGTTTCAAGTTAGATCATTATATTAATCTATCTATTATAGAAAATGAATTCTTTCTTTCTTTCCTTTTTTCAACTACGATTTAGCTTATTGTATATCTTAAACAAAAAATGTGTAGGTTATTGATCATAGTATATTTGGGTCATTCATAGGCCAAGAAATTTGTTGATCTTAGCCTACGAATGACTCAAATATACTATGATTAATAACCTGCACATTTTTTGTTTAAGATATACGATAAGCTAAATCGTAGTTGAAAGAAGGAAAGAAAGAAAGAATTCATTTTCTATAATAATCAACAATTTTATAACGATTCAGGTTCGAATTCATTTTTCCGCAATAATCAACAATTCTATAACAATTTAAGATATCCACCAGCTTTCCTAGTCGGTATAGCAATTGTTGCTCAACAATTCTTTAACGATTCAGGTTCGAATGCTGGTAGCTGATGCTGCTGCAGTTGAAAATAAACGAGGTATTATATAGTACTCTTTTTCGCTTTCATATCAGTAACATTTTTTTCTTGTGCACAGGGATTCTAATGCCTCTAACAAGAATAAATGCTTTGGTCCAGAAAAATGTTATATTCTTCAAGAAGATTTTCCTTTTAATCTTCTTATTGCATTATACAGAAAATATTAAACAAAAATAAATATATCTATTATCTTAAAAACATAATAATATTTAATATTTGAGAGAATTAGGAGAAAAATATGGTGGTAAAATTTATAATTATTCTCCAGTCATACTAAATATTAGTTCATTAAATATTTTTAAAATTTTAAATAAATTAAATTTTTGACTTAATTAGAAGTCCTATCTTGTTATTTGAGTTCTATATTTTTGGCTTCATCAATTTAGGGACACTTGCATTTCTTCTCAAAATTCTTATAAAAAACGTATAATCCATAGAAAATTACATTTTGATAAAAATGTTAGTGATAAGATCATATATTCAACTAAGGATTATTTTCATATTGAATATTTTCTATACATAGTAGATCAATTCATTTCTTTTATTGATGTTCGATTTGAACTATTTTTACAATATAAAATTATTTTTTATTTTTTATTTGAATCCAAAAGATTGAACACTTTAGGTGAGAATGAATTAAAAAAAAATATTGTATTGGTTTTGATTTTTTTTTTAAAATTTAGTGAGCATTCTGTTATTGATTTTCATAATTGAAAGTGTGAAGAGAAGTATTAAACAAAGAAATTAATATTTCAATAGAAGTATTAAACTATGTAAATAGATTCTTTTCCAATGCATTATTTGTAGAATATTATTAACAATACATGTAATAGTTATTACTGCCAAAGAGATTTTTCAAAATTAAAATTATTTAAATCATATCTAAGATCAACAATTTTACAATGGATTAGTCATGTTATTTATTGAGATTGAAATGTTTGAATTACTTAATTATAAAACATCGATAAATAATTTTATAACTCAAAAAGCTTAAAAAATTAATATAAAAATAAATAATAAATATTATATCAAGTCTCTCCACATGCCCTATTTCCTTTGATATTGTTTATTATGCAATTTATTCGTTACAATTTAAATATATATATATATATATATATATATATAAAAGAAGAAATAAGTTGACCATTGGTGTGTACTGAGAGAATATATCTAAATATGCAGAGTAGTAAATTGCAAGAGATATACCCCATTTATGAATCCCATTGTTCAGCTAAAAATCTAGTGGTTGGTTGAAGCCAACTGAGCTAGACAGCTATTCTTAATTAACCAGTTAGCTTCTTACGGAATGTTAACTGTACATGAACAAGACTAGACGCGGTGGTTGGGTTGGCCGCATTACATATGCGTCTGTCTGCATGCACATTGGCAGATCATGCAGTCTTGTGTTTTTCTCTGCACCGTCCACAGCCGGAAATACTCTCTTGAATTGTTGTACTTGGGTCAACAATTTGACTAAGAACATCGATCAAATTCAAAGGTGCCTCAGCCTAGCTAAAATAATCAATCAGTGTTCCGTCCACTGACTCTACTGAATAGTTAATTTTTGTCAAATATTTCATGTGGCTGGCCGGGTTATTATACTAGCTAGTACTGGAAAGGAGAAGAGACCCATCTTAAGATTCTTAACTCAGCCCGTATCGTGTGATTCGTATCTGACCTAGCTGTGGAGAGAATGAATGAATAATACGTAATGTGACAATTAATAGGTAGCTAGCTAGCTAGCTAGCTAGGACTTGTTTTAAATTTTGAATATATATATATGTACACACAGACAGGGCAGTGCAGTACATCGCTTTGAACTTTTGACCGATCTACATAGATAGATTAGATTCTCTTGCAGAGTGACATTGTCGAATTGTTTGGTAGAAAGAAGGGAAAGGTGCTTTGGGTTTGGGCAACCTATTGCAGCACTTGCCTTGTTTGGTACTTGAACCTCTTACGAGCTATAGAGAGAGAAAACAAGTCCTAGCTTCAACCGTAACTTTTGCCTTTTGTACCCAACTAGGTTTGATTGACACCACCCGGATCGATATCTGATTGACATCTCATGTTGATAGAGATGAAAATCCTAGTTTCTGTGTATCAGACTGGATTTAATTCCTAAACGGAACTACACATGTCATATCTTGTATTTCAAATTTATTTGTATTGTTTAAATTCGAATATGTATTCTCTTTTTGGTCAAATTTTACAAACTAGATTCGAAATTTCGAATGTAGGCTTTATTTTTTGGTACGCGAAAGGAAATCATTGGTGCATGAAGTTCGTTTCTTGTTTGGTTGTCTTCCACTCTAATTAACGAGCCTCACTATATATTTGTATAAATTCTGGTAAAACTTAAAAGAAGGGAAACTTCTCTTCTTTTTATTTGATGATATTAAACAAGAAAAAGTTATGATTCTTTCTACTTCTCCTTTCATTTTTTTTTTCTTTCGTATGTGTTTTTTCGTTAATCTTCCTCACGAAAATGGTAAAAAGTATAAAAATTACTTTTACTTTACTAAAGTTACATTTATGTATTGAAAAGTAATGTATTTAAAATAGTTTTTATTCCAACCCACTCTTAAATAGTTATGCGTAATTGGTTTGCTGAACTGTTGGTTGAAATTAAATTTGTCTTACACCAAGTCACAAAAATGAGGTTATTCTTCAAACAAAACTGAGATTTTTCTTTCTTTTTTGTATAATTAAGTGTATTTCATAGTCCAACTGAATTTAATTTAATTTAAAAAAACCAAAAAAATAGACCAACTGAATTTCTTGTCCAAGTTAAAAAAAATTACCAATCCTTTATTCTCTTTCTACATATATAACCAATTAAAACAAGAAAAAGAGATTATTAACCCTTTGTTGTCGTATATTTCCACTTGCATTTTTTTTTTCATTCAACACCAGTAACCACTGCCTTGATTCTTAATGGGATTAGGATCTCCAATAAAAGGTTATTAAATAGTGGTTAGTTACCTGATTAAGGAATTATTAAATAAAAAGTTTTTATTAAACATTACATTAAAAATGTATTGAAAATCACAGTAACAATACATTAATAATATTTTTCAATAAAAAAAATCTTCACTTCTAATTCTTTATTTAGTACCCTTAAAATAGTGGTTAGTATATTTTTTTTTTTTAAAAAAAACTACATAGGTTGCAGTTTTAAATTTAATGGTTAAAAGTTGATGAATAAATTATATTATATCATCAATTTTGCTTTGTTCAATACAATGTTTATCATGCTTAAGATTTATTGCCGTTTTGTTCCATCCATTTCCTTCTCAACCCTTTTCATTCCATTTCTCAGTCTCTAGCTAAAATACAAAGACGACATAATTTCTACAAATAGTAAAAATCGAAACACCACCAACTGTCAATAGATCTGATCCACTTTAGTTAAAAAAGTGAACAGGCTCACAGCGAAGCATACCGTAAGGAAGAGCATGATGGCACTACGTACACTAGAGAATCCAAAAAGCCAGAGGCGGTGATCCCTTTTTTCTATACCCTACACAACCAAGTACAAAAAGCTGGGTATCGCTTGGTTTGTCTAAAACCAGAAAGACGTGCCCTTAAGCCTTACGAAACCAGAAAGGAACACAAAGTAAAATAGCAAAATAAATAAATAAAATATATCCTACAATATATTTTATCATCATTTCATTTGCTTTATTAATTCTGCACCGGGTACCTAACTCCTGCTGCCAAAGCACGTTGCTGCTCAATCTGCTCATTACCAAATAATGAACATTAGGTCTCATAAATTGACTCCTATGTGTCTTTCATAATATATAATAATAATTTGATATTGATAACCAGCTCTTAGAGAATCGATTAAGGAAAAAATATAGAATATTTTTATCAAAAGAATTATTATATAAAATTATTTAAAATTTGTGTTTTAAAGTAATTATTATTACTGAAAATACTTAAGATACGTATTTAATGTTCTTTACTTAGTATCTTTACTATGCTGGTCAGCAAAATCAATAGGAATAATTAATAAAACTCGGAATATAGACAGGTAATTTAATTTGCTACAGTGCAACTTTACTTGGAATAATTCGTGCAATTTGTTCTTGAGATAGCAATATTCATGCTCCAGCATCTCCAACGCCCGCAAGCAACTGCAATCGGGTAAAGATTAAACAATAGCGGTTAGTTAGAACTTGGCAATAACAATTACCATATAGAAACAAAATACATAAAGACAATGCTACTAAAATAATAATATTTTTGTACTACTACTATTGGTCATCCAAACTCAGATAAGTCACTAGAAAATTTTGAGATATGATGACGATTGAAGCGACTATTATTATAAACATAGAATTGTATTATACATTCCCAAATATTAGAGCGTGGGAAATAAACAGTACAAAAAGGAATATTGCAATAAAATAATGGATAAAGCATGAAATGATTAGGACAAATAGAAAAAGGGTAATGGCGTCGGAGGGTTAGGTAGTAAAAAATGATGCACGAATTTAGAGGGAGTAGTAATAGTTTGGCAATTGGCACCCACCCAGCACGGTTATTCTGTTCAGTAGCAGTACGAAAGGCAACGCAGACGTTTCTAACTCTCTTGGCGCCAATACTGGAGCTGCTACCCATGAACTGATTCAAATGGATCCCCATTTTCTTATAGTCCGAAAACTCCCTCCCCATCCTGCAAGTAATTACTAATATTATCATTACTCCTATCATTCATTACATATATCATCAGTCAAACCAAATCCACCATGCATCATTAATTAATTGGTCACACCACACCCCCCACAAGTTACAAAATAGTATAGTAGTAACGTAACACAATAAATAAATATATATATATATATATATATATATATATATACATCTGAGAAATATACTATATGGTGAAGAGCATTGAAAACTCAAATTAATAGTAAAAGAAAATATAGTACAGCAAAGCTCTGAGATTCCTGAGAAGCTTTTCGGATTCGTGGAAATAAATGTTGACAACCTCGGAGACGAAGTTTGGGGAGGTCTCATCCTGCAGCTGCTGAAGCTGCAAGAATTGCTCATCCAACACTCCCTGACCAAACAAAAATAAATAAAACATACATGATGTTTTGATAATTACTACTATATATAATATGTGTGTGTGTGTGTGGTATAACATGAGAAAGAAGAATTTATATTGCAGAGTGTGGTACCTGGTGGAAGAGAAAGGCGAGGAGGCGGTTCATGTCGGCCCACAAGAGGTCCGCACCCAAACCAAGCATCCACAGAGGGAGACCCGTTTTGGCTGACTCAACTCAACCACTTCACTTAATTGATCAAAGTTTGAGACTGGCCCGTAATGGAGCACCCTGCACTCTCTGTGTGGATGCTAACTGAAACTCCTCAACTTTCTTTCTTCTTTTCTTTTGGGCCGTTATAGGCTTTTGTCTTCCACCTCCTTCCGATTCTTGTACCGATAATACGTTTGCTTGCCACTATTTATAGCCTTGGACCACATTAATTCTTCTTCTTCTTCAACTAATTCACTTCCGTTCTTTATTCCTAAGCTTAAGTTAAAATATAGATTTATTAAATTAAACGTATAACTTTAATGCTTCTATTTTAAAAATATTTAAAATAAAATAAAACTTATTAATTAATATTTTTTCAAATAATTAAAATGAATAATAATATTATTTTTAATCTTTTGACTTATACTCTTCCAACACAATTGAATGCCTCATTAATTTAAATTAACCTTTCAGAAAAAAAAAAAACCCTTAAAATTTTCAATTGTTTTGTGTATGAAATTCATAAAATCTTCCTGAGAATGATTTAATTTTACTATATAAAGAAAATTAATTATTGTTACGTTATTCTGAAAATCAAATTAATTGTCTGAAAATATGGTAACAAAAACAACTTTATTAAAATCTACAACAGCAAATGAACCTGCAAAAGCTAGGGCGTGCAGGGGTTTTGGTTATCGAGGTGAATGTGTGTTATCTCCCGGACCAGCGCAGACGAAGTGGAAGTGTTGGGAGTGGAGGTATGGTACCAACCTGCTGTTCCTGTTCCCGGTCACTTGGCATGCACCTGTCTTCTGCAGGTTACCGCGCCGTTTCAGCCTCTCTTCCACCCGACACCACCTGCAGCCGGTAACCTGTCAGTCACCACCACTCCTCTCCTGCTACCATCCCCCTCCCCTCTTAAACAATAAAATTCCTATATTTATAAAATATTTACACACCTCATCATTTTTCGCATAAAATACGATATTTACACATTTCATATAGTAGTAACGCAGGTCAATTTTATACAGTTTTAATTAGTGTATATAGTTATTCAATTTTGCATAATAATATGTAGTTGTTCATTTATTGAAAAAATAATTATAAATATATGTTTAATTATTTGGCATGACATGATATAGCGTTGAAAGTTCAAACCCATGCAGTTTCCCAAAAGATGTCTGTCCGTGCCTTTTTTGTGGTATTTGTGGTGGTGACAAAGGATGCTCAACCTCTATGAACATGATTCACCTTTCTCATGTTTCTGTTTGAAACCTTTTTTCCACTTTCCCGAGGAAAAGAGGGTGAGGTAAAAAAAAAAAAAACGCTTGGTAGCTCCAGCCAGCTAGGTCAGTGACCGTGATGGTGCATCGAAATCAGGGCTGAGACTGAGAGCAGAGGCAAGGTAGCGCCCGTTGAACAAGGCTGGCATCCATTCGAGTACAGGTGGGTGGGGGTGGTGAAAAGTTTAGACCATGCTGGACACGTGGTGGGTTATGGCTAACTTGGGTTTTTGTCTGTTTGTACCTAACGCGCAAGTGCACCCAAAGAGGTTTGGCATAATGAAAGCGTGCTAAGTCCGTAAGGCAAAAGAGTTTGTACAAGAATTCTCTTAAGTGGAAGGTCTCTAGCTCGATTTCTTGCAAAAACCATTTTCTTAAAGAGGGAATTTACTCATGTCACTCTAACTTCCGGGACTGTAAAGTTCTCCCTCTACAGTTTCTTATAACCTAAAAAGAACCTAACGCGCAAGTGCAATTTTGAATGATGAGAAGATTTTTCTATAGGATTGCCATTCGTGATCAAAATTACAAAAAATAAAAATCCGAATTGCATATGTTAACAAGGAAAGTTCAAAGTTGCAATGACACATTTTTTGCGGTTCGTTTTAAAGTCCATTTGTTCATATTTGAGCAAATCAGTATAGTGTAGGAGACTTTGAGTATATGCTTACTGAGGTGTTTTCTGGATGGAAAAGAAAGGAAAATTGGGAGAGGGTTGCACTCATTCTACGTTTGTAATGTACGGAATTAAGAAAAAGAACTAGATAGATGTATTTTTTGTGGGTTTATTTTTGCATTGTATCTTTATTGGGAAGATTATTGCAGGGAAATTAAATGAAATGGCTCTTGTGGTTTCAATTCTTTTTTCTTCCTTTATTCATTGTATAAAATTTTTAAATGCAACATTGTTATTAAATTAAAAATAATAAAATTTTTTGATGTTTATTTATATATATTTTATTTTATTATTAAATCATAAAAAGGAGAAAAGTTGCCTTTCTTTTTAGTTAAATAATACCAAAGAAGCAAATGATAATTCCTTCCAATATTACCGGTGGAACCATCAACCGCATATGCAACTGTAACAACTTCAAAAAATATATATACAAGTAAATCATATGATTCCATGAATATATATATAATAAAATTATATAATATTCTTTTTTTCTTTATCTCTCTTGCTCATCCTATTCTAAATACTTTTTCTTTTCGCTATTTTTCTTTTATTTATATAAATTGTTATAAATATTGTATAAATATAATTTCTCTAATTTTATATAAATAAAAAATTATTACATAAATCAAGGTATATACGGTAACAAATTTGTTTATACATTTCTCTTTCTTTAAATATTATTTTATATACTTTAATATGTCTATCTGCACTCACACATGCAACCGTTAAATATGCACTTTAACAGTACAGAAGTTTAAAATGCACAGCCCAATCTAGGTTATGGGTTTACGCATACTTTATCTTAAATTAGTTTTATGAATCAAAATGAGCATGTTAATTTTTTATAATAGTCTCGAAATGCTTGTTCAAGGCATGCTTTGTACTGACGTAAGCACATTGATTAATCCACAAAAAAATAAGATTCTTTTTTAGCAATGATATAAATTCTGACTCCCGATAAACAAACCTCCAGTTCAAAAATGACACGAATTGAGGTAGATGTTAAAAATTAAAATAGGAAAAAAAAAAGGAAAGGTAGAAAAAGAAAATAATAAATGTAATAAGTGATATAATAAAAAAATAGAAAAAAATGAGATGAGATAAGTGAGTATAATTTTTCACATTCTATTAATATCATTTTTTTTTTCTATTATGTTATATCACTTATCATGCATACACTTTTTTTTTATAATTTTATTTCTTTCTCTAGATATTAAATAGCGTTGGAGTGTCATTATTATTTTCCATTTATTTTTCTTTGACCATCCGTTTGATAGATAGGTTTATTCTTTTATTATGGTATAATAAGATAATAAACAAACGATTAATTTCTGGTATTTTTGCTCAAAAAATAATAATTCATGCTCACGTATATAATCAATATAACAAATTTTAATAAAATGATCTTTTATCCAATTGCAAACTACGGTTAAATCAAGGAAATACGGTGACGTATCAAATAAAAAATACCTGATAAATTAACCCAAACCTTTCAATTTTTTATGAACGATTAAACTAAAATTTACACATACATGAAGTATTAACAGAGATCTTAGATGAATTAACCTTCACAATTTAATTTTACATTAATAATTATTAGATTTTACACAAAAAGCATATTGAGCAAGAATTAAGAAGAAATAATTTAACCATTTAAGATCGAATCGTTAAAATAAAATAATTTCTTTCTCGCTCCCCTCCCCCTCCGTTATATAGCTTTTGAATACCAAGCTTAAAGGTACCTTCTCATATAATTTGTTCTACTAGAGATGTGTTATTTATACAACAATTTATAGAATAAAATTTATATACAGTTCTATATGTGCTATTAGTGTTACTTTCTAATCAAAATTAGAGTTTCACTTTAGTAATAAATGATTTCATTAAATGTCAATATGAATTATTGAAGTGAAACTCCAATTTTAATCAAAAAATAACACCATGCAGCAACATTTATAGAACTATATCTAAGTTTTGTCTTAATTTATATAACAATATTTTCTGTGTCTATGTTTTTATCACATTATTTATTACATCTCGTATTTCTCTTTCTTTTCTCTCTTTTTGTCTCTTAACTGTATAATTTGTTATACAGTTTGTTATAAATAACATTTCTCACTGTACTATACATGGGTCACCGTATGTACTATTTATTTTAGTGCGAATGTCTAAATGGAAGCATGCTTTGTGTTAACGTAACCAGCTGCAGATTAAACAAACTAAAATTAGTTTACAGGAAATACTTCTGAAGGCGATCATATCAATGTTTCAATTAAACTAATTAAGCATAGTCCATAATCGTGCATTTTGCTCTCCCGTGCTATGAGCAGGCTATTATTCAATTCCTGCAAACAATGCCTTTGGTCTGTCTTCATATGATTATTATTTCATTTCCTTTATGGCTTCGAAATTCCAAATGACATGAACAGCAGAATTCTCCTGTTCGTGTTCCATAGAAGCCAAAAGTTGAAATCATGCTGTTCTTTTATTCGGTTCATTTTCATATAATTGACACAACTATGAGGTCATTAAGGTATGGTGATTATGTTATAAAGGTAATGAAGAAAAATTGGTGGCTTCAATGCTCGAGGTTGTTACGGTTATTCTTGCTTTTTGAATAATAACTACCCTCCTCTTTTTAATGAATCCGAGAACTTAGAGTATCAGCCACATTCCAAAAACAATAATTAATAACGTATAATATACTACTTCAAGTTCTTTATATAAATAATAAATAAGGGTATTTTTTTATCCTAATTATAAACAACATAGAATATATTAATTGTTATCTTCCTTTTATAATTTTAATTTATTATAAAGTCTGTTAATGAGATATTCACTCATTTTTTATGCAAGTGGATGATTCATTGGCATATTAACAATAAAAATTATACTCATTAGTGGAAAAAATTATTTCTTAAATTATGAGTAGTATCATTAAATATAACCATGCAAGCGGATGCAAGTGGATGTATTCATTGTCATATTAACAATATAAATTACACTCATTGGTGGAAAAAATTATTTTTTTAATTATGAGTAGTATCATTAAATATAAACACAACTTAAACTATTTAATTTTATGGGTATTTCTAGAATAAAATTTAAATTTATGACATTATTAATTAACATTAACTAACTTAACTATTTTTATGAGTTTAGATGAATTAGTTATTTGTTGCTTATATAAAGGTTTCTATATTGTAATTTTGCTCATAAAATGAAATGTGTGAAATTGACATAGTGTGTGTTTGGTTTATTGTTTGCATGCATCCCATGTCAGTTGAACAAACAAGTATGTGAGAACATGAACTGAAATGAACATCCGTTTGGATTGTCTCAATGGAAATCCAAACACGCCTATAGAAAACACCATACCCTATTATATTATTCATTATGTAAATATTGTATTACACTATGTATGCTTAAGAGTTCGGCAATACATACACATACATAAACAAAAGTGAAAATAACGTGTAAGGACAAATTATTTTTTTTAAATTCGTTCGCAGCCTTTTTTAGTAGAGAAAATAGGTCATATACTAACATTGAAAAACAGTTTTACATTTTCATTTAATCACAAACCACCATGTATGGTAAGTTTGTTAACTTTTACAATAATTACCTTAAAAGTCACACCAATGGTAATTTCTGATTGGTTAACAGTGTAAAATTTTTTACACTGATAATGCATAATCATTAAACTCTTTTTATTATAGAATTATTATTTGATTACACCACAAGAAATTATACTTTTAGGAGATTAAACATTATTATAAGTTATAAAAATCATCATTACAATAATTTTTTAATGATATTTTAAATTATTATTTAAAATAAGTCAGTCATTATTAAATTAAGGATAAAAATAAATCAAAACTAATAAACATTACAATGGTAATAATTTACTGTGTTATTATTAATATTTTTTAGCACTATTATTCCAAATATAAAATAATAATTTAAAAACCAACCCTTATTAGAAATCATCGACGAACTAAACCATTTGTTTATCATATATGAAATCTCATACTTCTTAAAAATCAACCTATTCTATATGTATGTAAGTAAATGAACGATGCACTGCAGCTCCATTTATCTCATTTAATTTATATATAATAATTATTTATTAATTACTATATATATATATATCCTACATTTACAAACTTACAATAACGATAAACAAATACATTACTCTTTTACTATTACGTTTCTCGATCGATAATCAACAAAAGCTATTGATTAGTTCCTTTACCATTACCGATAAAAACTCTAAACAAGCTCTTTGGGTGTAGATTATTAACAGCATTAAGCCCTAAAAAACCCAAATTCTAATCATCGCATAAACTCAATTTATTTATAGGAAAAAATGTGTTTTTAATCTTAATACTTTTGATCAAATGCAATCAAGGTCCCTATAATTGTTTAGGAGGAACTAAATTCACACATTTTGAAGTTTGAAAACCAAATTGACAAATATATTAATATAAAAGTATAAGGACCTTGACCACGTTTGACTGAAAGTATAGGGACTAAAAATATATTTTCTCCTTATTTATATTAGAATATATTTCAATATTACAAATCTTCTTGTTGTTTTTTATTTTTTGTACAAACCACAAGTATTCTCCATAGGAAGTAATCCTGTTTGAGCTGGGTAAGATCACTGTGAGTGACAAAGCTCTTCCTTCGAGTATTTAGCACAACTGCATACTTAAGACTCAAATTTGAAACTTCTGATTAAATTGAAACAATCTCGTTTTTTCACTACTAATTATTGTGAACTAATTATAGACAATTACAAAATTATTGTCCTAATAATTGGTTTTATACTATCTTATTAATTAGACAAAAAGCCTCTTTTACACAACCAACCAAACAACAATTAGATGATAAAAAATAGAAATAAAAATGCCAAAAGATTAAAGGTAAATTTCACAATTCTTGAAGAAATTGGTTTTCATTAAACTTGAACTAGAAAAAATGTTCAGTTCCTCACAATTTCTACGAAAGCACTTGAACAATCTAGAGAAAGAAAAAAAAATAGAGAACCTTAATTGTCATCCTCGCAACTTCTATGAGAGCACAAGAATGATTTAGAAAAAAAAAAGAGTGTTGGTGTGCAAGTGAGTAAGAAATCCCATATTGGATAGAGATAGGTATGCTAAACAACATATAAGTGACAAAACCCCACAAATTTGATGCCTTAAATTTTTAGGTTGGATGTAGTGTCAAGTTCACTTGTGTGGTTGGCTTGTGACCCATTGATGGTATTATCCCTGGTGTTTTACCCCTTCGTATTTCCTAACAAGTGGTATCAAAGTCGATGATTTGACTAGGTGATTAGCTCAAACGAGCAATGGAATTGGTAGTGGATTCATGTATAGGAATCCCTTGTATCGAAAGTCTTCTTAGCAATGTGTAGGTTAGGTGGTGTGTCCCGTTGATGTGAATTAATGGCAATGCAAGTATTTAAAGCATATTGGTGGTAATGGCTAAGCTTTGAAAGCCACCATTAAATTCTCGTGGATGAAAAAAGCTTTTGCTTGAGGGGAAGCATATCATGTGGAAGAGACTCATTCTCGAGAGAAAGATTGTTGGTGTGAAAATGTGAGTAATATGAGTAAAAAGTCCCACAGTAGATAGAGATGAGTGTGTTAAGCAACATATATGAGATAGAGACTTGTAAACCTAGTGATGCCTTAAAGTTTTAGGTTGGATGTAGCATTAAGTTCATTTATGTGGTTGGCTCGTGACCTATTGATAGAGTTCTCTTCAGTGTTTTACTCCCTTCATATTCCCAACAAAGAGAAAATAGAAAACCTTAATTGCCATAATAGAGGCAAAAACCTCTCCTGAGAATTTCTAAACCTATATTTATAAGTCGGTTTTTTAAAGTGAGCCTAAGATATTATAAAACAAAAAAGTTGTAAACAAATAAATGAGGCCCCAAAACATAATAAAACATAAAAACCAAAATGACCTAATTAATTTTTGAACGTTCCATAAGTTTGGTGCACCCTACAAGAAAATGTGGTAGTCTTTGACTTCTTATTTTCTTCTTCTATTTGATCCAAACTAGCTTTTATCTTTTTTACAGGTAATATAGATTCCTCCTTTGTACGTAGAAAATAAACAAAAGAGCATTAACATGAAACAAAAGATAAAATTATGCAAATTATTAACGAAATATGCCTAAATGTATTAAGAATATATAAAAAAAATAAATGATAAATTGTGACTAATGTTAGATGTATAAAAAACATTTTTTTTATTTTTATTCTCACTTTATTTCCCGTTTTCAAAAGAAGGTAAAAATATAAAACAATGAAAGTTGTTCTTACTCTTTTCTATATAAATTTCAGAAAATAAAAATAAAATAAAAATAAGGTGTTTTTGTAATTAATAATAAAAATAATAAATAAAAGTAAAAAAAAATATTAAACCAAACCAAGATGCCTTGTATCCGGTCAAACATAATTTTACATTTATATGGGTTTCACAGCTTGTATACAAAAATCAAATATCACAAAGAAAAATAAACAATCAAACAACATAAAGAAAAATTTTAACTTTCTTTTCTTTCATTCTAAACAACTTACAAAATCATCTCACTTTTCACTCATTTTTTTTTTCCTTTCACTTTCTTCCTTATACCAAACATACCATAAAGAATGAAGGCTCAACAAATTTAATTAGAATCCGTTAGTTATATTGAGGTTGATTAAATTATTTGAATATTCCTAACTCATTATATTGAGCGGGCTTGGTTTTCGAAAAGGCTTGGCTGCCTGAGGGAGGTGCTCGGAGTGGAATACTCAGTTGAGGACTAACTTCTTGTCCTAGCAGGGCCCGTGTAAAATTGAAGTTGGATTATATTTTGACATTGAAAAATACTATAACACATTTATAACATTTTCTTTTTGATATGTTTTATTTTTAGAGTTTAATGAGTATGTACTGTCAATGTAAAAATCTTTACACTATCAACTAATTGAAAATCAGTTTTTGTATGACTTTTAGGATAGTTATTATCAAAATTAACAAACTTACCATATATGATAATTTGAGATTAGATGACAGTATAAAACTGTTTTACATTGTCAGTGCATAACTTATTTTTTCTTATTATAAAATAAAATTTATATAATTCTCACTAAATATGTGAAGTTTATTTACAAATTAAGATTCACATAAATTTCAACAAATATGAAATAATATATTGGAACTCTTTCCCATTGCCCGTCTAGCTCAGTTGGTAGAGCGCAAGGCTCTTAACCTTGTGGTCGTGGGTTCGAGCCCCACGGTGGGCGTTATTGCTGTTTCAATAAGCAGTCATAATTTTTTACTCAACATAATAAGTACGCCTTCTAACATACCTGAGCTTTATGAAAACCTCTTCTAAATAAATTTGTCTGGACGAAGTATAGAAAATTCTTTTTCTTTGGTCATTTGGTGTGCTTCATTTTAATTTAATGTCTATCGTAACTTTAAAAAAAAATCCTTAAATAACCGGTTCGTCATAAGTATGTTTGTCTATGGAAAATTGTAATAAGAGGACTCTTACAATAGTATAATAATTATTTTTGCTGTAATTATTTTGACACGAAGCATATATACATTATGCACTGTTTGAACAGCCAGTTTTGCTAGTTTTCAGAGTAATGAAAAGTATTAGCATAGCTAAAATTATGGTGAAAAAATTAAATTAATATACAATATTTAACGTGAAAATTTCTAGATAAAAGAAAAGTCATGAGTAGAATTTTTTTTCGTTAAATAGAAAAAATTATAAGACCACTCCATACATATAAGGAGAAAAATAATAATTATATCTTACCCAAGGATATTTTCTTTTCTTGAGCTCCTGTATCCAAAGAATTTAGCGTAATAAGATGCAGAAAAAAACAAAAAAGCAGCAGTTAGTGGGGTTACCTATTGTATTCTTATCCTCTCACTATTACACGTGGAGATCTTAATCTATTCTATTCTATTTCTATTTACTATTACATAAAAGAATGATCTATACTGACATGTGTCACTTTTTTATTATTTCCCGCTCATTCAATCACTCTCGGTCTTGGTGGCTTTAGTTAACACGGTACTATGAGAATGCCTGCATTCTTCTATACTTCTACTGAAAGTGGCATGTACCTTTTTTATTTCTTTTATTCTTTTACTTTTTATTATTAAAACACTAAAACATTTCCATTTTAATAACATTTCAATAATTATTTATAGAAATGAAAATACATACTCTCAAATCAAACGAATCATTAAAATACACTCAATTTTAAATGAATTAAATTAAAAAAATATACTTATTTTTTTGAGTAAACTAAACCATAAAACAAAAAAAAAGGTAATAAAATATAATATTTTTTTACTAAATTAATTTAAATGTATATTTGTAGTTTAATTTTTCTAAAATTATTATATCAATATAATATTAAAAATAAAAAATATTACCAAAATAATCTTACAAAATATATTCTTACACTATAATAATAAATATTTCTGCTAAAATATATTGCAAAAACATTTTATTAAATTGATGGTCAAAATAATATTTTATTATTATGATATATTAAATATTTTGTTATAATTTTTTTATAGACTATACATATAATTATAATGTTATTGTTTTACAATTTTATCTACAACCAATCAATTATTATTATTTTATTGATTAATATTAGCATAAATTTAAAAGTAAAATTAATTTTTTACTTAATATAATTATATTATTATACATGTATTAGGGAAAGGTTACCTAAACAACTCTTTCATGTTAGATTTTTATTCAATTAACTCATTATACTGTTAGAGCTTTTACATCCATCTTTCTTTAAGATTATGTTTGCTAGCTAGCTGTGAAGTTATATACATATAATTCTAAATATATCTACATATGGCTTACATATCATGTATGTTGTTTTAGTTTGTTTAATTTACAATATTTCCATATTGCTTAAATCCAATGAGAAATCATTCTTCTATTCAAATATTTTGCATATGAGTAGAATCTTAGAAAGGCTTCATTTGAAGATTGACAAGTCGATATGTGATTCTAAGTTACAATGCGTTGCACCTATCCAAAATGGTGATAGTCAATACCACAAGTTTCCTGAAATTAACATTTATGTAAAGGGATATATAAACATACTATGAAATATATAAAAAACATAGCTAGCATATAGGATGCATAATATATATGCACTTATCAAATATAAAAAAATGTCTATATGCTTCGAATTTGAGTGTTTAATTTTATTAAAAAGAATAGAAATTATATGTCACTAAATTAAATGTTATCAAAAAAATGAAAATTTCTTTGGAAAAATTTCATATTTCAAAATATTTAAATGTTTTACAAATTATCAATGAGAAGTGTGTGTGTGTGTGTGTGTGTTTGTATTCAATAAATATTCATAATATTATTTAACACAATATTTGTGTAGATATGATCAGAGCACTTAATTACATGTATGTAACAAGAGTTTGTAGGTGTTATGATGAGGAAAAGTGTGTGGTTGGGACTTTGATATTTGATTATATATGCATGAACAAATATAAATTGTCTTTTTTTGTGTGTACATATATATGTTGTCTTGACCATATATTGTCTTGGAATATATACTAATTCCATAGTCTCTTTTGACCGAATTCACACTAATTACTTTTGTCTTCAACCCAACTTTTGACTCTAAATAGAATATTACAGAAGACTTAAACCATTAATCTAAATTACTCAAATCAATAACTTACATGCCTTGTTATATATTTATTATTTTCTTATAAGTATGGCTTTTCATTTGAATTTCTATATATAAATTGCACGTCAACATATTTTACTTAATATCAAGGAACATACTATATTGTAAATCATTTTAATAAATACTTAAAAATAAACGTGACCCTTTAACTTACACGGGTCAACTTACTAGTTATTTAGGAAAGAAGTGTTTGCTTTACATCCACCATCAAGACGTTGCTCGAGTAACACATGATAAATTAACAATGAAATCTTTCCACATTTAAGTGGTGGGTGAAGCCGAAAGCCAAAAACATGGACGGTGCATAGAAACTGGAAGCAAAATATCCTTACACAATATTTCAAGGAAATCTAGAGCGTAGAGGTATAAGTTTTCAACAATTTCATACTTCACTTTGAAATTTAAATAAATCTCCTACGCATTTTAATTAAACCCAAGCACCAATATGTGTGCAAGTATTAATTAAAAGGGGCGCATTTTCCATGCCATGACTATTCAGCATGCTTAAAACATCTATTAAGCATCAAATGCACAAATGCTAGGTAGAATGCTGCACTCGCCGTTATTTTAGCAAAGAATTATAACATGTGATTCTAGTGCTCAATGTTTGGCTGAAAATTCCAAATGCCACTGCCTTGAATGGTGGTGGGACCAATACGATAAAACGTTTTACATTTGTATTTGGAAATTCGTTGAGAAACAGTATTGCTTCTCGGGGTACATGCTCAAAATTCGTGCTAACACAAGAAAGAAACACCCGCTTAGTCTCTAATGAAGTTTAACTTACGAGTTTGGCTTTCAGAACCACAAAGTTTGCGTTATCATACAGTGAAGATCGACCAGCTTTTGGAGAAAGCATATGGCTAACAACAGAACATGGAAGCGTAAGAAATTGTTTGTCACATATAATCCTAATAGATTGGCTTAAACATCACCCATTCAAATATGTGTTCTGCTGCCTATCCATTTAAATGTTGGAAGAGTTTTAACTCTTAAGAGTACAGAAATCACAGTAGAATAAGATAATAAAGGAGGAGGAAGAAGGTGGCAAGGATAATAATTAAATAATCTACTGTGTCAATTCAATAGTAATATTATTTATAGTCCCCATTTACATGGTCAAATCCAGCATTCATGATCCATGATGGCTGAAAGCAAGACCCAAAAGAACAATTTCCTACCAAAACCTTTGTGCCATCAACAAGTACCTCTCAAATCTTTTTCATTCATTTTGTTATCATGATTTAAATTTTTTTTATTTTTTATTTTTTTATATTTCACCCTTGGCCATGAATAACGAATTGCTTCATGTGGCTACAGTGTCACTATTCAATGCCATTCTCTGCTTCTGACTCTCCGTGGGTAACTTGACATCAGTGGCCAACCCAATAGCTTGGAGAAATCTCACAACATACCAAGTCATGTCTAATTGCCACCACTCTAGGCCATGTCGAGCTGAGTACTCAAAAGCATGGTGGTTATTGTGCCAACCCTCACCAAATGCAAGCAAAGCCACCCACCTAAGAAATTTTACATGATATAAAAGAACAACTTGTGAACTCAAACCAATGACCAAACTATGATGAAAAGTTTAAGGTAAAAAAAAAAAAATACCAATTATTTCTTGATAAGTCCCTGGTGTTCCAGGCCTGCTTCCCCCATACATGGCAAGCTGAGTTTACAAACCAGGTTATGTGATAAACCCAAACAATCCTCACTCCCTGCGTTTATCAAAGAAAGGTGTAAATTGGAATAGCATTCCAAATTGGACCTCAATTATTTCTGTTCCGTTATGAACTCTACTTAACCAATGACTCAATTCAGCAAAAGAATAAACATCTTTTTAAATTAAAAGCAAAATGAAAGAAAATTTTGGTACCATTCCCCAAACAAGGAAAGGAAGTCCTCCTGTAGCATATAGAAGGGCTCCCAAAGCAAAAGGATGGACAAGGTAAGTGCTTCGGAGAAATCTATAGAAAGGTTGTTTCTCTAAATCACCAACATTGTTTGGCTCTCCACACTGCACATGCATAACATATCCCACAATAAATTTGCAAATTCATTATTAATTAAGGTTGTTTGCTTCTTCACAAGAGAGATAGAGAGAGAGCATTCACGTCACACATAATTACATACCCTTTCTATGACAGATTTGGTATCAAAAAGCCAACTCATATGGCTGAACCAGAATCCTTCAGTGGGGCTATGAGGGTCTCTCTCAGAATCACAAAACTGGTGATGGTACCTATGTGTGCTCACCCAATCAATTGGGTTCCCCTGCATCCCCACAACAAACACCAAAACCAAAACTAGAGCACGGAAAAAGAGACAGAAAAAAAAGAAAGGAATGAAACAGTTGTGAAGAAACAAAATCCACCTGAAGAGCCAGAACCCCACAATAGGCAAAGAAATATTCAAGCCATTTGGGAAGCTTGAAGCTCCTGTGAGAAAGGTTTCTGTGGAAAGAAAGAGTGATGCCACAAAGGCCAGTGAGAACATAGAGAGCCAGAGCCACCCAAAAAGCTGGCCAATTGAAATGGAAAGGAGCAAAGAGGCAGAGGACATGCATGGCCAACACAATTCCGGCAGTGGCAACATCCAAAGAGTTCCATTTCCTCCCAAAGAAAACTCTCCTCTCTCTCTTCACCTCAACTTCTGACAACAAAATCTTTCTGTGTTTCAGTGCCTCCAAACCTTCTCCAAATGCTGTGGCTTTGGCTGTCACTGCCAAATTGTAGTAGGTAAAGGGATTGTTTTTCAGGAAGAGTTTGCTTGTCTTTGGGTTAAAGTTAGCATTTTTAATGGGCATGGCATTGTGAGAGAAAGAGCCAAGACCAAGAACGGTCCTACCCAACCGTGGAATTGGGCGATGAAGGGTGGGGATGCGATGGAGAATGGGGTTTTTGGGTTGGGAGGCGATGAGAGCCATGGAGGGAAGGAAAGGAATGGTTGGTTGTGTTGAGTTCTGTTCAATTGAAGGTGTTGTTGGAGGGATTTGGTTGGGTTTGGGTTTGGGTTTGGTTTATGGTGAGGTTGATTGTGATGTGCAAGTGACCAACCAAACAAACCACTTGTGGTGTGGCCGTCGTTGGGAAAATGGGAAGAAAATGTGGGCTCAAGTAAAAGTAAGTGGAAAGAGAAAATGTGTGAGAGGATAAGGCGGTGTACCCTCAATGTGTTGATCACATTGGTGGGAGGGATTTGCCTAATAATAAGGTCCAGATATTTTCATTGACGAGATAAAAAAGAGAAAAAAAAAGCCTCTTGTTTTTGCCTCTGTCAGTATTACAAATTGAAAAATATAATCTGTTGTCTTCTGATACTCAACTTCAATTTAGATGGGCACGCGGTAATGGTTTCCGCTCTTAAAGAGGTTGGGATGGAAGTTCGTTTTCCAGCTCTTACAAATAAATGGAGTAATCTAATTGGGAGGAGTTTATCTTTTGCTTTTCGTATTTTAGAAGAGATTAGAACTTAGTAATACTTAATGGGTGGGGTTGTCTAACTTGTAACTTAAAGTAAAAATGAAATTAAATAACTCCATTCAAAATGATTGGAATAATTTTTTGATGTACTTTAAGATGATTAATTATAAATATTAATTACACCAATTATATTAAATGAGGTTTTTAACCTCTATTTTACTTGGGATAAGTTAGACAACTTTCATGTGCATATTTCTTGTGGAAAAAAAAAACTTCAATTTAGATCTTGAAAAATAGAGCTTTGCCTTCGTCCTGTTAATTTTTGAAAGATGATAGAACTTGGATAATAGGTTTGTGTAGTTCAAAGGATAATAGGTCTATGTTAAATTTTTTTATACAATGATGCAGCAATGAAGATCAAATTTAAGACATCATGCATACTATTCAAATCCTTCCATCACTAGGTTGATACTAGTAGGTATGTGTTAATTAAATTAAAGGTATCACTAATTCAAATATTAATTTGACTAAAAACATATTTTTTTGGTACATAATATATATACATCTTTTCAAAATATTTGAAATATTCTTTTATATTTTGTTATGGGTGTTGAGAGACGTCAGTTCCTTAAATAGATTTCAGTATTTCAAGGAATTAGTCCTTAGTTTTTGGCCGAGATATATACTAAGTCACAAAAAAAATTATTATGAGTATTATAAAGACATTATTTAATGAGTGTTTTGATACATTATATTATTTTTCAGTCATTATAATTTATTAAATGGGTTTTTTATTTCATGTGATTTTAATTGTTCAAATCAAATCCTCATAAAATTCCTTTTTGGCTTATAGGGTTTGAAAAATATAAAAACTATTTAAGGTAGAATTTAAACTCACTCTCTTATCCTTTAATATGATGCATAGAAACCACTAGGACACTTAACTTATTTAGTATGTGTATGAAAAATATATTATATATAACTTAAATATGTGAGGAATAAAAAATACACATATATTTTCTATTAATAAATAAATAATATAATATTATTAAACTAAACAAATGATAAAGTTATACTTTTTAATACTATATATCTTAACTATAACTTAATCATTCTGTATTAAATAATTTCATCCTTTATAAAATTGTGTTATTTTACTTTTTTATTTTCTTTTTCTTTGGATACTTTAGTCAATGAAATAAGATATTATGATTGACGTAATAAATTATTTTTTGTATTTTACTAAAAAAAATCGCTAAATATAATTATATTTCTATAGTCAATTTTTTGCAAAAATCCTTTTGATTTAATACTAAAAAAGTCATATAATGCTAAAATTAAAAATGTTATTTCAATGACTGAAATAAGATATTATTATCAATGTAATAAGTTTTAGTGAAATACAAAAAAAAAGTTATAAAAAGTTTATTATTAATTTTCAAGATATTATTAAAAGTTATTTTAATTTTAATTACAATATTGAAATACAAAATAAATTTTCAAGATATTATTAAAAAGGTTATTTATTTTTTTAGTGCAATACAGAAAAATTATTACATCAATAATAATATCTTATTTTAGTCACTAAAGTATTAAAAAAAAATAAAAAAAATGTAATTTTATAAAAGAAAAAATTATTTAATATGGAGTGATTGAATGATTTTACTATATTATATTATTTATTTACTAGTAGTAAATATATGTGCATTTTTTGTTCCTACACATTTTAGTTATATATAATATATATTTATATATATTCCAAACTAAGTGTCCTAAATACTTCTTGTGCATTGTATTAAAGCATAGGAGGGTGAATCCCATCTTGAACACTTTTTACCATTTTCAATCCTTATTTTTTAGCGTCATGTCAGCATAGGGGAAAAAAAACACAATTAAGTCATTATATTAAATGTTTTTAATCATTCAAAACAATAAATATTAATAAATTTCCTTTCGAAAGAAAAATTTCTAAAAGAGTTTATTAGCATTTACTTATTTTTTACGCTTCAAAAACCAATACCAAACTTGACTAATATCTTGCTAAAAATCTTTGCTTCGAGGTGACTTTCCGATTCGCACCCTGAAAAATATCATTTATCTCTTGGCTATTATAAATTTGGACATGTTCAGTAAAGAGATATCACTACGGCTCTTCTCTTTTCAGCACCTTACCTTGTTTCACTCCAATACCGAGCAGGCACCAAAATAGTGTGATACATGGCTGCAACGAATGCGTCAATCTATGCGTCTTCCACGCAACCGTGCTTGCCTGTGCCTCCTAGCATTTCAAACACGCTTGGTCAGTCTCTCTAATACACGTTTATTTCATTTTTATCGCAGCTTTGCCTATAATAATAATATGTTATATTATACAAAACTTTAGGATTTGGCTGCAAAGGACCCGGTGAATATGCATAACTTTTTTGTTATGGGTAATTTTATATAATTATATCTGTCTTGATTGCGGTTATTGTTCTGTTAAGAGTCCTAGAAGAAATTTTCTCCACCAAAGTAGGAATCAGAATAAATTATCATTACATGGACATTGCATCAGAACTTTAATAAAGCTAAAATATGTTCTGTTCTCACAAATACTCGCCAACAGCCTTACTATCGGATCTGACTTTGACAATTCTTTCTTCTCAACTTATTGGGAAAGAAGTAGCTGTTGGGTTGTTATGAACATTCAAATTTCATAAGATGTTTCATATTACAGAATCCTCTGATATATTATAGCTGCTCAGAATATACTTCAGGACCAATAATGGTTGGTAAAAAGGAGTGGGAACTACCTTGCATATCAGAAGAGCTAAATTAGTCTATGATCTTTCAAATGTAACACTATTCATTTCTCATGCAGCTGATCCTTTTCTAAATGTTTCGTTACCAAGAAGTTACCTGGTGAAGAAAAGGCATGTGAAATTTAGCCAAAAAATCAGTGCTGCTGCTGTTGCAACAACAACAACAGCTGAGGAAATTCAAGAGTATGAAGTCCCCTTCTTAATACCATTTTCTATTTTTGTCTTTTTTTCACTTCACAATTATAGTGTCACCTGCAACGGGGAAAAGGAACATGAGAGTTTAGTACACGTTTGCCTTTGCTTGCCCATTTTGATAGGGCATTATATATTGAAAACTAAATAATGAATGGGTGACGGGGATGGTGTTCAAGTTGTAGTGTTCTTTGTGTTCTAAGAATTTTTTGTTTCCCAAGACAAAAAGTTAGTTTTGCATAACCTTATTACAATACCATTATCTACTATCAATGTTTACAGGTACAAGCTTCCTTCATGGGCTAAGTTTGAAATTGGGAGGGCTCCTGTCTATTGGAAAACCATGAATGGCCTCCCTCCTACTTCAGTAAGTATAAAAGTATTGAGTTAACTCATTGCGAGTTACTTAAGCCATTACCTTTTAGTAAATATTTTTACAACTTTTGGCAGGGAGAAAAGCTAAAGCTTTTCTATAATCCAGCTGCAACCCAACTTGCCCCTAGTGAAGAATTTGGAATTGCTTTTAATGGTAATTTTTGTTATGCCGCTTGGTTGCCCAAAAATGTCGTTTTCCATAGCATTTGTAAGGCAAAAGATGTGGATTCATCATAAACAGACATAGAATATTTCAAGAACAAGTGATATAATTTACAAATTGAAATTCAGAATTAGCATTGTATGTTTGGAGTCACTGAAACAATGTTGAAAAAAAAATCATGGAAATATTTGTTAAGCCTCAGGAAAGGTTCCATCATACCTCCCGAGGCCTATTCTGCTATAAAAAAAGGTTTCAACTGGCATTGATCAGCAACATGTAAGAAATCATGTAAATTTGTCTAATATCCTATTGTTGTAATGAATATATTGTTTTCTTAGATTGTGGAGGTTAATATGTCATACTTATTCGTTTTGCTGGCCATGTCTTTTCCCACTGACTTGTAAAATTTCACCCATTCAGGAGGTTTTAATCAGCCAATTATGTGCGGTGGTGAGCCAAGGGCTATGCTTAGTAAAAATCGAGGCAAAGCTGATGCCCCAATATATACCATTAAGATATGCATTCCTAAGCATGGTAATATGGTACTCTTGTTCCTTAATATATTTTAACGACAAAACCATTCAATGTTTTCTTGTTAACTTCTCTTTTTAGTGCAGCTATAAACTTGATCTTCTCATTTACAAATGGAGTAGACTGGGATGGTCCATATAGACTACAATTTCAAGTCCCCAAGCCATTGCAGAACAAGCCAATTGACTTCTTTAATAAGGTAAATGGGCCCACCTTTTCTCTCTGAATCAAGTGCCTCTAGCTTAATACACAATCACTCGAGCTTTATAATCAAATTCTCAATCTTTCTTTTGAAGAATCTAGACAAAAGTAAAGACTGAAGCACTTATAGATCCGTAAATTGAAGGTCCATACATGTTTGATGGTCTCAGATTTGATTTTACAAATACAAAATTTTTCATTCTAAACAGAAGTTGGTGGCAAAACTATAATAATGTAGCCCCAAAAGAAAACATTAGTCAAGTGGCATCACTGGGCCACGGCTAACCACACAAATAAACTTGACACCACATCTAATCAAAAATCTTAAGGCATTGGATTAACAGATTCTTGTCACTTATATGTTGCTCAACATACTCATTTTTATTTATTGTGAGACTTCGTACACACACTTGCACTCCAATAGAAACCAGATATTTACAATGGAATGTTTTTGAGCATTAGTTAACAGGACCCTGAATTGGGTGTACTATCCTGTGGTAGGGCTTGGCGGAGGAACTGAGTAAAGAAGGAGCATGTGAGAAAGCAATCTTTCCAGACGCAACTAAAGTTATGACCAGATGTGCTATGATTGGTAATTTGTCAAAAGAAGGGGTGAGTACATTCTTCCATTCCTAAATGTCTTTACTCTTTAAATTACTGCTTCTCCCCGGAACACTTTCAGTTTCTTAATGATGAATGAAAACATCCCTGCAGGGTGATCGCTGCGATCTGAATCTTGTTCTAGGATGCACAGATCCTACTTCGCACCTGTACGACCCGCTAGCCAATGTAGATGATGGAACATGTACAATTGAATTGTATTCTGAGTCTGAGGAATAGCATTATACTTTGCATAAATATTCATTTCGATTATACTTTATGTTGGTTTTAGGTACATAGTGTATATTGTAAACTCCACTCTATACATTGAACATTGGCAATAGCTGGCCCTTGCGGTAGTATTGAAAAAACTATGGTCTTGCTACCTTATTTCTCTCTTTAATGTGTTACTATTTGAAATAGGTTTTTCTCTCTCTCCTAGTCCAGCCGAATGTGTAATGTATTTGAGAAAAGTATACATAATATTACCAAACTACAATTTACGTACTTTGATAATAAAGATGCATTCAATTTCATGGTAACATGTTCGATCACATTAATTTTGATTTTGTAAAGTTGTATAGATTAGACATGGAAACATGGTTTTAGAGGCAAGTGCAACAGATCAAAATGGGTATCTAATCTTGCCTTAATTGATGGTAGGGAAAAGCCATCTCGTACTCTTTACTTTTGTTGCCCAATTAATGAGGCCGAAAAATTCGTTATCTTTCCCTGTTTGTGTAATTTAATTCTTTAAATAAATTATAATTAAATTTATTTTTCTCGATTAATATATAAAAGTAGACCATAAGCATATTATAAAGGCAAAAAAAAAAAAAGAACTTTTGATTTGTTTGATTTGATAATTTATTCCTTTTTCATAAATAATTACAAAAATATCATATTATTTCACTTTATTTTATAATTTCAAAGATTTATACGAAAATAATGAAGATAATGACATTTTTGTACTTATCTCTCCCTCTTAATTTTTCTTTTTTAATTCATCTCCACCACCTATCAAAGTTAACCTGCAAACCTAACGAGTGCAGGATTAAAGAAGAAATAAAAATTAATATAAAAATATTTATTACATTTTAAAATAAAATTGAGTTTAATAGACATATATTGTTAATGTAAAAGTTTTTATATGATTAACTAATTAGAAATTATTATCTACATGACTTTTAAAGTAATTATAAAATTAACAAATTTATTATACATAACAATTTGAGATTAAATGATGGTGTGAAATTCTTTTATACTATTGGTAAATATATTATTTATTCTAACATTTTGTGAGTGTAATTTTTATGTGCTTCATTGTAAAAAAAATTTACACTAACAACCAATTAGAAATCACTTAACTTTTAAAATAATTATTATAAAAACCAATCAACTTATCATTAATGACAAATTTGATTAGATAACAGTATAAAATCTCTTTACACTATTAATACATAGATTATTTTCTCATATTTTATTTAATATTTATCTTAAAAATAATTAAATGAATTTAACAAATATATCAAACATTTATTAACTGATATCTAAAAATATACATAAAGAAATTATAATAAATATTCTCAAAACAATTGTTAAAAATTTTAAAATATAAATATCAAATAAAAACAATTCATTTTAAATTTCTAATATAACAAGTGTTAAACTTGTCATTAAATAATGTTACTTTTTTTCCTTAATTCTTTAAATATTTTGGTAATTCAGTTGCCTGAACAAGAATATATAAAATACAAAGAGTAAATTACAATAACACTCATGAATTTTTTTTTAAATTACATGCGATACCTTTGTTTTTTTTATCCCTACATTAATTTCCTTAATTATTTAAAAAACATTACACTGACATTCCTTATATATTATACTAATCTCTTTAATTGTTTGAAAAACATTACATTGTATATCCCTATAAAAAAGGTTATTATAAATATTAAAAAAACAGAAGAATTATATATAATCTAAAAAAAATCTCAAGATATCAGTATAATTTACTCAAATATAAAATACCATAATACATTACGTAAATCGCAACACAAGTAAAAAGCTTGTTTATGATAGATTTATCTCTATGTTGCAGGAAGGAAAAAATTCTTCCCTTCCTGAAATGCCAGCTGGAAACAGGCTAAAATACGAAATATTTCAAGTCAAATTCTTTTTATTCCTTCCATGCTTCCATCACTCCGGTGAATTATTCAAAACCAGCGTAATTTTCGTATCCGACTTGTCTTAGCGGGCTAAACAAAAGGAAACTTGCATTTACAAATAACCATTATACTCAAATTATAATCAAAATTTAATACAACCGTAGTTTTCCAATTACTATGAATGAACTAAAATAAAATCTTAAAATTTGATGTTACAACCCACTTCTTTTAACATGCACAAATGCACAATCTTAGAATCTGATGTTATAATCAACTTCCTTTAACACGCACCGCCGTCCACAAAGTGGGAACAACACCCAGAGCAATCAATCACGGCAAGGGAATTCCAACCCAGACTCCACTAGAAAAAGAAACTCGGTATAATAACAAGTTAAGAAACTGGCGAGATCAATCAAATTTAAAATTACGCGGTAATTAAGACTACTCCTAATATGATATCACTCTTTGACCTTTTTATTTTTATTTTTTTACTTTACACTTCAAACTCTTGCCCTCTTTTTCATTTAAAAATTTAACTCTCTGCAAACCATCACCTTTTACACCTCCATGTGTACTTTTCCACGATCCTTTGTTAATTTTCTTATTTGGGGGGTCCCACTAGCTATATCCACATTGACATTGTTCACGCAATCAAAGTGTGTTTTGTGGCAAGAGGTCCTTTCCTTTTGCTATCTTCGTACTTGCCAGCTAAAGAATCAAAAAGAATTCCAGCGCCGACCCCCACGGCTAAATCAATAGTGTAATGGCCTCTCGTACCCAGCAACCTCACGGCTTGCAAAACATTAAGCACATCAAAAGTCCAAGCCAGTTCCCGCCTCTGCATCCTCCTCATGTCCAAGGACGCAATCACCGACCCCGCAACATGCCCCGAAAAAAACAAAAAAAACGACACGTTCCCAACGGGGAAGTCCACACCCGAGCCCAAAAACCCCTATTCAACACCAAATAAAGAAGTTGGTTATAAAAAGTTTTTAAACCCTCAAAAACCAAAAATGAAACCTTGGTTGATTAACTGAATGAATCAATCACCTGAGGCAATGGGAGCTGAGTTGAGTACCCCAAAATCCCACGACATGTGAACATGAAGAGTGCCGAAATTGTGGCTCTAGGCCGTCCTTCCATCAGCCACGTCCATAAGATATAACTCGTTTGCATTCCCACAAACACCTATCCATGTTTAAACCCATAAATGCGAAGTAAATAAAAATAAGCACTAGTACAAAACTTGGATGCATTTTCAAGCGTAGTCTTACTGTTGTTCTTAAATTAGAACCGAGTTTCACTTTGAAAATTTATGTTGATATTTAATATAAATTTTTATTACGCAAATTATTAATATGAAACTCCAATTACAATAGAAAACAACATGACATTATAAAATATGAAAATAAGTACAAAACTTGAATGCAATTGAATAGGTGTTTTTGGCGTTGTTATTATTATTTTTTTTATCAGAATTAGAATTTAGTGTCGATGATCCGCATAATAAAAGTTTTTATTAGATGTCAACATAAATTAGGGAAGTGAAATTCTAATTCTAATAAGAGAACAAAATCAAAAGCACCCATGAACTGCATTTAACTTTTGTCAAAAAAAAAAAAAAACTACAAATGCCTTAAAAAGATCAGATTTTGAGACCAACCCATTTGCATTTCCTTGAAACAAATTCGATCCCCCAATTACCCACAAGGAAATCCGAAACAAGAAATTGCCCAAATTCGTTCAGATCTGAAGAAAGTGTAGACGACGTACCGTATTGAGCGCAGCGAAGAGCGTGTTGAGGTGCGGCGAGGACTCGAGGAGGCGGTGGAGGGAGCGCGTGGCGAGGAAGCCCAAGTCGAATGGCGGCGACGACGGCGGCACCATGCGGAGCGTGTACTCCACGGCCATGAAGAAGAGAAGCCCCAACGCGAACAAGCACGGCATCCAATGGTGTGTCGCCACGTGGACTGCGTCCGCCACGGTCCATTTCATGAACGACGCTTCCCAGTAATTGTTCTTCGCCATGGCCCCGTTTGCCTTAACGCCGTTAGCGGGAACCGTTTGGTGTCTGCGCCTGCGCTTCACGGAGGCTTCACCGCCGCCGTTCATGGCCGTTGGAGATCGTTTGAAGTGTGGAAGGCATAATGTATTTGGCGAATGATATAAATATCGGAGAGGGGAAGTGGTGGCGGAGCTTCCTAAGTTAGGTTGAGGTTGGTTTTAGAGACCTTGGCTTGGACTACGCGATTTTCTTTTATTTATTTATTTTTTATTTTTTTAAGAATAAAAAAATATGCAAAGTGGTCATTGGTCTTGCATGTGATGCGGGTGTGATTCTCTGTGTCTTTGGAGTTATGTGGTTGGTGACATTGGTTATTTATACGCACAGGGAAGGTGCTGAGAATCGCTTGGAGGAGATGTGCTATGAATTGGGTATTTAGGCTGTTCATTGACTTATCTGGAGTTTTTTTACAAATATTTTATTAAAATGGGGTTATTTTAGAATAAATTATTGGTATGAAGTTATTTTGACTCTTGATTAGTTAAACTAATGAGATATTGTACATGTTAATTAATTAATTTATTTTTTAAAAAAATTACACGTTAGCGATTTTAAGTAGTGCTTGATGTGACAACTGAAAATGGTATTGGTAGTAGTGAAAATATAGGAACCTAACATGTGGCGCTGTCTAGTTAATTTCACTAGCAATACTAAGGAATTTATGGGAGACGACACGTGGTGCTCTTCAGTTAATTCAGCTAGTAGGACTAGCGATTTTTTGAGAGATAGACACATGGCACTCTCCTATTAATTCCACTAGCAAGAGTAGCGAGTTTTTGAAAGACAGACATGTGGCGCTGTAGCGAATTCTTTAGAGACGGACATGCAGCATTCTCCTATTAATTTCGCTAGCAAGAGTAGCAGGTTTTTGAGAGACAGACACGTGGCACTGTAGCGAATTTTTGAGAGACAAACACGTGGCGCTCTCCTATTAATTCTGC
Organism: Spatholobus suberectus; assembly: GCA_004329165.1. Lineage (NCBI taxonomy): Eukaryota > Viridiplantae > Streptophyta > Magnoliopsida > Fabales > Fabaceae > Spatholobus > Spatholobus suberectus. The sequence goes on from CM014732.1 coordinate 85,082,207, forward strand.
TAGCAGGAGTAGTGGGTTTTTGATAGATAGACACGTGGCGTTGTTGAGTTTATGCAGCTAGCATGACTGGCGAATTTTTGGGAGATGGACACGTGGTGGTGTCGAGTTAATTTAGCTAGCAGGACTAGCAAAATTATGGGAACTAGTTTGAAAGATTTTCTGGTTTGACATGAGGCCTTCCCTGGATAAACTAGCTAGTAAGATTAGCTAGTTTATGTAAATGTGACACCTGGCACGCTAAAGTTAGGTCTATTGCATTAGCCAATTGCACTAGCAAAATACAGCGTACCCCGTACTATGTTCAACTATTTGCAGTAGTGAAATACACTGGATGTGATGTTTTTTTTAAATCGTTACTACAAATGATGAGTTTGTTAAAACATTTAAAAATAAATTAATTTTCAGTGCCTATAAATAGGTACTTCAACCCTCCACATTTCTCACAACACAACTTCTACTTTGCAAGTTATGTTAGTTTTTCTGTACTGATGTATATAATATAGTTTTAGTCATTTTACATTTATTTATTTAATATATATATATATATATATATATATATATTGGTTTATATATATATAAGTACGTTAGTTATATTTAATTTCTGCCACGGATTATTTGTTTTTTAAAAAAGTGATCTATAAATCAATAATTATTTTTTATTATATGTGGATCTATTATGTATTTTTTTATTTATGTTTATAGACATTTTGTTTAGTAATTATTTTGTGTGATATGTATTAATTGTTATTTTTGTAATTAGGGTTCTAATTTTTTATGTCAAATTTTATCTATTATTGATTTAATATTAATTTGTTATATAGGTACATTGAATAGAATCATGAATCCAACTGTAGCATTTGTACATGTAAATGGAAGGATGTATGAAGGTCTTGAAGGTGTGACATTTAAAGGAACTAAAAAAGCAATACGAATTAGACATGACATTATTTTTAATGTTTTAAAGAGAAAGATTCATGACAAGTTCAAACTGCCAGCAAATCAAGTTATATCTTCTGTTACATGTGGGTTTTTAGTTTCAAAAGGTGAAGGTAAATACAGTGCATTACAAATATGTGATAATGAAGACATAGAATGCATGATTAATGCATTTCAGCAACAAGATGAAATGTGTAACACCCCTACTTTTATATATTAAATTATTCTGTATGTTTAAAAATTATTTTTAAGTTATCAATGTATTTAGAACAATTAATAATAATTTTAGAAATTTTTCTCGAATTTATTGAGATAATTTTTGTAAAATAACAAAAATACTCCTAGTTGACTGTGGGAACAAACCGGAGATTTTTTGACCTCAAAATATTTTAAAATTTTATATTAAGTATCTCTCATTATAAAAACTTTATTTTGAGAGAAAAGTAGTGAAAAATATAATAATCTTATTTCAATTCTTCCATTGTTTTCTTATAATATTTGGCAATACAATTCTGAAAAATCAGAAAGGAATTTTGAAATTTTGACACCCACCATTTTGCTCAAAATTTCAAGAGTTATTTAATCATGATTTTTTATAATTTTTTCGAGCTGGAGCCCGGAGAAATTAGAAAATGACAATTTTGTCCTTATTTCTCAACATTAAGAACTGACATGAGGAAAATATTCAATTGACATTAAAATGTTGATTTGAGCTTGGAATTATGTCATATATATTAAAATATAATTTTGGGAATTTTCTGGAATTTCTATGCAAAATGACCAAAATGTCCCTACGTGTCTAATAAGCTAGCCAGTACTGGTTTGACATTCAAAAAGGGTGAAAATGGAAATTTTAGTTTAATTATGGGTAAAATATTTAATTTTATGATTTTGATAAAATTTTGGTATTTATTGAATTAAAATGGATTTTCTATGAATTTTATAGCTTAAAAAGACAAAATAAATACATATAATTTGAAATAAATTAATAAAAATTAAAATTTATTATTAGAAATTTATTTTTGATGAAAAATAATGTATTTGTCCAGTTTTGCATTAAAATTCATTATTTTGATATTAAAAGCTAATTTTTCAAGTTTTGACGTTTTTATCGATATCGGTTAATTCACCTACAGATAAAATTTGACACATGGAGGCTTGGGACAGCTGGTGGAGCACGCCCCCAACCCTAAAATAGGTGATTCACCACCTATTTGGGGTATGTGTCCCTAAAATTAATTAAAAAGAAATTAAAAATAAGTTTTATTGCATCATTACTTACATCATCCAAGGGACACCTAACCCCTTCTTCCCTTCTATAAATACCCATGGTCTTGGACCATTTTCAGCACCTCTCTCTCTCTCAAACTACCAAATTCTTAGAGAGCTTCTCTCTCTAAAAAAAATTTCTTTTATTTTGTTTTTATGTTAAAATTTTACTAGTTTTCCAACAACTAGTAAAGTTCTCTTTCTAGGAGCTCTGCATCAACAATTTCATCCTCTCCATCAATTATCTTAGAGGTAATGGGGAGAGTGGGGTTGGTTCTAAATTACTATCACTTTGTATGTTGGTAGGAAGGGTTTTTCCCTAAACTCGTTTAGGCTTAAGTTTTATTATTGTTATTATTGTTTAATGTTAAACTTTAATTTTTGCTAAGTTGTTACTCTGCCCAAATTTATATTATTAAATCATAATTACTAAATTGTTACTCTGCTTAAATTTAAATTATTAAATTATACTTGCTAAGCTGTTACTCTGTTCAATTTTAGAAAATAAAAATGCACTTGCTAAGTTGTTACTCTGCTCAATTTTAAAAAATTAAGTTGTTATTCTGCCAAAATTTTAGTAATTATACTATAATTGCTATGTCGTTATTCTGTTAAAATTTTGGTATTGTGCAATTTTTGCAAAATAAGACAGAAATATTGATTGTACTGGTGCTCAAATTAAATGAGACCAGGGAAACCTCTGCTTGAGAAGTTAGGAATTAACAGTTTAGTGAGTAATGTAAAGCAAGTGACATGTAATGGCATGGCACCCTGTTAGGGAAGCCACAGTTTGGTACGCTGAGGAATGAAAGGCATGGACCCACTTGCGAGAGTCTTGGGGGTAGGTATCGAGTGGTGAAGGTCCCAATGGCTAGGGTAACGCCCTTGAGCCGGGATATTCGCCTGACCAAACTCGATAACCCCGACAACTGTTTCAGCATTCCAGGATTGGTTTGAGAGTATACCTCTATAAATGCATATCCTAAATTGTTATTTTGTTCCTCAATGATGACGAGGACTATACCATGTGATGGTGTTGAGAGAGCTATATGTATTCCTAGTCACTTCCTAGGTTCTGTTGAGAATTATTACCCACTAATGGGAAGTATGGATCCATACCTAGTCAAGGGTAGTCGGATACAACTTAGAATGAACCTTAGGATCTCTTGTATTGTCAGTTGTGTTTTATCTTTGTTTTATGGTAGATTTCCTACCGTACATGTAAAAGTGATTTTAGAACAAAACACCTCACTCTATTATTTTCTTTTGTTTATGATTGGTCATGATTATTGAAGACGACATTAACGCTCTGTGATACTGAGTACAAAATAGAGAACATATCAACGGGGGAGGACCTGAAGACCTATAGTATTTTCTTCTTGTATAAGGGATAGGGTAGATAAGTACTGCTCTGTATAAGATCTTTTTGATGTATATAGTGGGCTAGGTAGTATATCTCTTTCGATGTACTTTTGTTTTCTGACTGTTATGTATTACTCAAACCATGATGTGCAATTTTATTATATATATGTATATATCTTTCATCTTTTACTACCATTTCCAAATTTTGTTAAGTTTGGAATTTCTTTTAAAAATGAAAAAAAAATTACACGCATTTTCATTTACTTAAACTTAATAACTAAATTAATATGAATTGTATTTAATATGAATGGGTGTTACAAAATGCCAATAATAGAAATGAATGTTGAAGTAGATGTTATCAGTAGTTCTATAATCCTGTTAGAAGGTGGTGGAATAAACTATCGCATGTCGGGTGACACAATTTGTCTTTCAATTAGTCATTGCCAACATCTGGGATGCCAAGAGAAGTGGATTTAGATGATGATGATGACTATTATGTGTCGCAGTCATATGTTGAGAAATCATCTGAGAATGATATACCTAATGACGAATCATTTGACATAGATGGGGAAGCAGCGTCCATTGAAGCAAGTAGCATGATTGAACCCCTGTCAATATATCAATATGAGGAAGGTATGCTTTTCTATGAAAATATTGTTATGTTACTGTTTAATTAGTAATTATTTATTGATAAAGTTAAATTGGAAAAAGTAAATTTAAAATTAAAAAATATAAAATAAATCAATAAACAAATTTAATGTTAAAAATATTTAATTACTTTAAGTTAAATATACGATTTTTTTTAAAAAAATATCATCATGAAATAAAGAGCTTAATTTATATTAAAATAAAAGTATGAATATAAATAGGCAAATTTATTGTTAGATTAAAATAAATACAAAAAAATTATTATTTTAACTTAACAATAAAAAAAACTAAAATAAAAAATAATACTTAAAATAAACGTACATAATTTTAAAAAATTATGTACAAATAAGATACTAACTTAAAAAAGACAAGATAAAACTAATATAAAGAAAATAATTAAACTTATATGAAATTAGAATATAAAAAACAAAAGTAAATAAAAATTGAATGACAAATAAAAAATAAAATAAAATAAAATTGTATTTATTCTATACATGTATTAACCTCTAAATAAATAATAACATTAATACAAAATTCAAATAAGTAATGACGGTCTTGCAAGGAAATTACATTCAAATAATTAAATTGTTTCACAAAAAAAATAAATAAGTAAACAAACTAATTTTCATAAATAAATAATTATTTAAATAAAAAATCTGTAGAAACAATTAACTTAAAATATATATATGCATAAATAATTACCAATAGAGAGAGTACGAAGTAGAAAGTATAGAGTAGAGGAGGACCACAATCTTTTTGATTTGGAGAGTTAGGTAGTTCGGTGGGCTGCAATGAGGTACAATTTAAAGGGTAAAAAAATTATTTTTTTATTGTTTCCCACTAAAACTCGCTATTACAACTTGCACGTTGCAAGTTATTTGACGGAATACTTAGCGCTTGAAACTCGCTACTACAACTTGCACGTTGCAGGTGATTTAACACAACACTGACGAGCAGAAAATCACTACTGCAAACAACAACATACACAGGGATATGCCACGTGGCAGCTCCCCACAAATTTCATTATTGCAACTTGCAAGTTGCAAGTGATTTGATGCATCATTGTTTCGCTGCTGTCGTACATGGTCTCCAACTCATTGTCCCTAATTTCGTTACTCCTACTAGTAAAATTAACAGGAGAGCGCCACGTGTTCGTCTCTAAAAAAATCGCCAGTTCTGCTAACTGAATTAACTGAGGGCGTCATGTGTCAGTCTCCCATAAATTTTGCTAGTACTGCTAGCTGAATTAACTAGACAACGCCATGTGTTAGGCTCCTATATTCTCACTACTATCAGTACCATTTTCAGTTGCCACATCAGCCACCACTTAAAACCACTAAGGTGTAAATTTTTTAAATAAATAAATAAATAAGTTGACATTTATAGTATCTCATTAGTCAAACTGGTGGGTTTGACTGGTCAAGGGTCAAAATAATTCCATGCTAGTGATTTGTTTCAAAAGAACCTCGTTTTGATAAAATATTTGTAAAAAGACCCCAAATAGGTCAATCAGCTGGATTTTGGCACCGAGCTAAATGTGGTACTAGATTTTGGCATTGAACAAGTTCCGGGATAAATGTTGATGTTGTTGTGATATTGTGACATCTGATTATATATATTTTTTATGAGAACATCTGGTTATATTTAGATTTATAACAAAGAATTTAAATAATTGTGATGTAAGGTTATTTTTGAATTGAAATGATTAAATTAAGTATATAGGTAAAAATAATAAAAAGAGGATGGATTAATATGATTGGGCGATTTTTTTTGCTAGTGACTAATAGTGTATGGAATACATCTCTCAAAAAAAAAAAAAAAGACCACTGAGAATATGTAATTGAGAAAGTTGGAAGGATAATTTCAGTCTCGAAAAAGAAATTCTAATTTATAATATAAAAGTAGAGAGAAATGCTAACAACACATTCTCTAAAATACTCTTTTGAAATCACTATTTATTATTAGTTAAAATTTATTAAAAATCACAAATTTTGATAGTTTCATTTCTTATTTAATGAATTTTTCTCCTGATTTTATAGTTTTTAATAAATTTCAGTCAATAATAAAACACGTGTTAAAAGGAATGTATTAAAAAATATATTATTAGCCCTCACTCCTCTAAAAGTAGATTTAAAACAAATCTTCTTCCTGGCATTTGTAAAAGTTACTATTTTTTCAGTTCTTCAACGTAGGTGACTCTTAATTTGCATTGTTGTTTTAATTAGAAAATCCTATTTCAGTCTTATCTCAAGTTGTCCCGTATCCACCATTCAAGCCCACAGTTTTTGCCAAAAAATGGCATACAAGTGTACATTTTTTTTTCTTGCCAATATTCCTTTTTAGAAATAATTTTGTTATGGTCGAGTGCTAAATGTGAACATATCTTGAGTTCAAATCTTGGTTCACTGATTTTTGTCGTTAAAAAGCCTACATTTTCATTCACAAGTAACTATCTTAATTTTAAAAATATTTCACTTCTTTGTAATGTTACTTCTATTATTAGACGAATTATCATTAGGAAAATATTGATTAAACTCAAAAGTTTTTGTAACAAATAAAGCTTGGGAGGATAACTATATTGGCTTCAAGAAAAATCAAAATGGTAAAATAATCGTTAGATCTGGCAACCAAAATCACGATAGGACGGTGAATAAAGTTAAAAAATAAAAGTAAAAAATGAGTAAAGATGAGAAAAATGGAATAATTACCAAAGTATTTAATTACGAAAAACATTAGATGCACGTACCAACCGATTAGTTATCTATTGGTAGGGGTGTTCAAAATAGGTGAACTACACTAAACTACGTGAAAACTGAACTGAATTGAAAAATGGTTCAAGCGAACCAAACTGAATTGTTTGACGAACTATTTTCTCAAATCTAAACTGAACTATGCTTTGAACTGAACTGAACTGTTTGAACCAAATTGAACTGTGTTGAACCGAATTGAATTATTTTTTTGCACTGAGAATTTTTACCTCTTTATAAAAATGGTTCAATTTTTACAGTTCGGTTTAGTTCAGTTTAGTTCCTAAACAATTTGATTCTCAAATAGTTTGGTTCAGTTCTCAAATAATTCAGTTTAGTTTTTTATAAAAACAGTTTAGTTCAATTTTTTATAAAAATAATTTAGTTTTTATAAGTCAATTCAATTTAGTTCTTAAACAATTTAGTTCAATTCAGTTTTTTTGAACACCCCTATCTATTGGGACAGTGACAAATCAGTCACCTTCCCATGATCCCATCATGTGTGCCTACAAGCTGAACCCCAACAACGAGTTTGTCAACAGGACATCTCAAAGAAAGCATGTTCCTATAATCCATTGACAAACAAAGTGCGCCATTAAAAAATTTCAAAAGGCATTGGAAAAATCAAAGGATAAATTGGTTATCCTTTTGATAATTTTGCCATTAATAATACACATGTAGTAGAGTTTGTAATTGGGAAATAATTCATGAGTCAAAAGGCAGCAGGCCAGCAAAAAATCTTTGAATAGTGTATGAGAGAACTCTGTTACAATGAACAAAACACAAGGCTGCTTTTCACCAAGAATTATAGCAGCACTTCAGAGCAAATTTCACTAAGAAGCAAAGCAATGCTACTATGCTAGTGAGGAAATCCAAAGTAGAGTTGTTCTTATGCCACCTATTGCTATCTATTTTTTGTCCTACCAACTTGACACTAAAAGAAATAATAAAATTAAGTATCATCTATATTATATGGTTGGACCAGGATTACTATTCAAATTTCAGATTGGCCCCCTTTCACGTAGGAATATGATTGCAGAAATAACCTCAAAAGTTAACATTAGAAAAATATTCTTTTTTTTTTTTCAAAAAAGAATATAGTAACATACATGACTCTTTTGGTAAGTGACAAATGTTATGATCTTATTTGTCTTTTAAACTTTTAATACTTTCTACTCACATTAGGAGTGGGTAAAATTTATGTGGTGGAGACTCGAGTGAGAATTAGTTGCACTGCACTTTCATCCTTACCTCGTTTGTTGTTTTATGATGTAAAGTGATTTGTCTTAAAATTTCCTCCCCCATTTGTCACCTTCTCAAACAAGCATATATATAATCTAAATCGATCATAATGTTCAGGTCATAATTGAATTTTAAAACACTACGGAAAATTTGAGTCATTGTCAAATTAATGACACTACTAGAGTAGTAGAGCATGACGAAAAATAAAAAAATGAATGCCTTACTCAAACTGAGCATGACATTGGCATAGATCCAACTTTTAATAAAATCAAAAGTGCAGTAAATGAACAGAAAATTTTCAATTTTATATGACAGATAATTCTTCACTTTCAAGTCCATATATAGATATAAATAAATTTTTAATTATAAACATTACAATTAAGGTTGTAGACAACTATATATGATTATGTTCTTCATTGGAATTCCTACGAAGTGGTAGTATAAAAGTTGAGGTAAGATTATTCTACTAACACTTTTGGGCATTTTATCTTGGAGCAGCTCGTTTAATTGGTTTAAGTAGGTAAGGAAAAATAGCAGACTTGCGGTGTCTGTGTGGATTAAACAATCTTAAAATCCCTTGTCTTAAACATCTCACTATCAAGACATTTTCTTTCTAAACTACTCTCCCAAGCATACAATGTTATAGATTATAATATATTCAAAGATCATACATCAAAAAGACAAGGTCCATGCGTAAATCGCAAATGATGTCAACCACTACACTACCATTTCTATTCTCTTAACAGGATGAAGGCAACGATCTCTAAATATGAAGACAAAGAAAATTCTACACCTCACATGCCTCTCTGCCCTTGTCTGGTGTTCTTCAAGGGTGAGGAATAGTGTGATAAAAGAAGACGAAATGGAGTGGCGTCAAGCACGTGGGTGACATGTAGTTTCTCTTTGTTTGCATAACAAAAGGCCAGGGCCAATACCTCATGGTTAGATTGCGTGGATAATTACAACAAAGGAATTTATATCATTGGTTTGACAGTCATTGTCACACAACTAATTAACCGACTATTTTGTGGGGGAAAAAAAATGAATTTGTATGTCAACCTGTCGTTGGAATCTATGAATCTACAATACACATGATGACTTCTTTTCATAGACGCTCACCTTATATTTCAAGTTTAAAACTTGTTATTTAAATATGTAGTTGTTATTATATGTTTATTCTAACTAATGACAACAACAACTTAAAAATAATTTTAGATACTTTACACAAAATTGAAAATTAATCATAAGTACTTGTTTTGCAATGACATTTTTTTTCCTTATCCTTTGATTTATTATTACTTTTTAGTAAGTTTTAGATTTTTTTCAAACAAAAGGAGCCAAAGCCCGATAACTACACTAAGACCTATCAGATATGACTATGAGCCTGCTTTTTTAAAATTCGGTGTAACTGATCTTGATAAAATTAATCAAACTATTAAATGTTATTGAAATGCATGTCTAAATTAATACTAATTAATTATAAATTTTACTACATTAAAACGTGTTTTATGGTAGAAGAAATTGGTTTTAATGTATAGTCAAAGAGACCATACATAGAGTTTAATGTATAAATTTAAACCCTTCAAGAATCGTATTACATAATCTTGATTTCTGTAGGTACTTGCCAGATTCAAGGAACCACAAGCACATTTTGGAAGAGGTCTTACTTTCTCTAATTCATCCCACATCACTTTGAGTTGAGTGAAATACTCAGAGACCGAGAGGTTACCTTGCAGAAAACGATAAATGTCCTCCTGTAATTCAGAGACCCGAAAGGCATCTCCTTGAGAGAATCTATCTCCCAAATCCTTCCATACTTCAAAGGCACGATCACTCCACAAGATCGATTGAACAATACACTCCGTGATGGAGTGTTGTAACCAAGAAAGTACCATAGTATTACATCTTTGCCAAGCTGCGAAAAGAGGATCAGTTGCCTTAGGTTCTTTGATACTCCCATCAATAAACTTCAACTTATTTTTGGACAACAATGCTAATTTCATGGCTTTGGCCCATGAATGGTAATTCTTGCCACTCAAAGGTGGTGGAACAAGAACCAACGATGGGTTCTCATTTGGGTGTAGGTAATAGGGATTTAAAGGGTTGGTAGCATAATTTACATGGGCATTGCTTTGGTGCATGTTCTAATTAGGGGGTTTCAATACCCCCTCTCATATTGTTCAATTATATTTAGACATGTGTCATAACTTGTCATGTCAAATAATAGCTTCTATTTTTTAATATTGTATTTAAGTACTAGGGACATATCAACAACTTCTATTTTATTTCATTAATTATGATACTAATTACCTTTTATAATAGTAATTGAATTAATTACAATACAAGTTACCTTTTTTATAATAATTGAATTAATTATAATATAAATTATTCTTTTTAATAATAATTGAATTATGAAACAAATTACTTTTTTAATAATAATTGAATTAAAAAATGATTTTACAAAAAGAAAAAAAAATAGAAAATGGGTTGTATAAAGTCAGACCCTTTAATCTCCTCATTATATAAAATGTGTCTTTTTTTTCTTCGAGTGAAATGTATCTGTTTGTTCTTCTTATATTCAAACATATTTATTTATTTAAATGTATTTTTTATTTATTAATTTATAATGTATTATTCTTTCTATATCCTTACTGTATTATAAATAATTTGTAATGTATTATATATTAATATATTATATATTTATATATTAATATTAGTTATAACTAAAAGCCCCAACACAATACAACTTATCTATACTACCTACATGTCTCACCCAAATACAGTATATTATTATAAAGAAATATAATATGATATACTATTTTTTTTTATAAAATATATGATATACTATTATATGTTTGTAGTACCTATGTGATGCACAAGATATGGTATTATCGTGAAAATTATTTCAAAGAATTAAATTTTTAGTATACATATAAAAAATGAAAATGAAATAATTATATAATTACCTAAATATGAAGATTACTAATACAAGTTAGGTTCTAGAAAAGTTGTGTTAGATATAAAATTTAAAAATTATATACTTGTAATCATAACAAAATGAAATTTGAATATTGATTTTACAAAAAGTAAAATGCTTCAAATTCCTAAAAAAAAAAAAGACACGGGGAAAACATGATATGTGTATAACTATAAAACAATATTAACTAAAAAGTGATTAGCAACTTAGATTAAATTATGGAAAATTCCTTTGTGAACAATATTTGAGGTTGTGAAAGAATATTGGTAAAGGAATTTTCCACAATTATAAAAGAATTAATTAAAATCATATCATGTTCCTAAAAAGTAAAACATGATATGCGTATAACTATAAAACAACATTAACTAAAAAGTAATTAGCAATTTACTTTGATTTTAATCAAAATCATGAAGAGTAATGTAGGAGAATAAAAACCCATTAACCATTTAATTTCTTTATGTACCAAAATTTTAAGATAAAGAGGGAATTAAAAAAAATTAAACAAAAGAAAAAGAAACAACTATAAAAAATGATGATAAAATACTAAGTTATCATTTAATTTTTTAAACATTTTTCTTTTGAAGATTTATTATATAAGAAATGAGCCTTTCAAAAATAAAAATTTATTTTTGTGTCTAAAAAAATTATTTAATATTACAAAACTTTAATATATTATTTTATTTTATTGGTATTGTTTTTAGTTTATAATATTATTTTATTTATGCTTTTTTGATTATTAATTTTTATTTGTTATAATTTATTTCTTTGATTTTAATAATTTTTTTATACCTTTTTTAATGTTTACAATGATATTTAACTATTCTTTTCATTTTTAGTATCTTTACAACTTATATTTATGTTAACATTGATAATTTATTTTAAAAATTTTAGCAATTATAATTTGACTTTTGTATTAATATAATATTATTTAGTATTAGTATTTAAGTGTGGATATTTTTATATATGATATTTACATTGTTATAATATTACTTCATTACTTTTATTTAATAAAATTTTTATAATTCATTTTTATATCCGATTTCGATGATTTAGTTTATAAGTTTTTGACGATTATAACATTACTTTACTATTATATTTTTCTGTATTGTATTTTATTAATCCATCGTTATATAATAATTTATTTTTGTTGATATCGTTATATAATAATAATAATAATAATAATAATAATAATAATAATACAATATCAATCCTTGTATACAGCAATCGTGAAACTATCTCGTGTAAACTAGGGTTTTATAAATTTATACCATAATAATAATCATTTTATTATATTAAAGTGTAATTATAATATATTTTTTTAAGAGTTTAATGATCATGCACTGTCAATGTAAAAAGTTTTACACTATCAACCAATCAGGAATCACCATTGATATGACTTGTAAAGCATTTATTATAAAAGTCAACAAACTTACAATAAATGGTGGTTTGTGATTGGATGACAGTGTAACACTACTTTACATCATTAGTGCATGGCCTGTTTTCTCTTATTTTAAATGATGTTACTGTCGATTAATTTGACAAATCGCTACAATAAAAAGTTATACCAGATTTATATATACTATAGATGATTTATTATTGTTAAGGTTATTGATACACACCATACTTGTGTGTACTTATTGGCCAGTATTGTGAAGTCAAAGATTTTGAAAACATAATTAATACGATCAACTATAATTAATTCCATAATTAACCTCATTGAAGATAGAGTATTTAAAAACTTCCATATCAATTACAATTAAAGATGATTTAAAAAATTAAGTATTAATTACAAAAGATAAAATATTTAAAAACTTATATATTATTGTTCAATAATATTAATAGAAGATGAAAATTAATTAATTTAAATAAATTTTAATAATGTCAATATATATTAAAAAAAATTAATAAAATCCAAAAAGTAATTAATAAATATATTGTTGTAATTAACAATTAAAAAACTTAACTACAAATTCAAATTTAAAAAATTGAAATATAAAATAAATTTTAAAATAAATATTTTAAATATTTTAAAATGTTAAAGTTTTATTTAACTATATTATTTACTCAATTTAGTACTGATTTTTTATTTCATATAATGAAAATTAAGAGCAATTAATATTTTTTAATTTTCTAAAATAAATAATTTATAAACAATTAAGACCTCACAATAAATAAACATAATATAAAATTAACATTAAAAAATAATTACTAAAATAAATTGGGTTGTTTGATATGATCTGATATTATATGATGTGATGAAAAATGTACAAAGACAAAAATTTAGGCTTAACTCCATAGTACAAATCTTGTATTGTAAAGAAACACATGTTCAATGTCAATTATGGACTGGTAAAGTTGAACCATAAAGAAAGATGACTTTGGGGTCAATTTTGAAATATTACTCTACAGTTGGTCAAAGCAAACTTTAAGTCAATTTCACGCTACAAGTCTTATATTATAAAGAAACACAAGTTTAGGGTCAAATGTGCACTAGTAAAGTTAAACTGTAGAGAAAGTTAACTTTAAGGTCAACTCTGAATATTACTTCTATAGTTAGTAAAAGCTAACTTGATGGTCAATTAGTCTTATATTGTAATGAAACACAGTTTTGGGTCAACTGTACACTAGTAGAGTTAAGACTGTAGAGAAAGTTGACTTTAGGGTCAACTACGAAATATTACTCCTATAGCTGATCAAAGCTGACTTTAGTGTCAATTTCACACTACAAAGCCTTATATTGTAATGAAACACAAGTCTAGGGTCAACTTTGCACTAGTAGAATTAAACTGTAGAGAAAACTGACTTTAGGGTTAACTTTATAATATTACTCCTATAGCTGGGCAAAGTTGACTTTAGGGTCAATTCAACACTTCAAGTTTTATAGCGTAAAGAAACACAAATTCAAGGTTAATTGTGCACTAGTAGAGTTAAACTGTAGAGAAAGCTAACTTTAGGATCAACTCTTGATTAATAGTCCTACAATTGGTTGTAGTTGACTTTTTTGTCAACTATGTACTACAAGTCTTATAGTGTAAAGAAAATGGGATTGGGGTCAACTATGCACTGGTAGAGTTTAACTATAGAAAATGTATCATGAAACAAACTTTTTAAAAATGAAACTATTTATTAACTCACATCAATTTATCCCACCAACACAATATCCTAAAATAAAATAAAAATAAAGACTATAATAAATTCATCTCAAGTTATCCTAAAATCATATAATAAACATTTTTTTGCCTATTTCTAAAGTTAAAAAATCGTGTAAATTCTTCGTAGAACGTTATATTGTTAAAAAAAAATATTTTTGGTGTACTATTATCATACTAATAATTTTAAATGAAGAAATTCTTACATGAGTATAAACCCAATCAATAAAACAATAAAATAAAATAAATAAGGTGAATAATGAAAAAAAATCCTAAAAAGGACAAAATAATGCTAGCTTACAAAAAAATGAAAAAAAAATACAAGACTATATGTGAGTTTTGAAAATATTTTATTTTTATTAATAATTATAAAATCATAATATACTATTTTTATTTTAAATAATTAATTCAATTATTATTAAAAAGGATAATTTATATCATAATTAGAAAAAGGTATTTAGTATCATAATTAATGAAAATAAAACAAAAGTTGCTAATAGGTCCTTGGTACTTAGATGCAATATTAAAAAAAACTGTTATTATTTGACATAGCAAGTGAAGATACATGTTTAAATATGATTAGGCAATGTGAGAGAGAGCATTGAAATCTCCTAATTAAAACATGCACCGAAACAATATCCAATCTGCATAGGTGGAAGGGTTCTGGTTCTCCATGATTCTAAAAGAAAATTGATGAAGCTAGAGGCAAAAGAGAGAAAATGGCAAGGATGAACCAGAGCTCTGTGAAGAGCTCTGATACCATCATAAGTTTCAGAGGGAAAGATGATTGTATTCCTATATTGAGAAAAGGTACATAATGGGTTTATATACAAGTTGTAATCCTTATTGATAGGATAACTACCTAATCTTTATATGTGATAAGATAGCAAGAGTAACTAACTAATCTTTATATATGATAAGATCTCTATATATGATAAGAAGCACGGTATCTTGTTTTAATTGTTCTTACATTCTTTGATTTGTCAACCAAACAGGTTATTTAGTTTATAATTTCAAAATACTTTTAAAAAATATATTCCATTACGAAGTATCTTACGGAAACACAGCCTTGGCTTAATTTCGAAGGTTTCTAAGTGGCTGCCTTGATAAAATCGGTAAGGGCCAATATGCAAACAGAGAAAGTAAGGAAATTTATTTTTGATTTAAACAAGTGGATATCTCATATTCTAGACAATTAATATGAATTTTTTTTTACAAAAATATTATTTTAACTATAAGCAATCCTGCTCAAGTCGAATAAAGCTATTATGAGGGATAAAATTTCTCCTCCAAATATTTAACACAGTTGTATTCATAAGACTCAAATTTGAAACTATTGGTTAAGCTAGAAAAACCTCACATCAGCTGATCCACACACTTGGTGGCACTTGATATTCATCTAACTTCTTACTTTTATTTTGTGCATTAAAGATATGTTTAAATAATTAAATACTAATTATTTTAATTAACGTAGAAACCATCAAACAAAATTTTATTCTTTTCGATAAGTTTTTTTTTATATGCACGATTAGGAATCGAATCTTTATGAATATGATTCAGAAATTTAACTATCTATTAATTGTTATATCATTCTTTGGTGATTTTCTTACTTTTTTATATATTCTTTAACTCATTGATTAATCAATAAAATACTTTCATGTTCATTCATAATGGGTTTGTAGAAAATTTTTTCCTGCTATATAACAATATTCTATATTTTTTTGGGTATCAGCCACGTGGAGAGTATGGAGGCTTTTGTAGTAAAATAATATTCCTATATGACTGGACTTATGTGATTAAGACGTCGTTAAAATATGTCAAAATCCTCATAACGATGTGAATTTATTACGTGATTACATGTAGAGTTAGATCATTATTTCATATTTTCAAGCTAGGCTTTTTTTACCAATAAATTTTAGCAGGACTTGAACTAACACGACTAAACTCACATAACGATGTGAATATATTGCATGATTACATGCAGAGTTAGATCATTATTTGATTTATTTCATATTTTCAAGATAGGCTTTTCTTACCAATAACTTTTAGCAGGAATTGAACTAACACGACCAAACTCACATAAAAGAATAAAAAGAAGAAAAGTTAAATCGTTTTATTTGCAATTTCAATTCATTTATCAAAATCTAATTAACATTTTGTAATTTAATTTATATATTATTAATGTAAAAAAAAATTGATGACAAAGTTAGTCAATGGTGTGTTTTCATATTATTTAACAAATTTGACAATTCATATGTAATTTAACTCATTGATTAGTGTGTGTTATATCATTTGATAATATTATAATTTTTTATTAAGAATTCATACAATATTTTATAAAATATGTATTTATAATATTATGAATTTCTCAACGGTCAATGCCCAGTTTAACCTTCGCTTCCAAGGCTTCAACATGTTGGACCTCAGCTGAAATCTTTCAATAGTTTCAAACGTATAATTTCGTTGCAGGACTTGAAGTTCAAACGCGAAACTAGACAAAAGATTCATGGGACATTGGACCACAAAAACAAACAAAAGCCCAAAATGAGCAACATAGCCGTACATTATAAAAAAATTATAGAATTGACCGAAAAAAAGGTGAAGAATTATAACTATTTTCAAGTACATAGACCAAGAAATGAGACCTATTTCTGAGTATCTAAAATTTTTGGTGAGGCTGTCCTTACTCCTTAAGCTGTTAGCCCTCTATGCTTAAACATTTTACCCACAAATACAAAGCCCATTTCTAAAATCACACATAAGCCTGATCAGTTTCCTTCGTGATCCTCAAAGGAAAATCAATGGGCTAAACAACAACTCCATGTTATAATGGGTTCCACGTCACGATGGCCTATTTATATTAATTTTGCCAAAATGATGGAACATTGCCAGAATCACTAAGCAGATTGCCAAGATTAATGTTATATCTTTTTTTAATTATTAATTATTTTTTTAATATTATTGTTGGGGTCGATGGAAAATTGTGGCATTGGTGATGGTGTGGGTTCCACGTTTCATTTTGGTACAGATTATTGTGAGACTAGTTCAGTTAGTACAGTGCAATTTTTATTTTTGGGTCCAGGGGAGTGGTATTTTTGTGCATTCGTGTTCCCCTAACTCACAACTAAGCTATCAACGTGGGGAATATGGTCCAATCTACAATCTTTAAATCGCTAAAAAGGTCAAAAAAACATATGCCAACCAGGCAGGTAGCTGGTACACCAAGTCATCTAAACATCTCTCATTTGTGTCATTTACCTTCCCATCGAAAAATAAAAAACAGAGAAATTCATGTACATGCAAAGACTCAAAGCTGTGGTTAACCGGAATTGATGCATCTCATTGAGGGAGATTAAGCAAAGTACGGCAGAATTGATGCATCTTTGGTTTGGTTTATTTGCTTTAGTCACGTGTGATGTAAATTAATACAAAAAAATGACCCAGTGTTTGGTTATGTGTTGGGAAGGTTTAGACCCACATCAGTTTGAAGCTTCACGAAGAAGCTTTTATGTCGTTTTTTGACATTTAACGTGAAATTATAGATAAACATGCATAACTAAAGTTCAATCAAACACACATTCAATAGTTTGATCAAGCAAACTATAGCCAGTGTTCGGTTTGGCTTTACTTTTATCAAAATTAATTCAGATTTTTTTACGTTAAAGGCAAAGCAACACATAATTGATTCTAATTTTTCATGGTGCTACCATAATTTTGAATCCCTCACCACCAATTCAAACACACAATTTGTTTGGCGCGTGTCACCTTAACGTGTTAGTCCTACTCATACCAATTTAATACACTATAATTATCATTTAAATTTCAGTTGTACATTTGTTTAAGAAAAGATGTCCCGTAGAAGTTTGAACTTTAATTTCTCTGAATCGTGATTATAGAATGTTGCACACAAAAATTTACTTTCAACAAAATTGATGACAAGTCGGTTTGGTTTCAGTTCAAGAGAAAATAAAATCTGAACTAGTTAAAATTGATTGCTTCAACTTAATTTAAACTTTTTTTTCTTTAAATTTGAATCAAATCAACCTGTTCAAGTCATCAAATTAGTGCATATATATATATATATATATATATATATATATAATTAAAAAAACTTATTTCATAAAATATAAAAGAATACTTATATGTCATAAATGCATAATTTGTGAGAAAGAAAAGTCATTAAAAAATGTACAAAGTCTTCATCAAATAAATAAAGTAAAACTCTCCATTTGCTTGTAAAATGAATCATAATATTCTAACAAACAATTATTAACAAAAAATGGTTATCAAGATTTAGACATACTTTTACACATACTTACATATATATATAACATCAGGTCGAGTCCTCTGGTTTATAAAGTGATAACTCGATATCAAATCAATTAGAATCGGATTTCATTGATTTTGTTTTCGTTGGACCTAAACGTTAAAAAAAATGAATCAATACTCAACCCTAAACAAAAATTATTCCGTCAGTATAAGCAAAATTGACGATGAATATTTCATGTTTTTTCTCTTCTTTGATAGGCATGTCCCATTGGGTACAACATACGATGAAAAGAAAAATGCTGAATAATGCAAATGTATATTAGTAAAAGTAACCTGGAAAAAAAAGGTGAAAAAGGTTGTGCGCTTTGTAGGATATTTATTTAATTATAAACCTTGTTTTTTTTCTTTTCTCTTTTCAATCACAATTGATTAGAGCTTTCAAAAAAAAAAAATCACAATTGACTGGGAAGTATTCTTAACAACTTCTATACAAAATTCCATATCAAAGAGTATTGCTTAAAAGAAAGTATCAGTTATTCAAATTTCAAGAGGATGGCTCCGTTATCCACTTATCCCCCATGCCATGGGCTAAAAGAAGTCTAAAAGAGGGTGAAAAATATGAGGCTTAATATTTCGTCCTGAAAGTGTTACGTATTGTCATCTTAGTCTTTAAAATAAAAAAAATTCTCTGAAACTTTAATCCATCAATTATGTTAGTCCAATTATTATATACAATGTATGACTTAAGTAATAATATTAGCATATATTTTAGAACCAAAATAGCAGTAGAACTTAGTTGAAATGACTGGTTGTTTCAATAATTTTTTAGAATTCTTTTAATTTTAAAGACTCATGTAATAATACTTTTCAAAGGCTCTTGTAATAATACTTTAACATTTTCAAGGACAAAAAAGTGATTTACCAAATATAAGATGTCTTCTTTCGGTACTCAGCAATTTTATTAGTTTCACATAAATTAAACAAATGCACTTTTGTAGTTTTCCATCAAGTGATTTATCCTATAATTAAGGACTTGAAAGTTTTTAAGTCTCTCCTGTCCTGTGTAGGATTTCTAATTAGTTTTACAAACTTCCTCAGCACGCTAATCTTGAAAATGTTAAGTGTAAGCATAAAAAAAAAACCAAATATTGCTGACCAATCTACTCCAGGTGTTAGTGTGTCACTGTCATTATACTGTCAGAATCTGATCATAGGAATACCAATTAAAACTCCATTTGAGAATTAGATACGACCTATTCAGAGGCTTTTTTAGTAGTTCAATTGATCAGCAACAGGTGGCTAATGTTCTAAACATGGAAATGCCAAAATACTCACCTCTAAAAACCTGGTTATAGATTATGTAACCATGCTAGAACTTGTACAAGTTAACTAACAATTAATTTGAGCTTAAAAGATTTTGATCTTTCTTGGTTGAAAACGATCTTCAGAGCATGTAGAATAATAGAACCTCAAGACAGGGGTGAAGAGATGATTTTTGGTTTTAATAAGTTGTACTATTTTTGGTCCTTTATATAAATAACAAATAGAGGTATTTTTTTTCGTTCTAATTATAAGCAACACAGGATATATTAATTGTTGTATTTTTTTTATACCCTTAATTTATTGTGAAGTCTATTAATGAGATATCCACTCATTTTTCATGCAAGTGGATGTATTTATTAGCATATTAACAATATAAATTACACTCATTGGTATAGAAAATTATTTCTTGAATTATGAGTAGTATCATTAAATATAACCACCACTTAAACTATTTAATTTTATAGGTATTTTTGGAATAAAATTTAAATATATGACATTAGTAATTAAAATTAACTATTTTTATTGGTTTTGATGAATTAGTTATTTATTACTTATATAAGGACCAGAGGTAGTATTATATATAAGGTAAAAGTGTTTTATTATGAAGTATATAGAATATCGATATTACTTTGCCTTAAGATCATTTTTGTATTACTAACATGGTATGTCATGGTTAACAGATAATCTTGTCTTTTAAGCATGTGGTTAAGTGTTTGAACTCCGAGTCCCTTAAATGGATCTCAGCATATAAAAGGAGTAATTCTTAGCTTTCGAATATGAGATACCTTGAATTCACCAAAAAAAAAAAAAAACATTTTTGACATGTTTGAATTATTGAAATATATAATTGAGTAATTGAGTCTCTAAAATATAAGTTACATTTTAAAAGATAAAATATGAAATTGTAATTGTTATCTAAAACTAATAAATAAATTTGAATATTTCATAATCCATTATGAGGATGGCATTTTAGTAAGGTCATCATTTTTATATAAGAATAAAATAAACAACTCTTCATAATATAATTATATATGAATGATTAAAATTAAAAGATAGAACTTATGAAAAGTTTATTTGAACTTATGGAAACAGTTTATAATTCTCATAAGCTCTTTTTCAGTTTATTTCGGTAAGATTCTTGGTGTATGTTATTAAAATATATATTTTTTAACTTATTCTAATAAAATTTATAGTCAAATTTAGGGCATAAACTCTAGTGTTGACCTAATTTTTTTAGTTTCTTTTCTCCTTGAAAAGATAATTTGTATCAAATACATTAAGAGGAAAAAACTCTTAAAAAATTAGGAGCTTATTTTTTATAAAAGAAAATAAAGAAAAAATGACTTTTAATAAAACGCTATTGGAAGTAATTTTTAAAATTAGTTACGTACTATAATCTCCATCATCTTCTTATATTGAACTACTGATATGGGACAATGAAATAAAAATATTAATTTAAAAGGAGTTTTTAAGCTGAAATTGTCAAACAATTTATTATTTTTAAAGTTCTTGTTTTAAATTTTAACTTTAAAGTAACTCTTAAGTCATAAAAAAATTGGGTAAAATCTAAATCAAACACATTTAAAGAATAAATCTTAAAACTTTAAGAAAAATAATCTTTATAAAAGAAAAGAGAACAAAGTAACTCAAAAAAAATAACTGAAGTAGTTTTTAAAAATAAATTATATATCTTAATCTCCATCTCCTTCTCATCTTAATATAATTGATGTGTGACAATAAAATAAAACTTTTAATTTAGAATGAGCTTTTAAACAATGATTGACTAAATAAATACGATGTTTGTATTTTAATTTTAATTATGTATAATTAAGTTGAATGATTAACATAATATCTCTTTTATATAAAATAAATCTTTTATTTTATATGTATCTACATTTTTACATAAGTCTCTAAACTAAAAATATATATATATAATTAAATCTTTGATCTTGTAAAATTTTTGTAATTAAAGGCCCGTTTTTGGTAGTTTTTGGTTGTGAGTTTTGAAATTTTCAAAAACTATAACCAGTTTTTAGTTTTTAAAAATTAGTTTTAGTTTTTTTTTTCTAATTTTTGGTTTCAAAACAAACTCACTTTGAAATTTCTTATTTTGTTAAAATTAGTTTAAGAATATGTTTGTGTGGTGACGATGGTGGTGATGGTGACGACAACAATGATGGTGGTGGCAGTGATAATGCCGACGGTGATGGTTGTGGCGGTGCCGGCGATAACAATTGTGGCAGTGTTGACGGCGGTGGTTGTGATGGTACTGATGGTGATCATGGTGGTGCCAGTGGTGATGGTAGTGGCAGAGTCAGTGGTGGTGGTGGCAGCAACGCTAATGATCGTGGTCGTGGTGGTGGCGATGATGGCGACGATGGTAGTGGTGATGAAGCTTGTGGTGGTGGAGGCGATGCCGGTGGTCATGGTAATTGTGGTAGTGGTGATGGTGGTGGCGGTGGTGGTGACAGCGGCTGTAGAGATGGTGCTAGCAGTAGTGGTGGCAGTGACAATGGTGCTGATTGTGGTAGTGGTGGTGGTGAGAAAGGCTATTGTCAAATATAATGATGTGTATTTTTTTAAAAAAAAAAACCAAAAACCAAATTCACAAATCTTTTTTTCTTGGTTTTGAAAATGAATGTAAAAGTGTTTTGAAATTGAGTTAAAAACCATTTCAGCTCCATTTTAGCCAAATGCGTTTTGTTTTGAAAATTGCATTTGAAAACCAAAAACCAAAAACTCACAGTCACTCCAAATGGGCCCTAAGTTTATAAGATTTTTAAAACTGTCATAAATTATCATTTCTGACAATTTCGAGCTGTCAGAAATTAATTCCAAAAATTTAATTATAAAAATTTTACAAAAATTTTGGACTAAATCTTCGTAGCCCTCAATTCACTTTTAATTGGCTTGAAGTTTTGAACTACCCTCTCTCTATGTACAATTAAACAATTTAAGTGTTCATTTGATACCTGTATTGGATAATAAAATGATTGGGCCATACATCTCAAACGCTATAAAAACTACTACAGCAAAATTTTAAAGTAAGATAAAGGATTCTGCATGATCGATTAAATCCAAGAAAAGAGATGTATGGATTTTTTTTTTGTGGGAAAAAAATGTATGGATAATATCTTGTATAGATTGATTTCTAATTAGAAAGCTTTTTGTGCAAACCAAAAACAAAATTCTTCCAAAATTAAGTATTATATTTTTAAAAAATCACATCAGCACGTTATGCGATAAGAATAATTTATTCCATTGGAATAACGTTTTCGGTAGAAAGAAAAGAATGTATTCTTCAAAACATCTAAGAGTTTCGACTTTCGAAAGATATCCAAGGAATATCGTATTATCTCTTTCTTTTCTTTGGATACCACGAGATTGAAATTCAAACTAAAAAAAACACTTATCATCAAGTAAATGATCACAGGATAAAGGCTTGATGCCCATTATATTTAACACGACTTCTCTCCAATCCTAATTCAATTAATTAATTTTGTAATTAATTTCACTAATATAAGTCCCTCCCCTATAAATATTGTGATTTTGATATTTCAATAATTTTTAAACTATTTTTCACAAGTATCCTTTTGTAGAAGGTAAGATTAAATATTGAATGTGGGTGTTTTTTTTTAATAAAAGATTCAAATGGTAATTCGTTTTTAACTCAAATTTGATCTTTATTTTTTTTATTGTTATAATTAAATTTTCTTATTGTTTTTTAACGTAAATTTTTTATTCTCATTTTCTATTCAACTACTTTGAAATTTATGATAAATTTAAGATATAAAAATGATTTTAAATATTCAAAACCAAGAAATTCAATAAAATTTTGATGAAATTTGAAGTTTTTAATTTCAAAGAGTGGAAATCTTGAGTTTTTGTGATTTTGGATAAATTTTAATATTTTGATTAGTAAATTTTAAGCGAATAAGAGTTTAAAATGGTTTAATTAAATTAATTCACATAATTTCTGAATAAAAATTAGAATTTATAATTTTTAAGTAAGAGAAATTGACAAAAACACTTAATTATAATAAAATTAACAGATTATTCACCAAAAAAATTGATAAGTTAAGTTCGATTGAAAAATTCTTTAGCCATCAAAATCATAATTGAACACAAACTTTTAATGAGAAATCATTTTTCCTATGACTTTCAAAATAATTATTAAAAAAGTTAACAAACTTATCATACATGATAGTTAATTTGTAATTGAATGATAATATAAAAAATTTCTACAATATTGTCGGTGCATATATTATATATTCAATTCATTTATCAGGGTTTAGGTAAAAGAATTATTATTCCTAGCAAATACCTTATACATTGCACAAAATTTTTAATTTAAGTAAAATTTAAAAATATAAAATAGAAATATTTAAAATTGTAAGAATTATGCATAAATAATTCAAATAAATAAGTAAAATAATATAAGAAACTTAGATTTAAGAAAAAAAAGGAATTAAAAAAAAACATTTTGACAATATAAGTAGTTAAGACTTCAGGCAAAAAATTAATATAAAAAAAATCATAAATAAATATAGCTAAAATTTGAGGAAAAAAAAAAGAAATATTGACATAAAAGATATTTTTAAAAATAATTAATAATTTAATATTTTTATAAAATAATAAATACTAAATAATTACAAAACCACATGCCATAAGAAGAAGAAGAAAATATTAAGACTAGTTTGCATTTGTTCACATTGAAAATAATAGGTGTTAGAATTATGATATAGAAGTTGATTTTATTTCTTCTCTAAACACTCACTGTGTTTAAAAGAATGAAA
This sequence comes from Spatholobus suberectus, assembly GCA_004329165.1. NCBI lineage: Eukaryota > Viridiplantae > Streptophyta > Magnoliopsida > Fabales > Fabaceae > Spatholobus > Spatholobus suberectus. Next base: position 85,106,925 of record CM014732.1, read on the forward strand.
ACAATTACAGGAAAGAGAAGCAAAAAAAAAGAAAAGAGTTTAATAGATGAGAAAAAAAGAATATACGTTGTTAATAAAAAAGTTTGTATATTAGAAATGAATTAGAAATAATTTTTTATATGATTTTTAAAGTAATTATTACAAAAGTCAGTAAATTTATCGTATATAATAATTTATGATTAGATAATAATATAAAAAACTTTTACATTATCAAATAGGTATATTATTTATTTTAAAAATAATCAAAAAATTACATTTTCACTATTTATGCAGAAAATTATTTGCAGCGTGAAAGTGATAGGATGGGAAGTTGGTTTTCCCTTTTTTAGTTAGTTTTCATAAAAAAAATGGTTTTTATAATACAAAAATAATAAAAAATATTGTTTAAATATTTTTATGTTAAATTTACTTTTTAATTAATATAAATCTTTTCATATAATTTTCAATTTTCTCTTTTACTTCTAAAATAAATAATGAAAATATTCTATCTATTCTTTATTTTTACCTATTTAAACAAATTCTTATTTTATTTTTATTTCTTTTTTTTCATTTCTTCCTTATTTCATTTTTATCCTAAGAGACGTCCTACACTCTACAACAGTAATAACTCATAAAGTGCCATTCATTAGTCAATTAATTTCCCCCCAAAACACAATTAAAATTTAAAAAGAAATTGGCCCCATACGTGTTTTGTTTTATTTAATAATAAAATAAATAAATAAAGGTTTAATTACCTTTTTGTCAGTTACACAAACTTTACCTTTTGATCTCTATGGTTAAAAATAATTCATTTTAGTCTATACACTTTTGATATCGGTTTGATCCTGTTGTTTTAAATCGTTATAAATTGAATAAAAAAAGGCAAAAATATCAATTTATGGTTATTTTATGCTGCCAATTTTCATTTTATGACGATTTTATTTCACGAAATTAATATACATTTGACAACAAAGAGCAAACTGATATCGAAAGTGTATGTATAAAAACTAAAATGAAATATTTTTAATTATAAAAATCAAAAAGTAAAGTTTTTGCAACTATATATACAAAATAAAAATAAAAATTAATTAAACCATAAATAAATAATAATAAACATGCAAACAGCTGGAGTTTAGGTTGACAAGGACGCAGGAGTTACAAGCCTTAACTTCCATTAAACACAAACTCTCTTCCCTCCTTTTTTCGGGATTTCCCATGTCCTCACACAGCCTTCCCTTAACATCACATTTTGCTTACAACAACATCATGCTTTCACTTCCCATCTCCTCATCCTTCTTAGTCTTATCTTTTCTGTCACACCTGCTCATTTATTTGCCTTCACGCTGAAACCAGCCAAGCAGAGAAGTGAGTATCCAAAGGAAAAACGAGTCCCGGGTTAAAGGAACAACGAGAACACCTCATTGGTTTGGTGGGTCGGTTTCAAGTTTTGATTTTGTTCACCTTTTCTGGGATTGTTTGACAACGTAGAGAGAGAGCAGAAGGTGGGGCTGATTGGTGGAAAGGTTATGGCTTTTTGGTTTTGTTGTGGAAAACTTCCGAGTCGGTATGACAATAGTTCATTCATGAATCTTTGTTAACTGTTCTTTTGCTTTATTGTTTTGGTTTTGGATTAGACATTTGCGTTGTATGACTTCAAGTTTGTGTGTTTAATTTTGAAGAAAATGAATATTAGTTATGTGTATAGTCTTAACTCTTGAGTGAGAAGGATCTATTAACGGTTAGTTTGTTAGGGACAACTCTTCAGGCAAAATGAAGAGAGAAGATTTGAGCGTTATGCATGATTAACTGTTCTGAGCCTACCAATGTGTCTGTTTCATTGATCCTATATATACCTGCAAACTTCTCAAAGTACATTTTTTTATATTCATATTTTGGCCTACAATTGTGCTTTATTTTTTTTACTCAATGGAAACTTGATATTAGAGTCTTATTCATGCAGCAGAAGGCGAGGGAAAGAACAACCTACATGGCGGGTGTTTTCTTTGAAGGAATTACACTCTGCTACAAATAATTTCAACTATGATAACAAGCTTGGAGAAGGGGGCTTTGGCAGTGTGTACTGGGGCCAGCTTTGGGATGGGTCGCAAGTAGGACCATACTTTAATTTTTATTTATTTATTTATTGTTGGTATTGTTATTGTTACTGTTACTGTTAATCTGTTATGCATCTTATCAAATCAGCTGCAGTCTCTGCCTTCTATGATTATTCCAGCTAGGGCTGTGCAAAAAAATAGATATCTCAAAAAATCAATCCAAAACCTAACTGAACCACTTTATGAAAAACGGTTTGGTTAACCGAATCGTTTTTTATAAGCAATCCGGTTAGGATTTTTTTCCTCCAAAAATGGATCGAATTTTTGAATTCGGTTCAGTTTGGTTATCCATTTTATACTTATGTATGGTTTAGTTTTTCGAAAAACCAAACCGAACCAATATGCTTTATGGAAAAACTGAACCGTTTTTTATAAAGCAGTTTAGTTCCAATTTTTTCAAAAACGGACCAGCTTTTTAAATTTGGATAGGTTCGGTTTTGGAGTGGTTCAAATTGGTTTGGATTTTTTACGCATCCCCTAATTTCAGCTCATTTTAGCCATGAAAGGACCTGATATAGGGTTACATTTATTTTAAGAATATATTTGAACAGCTTTTTGTTTTTACCTAAACTGCATATTTTGGAAATGATAAACCATATAAATGAGTTTTCTCAGATACATAATCTATTCAATAATGGCATACCTAGACAGATCTAGTAGAGTCACATGATTATTTCCATTCCTTATTATTTTGTTTCCAGTTTCCATCCTTGCCAAAACTTGAAGATTGAAATTCATTTGGCATCCATGCCATCAAAGTATTACGCTCATCACACTATCATTCCCTTTTATCCGCTTTAATGAAGTAATATCTTCTTATTTTGCCCTCTTTCATATTGTAAATGTTAGTAGTGGATAACTGTATCCAAAGAAACAGTCATGATTAATAATGCAAATATGTTTCTCGTAAAGTATAAACTATAAAGCATTAGTAATTTAGAACAGTGAATATTTTTCTTTCAATCAAATTGGGCTTGAATGGGAGGGAAGCACAAACTGAAACCCCTCCTTCCTGGTGGCTTCTATTTTCTGTTGCAGCAATCCTTCAGTATGAGTACACCAGTTTTCTTATCATGATTTGTGAGTGAGTCTAAGTAATATGTTACCTTGGTGATAAGAATTTTCAATATTCATTTTTAGTCCTAGCAGCATTGAACTAAAATAGCCATTATAGAAGAGAGTGAGTTTGATTTATGTTCCTTAATGGATTGTTCCTAAGACTGTAGGATTTGATTCGACCTTGTGATGTGATTTTTATAGAATATGATCAGAAGTTTCAGGGGCCAATGCTGCAAAAACCTCTATTCAAAACATTTTGTCTAGCGCATGAGAATTGAAGCTACTGAAATTTGCCGATGGCAGACAAACAACATAGCTCTATAACCATTTTATTGTTTCAAAAATCTTGCCATTCCAGATTGCAGTGAAAAGATTGAAAGTTTGGAGCAACAGAGAAGAGGCGGAGTTTACTGTTGAACTTGAAATATTGGCAAGAATACGACACAAGAATCTTCTCAGTCTGCGTGGCTACTGTGCTGAAGGACAGGAACGGTTAATTGTATATGAATATATGCCAAATTTGAGCCTGCTCTCTCATCTTCGTGGAAATCACTCATTCGAATGTCTTCTTGATTGGAAACGGCGGATGAATATCGCAATTGGGTCTGCTGAGGGAATTGTGTGAGTACTAACATCACTTTTCTTATGAGCTTCTTCCACTGTCATTACATTATTCCTAAATTTTTTACTTTTAGGTATCTTCACCACCAAGCAACACCACATATCATCCACAGGGATATTAAAGCAAGCAATGTGTTGCTGGATTCGATTTCCATGCTCGGGTTGCTGATTTTGGGTTTTCTAAGTTGGTCCCTGATGGAGCAACTCATGTGACTCCAAAAGTAAAGGGTACACTGGGCTACCTTGCACCAGAATATGCTATGTTAGGTAAAGCAAATGAGAGTTGTGATGTCTACAGTTTTGGTATTCTCCTTCTAGAACTTGTTAGTGGCAGAAGACCAATGGAAAAGCTTAGTTCCACGGTGAGGCGATCGATAGTTGATTGGGCATTGCCATTGGTTTGTGAGAAGAAATTCAGCGAAATTGCTGATCCAAGACTAAATGGTAACTATGTGGAGGGAGAGCTTAAAAGAGTTGTTTTAGTTGCACTTATGTGTGCTCAGGATCTACCTGAGAAGAGACCCACAATGCTTGATGTGGTAGAGCTACTGAAGGGAGAATCTAAGGATAAATTTTCTCATATAGAGAACAGTGAAATGTTCGGAAGCCCTCTTGCTGCAGAAAGCAATGATGGGAGATCAGTGGCTGATGACAGTTTAGACTATATCTCAGAAGAAAAAGAATTAGAACGTCCGTTGAAAGAGAATGCTGAAATATGAATGATACCAAATAAAAAGATGAAAACTGTGAGCTTGAGGGATTAAATATAGGTTGTGAGGTTTTTTTTTTTTTTTTGTCATTGTTGCAATTTGCAAGGCAACACTGGGTGCCCATTTGTTAGATTAGCATGGGTATGTGTACTGCATGCGTGATTTTATTAGTGCTTGGGGTTTGTAGTGTTTAATTCCCCTTGTGGTTTACCAATTTGTTATCTGCATCGTGTTTCACCCTTGTTACTATGCTGTATTGCTATTATGTTTTGGTGAACTGTGCCATATTAGAAATTGTCTATATTTTCTCCAGTATTTTCGTTTTTCTTCCAAAAGCTTCAGCTTCACTTGACACACAAGCGCTGGCCTATTAAGATTGTTTTGTCAGTTACTCTACTAATCAAAATGGCGGTACTATAATCAAACTTAAACAAGTCAACCGTGTTCATACTCCATACAAGAGTTGGTATAATTAATTTCTAGAACATTTTGAAATATTCTGAAGTCAATAAAATTAAAAACGTTAACTTCTAATTTTATTTATTTATTTCCTTGGGAGGCAGGGATTATGAACGCAAGAACTATTGATGAATTCAAACAGATCATGCCAACTTGATTGAGCAATTGTATAATTTGGTCGTTGAAAAATGTTATTTGTGTCGTTTTGATCTGTAAAAATTTTTGTTATATAAAATGGTAAAGATAGCGATGTATTGAAATAGGCTGACTGCGATGAGTTAGCCCAAATAAATATGGTGTGAGTTGGGTTCTAAAAACTCAAGTCTTATCTTTATTTAACTTACTTCATCTGATAATTGACTTGCTTATATAAGTATGGCTTGCAATGAGGTGGGTTAGTGAGTTGGCTTGCTTTCTTTTTAATAATTTTCCAATCCTTATTAATTTGGACTAAATATTTTATATTAGGTTAGTTCCTCATGTTAAAAATAACAAACAAAAAATATCAATTTTTTTCTTTATTTTAAAATATACAATTACATTAAATCTAATTTAATATGATAATAAATATATATTATATAAAGTAAAGTTTTTGCACGCAAATTTCATATTACATATGATTATCCAAAATATATTTTTTTAAAGCTTGTATAATGAGTTATTTGGTCTTTTGTCTCTAAATTTAAATCACTCATACTTTTTAATTATTTATTTGAATTAATTATGTATATTTTTAATTTTAAATATTTTTTATTTGTCCTAAATTAAGAAGCACCCATGTATGTATGAGATATTTATTAATTCGATTATAAAATTCATGTGTACTAAGAAAAATACTGATGGAAGAAGTCTTTTCCTTTGGCATATATATGGGTGTAAAGATTAATTTATCACTTACCAAGTGAGAGGATATATACCATGTGGAAAAGAAAACTCATAATTTCAAAATTCCAAAAAGAAATATCCACATCATACAAACTCCTTCCTATATTTTTAATTCAAGCATATTAGGTTTTGTTTTATATTTTCATTTCAGTTCAATTCATCTTTTTAAAATTTAGAGTTTCATCTTACAAGCATTTTCCTTTGATACAAGCTTCTTTTTTTTTTTTTAATTTCCTTAAAGAGACGTTTTTATTTTTCTAATTATAAAATACAAATGATTCAAATTATTTGATTTTCTTTGATATTTTTCATGAGAAAACAGGTCATACACTAATAGTGTAAAGTAGTTTTACATTGTCATCCAATCACAAACCACAATTTATTGTAAATTTGTTGACTTTTATAATAAATACTTTAAAAGTCATATTAATGGTGATTTCTAATTGGTTGACAGTGTAAAACTTTTTACCCTGACAGTGCATAACCATTAAACTCATTTTTCATTCCTATGTGTAAGATTATTTAGTTTAAGATTTTATTCTTTTGGTCTTCATTCAATTCATTTTTTTAGGTTTATGTTTTTTACCTTTTTATTTCTTTTGTCATAGAAATAAAGTATATAATTTAGTTTTATTGCTCAATTTGACCCTCTCTACTTTTTATTATAAGTCAATTTTAATTAATTCACAAAGATTAAGAAAGTTTGTTAAAATTAATAAATAACTTGACTATATAAAAAATATCTAAATTTCAAAACTTTTCCTATTTAAAAATTCACTAATTCCAATCATTTCTCTCTCTTCCTTAGTTATCTTCCTAATATTTCATTAATTTCAATATATTGGTAGTAAATTTTTTTTATTTTTTTGGTTTCTTACATGTAACATTTTTAAGAGACAATCTTCTTCAAAGCATAGTTAGATACTAAACATAAATACTTTTTTTAGCGTGAATTTGAACATTGGTTTGTCATGTTATCGAAACTAACTTTTTTTACTATACTCAATCTCTGTTGATATATTAGTAATAACTATTGATTAAGTCCATTGTTATTGAAAAAAAAAACTTATAAAAAGTGTGGAGTAATTAACATGATGTAATTAGAGATTAAGGATAGACACGAAAAAAAAAATTATAAAGGAAAAAACTTATAAAAAGTGTGGAGTAATTAATGTTCGACAGATTTTATAAATTTATTTATATAAATGCACAATAAAAACTTCTAAAATGAAACTAATAAAAAGAAGTGGGAGGAATATTATGTTTCTATAGTTTGATTTTATTTTAAATTTTTATAAGAATAAATAATATGATATTGCAAATATTTTTTTATATTGTTATTTAATCACAAATATTTATGTATGATAAATTTGTTGACTTTTACAATAACTATTTTAAAAATTACCAAAAATGAATTCTTGTTGATTGACAAAATAAAAACTTTTACTTTGACAATACATGTCTATTAAACTTTTATTATAAAATATAAATTCAAAGTGCATTTTCTTTTTTATACTCTAAAAAATTGATAAAAAAATATTGAAACAATGCAAAGTAACGAATGGAGCCAATGATATTTTTAAAATTTAATTTTCATATACTATCATTTTTATACTATTAATTAATTAAAAATTATTTTATATATAATTTTTAAAGTATTTATTATAAAAGTCAACAAATTATTCATACATAACAATATGTAATTAGATAACAATAGTAAAAAACTTTTACGTCGTTAATGTATTTTAATTAAATTCTAATTTTGATTGACAAAAGCTTGAAATTAGAAAATCCTATCTTTAAAAATATGGTAATAATATATTATTTACACGTATAGCACTGATACCAATATAATTTTTTATAGAATAATTTTTAATCTTTTCCATAACAGTTTATAGAATAATTTTAAATCTTTATTTACCTATAATATTTTCCATTAATTTTTCTAGTTATTAAATAAAAATATTAAATGTAGTATAACGTTCCTTTTGTTTCTAGAAAAGGAAAACGAAGCAAGTAAGCTAAAACTCCAACACTAATAAAAACCCAATAATACGAAATTACGAATTGAGAGATAGCAAAATTTTAAAAATCAACGAGCGACGCTCCCCTCCTCTTGTAAGCAAATCGGCAATATACAATTTTGGGGGGTTTTTGGTTTTTAGGGTGAATTTCCGACAAAAGAATCGTTGTTACCCAACGCGCTGGCAGGCACGTGGAGCGCAGTTTCGTCTGCTTTGTGGCACAGCACTATAAATAATCCTCAACTTTCCACGCTTTTCCTCTCCCACCAGGAACAGCGCAGAACCTAACCCTCACGAGAACCCTTTCTTCCGATTCCGTGCTCTCGTTGTTCCGAAACCGAGACCCTAACACTAACCCCGGTTTGTTGGGATTGAAATTGGTATTGGAGGCAGGCGATCGAGGAAGGATTGATTGAAATTGGTGGTTAGCATTGAAGAACGATGTCTGCTGCTGTGTGCGGAAGCAAGAGATCTTTCTTCGAAGAACTTCCTCCTTCTCCGCCACTCTCCAAGAGGCTCCGTTGTTCCTCTTCGCCGATTCGCTTCCCTCCTCCCTCGTTCATCGACCAACTTCGCCCTCTCTTTCCCCACATGGACGACCTCGTATGTGTTCATTTGTTTTTGAGTTTTGCTTTATGTAGAATTTGAATTTTAACCGAGTAACGTGTACTTTACTGTTTTACTAATCTTTGAAACTAGGTAGTTGCAGGGTTAGAATTGGGATTCATCTTCTTGGGCATATTGTTATTATTGAGTGACGTGTTCCTTTCTTTCTTGCCTTTTTTTTTTTTTTAATTTGCTGCAAAATAGTTGATGAATGTAATATTTGAATTTTGGTTTTGGTCGAGAGGAGGAATTTTCGCCTTCGATTTGTGTTCATGATGCCTAAATATGCGATTGGTATGAACTCGAGAGCTCGACCAATGGGTGACCTGGCGTCACCTGGGCTGGTCATGTCTATTTAACAAGCGTATTGATCAATATTCGATTGATTGGTTTGAGGTTTTTATCAAATAAGAATTTGTATAAGTCACTTTGTTTCTTTTTGTCCAAGTTTCTTCTCGTTTTTCTCTAACTCACTTCCTTTTTTCTTTGTGAGTTTCGGGGTATCCCCATTTGTATGTCTTCTAGCGGTTCCCCCGTTTCTGGGGGTGGTGTGAATGGTGCCTTAGTCACGTGCAAGGGAGAGGTGGTGTGAATGGTGCCTCAATCACGTGCGAGGAAGGGTCTAGAATATTATGCTGGGCCGAAGGCCCAAGGTCCACTGACTATTTGTTGTTCTTCGAAAGGTGCATGATTGATATAGATGACTCTCTTCCTTGTATATATCTCATCTGTTGCTATTTTACCTTTCAGGTTCTAGAGAGAGCTCTCCAAGAGTGTGGCAATGATATAGATGCTGCCATCAAGCGCCTGAACGAACTTTGCTTGGGAACTGCAGATGGAAATGGAACTGCTGAAGAATCAGAGGTTGTTGTTAATGTGGATGCAGGTATGGTTGGTTTACTTATGCAATTAAATGTTTAATTGACTAAAATTTTTATGAGAAAAATATGCTTTTACATGTTCTATGATAGGATATTTTAACTGTTATTTAATTGCATTATGAGCACAGTACTAGCACACTGCTCTTCGATGCTGACCTGGATAGGGAGTTGAGTTGTATAAATTGTCAACAGGTTTTGATACCGAAGCCGGCTGAGAAATTGACATGCTTTTGAGAAACTTTGCAGGTAAATTGGAAGACGATGGAAATGGTTCTGTTTCTGAGAACCAGCCTGCTTTGAACAACCTTCCTGCAGATGGAGCAGAATGGATTGACTTTTTTGTTAGGGAAATGATGGTTGCTACTAGTGTTGACAATGCTAGAGCCCGTGCTGCCAGAATGCTGGAGGTTCTAGAGAAATCAATCAGTGAAAGAGCAAGGGCTGAGGCAATGGATGCACTTCAGAAGGTTTTCATGTTATCAACCAAACTCTGATGTCTTGCATGTCATTAAGTGAATGTCCTTTTAGAGGAACAGTTCTATTGGATGATGTATGCTATTGGCTAGGGATTGCTGAACTGAAGTAGCAGTTGGATGGTGTTGAGTGTTTTGAGACTGGTTTGTTTGTGGAGGAACTCTACTGTTGATTTAAGCTGAGGATGGTTCATCCTAATTTTTTTTATTCTAATATTTTTACTTTGTTGTTGTGTGTAATGATTCTGTGTATATTTTTTAGTTTCACTTGCTTGTATGTGACGACAAACAAGAAAATAAACACTATATGGAACTAAGTGTTGGGTTGTAAAAAGTCAAGAAAATAAACTCAAGTGTATCACAGACGAGAATGCTGTGTTGGATGTATGGACATACTAGACAAGATTAAAGAAAGTTGGGGTAGTACTTGTAGTAGAAAAAATAATAGAATTTTGCCTTAGGTGGTTTGGGCAGAAGACATGTAGAAGCTCCAGGAAGGAGAGTATATCAAATATAGGGTAGTCTTGTAAATAAAGGTTAAGGGGTCAAGAAAAGTTATAGGCAAAACCATTAAGAAGGATTTAAAGGTCAATGGTTTGTCTATAGATATGATTTATGATAGAACATTATGGCATTATTTGATTCATGTAGCCAATCCCACCTAGTGGGAAAAGGCTTGGTTTGTTGTTATTGTTGTTGCTTGTATGTGAAGATAACACTGTGGAGGGAGGCTGAAACTTACTGTGCTTAGACAATCTGTTCTATGGATTTTCTTTGTATAGGCATGCAAAGTATATTGTGTCTGATTTTCTATTGATACTCTTTAGTGTGTTTTCATATAAAAAGGATTGTTTAATTTTTTTAAAATGAACTAGTAGTCAGAAGGATAATGCTTAGGCCGCATCTTTGCTGATAACCTTGCCAAAATGGTTTTTATTATCAGAGTACTGGGTTTTGGGTGGTCCATGATTTTTATGCGGAGTTGATCTCTTTACACACTTGTATACTGATATTTTTATATCTTAGAACCTAATGATTTAGGAATAAATGTATAGCGTTTCTTCCTGGTTGAGTTTGTATCTTAATTGTTGTAAGATGTTCCCATTTTCAGGAAAATTTGATGCTGAAAGAGCAAATTGAAGCATTGATTAAGGAGAAAAATTCTTTTAAAAATGCTTTTAGAATCCAGCATGAACGATTTGCTGATTATGAGGTTAAGAACCAAGAGTTGCAGCATTTGAAGCAATTGGTGTCTCAATACCAGGAGCAGATTAGAACTCTTGAGGTCTGAATCGGTTTTATCTCTGTTTTGTTCACAGTCACCACTGACCCCATTAGGCTAAGGATTTAATAATTCTCGTTTCTCATAATTTGGTTTTAAAAATTAAAATAAAAAGATTGAAATTCAAATATAATCTGCTTAAATTTTATGTCTCCTCCCTTCATAGAAGAAATAGAAGGGAAGGAAATGATGTCACTGCATAAATTATAGGAATGAATTAATGATGATAATCATGGAGATTTGTGGTCATTCCTGAACCAGACGCACATTTTGCTAGGATACTGATGGCTAGAAATGCATCATTATCTTGCACTTGCTGCCATGTTCTTCTCTCCCTTTGGGGTTGAGAATCAATCTAGTAATCTGCTATCTATATAGGTTTACAAGTGAGTGTTGGAAGTTTCCATTCTCGGTCTTCTCTCAATTTCCTTCCATTTGCCGTACACCCGCTCTACTTAGGTTTGAAAGGGGGAGAGGGCCAATGCTCAATTATTGCATCTTAATAAATTAGTTTAAAATTGGTCCATTGTTAAATTCACTAATTCAGACAAGCAGATTAGTGGGGAAGTGGTGGATGAAAATCTAAACTCTAAAATAAATTGTAATATTAACTTTTTGTACATTGAAAATTGTTTTTGTACATGCTGATGACTTCGGTATCCATGGTTTGTTAACAGGTGAATAACTATGCTTTGGCAATGCATTTGAAGCAGGCTCAACAGAGTAACCCCTTTCCTGGGCGCTTCCCACCTGATGTCTTCTAACGGGGTGAATGTGTAGAAGGTCATAATAAAGGCAGCAAATAGCTGCATCAGGTTGATTAATTATGTCGTGTATTTTTTTCTTTCCTATAAAGGTCCAGCGTTGTTGTAGTTTGCCTAGCTTCTGTTCGTCAGAGCATGATTTCTGCTTTTATAGTTCAGGGTTATTCCATCCTATCAAACACGGTATAGAATCCGACAGTATAACAATATTTTGTCAGTCAATTTAATTATCCGTTTGGAATTTTATCATTTCGAGTTATAGTCACTACCGAGACTCCGACGATGTTCAAGGTTGGCCCTGGTACCGTCGCTTGATAATCTTATCTTGGTTGTTAAAAATAATAATACTTTTTTAACGTTCTCTCGTGATTTAAAAATAAAATTTTCAAAATAAGTTAAATTATATATGTAACGCCGGAATTAAAATTTAAATAGTATGACTTGTTTTTATCGATTGATAATTGAATTGTATAATATCACGTGATAAAATATTACTTATATGGGTATTTAATTATGGGTGTATTTGAGAAAACTTCTATATAATTTTAATCGTTTCAAAATTTCTATTCTTTAAACCACTTTCAAAATATTCTTTAGACCAATCAAGAAATCTATGTTAAAAAAAGATAATTATATAATCAAATATTATAAAAAGAAATATTATTAAATTACTTCAAATAATTGGAAAACAATGGAGTACTTTTCCTTAAACTAATTTCAATATATTATATTATTTTTAATTTTCAATAATTTATGTAGAACATTATTATTTGTTTTTTACTGTGTTATGAAAATCAGACCAGACTGGTCAGTTGAAAAACTGGTGAATCAGTTACCTAACCGGTTTAAATAAACCATAGAACCAGTCTAAAGGAAAATTGGTTAAAAACTGGTTTACAGTAGGTCAAAAAAATGCTTAATACAACATTATTTTGATTTTTTTCTTAAAAAAATAAAAATCAACCTAAAGCATTTATCATTTTTTTTATTTTAAATATAAACTTGTTTTTATTAATAAATATTAATATGTATAGTTAAAACCTATACTTAAGTATCATGACTTATTTGATTTGTACTTTTATAAGTATTGTAAATATAAAGAACCTATAAAATTATGTTTTATTTTTAATTTTTAGTATTATAAAATCATAATATTATTTTTTTTAATATTATTTTATGTATTATTTAATTATTATTATTTTATTAATAGTAGTTCGACTACAGTTGAACCATTAAATTTTGAACTAGTGCTTTAACTGATTCAATGACTGGTCCAATTTTAAAAATATCGGTTTTTTATTTCAATTTAATTTCAAAAGGATTTGTAATGAATCAGAATTAGTTTTTATTAGTTTAAACATTTATTTATTGACTGTTATTTAATATTGTATATTGATTTACTGATTAATTATTATATTATTTCTTTTCATTCAATTAGTATTTTTTTAATTAATACATCTATTGCATGTTTCACTAAGAATTTAGAGTTTAATGGTTATGCACTGTCAGTGTAAAAATTTTTACATTGTCAACCAATCAAAAATCACCATTGATATGACTTTTAAAGTATTTATTATAAAAGTCAACAAACTTATAATAAATGGTAGTTTGTAATTGGATGATAGTGTAAAAATATTTTACACTGTCAGTGTATAGCTTGTTTTCTCAAGAATTTATTATTAAAGTTCGATTTGAACGCATTTAGAATGTGATATATAGTAAGACTGTTGACTTTTGTAATAATTACTTTAAAAATTATATCTAAGAATTTTTAATTAATTAACAATATAAAAAATTTTATATTAATAATATATAAAAAGTAAACTCTTATTATTAATCAATAACCAATTATTAACATTTTTTTAAACGGATTCAAACTCAAATTTCCAATTTTATTCAGTTTTCTTAATTTTTTTCAAAAACGTTTTATTAATTTTTTCAAAAATGTTTTATTAATTTTATTCTATTGTAAAAAATAATTTTATTATATATTAATTTTCCTTGTTGTTTTTTGTACAATAAGTGCCAATGAAGTTTAAACTTAATATGTCAGATTAATTATACCTTATATATAAGCTATCCAAATCCTACTGCTAGAGCCATGGTAGTGGGGGTATTAATTTTCCTCTTATTTGTTGTGAGACGTGCATTCTCATATTAAAAAAATATATATATATTATTTGTACAATAAAAATGTTTTGTTTCTATCTTTTTACGGCACATTATTTATTGCATATCATAATGATAGAGAGAGATAAACACAAAAGGTATTATTGTACAAATTATTGTATGATTTGTTGTACATGTATTACATTTCTAAAAAAAATGTTAATAACACACTCTTTTAAACAATTTTCTTTTTGTTATTAGTTAAAATTTATTAAAAATTATAAAATCGTAAGCAAAGTTTATTACTAAATAAGAAAGTAAGATTCGTAAATTTTTTTGATTTCTAATAAATTTTAATTAATAAAAAATATATTTAAAAAAGATGTTAAAAAATGTGTTGGTTACAGTCTCTTCTCATATTTCAAGTATCACACTGGTAGTGAGGGAAACACACAACACGCGGACACAGGCTGGCAAATGGGTACGTACTTGTCTTCTTGGCACGCACGATTGCCATAAAATATTTTAAACGCACACTCTTTAATTTTTGTATGTGTCCCAATTTTCCCACACAAGACAGCACAAACTTAGAAGTTAGAAGAAGAACATTAGGAGCGCTTCTTCCTCTTCTCTCAGAACTTAGAAGAAGGAATGGAATAATATGTATTCATTCACTCAGTAATCGAATCAAACGGCGTCGTGTCGTGTATCTTATTCCTTCAATTCAATGGCGATGATTCTGTCCCTCTCTCCTCTTCCCTCTTCCTTCTGTGGCAGTGGCGCGATCCACCTTCGTTCTCACAACAACCTCGCTTCTCCTCTCTCTTCCAACGGCAGCCGGCGCTTTGCGACGGTGGTTGCTGCAGCTTCCGGCGACTACTACGCCACTCTCGGAGTCTCCAAATCTGCCTCCGCCAAGGAAATCAAAGCTGCGTATCGAAGACTAGCTCGCCAGGTATCCAATCCATTTTTTCAAATTCGATTTCCAACTTAATGCAATCGCTATGCCTATGCCTTCAAGTGAATATTCGTTAACGTATCTATAACAGTAATGGTTTCGTTGATTAACGGTTAGTTTAGTTGTATGCACGCACGCACGCTCTTACGATCATTTATTACTGTGTTTAGTATCATCCTGATGTGAACAAGGAACCTGGAGCCACTGAAAAGTTCAAACAGATTAGTTCTGCTTATGAGGTAATAATTATGCTTACGTTACGTTACGCCTCCAAAAATTAGATGGATGGATTAGATTAGTGAACTCGCTTAAAAATCAATTATGTCGTTCAACTTATTGTTCTTTCTTAATTAGAAACTCGTCTTTTTTTGGATTCTAAAGTACAACACTGTCAGGTGCTATCAGATCATAAAAAGAGGGCTCTCTATGATCAATATGGCGAGGCTGGAACTGTAGGGGGAGCATCAGCTGCCTATGCGGTAGGTATTCAATATGGTTCTGTTCTTTTTGTTCTATTTAATGTGTGAATTCAGGTAGAAATAGCATTCCAAAGCATGAAATATCCTTATCCTCCTTCTCAATAGTCAATCCAATTGGTAGCTAGAATGCCCATACATACACGCAAGTCTTCTTTTGGGGCAAACGAATGCCAGTTGAAGACTTGAAGTTGTCATTTTCCCTCTATCTAAACTTGTTTTTTGCTGCTTCTCTAAGGTTATTTTAGATGTAACAATCTCTCTTCTTGCAGACTAATCCATTTGACTTATTTGAGACATTTTTTGGGTCAAGTATGGGTGGTTTCCCTGGCATGGGTCCAACTGAATTTGGAACACAGGAACGACATACTACTGTTAATAAGGGTCAAGACATTCGGTGAGTGGTGTGATTAGTAGGGTATTTTTTACTATGTTTAGTTATGTAAAATAGATACTACCAGTAACTTTGACATTATTTAATTTAATATTTCAAAATTGTATCCAATCACTTCAGTGCTATTAGGATATGATCTGAATGTAAGACTTAACAAATTCTGCGTATGAAAATTTCACAGCCTTCAAACTTTTTATAAGAGTTTACTGGAATTTAGAGCTGACATTTCTTTAGAATATCAACAGTTATGATATCTCCTTGGATTTTTCTGAGGCAATTTTCGGAACAGAGAGAGAATTTGAGCTTTTTCATATGGAAACCTGCAAAGTTTGTAGTGGTACCGGAGCAAAGATAGGCTCCAAGATGAGAATATGTTCAACATGTGGTGGGAGGGGTCAGGTGAGGAGGACTGAACAAACACCTTTTGGGTTGTTCTCACGGGTGATTTATGTTATTTTTCTAATGGATCTGTATACTGTCACTCTTAATTTTGTATAGTATGCTGATGTGAGAAAATGGAAATAATTACTCTTCAAATCTTTTAAAATTTTCCTAACTGATATGAAAACCTTGCATCTTGGGTGTAATTCTGTGATGTAATTGATTGCCTGTCTGGTAGTTCCCATGTTCCCATGTCATATCATGTACTCCTTTTTTCAAAATTTGTGTACATTACAATGATGAATTTTGTTGAATGTAGAGTGCAATATAAATGCTTTTTATAGAAGTTTGTACAGCTTAATTGGAACCTCTGTTGACAGACTGACGTATTTATAGTAAGTGATTACTTATGAGTTGCTATGCATATAGGGTAGAACAAAAAGTAAAATGGCTTGTTGTAGTCAGAAATTTGATATGCTGACTAGTGACTCCATTTAGCAGACATTTTGCTTGTTTTTTATACTTTAGTTTTTTAGGAATTGTTGGCACTTCCTCATGTGCATTCATCATCGTATCAGAAAAAAAAAATTATTCTCCAGTGAGATAAGTGGATCAAATGAAAGATCTGTCCTGTTGAAAGTAGCAGAGGAAGACCTATGCAAACATTAGGAGAAACCACAGAAGACTTTGCTCTAAATGTTTTAACTGAAAATTTTTATTTCTATAGAGCTCAATGGTTTCAGAATGCCCCCGAGAAAATAACTCCACCTATGGTTTCATAGCCGGTCCCAACTCCCAAGTCCTAGTAAAGGAGAAGAGTTGTGTTAGGCCCTCGGCAACCAATGTAAAACTCGTCGATACCGAACCAACCAGAGCTCTATGACATCAATTGATCCACGTAGCCAGACTTGCTTTTTGTTATTGAGTATTGACATTTCCTCGTGTTATTACTTTTGGGAAGTTGACTTATCATTCAATTATTTTCACACCTCACTTCGCCATCATTTTGTGCACTTTTATTGCATAAATTGCTTACGGAGTTTTGTGTCATTTACTTAAAACCTTGCATCTTTTCTCTGCTTGAGAGTATTATTCTAATCTCTTTTTTCAAAATTAGGTTTCATTGTGTCCAAACTGCGGAGGGGATGGTGAAGTCATATCTGAATATTGCACTAATTGCAGAGGTGAAGAACGAATACGGGTTAAGAAAAACTTTAAAGTTAAAGTTCCACCTGGGGTTAGCTCAGGCAGTATACTGCGAGTTGCAGGAGAGGGTGATGCTGGACCAAGAGGGTATGCCACATTTACATTTCTATCTGGTCTTTCATTATTAAAGTCTTTGGCCAATCATTGGCTTCAGAAGTTCTGTTTTTTAAGTGAGAATTTGTCTCTTTTGGAAGTATGGGCAAAAGGCGTTGGACATAGAATTTGAGAGGAATGATCTGATCCTCCTCAGGATTTAATCTCCTAGCTTTTTGCTGATCTTTCTGGTGTTGCTTTCGGTGAGGCTTAGCCCCTTATTATTACTTTCTTTTTTAAAAAAAAAAAAGGAAAAGAAAAGGAGTTCAACACTAGTATTTATCAATCTTGAAATTTTTAAAAGAATTAGAAAGGCATTACACATAAGAAAATATTTCATAGGATCTCTGTTATTTAATGGATAATTAATGTTATTTAGTTAAAGTAGGAAATCATATTGTTTCATTTCAAGTTTCTTTCCAACAGATGACATAATTGTTGTTCATCTTTTGCAAATGTTTTAGTTGTGGTTTATTACCTGAGGTATATATTTGTGTTATTGGGCATGGGAATTCAGACCACATGACTGCTCAAGTACATGATTTAGAAGCAGTTGTTGGTTTTCTTGTTGTAGCAGGGGTCCTCCTGGGGATCTTTATGTTTATCTTGATGTGGAGGAGATACCAGGAATCCAAAGAGATGGCATTAATCTCTGCTCTACAATATCAATCAGTTATCTATATGCCATACTAGGGGCAGTTGTCAAGGTAAATTGTTTTATTCAGTATTCATGCTTGTAGCTTGGGTAGTGTTCTGTTTGTTTGGATTTTTTTTTTAAATAGCTGTAACTTGTAAGACTGCATTTCTTTTCTTCACTTATTTTCAATGTACAAAACTACAAATAGACTTCTTGGTTTCAGAAATGAAAAACTGAAGATTTATGCTGGTCATACACCCATATGGCTGTACTTTTTCGTCAGCTTAAATATTTGGCATGTAAGCATCTTTGAAGCTGCTATTGTAATCATATGTTGCTTTCAGATTGAATTATTACCTTATATATGTTTTATTCTCTAAACTTAACATTAGGAAATGTCTTCTTTTTTTTTTCTCCTCTTTTTGATAAAAAGGATGCGTAATATTGTAGAATTAGGACTGTCATACTATGTGACTTGTTTATTTTTGTTCTTCGTTACATATTCTCCAATATTAAATTTTGGGCCTTTCCTTAAATAAATGTTTTATACAATAGTAAATACTTATCCCCTAATAAAATGGTATAGTTATACTCATACCTTCCACCATGGGATGGAAACTATGTCATGAATATGATAAGAGTGATACAGAGGAGTAACTTCCTCTGTTTTTTTTGGCCCTCAAAAAAACTTGCAGGTGGAGGCTTTATTACACCTATAAGCATTTATAATTTTATATTTATCTAACCCAAATTCACGTGATTTTAAAAAAGTCAGAATTGTCGTTCCAAAGTTATTTTTTTTTAAATATTTATAATAATATTTTTGATAAATAAAACAAATGTACCTCTTATGCATTTGGCACTAATTGGGCCCTTTTCATATTTCTTATATGGGATTTTATCTTTTTGTATTTTTGAATTTAAGATTTGATATTTGCTGGACTCCTTTTCTCTCTGTAATTTTTTAAGTGCCAATGCTGATATTATTACCTAATGCCATCAATCAATTTAATTTTTGGTACCTTAATAGGTGAAGACGGTTGAAGGCATTTCTGAACTTCAAATACCTCCTGGTACCCAACCTGGAGATGTCCTTGTCCTAGCAAGGAAAGGTGCACCAAAATTAAACAAACCATCAATTCGTGGTGACCACTTGTTTACTGTTAAAGTTACAATACCAAAACGTATCAGGTAATGGGTGATTTTTAAATATTTTTTTGTTTGCTCTCTTCCTCATTATGTTTTTTCTGTGAATATCTTGAATCTGAAATTCTAAATTGATAGCTTGGTATGATGGTATTGATTTGCCTTTGCATTTTGTCTCCAGTACAATGGAACGTGAGTTGCTTGAAGAACTTTCTTTGCTACGCAGCCGTTCAAAATCTCATCCTGGAATCCACTCTTCTAGTCGGTGATTTCTTTACTAGTTATCTGTGCTTGCTTCTCTTTTTCAACAACCTATACAAATTATTTTTAGCACATTCAGTCTAGCAAAAGAATGCCATTTAATTAGGCCTTTCCACCCAATTTGCAGGTTGAAATAAATATTTGAGTTGTAATGTCTACTTTCTGCAGAAAGAAATATTGAAGGTCCTACAGCTAAAAATGCTGAAAGTACAGTAGCAACAGTTGCGGAACAAACTGCACAACCAGAAGAACAAAATGACGTATGGAAGAACTTGAAGGACGTTGCTGGGTAATAATTGTCTCTTATTTAGTTTCTTGTTACATTTTGATATTTTGTTTTCATTGATTTATAGTGTACCATCAATTTTTTGTAAGTTGAAAATTTTAATTCTAACTGTACTTATTTTCACAATACTCTCTCTAATAAAAAAAACATAGGCATTTTAGTTTTAGTAAGCATGGACTTGAAGAATCTGTGGTAGAACGTGACCTCTTAAAAGGATTAATAATTCTGCCCCTGAATAGGTTTGAGAATAGGTCATGTTCTAATGTTATATTTTTCCTAGAAAGAACTGATTCATAGCACAAGAAACTCTTTTGCATTTAGTTGATTGATCAGAGCTGAGATTATGACTTTCTTGTTGGTTCCCTTTATTAATGTTATAGCCCTAAAAAATTCTGAACTTGCAGGTCTGTAGCAAATGGAGCTTTCAAGTGGCTGAAAGATAATCTTTAGTTCCATGGGTTTATTAGGTGGCCCAGTGTCTCCAGGAAGCAGTTTATCAAATTGAGGCTAGCGCTTTAACAATTTTTTTAGCAACTGGAAGTAATATTTTGCGGACTGTCTTCAAATGCTTCCACTGAATTGTTAGCATTACATAGCAAAACCAAACAAGAAGTAATGCATATTCTTTTATTTGTTTAACATGTAAATTTGGGCGCAAGACAATTTATACAGAATTACTTATTTGAGGATCTTCAAATTGTACTCCACGAGCTAGGGAAAGCTCTGATACTTGTCTGACAGGAAGTTTAAGCTCTATTTTGGTGAGCTATCAAAGTTGTTATTAAATGAATCCTAACATATCATTTGGTTGAAATACTTAGTGTCATAAATCCTTTTACGGAAATGCCAATTTTATACACATTCTTTGTTATTAGCATAGCTGCTATCTTCTATCGTAATACTTGGTTATGTTTTCTGATAGAGGCCAGTATATAATTTACTTAACGGATTCAAATAAGTTTGACACTATTGTTTTCTTGATCAAGATATATTTTCGATCTTGATAAGTACATTAGCATCTCCAACTTGCGCCGTAATAGTCCAACTTGTATGATACATGTACAATCACGGATTCAAATAAAATGGGTTACACAAGGACTTATCCAAAATCAATAACAAAAATTGAAGGGTGCATCTTCGTCTTGATAATGCTGAATAATTAAGCTATTAATTTGTGGAATATTTTTTAAAGAGTAGTACTATATTCTTAATAAAAAAAATTAGATACTAATGTGAAAGCTAATATTTGGGGACAAAATTATTACGTACTTTATTATTTAGAAATAACAATGGTCATTTTTACATCCATTAAAACTAAATTTCTTTTTAAGCGATTTTAAGGATAATGATACACATTCTTGGCATTGGATTTGGTTCTACAGTGAGACTGAGAGTACGTTTTAAAGTATAAAATATATAGTTAGAATCAATGATTTTTAAATTAATTGTTGATATTTTTTTCTAGTATAAAACACAGGTATTATCCACTGGAGACAAGTTTGAGCTAGGTAGGATCATTACAGGCAACAAAGATATCCTTCTATATATTTAACACAACTATATACTCGAGATTCAAACTCAATCACTAATTAAGCCAAAAGAATCGTGTGCTAATTGATCCAAGCTCTCGGTAGTAATTAATTGTTGATATTGTGCTGAAAATAAAAGACTTGTGTTTATATAAATATATAATAAAGTATGAAATTGTCAACATATATTCATTTTATTTTTTAATTAAAGATTAAAGCTCCACACTTCATATCATTTAAAAACATTCTCAATTTTTAGAGTAGCCAAATTTTTTCGTATTAGCATGATTATTAAAAAAAAAAATCCTCATAATAAAGATATCTCGATAACTACCTCAACTTCTTTGAACTTATATCAATTTATTTATTGACGAGCTATACAAGATATTTTTAGATTCTCAATTTAAATTTTGAAATGAGGTGTTACAATAATTTTTTATTAATAAAGCTTTTAAATACTTAAACATTTTTTATTCATTATAATAAGTATTGACATATATAAATATCACCAATAATTAAAGAATATTTAGTGACTAAATAAATTTGTATGGGTAGGGAAAAAACATAGATAAGGAAACCATAACATCAACATGTTATTGAAAGAAAGAGGGGTACTATAATAATATTTAAATAATATTCACTAGAAGCAAATTCGTCATAACAATATCGTACATTGACATAACAATGTAAAAAACAATCTGACAGGTCCATTCATTAATAGTTCAGCCTTCATTCACCACAAAAATATTTCTATGTGCTAGCAATACTCTCTCCCACACTCTACTATTGGTTAAAATTTATTCAAAACTACAAAATTATAAATGAGACTCGTTAAATAAATATGAGATCTGCAAAATTTTGTAATTTCAAATAAATCTCAACCAATAATAAAAAGTGTTCAAAAGAATGTGTTGCAAACATTTCTATATTTCTAATATCTCTGCATAAGCTGCAAAACAGCCTTCATCAAGAGCATGAGACAGTCATGTCAAGTGACCATTTTTAAGGAAGCCGCATAACTTCTTGTTTTAATCTTTTGATCATTTGTTAAAATCTAGAGGTCAAAATTCATTTTTCAAATAAAATTAATTTCCTCAGTAGATCCATGCTGTAAGTATAAGATAGAGAATGCTCTAATGGCCATCAAGTGTTGCCAAGGACTCGTTAAGGAGCCTTCGTGCTTCGTCTCTCCTCCTGCAAATAGAGATTGTTAGAAAAGACTAGTGACAAGAACGAGTCTAACATCATTTTGGTGCCCGCAAGATTTGGAGTCGATCACATTTGTCCCTATAATATAGAAATCACCATTTTCATCCTGAAAAATGAAAATATTGATTAATAGTCCCTAAAAAGGCCTAAATTGATGTCAAAAAAGGACTACGTTGCCTTTTGCATCTTTCAGGACAAAAATGGTGATTTTCATCTTTTAGAGACTAATACGACTGATCCCAATATTTTTAGGGATCAAAATTGTGTTTTACTCTGACAAAAACATAATAAAATTTCATCCCAATCATGCATTAGTAATAGTATCATATAAAAGTAGCTGTTCAATATCAAGGCAAAACTAGATAAGCAAGGGAAAGGAAAGTAGCAAGATCTGCTAACCTATCTCCTAGCCCTAGCCACACAAATAAAACCAAAAGCCAAAAACACTACCTATAAATGTCAAGAAATTTTGGTTCATTCACCCTTGAAGCTTTTGCCTCCTATCAACTTTTAGTGCACCAACAATAAAATCTTGCAATTCAGACCAATCAAATTTCAAAAGCATTACCGCCATTTTTTCACCTACAGCACATGGAACTTAACCAAGATACATTGAGAATTGTCTTCTAAGTCCCAAAATTTTAAAAGTAGGAGGGTTGTAAAAAAAGAAAAATGTTAGATGCTACGAATTCTGGTTGTCAGGGTAGAAAATGGGCAATGAAAATTACGATGTACTTCATTGGAAAATGTTTGGCAACAGACATCATCACAGGAATGGCAGATGATGTCTCCATTGTCAGTTTTAACTACATTATTAACAATTCCAACTTTTTTATGGTCTTCCATGGGTTCAAGAAGGTAAAGTGTACATTGCTGAAACTGAAAGCATGAAACTTAAAAGGGATACTGCATGATGTTACTATGTGTATTAAAATTCATTTGAACATACAATCCTCAAGAGGTATAATGTAATTATTAAGGTACGCGAGCACGGATAGAGGTATATGAACCTAGGAGGGAGAAATCTGTCACAAATTATCGGCTATTTGTAAGATGTCACATATGTTATCAAAGGAAATCAATCTATTTGTAGGGCAGCCTTCCATGATTAAAAATTAAAGCAGCAAATTTTGAATTTATAATGAAATGTATTCTATTTCAGTTACTTCTAATGTAGAACTAAATTGAGGATTAAGTACAAGTGTGAAAATTACACCATTACAACACATCAGCAAAATTAAGAGTTCAGACTTCAAACAGTTATATCACTATACACTTCAATGATACTAAGTACAATAAAAAATATGAAACCAATAAGGATGTAAAATGGATTATTTGAATAAATTTTGAGTTGGATTAAAAATAAACAATTAGTACATTTATGATTCATTAAAAATGTATTAAAAAAATTCAATCCATCTATGACTCATTTAAAGAAGAAAAATAAAATCCATCCATCTGTTAATCATTTTTCATGCATGGATATCCAATCCGTCTATTAAAAAATACATCAAGTT
Source organism: Spatholobus suberectus (assembly GCA_004329165.1). Classification (NCBI taxonomy): domain Eukaryota; kingdom Viridiplantae; phylum Streptophyta; class Magnoliopsida; order Fabales; family Fabaceae; genus Spatholobus; species Spatholobus suberectus. The sequence continues at coordinate 85,130,984 of CM014732.1, forward strand.
TTACTTTTTATACTCTTTTATTTATCAACAAAGCTTCCCTCTGATATTTCACTCCTTATGAGGATTGTTTTCATAACAACCTCATTAATGTGTCTTTATGACCATCATTGATCCAATATGGTTTAAAAAATATGGTTGATGGCATATTAACCATCCAGTAATAATTGTTGATCCAATCCATCCAGACCACTGAGTTCTATATGATTGGATCAGATTGGTTGAATTTAAGTATGGATGAATTGGATGGCTAGAGGATAAATGGATGCAATTACCACCCCTAGAAACCAACTAAATTGTTAAAGGCTCTCAAATGATAGAACAATGACATTTCACTATGCTGAGCAAGAGATTCCTTAGGGTTCATAAACAATTAAGAAAACAATCAGGAAATATAATATATACCTCTTTATGTCCTCCACTGCTTGTTTACGGCGCTGTATCTGAAGTTCCAAAATGTGAATCAATGTTGCTCTAGCCTACAGAGTAAGTACAAGATATAATTAAAATCCCAAACAAAGGAAAAAGAACAGCAGCATGCCAGTCAAAGGCAAGCATATTTCCTTATAGTTAGTTGAATAGAAGAATGTATACCTGATGAGGACGCAATGAATTTAAAAGGTGATGTAAGTTTTTTAATACAGTTGAAATTTCTTCAACTCTCCTCGCATACTGTGAAGGTCTCTCAATAAGAATATCAGCAAGCTCCAAGACGTGTAGTTGCAACTCTCCATTAAGTGACCTCAGCACCTTCTTGAAATCTATAGAAGATCAGAATCTTTTACTAAAGGATGGAAGATAAAAGATTTAAAGAATCTTGTTAATGTTTATGCTAAGGCAACTTATAATGAAAGAGAAAATATATTATGCACACTTGACCCTTTTGAAATCACTCACTTTATGAGATGGATGTAAGTTCACTAAGTTGTATATATCATTCTAGAGTGGTAAGAATTTATGCAAGTGTCAAAAAACAATATCACAACAGTAGGTCAACATGTAATATACCAGCCTATAAAATAAGAGAATCAATATTCAATACCCAATTTGAAAAGCCAGTGCATGCAAAGTTGAAATCGATATTGTATTATTGTGTCTGCTCTAGGTTTGTGCCTTAGTGATTCCTCTTTCCCATATTGAAATTTCCAATAAATGATGAAAATGTGATTTAGTATTTTGCAACATAATAATACAATATATCCTACTTGTGGTAACAATGAGTAGACAAACAAGCTAAAAGTGAGTTATCTACATTGCAAAGCAAGGAATCAGCAGAAGCAATCAAAGGTTAAAGCAGAGTTCATAATGATACTACCAGCTCTCATGGAGCAAGAAACAAAAGTCATATTATTTACTATTCTTTTTTGGAAAGATAACTACTAATACTATTGAAATAGAAAACATTATAATAGAAAACCAAAACTATTTGAAACGACTTATATGGTCATTTCATAATATTATCGAATCAAATTGCACATAAATAGAGCTAAAAATAGCTTACCAACATTAGGCCCCTTAGAATAGAGCTGGCGCACCCCTTGCTCTTCCAAGCTTGGTAGAACATTGCTAGTCTATGTAGAAAATAAACAAAGAACAAAAAATTAATAAGAGGTTATCATGCCAAAGAGATACCAATAGAAAAAATAAAGACTTTGTGAAAATTGCATATCAAACCTACAAGAAGAAACCCCATTTTACAAGCCTAAATTCAACCACTCATTAATTCCTACTTTTAAAGTGCTCACTTAATAAAGATGGCCCTAGATCGTTAAGAATAACTAAAGAAAGAGGGAAAAAACTTAATTACAAATCAGTATGGCATCCAATCACACCCTAAAAATTCAGTATGTCAACCAACTAGATAGAGGTCATGTTTGGATGAGCAAATTAAAACAGCTTTTCGCTCCCATGTAATAATTTCTGACTAAGTTAACCTTGATGTATAGTTAAAATTTCAAGTAAACCATCAATTTAGTCCTTGAAGTATCACTCTCTCTCCTAAATAATCCTTAAACTAATAAAATTATATAAGTAATCTCTGAAGTATTAGAAATCATACTACATAGTTCCTCAAGTATTAAAAAATTCTTCAAATTAGTCCCTTACTAAGAACTAAATTGATGGATATTCAATACTTTAAAGACTATTTATGTAATTTCATTAGTTCAAGGACTATATAGTAGAGAAGATGATACTTTAAGGACTAAATTCAACTGTCGCTGCACTTGCTACAGCAGCTTATTTGAACAATAATATCTCCTCAAAAACACATAGGGTAAAAATCCTTACAGTGTAATTGCCTCCAAAACAAACGTAAGTCCCTTCAATAGGCGGTGGAGGCTCAGGAACAGACTTGGGGTCTTGCAAGTAATCTTTGTAAAGTCTGTAATAAGGTGGCGGTGGAGGGTATGTTGCCGTTGCCATAACTAAAATCTAATATATACGTATCTGGATTTCAAGATCTGCATCATTAAATTAAAAAAAAAAAAATGCTTTATGAATTAAATTCAGTGTGAGAGGGTGTCTCAAATGAAACCCAAACCCATTTGATGAGGGTTGCAGTTACAAACCCTTATGTCCCAGCCAGCAAGGAAGAAAAGAGTGATTGGATTACCTGAGTTGAGAGGGAGGAAGAGAAAGAGAGTGAGCAGGAGAGAAACAACTCAACCACACTGCACCGCTACCGAAAGATTAATTAAAATTTTCAAATATTTATATATATGATAATTGTGAGTAAATTTATTTTTTTTAGTTTATATATATATATATATATATATATATATATATGCATTATAATTTATATACGACTGTGTCAATTGATTTTAATTTAATAAGATATTTTTGAATAAATAATTCAATTAATCAATGTATAAAAAAACAATTTAATTAATCGCTTATTTAATAAGTAATTGTCAAAAGAGTTTATGTCAAGAGTTAACTTTGAAAACAATATTGGAAAAGATTAAAATTTATATGTTTATGATAAACCATTTAAGTGTTAAATATCTATTTAATTGTTAATATTATAAGATAAAGTCATATGAGTATGAAAAAATATATTTTTAAATTTACATAAAGTAAATTGAAAATATAAATTTAAAATATGTAGTTTTAATTAATACTTGTTAAAAAATTAAAGGATATATACATTATTAATTGACTATAATTTAAAAATATATATTTTTAAATTAATTAAAATTTAAAATAATGTATGTACACTCTTATATAACATAATAAAATATACTCTTAATTATTGATAAAAATTTTATTCTCTTGTTAATTTTCACTTTCTCCTTGTGGCATGCATGTATTTTCCCAAACAATTATATTATATTATAAATAATATTGAATCATCATACTTTTAAGCAAAATATATTACAAAACAATTAAAAAAAATACTTAAAGATGGAATTATTTTTGTCTCTGATACATTAGAATTTTTAAAAATCAAAATGATCATTTAGAGACAAATTTTGTTGACATTTATTACATGCCAACCAATTCCATCTCTAATAATGATGACACCATTCAAAGATGAAATATAATAGAGATGGACCATTTTGTCTCTAAATGTTGTCTCTAAAATACATAACTTTTGTTCCATCTCTAACTACTACAATTTGTCTTTGTTTTCATCTCTGAAAGAGAAAGAAAATGTTTCATCTCTAAACTTCGTCAATAGTGCCTGTAACAGCCCAATTTCCAAGTACTAGAAATAACCCACGAGGTAGCTTTTAGTAGAACCCTTCTCATATGTTATTAGACCAAAAGATGTCTTAAGAATTATTGTTATTATATTTCCTATTATTATTATTATTATTGTGTTGTGTTGTTGTTATTATATTTATTGTTATTATTGTTATTGTTGTTGTTGTTGTTGTTGTTATTATTATTATTATTATTATTATTATTGTTATTAATACCTTAGTATTATAAATTAGTAGGAATATTATCATACAACCCAAAAGAGCATCTAGGGCCCAATAGGGGACTAAAGCCCACTGAGCCACATACTCACCCACATGTTATAAGAAGGGAATAGAGAAGAGGGGTTAGGTTTAGCCGTCACAAAATAGAGGAAGAAAAAAAGTTAGAGAGAATGAGGAAAAGAAGAGAAGAAGAAGAGGAAGAGAAGGAGGAATAATAGAAACCGGAGAATCCAAACCCTAGAACTCAACTTTGCATGTCCACAAAGGTGAGTGCTCTCCCCCATGTCCTTCCTTGTTCTTGTTCATCTATTTATCTTTTCCCTCCTTATACCTAAATTTAGGGATTTGATGGGTTTTGAGGGGATTGTGAAGGAGTAAGGAAATTATAGATTAGATTGACCAATTATCGATGTAGAAGAGTGATTAAGAATCTAATTATTTATCTTGAAGCATTTAGAACCCAAAGACAATAGGAAAAATAAATTAAAATTAGTACCTCGGATCCGCCCGGCGGGATTAGATAGCCGCTGGGCGACTTTTCTTCAAAAACTGGATTCTGCGTTTACGCTAAGCACGCAGACCTGCTGGGCGGGGTGCGATACCCGCTAGGCGGATTGGGTTCCAGCGCGAACTCGCTGGGCAGGTTCGCTGGACCGCCGGGCGAATACGACTTGCTATTACGTTCCTTATATTTGTGAACTCCTTTTGGCAGTGTTTAACTCATTGTTATTTGTTTTTCTTATGTTTTGTTGAGTTTATATTGTATGGTTGTTATTTACCTTAAAAATATAAGTGTGATATGAAATTGTGCCTATGATTCATGATAAAAGTCTATGAAAGTTGTAAGCATTATTTGTGACCATGCATCATAACATTTGAGTTATGTGATGAGAAAGTATGTAGGAATCTGGCTGGTGGAGGCCGTGATGGATTGTTTAACCTTAGCCTTGGGGGTTATCCGGTTGGGAAAACTCCAATGGTCCATGCTGATCCCATGGAGCCGGGGACGTACTGGCAAAACTGGGTAACCCTGACTAGTCACCGGGGATATCATGCTAGTTGAGGGTGCGAAAGCCGAAGGCATCGATACCGATGACGCTTCTTATGGCCTGCATTTACTCCTAGTCTACTTTCCAAAAAGTTTAGGTTGGTACCACATGTGCATGAGTAGTGGTTTAGGAACATAGCACGCATATGCATCTTGTTATAGTGTGATATGTTAGAGTGTGCTATGTTGTAATTATGTGAATTCTATGTGACCCTATCTATGTGAATTTTATGTAAGAATGTAATTGTGCCTTGTGATGAAATGTTAAAGTTGTGGACATGTGATCATATCTTGCACGAGTGTCGTTCCTGTTTGATAAAATAAAACGAGGTATATGTCTAGTTACTAGACAAAGAATGTGAAACAATTATATGCTTGTAATTGGAATTGTGTTTGCTACCTTAAGGATAAGTGAGAGGCTAGACCTTAGGATAGTGTTATGAGGGTTTTAGTTGGATAATAATAGTTGTGAATAAGATAGAGGAAGGGTGAATTCCTCATGGCGTAATAGAAAGGTATAAGACAAGTAAGAGAGAGAATGAAATAAGAGTATTTATGATGTCTGTAACCTTAGACTTGACCCTAGGGGACAGCTTTGAATATTAAAAGGAAGAAGAGTAAATTCTAAAGAGGGTTTTGGGTAAGAAAGTATAAATAATGAGGATGAGTTCTTAAGTTAAGAATGAGATAGTAAACCAATATAATAGTTGTGAGAATGAGAGAGCAATTAACAGGGAGTATTGACTATTGAAAGGTGTAGACTCAACCATAGGTATGGATAATTATGAGAAACCCAATGAGGCTAAAGCCATGAGAGATAAGTAATGAAGGTTGTCCGAATAGAAGAGTCTAACCCAGCCGTAGAGTCCTTAGAGCACTCACTGAGACATTATGTCTCATTCCTTTAAGTTTTCCCTTTTTCAGGATACAGGTGAAGACACGCGTAGATGGAGCTTGGAGTCACGTGCAAGAAAACGTAGTCTAGTTTATATTATGTTTTTGTATTCTTGTTTATATTTTGTACGATACCTTTAGGTGATATATGAGTTATATTTTTGGCATGTATGTTTTTTTTGTTGTATTGTTCGTATATAATATTCAATTATATTTATGAGTAGTATTTGTATGTTGTTTCTACCTTTCTTAGTTTGTTTTTTTTAAATCTAGACCTAGTTACGGTAATGTCCCTTAGGGTGTTACAGTGCCACCACACAAAGGTTTCCAAAAATAATTAGTAATTAGAGGAGAGACATTCTCTATTAAGATTATCTCATGGTTGTTCTTAAATGACATAGTTGTGACTCACCTGTATCCAAGCGCTATAAATAAATTACTCTTAATATCACTAGATATACTCATTGTCTTGTATATTGTCACTTTGTTAGCATAAATACTGATAAAAACATTATATTAGTGTGCCTTTACAAGTAAACTTGTTATCCACACCTTTACCTCCTAATTGGACTAGCACCATTGTTGTCATTCTCTTCAATCTGAAGTTGATCTACTAGGTCTTGAATTAAGAAATCTTTAATAGATAATTAATTATACATTAAAAGAGATCAACATTAACATGAAATAAAGCCACAATAAAATAGATAATGTTGATCTTGATCATAACTTTAATACACTGTCTATGTCAAGCATCATGTGGTCCTAAAACACAGGTGCATTGTTTAGTGAAAAAACAAAAGGAACTAATTTGTCCATTAACTTAAAACCTAATACTATATATGAAGATAACATAATAGAAAGATCGCAACATACAAAGTTTTGGGATTGTCTCACCACCATTCTTACTCTTTGTTATTCACTTCTTTATTTTCCATTGTTCCATTTCTCTTTTTTTTTGATACATTTTCCCTCCACTTTCTCACAAGTACTCTTTATACCCCCCCTAGTAATCAAGCTCAAGGTAAGCTTACACTCCTTGGTTATTGTATACCAATAGTAAAAATCCCTCTATCTCTTAGGCCTTACCATATTGAAGTTTGAACAAGATAGATATGTGTAATTTGGGGTCTTTGTTGCAAAATTAGAAATATGGTGTGATGGGTATTGGCGAAAAAAAAACCAGGAAGGTTAAATCTGTAAACTTTTTTTTGAGATCCTTAAAACTCAAGTATTATAATCATAGATTTTATCTAATTTCTTTATTTGTAATTAGTGATATTCAAGGTCACTTGTTGTATCATAGTTGCTCCTCCTCATATCCCAAAAACAATTATATTGCTTTTCTTTAATAGTTAGTGATAACTTAGTGAGATTTTTCATTTATTTCTTTCTTTCTTTTCACAAGAGAGAACAAAGTTTTTCAAAAAAAAGGAATTTCTTTTACTTTAAAAGATATCTTGATTCATGGTTTATAAACATGGATATATAATAACTTGTAATGTATCTAAAAGAATTTGAGAAACAAAATAATTGGAGTATTATGCATTTAACCTTTTTTCCTATTCAAATGTTATATTTTAGAGAAATCTATTGGATTATATACTAGAATGCCACTTGTCATTTAATGACATAACAACTTATGTACACATAATAGATTCATTTACATTGTCCAGTGAAAGAATCCTCTAGAATTATTGTGCAATCGTTTAAGCTTTGAGTATGAAATGACACTGGATAAGGTGTGACCCTTGAATCTTGATTTAAGAATTGTTATGAGGTAAATAGACCTTGGTTTGCAATTAGCATAGTACATGTCTTATAGGTTATGATTAGTCTCCAACTAGGACTTATATAATCTCTATGAGTGACCCATTTGACCAATCTTAATGCTTTGTAAATGAATTACAAATTTAAACTATTTTTGTGAATTATGAGAAAGATTTGTAAAAAGAAATTTTTTAATTTATGTTTTGAAATGTTGTAAATTTATCATTGAGTGTGTGAATCAATAGATACGGAATTGTTTCAGCTTAAAGAATGACAAGTTAGAACGAATATAGAATTTTTAAGTTGTGGGGATAATACTTATACTATGGATTATCTTTTTTTTTATTTTTATTGTATTCCAAATTATGAAGACAGTTTTTAATTTTCTTTTTCTCTATATATACACTCATATATATAAAGAGAGTGAGAGATGGATAGATAAATCCGTCCCTAATGAAAGGACATGGTTGACTATCAATGGAGAGGAGAAAGAACTAACAATGTTAGAACAAATCTTTTAAAAGGAGACACAAGAAAAGGACACTCACATAAAGTCTAAAGGCCAAGTTCAATTAACTTTTCATACGGATAAACAATGATAAATCAATATTTTCACGTTAAAAAACTTATTATATATAAAATAGTTTTATAATATATTATGATATATAAAACTACAAATAAGTAGAGTTAAGAGCCAGATACGCCCTACTTACTGTTACATCACATGACTTTTTTATATTAAATATTTCATTTTTTATTTATATTTGTTCTCTCTCAAATAAGATTCTTTAAATGTAAGTAATCTCAATTTAAATTTGAATTAAATTTTAAATTTTAAAATGCCTTATGATTTAAATAATTTTTTTAAAAAGATTTTTATAATATGAGTTATCTCGATTTGAATTTAAATTTTAACTTTCGCTATCAAATTAATAGACATAAAGTTATGTGTATTAATTTAAATATTTTACATTAGTTTTAATATTTTTTTATGTCTTTAATATATGATTATATAATAGAATAAAATATTCATCGGTATAATAAATATATTTCATATTATATTTTATTCTTCTCAATACATAATTTTATTACCATTAAATGATAAAAAATAATAATAATTTTGAATATACTAGTATTTTAGTCTATGCATTATATAGGATAATGTTTATTTTTATATAATTAAAATTGACATTTTAGCATGTGCAGTGCATAAAATAAAAATTATTTTTACATAATTAAAATTTATAATAAATAAATATTTTTAAATATATAAATATATTATAATTAAAATTCATAATAAATAAATATAGTTGGATATATAAATTATATTTTAGATTTATAATAAATAATTTTAATCGTGGGATCAGTTTAGAGAATAGATTAAAAAAAAAAGTAGTTAAGAAAATAAAATATAAAGATAAAGACAAAAGGATGACAGTTTGAGAAAAAAAATTGGCTAGTTGTAGGGTAATGTGTGAAATGCACATTCAAAAGAAATAAGAAAATAATATTGAAAATGTCTAAATAATAGAGTGAAAACCTTATTTTCTAAATTGTGTATTCTGATTTATAATGTAAATTAGTATTTCATTTTGTGCAACACACATGATAAATGTTTATTTTATATAACTAAATTTTATAATAAATAAATACTTTGAATATATAAATTATATTATAATTAAAATTCATAATAAATAAATATTTTTGAAAGTGTAAATTATATTTTTGATTTTTTATAAATAATTTTTATTATGATATAAGTTTCTTTTTAACTATTGATAATTTTTTTAAAAAAATATTGAGATTCAATTTAAAAATAAAGATGTACAGGATAAATTGAACGAGATAAAAAGTTAAGAAAAATAACTAAATACATTATCATTAAAGAAAAACTAATACAAATGTTTTTGTTAAAGAATAACTCCTAAAAACACTCTTATTGAAAATAGTTATTCTAATTTATATTTATATAGAAAGAGGAGGTAAATTCATAATAAATAAATATGTTTGAATATATAGATTATATTATATTTAAAATTCATAATAAATAAATTTTTGAATATGTAAATTACATTTTAAATTTATAATGAACAATTTAAATAGTGATATAAGATTATTTTAACTATTTACAATTTCTTTTATTTAATTTAGAGATGAAAATAAAATAGCCAATAACAGATGAAGATAAAATGAGATTAATTTGAGATAGTCGAGAGATTTTTTTTTTTACTAGTTGCAAAATGATTAAAGTGTAAAATATACCTTTATAAGAAATGTAAGAGATTCGATATGAAAGGGAAAATATTAATGCACTTTTACACCGTAGGGTTTGGTCACATCAATTTACACGGCAAAAGTGTACCATATTTATATAGATTATAGGTTATAAAAAATATTAAAATAATATTAGAATAATAAAAAACAAATTACTAACAAGATATGTAATAAAATAAAAAATAATAATAAAATACAACATTGAAAAAATATATTACTAAAGTAATGTTATAATCGTTAGAAACTTACAAAATAAACTATCAAAATTAAGTCATAATAAATTATAAAGTTTTTATTAAATAAAAAGTATAGTTAAATATGTTTTAAGTCCCTAAAAATATGGCTCTATTTGGTTTTAGTCTTTACAATTTTTTTGGTTATTTTTAGATCCCTAACATTTTTTTAGTCCTTACCATTAATTATAGATAATTTAGTGCTAATATGGTTAACAAAATAAAAAATATTAATTAAGATAATTAAGGTAACAAAAAATATTTTAAATTAAGATAATTAAATTATTTTTAGGTGCACGATTCAGTTAAATAATATATTTATTATTTTATATAAATAACATAATTACATCTAATTTACTTTTATAATTTATTTTTAATTTTTAACATATTATGAAGAATATTTTTATTGCCTTTTATACTGTTCTTATTTTTTAATTCACTAATTTATTTTTAACATTATATTTTTTTAAAAAAGTACAATTTTAAAAACTATTAATTTATTTTTAACGTTTTTCTTTTAAAAATAAAATGTTAAAAACAATTTTAAAAAATAATTTAAATAAATTAGTGAATTAAAAATTATACTGAAAATAATATTATAAAAGTACAATGTTAAAAGTCACTTAAAAAATAAAAGTAAAATGTTAAAAATAGTTTTAAAAATAACTTAAATAATTTACTTTTTAAAAATATTGTTCATAATATATTAAAAATAAAAATAAATGTAATTACCTTATTTATGTAAAATAATAAATACATTACCTAATTGAATTGAGCACTTGAAAATAATTTAATTATCTTAATTAATATTTTTTATTTTATTAGCCATGTCAGCATTAAATTAGCTAAAGTTAATAATATGAACTAAAAAAGAACACTGAAAAAGTCAGGAATCTAAAACTAATAAAAATTTTTACAATGACTAAAACTAGATAAAGTTATATTTGCATAATTTAAAACATATTTAAGCCTAAAAAGTAATAAAGTAATATTAAAACAAGATAATATTATATATAAAAACATTCACACTTAAATATTAATACTACGTAATATTATATTAATACAAAAGTAATATTATAATTGCAGAAAATTTTAAAATAAATTATAACAAATAAAAATGAATAATCAAAAAGCACAACGAAATAATATCATAAAATAGAAACAATACTGAAAAATAATAAACTAATTTTATAGTCAAAAAAATAACTACTTGTAAAATAATTTTACCTAAAGAATCTTATTAATATCATATGATAAAAATATAATCATTCTCATTTTATAAATTATATTATACTAAAAAAAATCCTGACAAATAATTTTCACGACAATAGTATCCTGTGGCACCTTCTAGTTTATAATATTCACTATATTTTTATTTTTAAAATTTGCCTCAATTTAAAAATATCTAAACCGAAGGGTGGGCGTGTATACGTGAAACGACGAGAGGATATTTGGCGGCGAAGGTGGTGTGCAAACCCTAATTGGAGAAATCAGATCGGCGATCGGAGGAATCTGAAGTTGGGCAAAGATGGTTCTGGCGGAGTTAGGTGGGAGCATTTCGCGTGCTCTTCAGCAGATGAGCAATGCGACGATCATCGACGAGAAGGTTCTGAACGATTGCCTGAACGACATCACACGCGCGCTTCTCCAATCAGACGTGCAATTCAAGCTGGTCCGCGACATGCAGACCAACATCAAGAAGATCGTCAACCTCGATGACCTCGCCGCCGGCCACAACAAGCGCCGGATCATCCAGCAGGCCGTCTTCAACGAGCTCTGCAAGATTCTCGATCCCGGCAAACCCGCCTTCACTCCCAAAAAGGGCAAAGCCACCGTCGTCATGTTCGTTGGCTTGCAAGGTTGGCGGCTTTACCTGTTTCTTCTTTCTGATCGTGTTGTGTTACGCGTTTTTGCGGAAGTGGAATGATGTTGTGCGTTTCAGGATCTGGAAAAACGACGACGTGTACGAAATATGCGTATTATCATCAGAAGAAAGGGTGGAAGCCTGCTCTGGTGTGTGCGGATACCTTCAGAGCTGGTGCTTTTGATCAGTTGAAGCAAAACGCCACCAAAGCCAAGATCCCTTTCTATGGAAGGTACACATTGGCATTTGTTTTAGGCTTATTGTTCTATTGTTTTACACTTGGACAAGCTGCACATATTTGCTTGTTACACTCTTGAATCCCATTATCAAATTTCATTGTTCAGATTCCAATGCTCACTGATAGGCGTGCTCTTTTTCATAGTTTTTCATTTTCTTGTGCTATTTCTTCTAAAGAAGGGTAAGAAGGCTAAGGTAAAAGTCTGGAAAAGAAACTAGGGAAAAAGGAAAATTGGTATCCAATTATAAACATTGTTGGCTGGTGACTGATTACAATCTTTCTCAGACATGCTATATTATTGTTCCATTGGAAGATATTATATTACCAACATAAAACATGCTTGAAGCCAATAATTAACGAAGGATCTATTTGGATTTATCTTATGATTTTCTTTCTTTTCATTTTATTTTATTTTCATTTGGTGGTGATGGGGAGTCCATATTCTATCATTCATGACAGCTGCTTGCTTCTGTATCAAATATCAATTGCATTTCACTGCCTATGATCTTCATGCTCAAGTAATTTTTTGGTTGCCATGGCCCTATTCTTCTGCAGCTATATGGAGTCAGATCCAGTGAAAATTGCAGTGGAAGGGGTTGAAAGATTCAAGAAAGAAAACTGTGATCTTATAATTGTTGACACTAGTGGCCGGCACAAACAAGAAGCTGCTCTTTTTGAAGAAATGCGCCAAGTTTCAGAAGCAACGGTATTTTCTGTGGATAGTGTGTGCGTTAATTTCTGTTTCCAAAAGTCAATAATCTGTAACATGTTTTGGTTGCATTGTTCAGAAACCAGATCTTGTTATATTCGTTATGGATAGCAGTATCGGTCAGGCTGCTTTTGATCAGGCTCAAGCATTTAAACAGAGTGTAGCAGTTGGAGCTGTCATTGTTACTAAAATGGATGGTCACGCAAAGGGTGGTGGTGCTCTTAGTGCGTAAGTATTACCAGGATAATTGTATTGTATTTATATGATTAAATATCAACTTGTGTAAATATGATGTGTGTGTGTGTTGTGGTTTGAATCCTAAGCTTATGATTTGTGAATTTAATTAATTTTGTATGTTCAGTGTAGCAGCAACAAAGAGTCCTGTCATATTCATTGGAACTGGAGAACACATGGATGAATTTGAAGTTTTTGATGTTAAACCATTTGTCAGTCGTCTATTAGGTGTGTGCTTTCTGGCTTTTTTCTTGACATGAGTATTGGGTTACACCACACTTTTTAAGTATATGCTATGTATGTGTCACTTCCTTTAAATATTCATTTTTAGTCTTGTCCGATGACTTTTTAAACTAGGCATGGGAGACTGGTCTGGATTCATGGACAAAATTCATGAAGTTGTTCCTATGGATCAACAGCCTGAACTGCTTCAAAAGCTGTCAGAAGGAAACTTCACCTTGAGGATTATGTATGAGCAGTTTCAGAACATACTTAAAATGGGTCCCATCAGCCAGGTTACTTCCTTATTATGTTTGATTGAATTTATTATACACACAAAATTTTACATTTGTTGCACTAAACAGATACTAATGGCTACTTGGTTACTGTGTAATGAGAGGCTGCTCAATTTTTTTGGTGACAATTTCTTGGTTGATTTGTGTAGGTTTTTTCTATGCTACCAGGATTTAGTGCAGAATTAATGCCAAAAGGCCGTGAGAAGGAAAGCCAGGCAAAAATTAAGCGTTACATGACAATGATGGACTCAATGACAAATGAAGGCAAGCATTGGATTTTATCTTTTTTTGGTCTTTTTGAGAAGATCAACTTTTTGTATACTAAATTCATTGTTCTTGTTGAAATAGCGTACCTCACCTGCTAACCTTTAATGGTTAATATGTTTTCAGAGTTGGATAGTTCAAACCCAAAGCTCATGAATGAGTCACGCATGATGCGATTAGCTCGAGGTTCTGGTCGTCCAGTTAGGGACGTAATGGAAATGTTGGAAGAGTACAAACGTCTCGCAAAGATATGGAGCAAAATGAAAGGGCTTAAAATACCTAAGAAGGGCGAGATGAGTGCCTTATCCCGAAATATGAATGCTCAGCACATGAGCAAAGTCCTCCCTCCACAGATGCTAAAGCAAATCGGTGGCATGGGTGGGTTACAAAGCTTGATGAAGCAGATGGGATCTGCTAAAGATATGATGGGAATGTTTGGCGGTGGTGACAAGTAGATTCACTGCGGCATATGAGCTGAGGATTGTTTCTGATCACAAGAGCTTGACTCATCATTGTGCAATTATGCAGTTCGCATTGAATTCGGATATATTTTTGTCAATCAATCTGCAGCAATCTCAATGGGTGGAATAGTTCATTACAATTTTACCTCGACTGGAAAACTAAATCCCCCTTGTTTTCCTTTTTCTGTATATTTTATTAGTCTTTAGGTGAAGTCAAAGTAATTTTATTACGAATTGGAAATTTTCTTGTAGGTGTAACTGTATAAATAAATTATGTATTGCTCCTCTCTCAATATATTGAAAAAGGTGGAGTGAATTCTGACAGTAGGTTTGATTAGCGGCGATTGAGAGTGAAATGCGCTAATCACATTGGCCCCAACCAGCCATTAACTCGGTCCAATATTATATCCATGGGTCTTCGATTGCTTCATTGTTCTTTCTTTTTCTATATGTTTTAGACTTTCATTGTTATTTTCCCTTTGCACATCATCACATGGAAATCCTCCCTTTCTTGGTGTTCACTGTGGTATTGACGTTTTCAATTGATGTTGCAGAGTAAACTAGTTAAAGTAAATACTCGTTTCCTGAATTTGGAACACGTTGACATATTAATTCTTGAATTAAAGAAAATTAAAGAAAAAAGCTTTTGAAAGTGTAAATGGACAATCATATTAGTCCAAAATTTAAAAAAATATATGACTTAATAATAATATTAACATATATTTAGAAACTAAAATGACATAAATAATTAGGTTTAGGGACTTATTTGATACTTTAACGACTTATTTTATATTTTTTTAATTTCAAAAATTAATATGACAGCGTTGGCTATTTTCAGGAACTAGAATGACCTTACTCAAACTTGTTAATTAACTCTGTATCAATGTACAGCACCCGTCAGATTTCAGCCCTGTTCTCTCGGCCTTCTTTGTTGCATACAATCCACTCATGCATTATTCTTATTTAATTATGTCTTGTCTTATGATTAGTTATTAATTTATTATCTGGTTTGCCTCTCCCCTGGTCTCTTCCAATGTTGCTTTAATGCTTGAGTTAACCTTAACCATATGACAGCTATCGTACTCCATTGAGCCTTTTAACAGCTTTCTTGAGCTACTTATGCTTGAAGTAGATTTTATTGGAATAATGCTACCCCACACTATACATATTGTCTGCATAATTTTAACCACCTACTTTGGCAAACAATTAGAAACTTAGAATCAATTTCTTCCATCATGGTATGTTTTATGGTTAAACTTAATTTGGACATACATTTTAATGACATTGAATGATTTAAAATTAATTCTATCAAAATTAGTTTTACTTAACTTTAAACAAACGGGCCCTATAGCTAGTTTTACCAAATTTTCTATTCTTTATTGACGTGTCTAAAATAATGTAGCATTACTTGACAACAACAAGCATTGTGAACTTTGATACGACATACGAGATTTGCACACACAAACGATCATATGAAATTCATACCTCATATGCTTTTTAGTTTTTTGTTTTTTTGGTAGACATTTAAAAAAGTAAGTAAAGGTGTGTGTTTACATTTTATTTTATTTAAAGTGCACCGTGAATTTAATTTATTAAAAAATGGTTGATATATTCTTAAGTTCTATTTGGCCTAGTTTTTTGTTTTTTTTAGGGGGGCTTAAATTTAATTTTAAAGTTAAAGATCAAAATAATAGCTTTAAAAATAAAGTAGAAGTTGGTTGGTAATTTTAATTTTTTTTATTAGTTATAAATAAAAATATTAATTAAAAAAATTAATTATTAATTACAAACAATAAAATATTTAAAACCATCCATATTATTGTTCAATTATATTTTCAGAAGGCAAAAAATAATTTATTTAAACAGAATTCAATAATGTCAATATATATTAAAGAGTGTTTGATAAATAATTCAAAAAGTATTTAATAAATATATTGTTCGAATTAAAATTTTAAAAACTTAAATATAAATTAAAATTTTAAAAATATGAAATGTAAATTAAATTTAAATAATAAAAATTATAATATATTAAAATTTTATTTAACTATTTTATTTACTCATTTTAGTAAATTTTTTATTTCATGTAATGAATACATTAACAATGTTAATTGTAAAAATGTCAAAAATTATTTTAATTAATAAAAAATAATTTTAAAGATAATTTACAAATATTTAATTGTATATAATATTAATTAAATAAATTTAAACATTAACTACAAAAGATATAATATTTAAAAACTTCTATATTATTGTTCAATAATATTTTTAGAAGATAAAAAATATTTTATTTAAAGAAAAATCAGTAATGCCAATATATATTAAAAGGTATTTAATAATTAATCCAAAAATTATTTAATAAATATATTGTTGTAACAATTCAAAAACTTAACGACAAATTAATTTTTTTTTAAATTCTTAAATCTAAATTAAATTTAAAAAATAAAAAATATAAATATTTCAAAATATAAATTTTTTTTATAACTATATTTTTTATTCATTTCAATAACATTCTTTTATTTAATGTAATGAAAATTACAAATTAAAATAAATAATATTTTAATTTTATAAAGTAAATAATTTAAAAATAAATTAAGACCTCACAATAAATAACTATAATTTAAAATAAACTAAAACATGTAAGAATTATTTAATGGAGAAGCTAGATTTGAAGAGAATATTGTGTGAATAAGCTCTATGTAAGTCGTAAAAAAGTTTTCCCTAATAACTCAATTAAAAGCTTCTTTTTTTTTTTCAAATTTTACTATTTAGAAACAATTTGATTATTTTTTACGAGTTTTTTTTATGAAAAGTATTTGATCTAGCTTCTCCTTTTAAAAAGAAGATAAGTTCAAAAAAAGTTAAGCTAAACACACTTTTATTTTAGCGACAACTTCACTCTTTCATGTCCCTTTTCTCTTCCTTTTGAATTTGACTTCTTTAAAATAAAGAGATTGACTTTAGAGGAAAAAATACATAATCTTAATCATAGATAAGATAATAAAATTTTAATTTTATCAAATCTATGATATATTTTGTACATGCATGTACTTAAAGTAGTATTAACCATTGAAATTCTCTTTAATATTTGAGGTATACTTTTTTTCATTTAAAGGTGGACCATTACTTTAAATAACTAGTGTTATTTTTTAAGTTGTTTATATAATGCTATTTTTCCAAAGTAAATAAAAAATGAACTCATTTTTTGAGTTTAGTTAATCAATATTGCGATCTAATTTAAATTAAATTAAAGAAGATATATTTATTTGCTAATAATTTCACTTTAAATTTTACCATTATTTAAAATAAGCTATCAAGGTAAATTGAAGTAAAAAATTATGATTTTTTTTGCTATTCACAGAACTGGAACACGTGTATGTCCCTAAGTTCACAAGTTACTTAGCTTTAGACCTAATCACCTTAGGTAATTAGAAACACAACATTTATTACTATTGATTATTTAAATTAAAATTTTTGAGTAATTAAAATGATACAATCTAATTTGGATTCATATTATTTTTATAGATCATCCTTTAGTTGGTTATCTTAGATTAAGCGCAAATTCAACAAATGAGAACAAAAGTGTAGAAAAGAATAGATAAAAGAAGAATTAGATTAACAATAAAGAAACGATGCAAACTTAAACTTAAAAAGAACAAGAATAAGATAACTAGTATTAAGGATTCAAGAAAATATAAATTGCATTAAGATAGATGAAACAAAAGTACAAAATGGAAAGAAGACGGAAGAATGATGCCACACAAAATGAAGAATGATAAGCCAAGTGAGAAATTGTCACAAAGGTATGAAGACCTTTGATAAGATTCAAGAGGTTCTAATCCAAGATCCAAAAGAGGAGTCGATGCTCTATTCACACCCATAAATGAACAAACTTCAAATATTATTCAAATATGTCAAGTGAGAGGGGTTACATTTCTATTTATAGAGTTTATTCCAAGGTGCTACTCACACAAGGAGACTAACCCTAATTATGAAGCAAGGAGGCTAACCCTAGTTCTTTCTCTATGTGGCACATAACTTAAGCCTAAACAATAGGTTCAATTACAAAATTAAGCGACATAGAAAATAAAAAGGTCCAAATACACAAAATAGCTAATTAAAGTCTTACCCCACATTGACCTATTCATCAACTTGGATTACTTGGACCAACTTAAGTGCTTTTCCTTCTAGATTTAGCTTGAGTGAGAATACGTTGTTCACTTCTTGATCCAAAGCTTCCTCAACCTTCTTAACTCTTGATTTTGCCACAGGTCTCCCAAGTCCTTATAGTGTTTCTTCAAGCTTTGCTTCAGTTGGGCCTCCTCAATCTTCATTATAAAAAGAAATAAAGTTGTAACAATAATATTAATACGAGTTGGGCATGTGCAGTAATCTTCTATGTGAACTTCTGATGGCAACTCCAACATGTCATTGACATCTTGTCCAGTAGTATTGAGGATGTCTTCCTATTCTACCACTTTTTCTCATAAAAAAATATTAATACTAGTTAATAAATCAATTATTTTAACAAAAATTTTATTAATATTTAAATTCTTTTTTCAAAATGTCATCTATCTTTTTTAAATTAAAAATCATTAATCACATGCTTATCTTTATGCAATCAAACAGATCATATAGATATTCTTTTAACACAATATAAGTCATTGAAAGGATGTTGAAGACCCACCAACGTACAAAAGTTGAGATCCTTTGGAAAAAATATTCCAATTTGAAAGGTGCATAATTGTATGGATAAACTCATACAAAACTAGTCAATTTGGGATATAATTCAATATTTTCTTAGGGATGTGTCATGAATGAATTGAAAAGTAATAATATCGATCAGTACATAAATCTCTCTCTCTCTTCTCTCCCCCCCCCCCCCCCCTCTCTCTCTCTCTCTCTCTCTCTCTATATATATATATATATATATGAAAGGTTTTGTAGGGTTTTTGGGGTATTAATTGGTGACATCAGGGTTTTTGGGATTAATTGGTAGCATTAGGATTTTTGGGGCATTAATTGGTGACAATAGAGTTTTTGGGCCATTAATTTGCGATATTAGGGTTTCTGGGGCATTAATTAGCGACTTAGAGTTTCGTATTTTATTTTAAATTTTCCTATTATTCATTGATTTTAATCAGTCAATAATTTCACATTAATTTTATTTTCAATTGAATTAGAAAATAAATTGGTGTAGAAATTTCATATTAATTTATCTTAGTAAAAATTCAGTGATATTTTTTATATCGAATATCTTTATCTTTATATACATAAAAGAAAGGTTTTGTAGGGTTCTGGGGTGTTAATAATTGGTGACATTAAGGTTTTTAAGACATTAATTAGGGACATTAGAGTTTGTGGAGCATTAATTGGCGACATTAGGGTCCCTGAGACATTAGGGTTTCATATTTTATATTTAAATTTTCCTATTATTGACCGATTTTAATCAATCAATAATTTCATACTGATTTAATATTCAATTGTATCCAAAAATAAATTGGTGTACATATTTCATATAAATTTATCTTAGTAAAAATTCAGTGATATTTTTTTATATCGAATATTCTT
This sequence comes from Spatholobus suberectus, assembly GCA_004329165.1. Taxonomy (NCBI): domain Eukaryota; kingdom Viridiplantae; phylum Streptophyta; class Magnoliopsida; order Fabales; family Fabaceae; genus Spatholobus; species Spatholobus suberectus. The sequence continues at coordinate 85,150,979 of CM014732.1, forward strand.
AAATAAATAAGAATATTCTTAAATAAATAATAAATTGGTATTTTAGTTTATTATCATTTTAATCTATTATATATTATATAAAGATATAAATAATTATAAATTATTCATATATAAATAATTATTCATATCTATTTTATTTATATATGAATAATTTATAATTATTTATATCTTTATATAATATATAATAGATTAAAATACTAATAAATTAATAATGTTTTCGTTTGTTTATCATGTCATTCAATTTTGTATTGAAATTATCTCTCTTTGAGTCAATTTATTATTTATTTATTTATTCAAATTGATTCTTTCAAAATTTTAATCATTCTAAAATAAAATATATTTGAATCTTTACTGAAATATATTAATATGGAATTTGTACTAAAATTTATTTTAGCAAACAATATAATATGAAATTATTAATTGACTAAAATTAGTTATATAATTATCTAAAATAATTTTAAATATTTTAATCTATTATATAATCTATGATAACATAATATAACTTTATGTTTCAAATAAATATGAAAATACTACTCATTAGATCATAAATTGATTAAGAGAGAGATAATTTCAAATTCTATCGATCTATTATTTTGTAAAATCAAATTGATTTTTAGATATTATATTCAAATTCTCTTATTATTTACTGATTTTAATCAGTCAATAATTCATATTAATTTTATATTATATTGTTTCCAAAAATAAATTTTAGCATAAATTTCATATTAATTTATTTTAGTAAAGATTCAAAAATATTTTATTTTAGAAAGAATCGGATTTTGACATAATCAAATTGAATGAACATTAATGAATTTGAATAAATAAATAAATAATCAATAAATTGACTAAGAGAGAGAGATAATTTTAGTACAAAATTGAATGTTATAATAAATAAACGAAAACATTATTAGTTAAGTAGAATTGAATAAATAAATTTGAATGAATTTAAATCAATTTGAATAAATAAATAAATTATCAATAAATTGACTAAGAGAAAGAGAGATAATTCCAGTACAAAATTTTAGTACAACTTTAGTTTATTAGTATTTGTAAAACTAAAATATATAAAAATTTTATGACCCATATTAAAAACCGATGATATTGACTATCTTTGAAATTGATTATAAAAATTGGTTATATATATATATATATATATATATATATATATATATATATTAAATAGTACTTTTATATTATATTAAATACTTTTATATAAAGACGTAAAACGAATTAAATAGTTTTGTAAGTATTAAGCTGTAATTTTGATATAAAATATGGATTACTCGTAATTACATCATTAAAATCGTTGAAAACAATTTATTGCATGAGAAAATACATCAATAATCATTAAATTATAAATCTGACATAGAATATTAATTACTCCTCTTTTTACTTACTATTCATAAGCATAGAAACAACCTCTTATACTTATATTTAAAATAAATACTCATATATATAAAAGTATATTTATTGCAAGTATATTTATCAGGTTTTTTCACCAGTTTTTACAATCAATTTCAAACTTTAATCAATATAATCAAAATTTATTACCGGTCATAAAAATTAATTTGAATTTCAATGTATGATACATACTTTAAATATATTATAAAAGTACTGATTAATATATATAGTCAGTTTTTATAATCAATTTCGAAGCTAATTAATATAATCAATTTTTAATACGGGGTCATAAAAATCAATTTGAATTTTAGTGTACGATTCATTAAATCAAATATGCACTGACTTCAATCAAAAAACTGACATTCAAAATTAATATATTAAATCAATTAAATATGTAAATGCTACTCATTAATATAATTTATTTTTATAATAAATTCCACATTGCTATATTAAATCAACTAAATAGGAAAATACTACTCATTAAATATTTTATTGATTGATTTAAATAAGCAATAATTTCATATTAAATTAATTTTTAAAATAAAAATAAATTTTAGTACAAATTCCATATTAATTAATTTATGTGTGTGTGTATAAAGATATAAAGATTATCCTTTTAATATTAAATTAATTAAATACGAAAAATAGTAATAATTAATAGTACTCAATAATTTAATTTGTTTTCATAATAATTTTCATATTAATATATTAAATCAATTAAATATGAAAATAATACTCATTAAGTCAAATATTGACTGATTTCAATCATATATTAGCCACTAATTAATAATTCTCATCATCTCTATCTCAGAAAGAGATAAATTATATTAATATGAAATTTAAATAACAAATTGATTTAAAGCGTTTATATAGCAAAAATTGTCAATAAATATAATAATTATTTGATTAATAATTAAAAAAGTAACTTGGTTGGGGTAACTTAGTAATTTCAACTTTTTCGCTTGATTTCAGGATAATTACAATCATTTCAATCTTTTAGAGATCATAGGGTTAAGATAGTAACTTTTTCTACAATTTATTATTTCAATCAATTATTCTTTCACACAAATTGATCATCAATTTAAGCATACTTTTTAATACTTGCATTAAATTTCTACCCTTTTGAAAAATGGGGGATTTGCACAACATTCATAATGTGAATACTAATAACTATTAAAATTAATTTATATCAATAAACCTTCCATTTTATAATTTATTATTTTATTGATTTTATAATAATTTATAATTATATTTATGATAATTATAATTTATAAATTATTTATACTTGATAATTTTTAATCTTTTGATATTTTGATGTATATAAAAGTTACAATATATAATAATTTGATATATTTCGAAATTTTAATTATTTCTTAAACTTTATATTTTTTATTAAATAATTATAATAATATAAAAAATTATAAATTTAAGGCTTAAATATGTTTTTAATTTCTATAATATATTGTTTTTTGGTTTTGGTTCTTATAATTTTTTTTTTTAAATGGTCTTTGTAAAATTTCTTTTTGTTGATTTTGGCACCTATTATTTTGTTTTAGTCATTGTGATATATTTATTTTTTTGTTTTTGTCTTTGTAATATGTAAATAATTTGCTTTTAGTCCCCATCAAGTTTTTTCAAAAGGACTAATTCAAAATAAATAAAATTTTATAGGGATTAAAATGAAAAAATAGATATATTAAAAGGATAAGACAAAATAAAAGGACCAAAACAAAAAAAAATACAACATTTAAAAAAAATAATTTTATAGGGACCAAAACTAAAAAAGTGGTATTTTAAAGGGATCAAAAGCATATTTAAACCTATATTTAATACCTGTGTTGTTGATCTATTAAAAAAAAAACATTTCATGCACATAAACATTTGAAACAATCAAGAATAAGAGTAAAAATTATGTAGGTTTGATTATTACAAAAAAAACAATTATTTCTTTCTTTTTTTCAACCACAATTTAGCTTATCGTATATTTTAAACAAAAAATGTACAGCTATAGTATATTTGAGTCACTCGTAGGCTAAGGTTAGTAAATTTCTTGGCAACTAAGAGTCTTTATTGTGCATTCATAATCTTTAAAGGGTTATGTTCAATATCTTAGCCTTCAATTTTTATTCCCACTTTTGTCGTATTTAAAACGTTTACTATGTTCTAATAGCTAGATTAATATAATAATCTAACTTAAAACAGTGAAATTTTCTAATATTATGATATTAAACAGTAAAACACCAAACTTGAAAAGGCATATTGAACAAAGTAAATGTTGAATTATGCAGCTTGATGTACTTTTTGCCCCCTTTCCCCCTAATTAAGAATTTAAATTTTACTAATTTTAATTGTTTAAAAATTATTAGAAATACTTTCTTAAAAAAAATTTGAGTACTTTCTTGAAATTTTAAACTTGTACAAATTAAGAATAATTGAGTTAAAATAATTAAATTCAAATATACTAATTTTATTATTTAAAAATTATTATAAATGTCTTTTTGAAATTTTAAACTTTTATAAAATTTTATAAATACTTTCCTAAAACAGAAAATAGTTTAGATTAAATAATTAAATTCAAATATACTAATTTTAATTATTTAAAATTTGACCTAAATACTTTATTTGAAATTTTAAAGTTTTAAAAAATGTTATAAATGTTTATTGAAACTGGAAATATTTGAGATTGAATAATTAGATTTAAATTTACAAATACTAATGATTTAAAAGTTGTTATAAATGTTTTCTTAAAATTTTAATTTTGTAAAAATATTATAAATGTTTGTTGAAATTGGTAGTATTTTAAGATTAAATTAGTAATTTTAAATTGATTAATTTTAATTTTAAAAAAATATTAAAAATTCTTTCTTGAAATTTTAAAATATATTATAAATGTTTTCATTCTTCAAAGGGGGAATAGTGTAGAATTTCTTAAATGGAAAACATTTGTAGCAATATAAAAAAACTTAAAATTCAAATTTATTGTTGTAATGGAAAATAAATACATTAAGCTATCTTCTATTTTTTCTTATTAATTAATGAATAAGTTCATATCTAATTAATATGTTATTCTTCTATCATAATATAGTAAATTAAATTTCTTATTACAAATATTTTAATTTATTTAAGATCTTTTTTCATAAAAATAAGAAATTAACAAAAATTGTCAATATATTCTTTTATACATAAAAAAATCCAATAATTTTCCCGTGCATCGCATGGATTTATGTTCTAGTAGATACAAAATAAAAGGTTATCTATTGATTCAAACGCTTTACTTACAAAATAAGGACAGAAAAAGAGGAAAAAACAAAATATTTCACATGTACTTTCAAAAATAAATATGTTTTGTTTCGTACTTTTTGTTGAATGATAAATGGGTTAGATTCTTCAAGATCATACTTGTAAGACTTAAGTAATGATGGAAAAAAAGAAGAAAAAGAAATAATAAAATAAGTAAATAAATTATGATTAACTATGTATCTGGGACTTGAAATTTTTAACTATATATCCAGAACTCGAACTTGAAACCACATGGACACAACATTTATTACTATTATTATTTAAATTAAAAAGTTTTAAATAAATAAAAAGATAAACTTGTAACAATAATATTAATGTTAGTTAATTATTATAAAAAGTTTCTATCGATATTCAAATTTTTTTCTCAAAATGTCTTCTTTCTTTTTAAATTAATGATTATAAACACAACGTTTAAATTATGCCACCGAACATATTAATTAATTAAATTAAATTTTTTAAATAAATAAGAAAGATAAATTTGTAACAATAATATTAATGCTAATCAATAAATTAATTATTATAAACAATTTCCATTAATATTCAAATTCTTTTCTCAAAATGTCTTCATTTCCTTTTTTAAACACAACTTTATTACTATTATTTTTTAAATTGAAAATATTTAAATAAATAAAAAAGATAATTTGTAATAATTATTTTTAAATTGCAATCAACTGATTATATAGTTATCCTTTCAACACAACATAGGTCATTGAAAGAATCTCAAAAACCCACTAATACAAGAAAGCTAGGATCTTATAGAAAATAAATATTTATTTGAAGGGTGCATAACCGCATGAATAAGCTCATGCTAACCCGTCAATTTAGTATCCAATTTGGTATTTTTCTTTGAAGGTATCAAAGAAAAAATTCGAATATAACAATATCGATTCGTACATAAAGAGATACCGAAAAAGAATTTTCTATTAATTCAAACGTTCCACTTATGTGGTATTTTAATATGATTTATTTCGTATTTTTTGTTGTCATGGATTCAATCAAACAAATTCAAACTTGATTAAAAGGCTACAAATTGGCTTTCCGCATGAGATGAAGGTAAATTATGAATACAACATTTATTATTAAAAAGTTTTAAATAAATAAGAAAGATAAACTTGTAACAATAACATTAATGTTAGTCAATAAATTAATTATTATAAAAAATTCTATTAATATTCAACTTCTTTTCTGAAAATGCATTTTTTTTCTTGTTTAAATTGAAAATCAATAATTTCATGATTGTTTTAACTATTACCTATCGCAAATTGAGTTCCAAAGTAGATGAAGGTAAATTAAAAACACAACATTTATTACTATTAATTAATTCAATTAAAAAAGTTTTAAATAAATAAGAAAGATAAACTTGTATGAATAATACTAATAAATTAACTATTATAAAAATATTTCTATTAATATTCAAATTCTTTTCTCAAAATGTCTTTCTTTCCTTTTTAAATAAAAAATCATTTTATTGCATATTTATTTTATCTATTATCTGACAAATTGACGCTCCACGGAAGATGAAAAAAATTCCTAACCATGTTTAAAAGTTGTCTTGTTTAAATTAAAATTAGTGTAATTGTAATTTTGTTGTAAAACAAGCATATTATTTACTTCCCACTGATAAAAAAAATATTATAATTTTTTTTTCAAACAATTTGAAATGATTTAACTTCTCTGAAGTGAGTAGTTAAATAAATATTTAAACTGAAGAAGTGAAAACATAATTTTAATTAAAATTAAAGTACTTCATAATGTTATTTGTCTTTTTGTGTATAATGATAGCACTCAGGTTAGAATCTATGACATTATACAAGCTATCCCAACTCTCCCACTAGGCCAACCCAAGTTGGTTCATCTTATTTGTCTTTAAAATAATGATAAACACTCTTTATTTTTTAATTTTATTCTAAAAAATAAAAATCCATACCTTTTGTTGTCATGACTCCGTGGGAAAAAAATTCACACTGCTTGAAAAAGTCGCAAATTGACTTTCCACAAGAGATGAAGGTAAATTATAAACACAACATTAATTACTACTATTATAATTTAAATTAAAAAGTCATAAGTAAATAAGAAAAATGAACTTGTAACAATAATATTAATGTTAGTCAATAAATTAATTATTATAAAAAATCATTCCCGTTCTTTTCTCAAATATCTTTTTTTTTCCTTTTTAAATTAAGAATCATTAATTGCAAGTCGTTTTAACTATTATCTATAGCAAATTGACGTTTTAAAGAAGATGAAGGTAAATTTAAAAAAACAATATTTATTATTATTATTAATTAATTAAATTAAAATGATTTAAATAAATAAGAAAGATAAACTTGTAATAATAATACTAATTTAACAATTATCAATCAATTTCTATTAATATTCTATTTTTTCTCAAAATGTCTTTCTTTCCTTTTTAAATTACAAATCATTTAATTGGATATTTATTTTAACTATTATCCACTTCAAATTGACAGAAGAAACAATCTCCTCTACCTAATTGTGTTTAAAAATCGTGTTGCCGAAACTAGAATTAGTGCAGTTGTATTTTTATCGTAAAACAAACATAATATAAATTCTTTTCGAGCAATTGGACGTAAAGACTTAAGTTCTCTAAAGTAAGAAAGTAAATTAATGTTTAGGACTTGTTTAATAGTCAAGATATGATATAAGGGTAGAATAAAAATAAGATATGATCAGAACATGATAAGTTTTAATCCTGTTCAATATTTGGTGCATTCCATATAACATTATTGTGTTATTTTATCTTGTATTTTACATGGACCAACAAATGATATGATATAAACTATATTCAAATTACAAAATTAATCTTTTGTTAAAATTACATATATTTTTATAAAAGTTCTTTTAATTTATTTTTTAAAATTTTTATAAATTATAAAAAAATAATTTTAACTAAAGTATATGAAAATATTTATTGTTTATGTAGTTACTTTTGTTAAAATCATAAAAAAATATATAAAATTTTTAATATTATAATTATTATACAAATATTTTCTTGAAAATATTTGAATAATAATTATTAAATTTTAATATTTTAATTAATAATATATTTTAATTTTATATATAAAAGTTATTCTCTCTCTCTTTATATATATATATATATATATATTAATAATATATCCTATCATTTTATTTTCTAACCCAAGTCCCTCTCGAGATAATGAATACATTGTACTAACAAGATAGGATATACAGTGGGATAAGAAAAAAAATCATATCTTATTGGTGTAACAAACAACTAATTACAACAAAATAGGATAGTTATTTTATCCTATCTTATCATATCTTGACCGCTAAATGAATCCTTAAAGTAAAAAAAAAGTGAAAATCAAATGAACAACTTTTGATGTCTGTAAGTGGTCATATTCGACTTGAGTAAGAATGTCTTTTGTGGATAATACCTATGATCTATACCAAAAAAAAGATAAACTTATAATAACAATACTAGTTTTAGTCAATAAAATAATTATTATAAAAAATTCGATTAATATTCAAATTCTTTTCTCAAAATACCACTAAGCACATAAATTAATTGACGCAAAGTTGTTCTAGTTTAATCAATAGTTTCGAGTTTGGAGAAAGGGTTTTGTTGTCCAGTGGTTCTAATTGGCTCAAGCAAGATTGCTCTGGTGAAGGATAGCAATAGTTTGTTTTTATTTTTGTGCGTACAATGGTTGCACTGAAGTTATAACTTATGACCTCATATATACTACCTTAACCCCCCACTATTAGGCCAACACTAATGGGTTAAGGATAGCAATTTTTGTTTGTTTGTAAAAACTAAGGATAGAAATAGTTTGTGCAAAAAAAAAAGCATCTCAAAATATCTTTTTTTTTCAATTAAAAATCATTAATTGCATGTTGGTTTTAACTAATGTAGTATTACCCACCACAAGTTGAAGTTTCAAAGATGAATGTAAATTGAAAACACAACATTTATTACTACCAATTAATTAAATAAAAGGTGTAATTGCATGTTCAATTTCTACGATTTTGTAATTTTTGTCTCTTAAATTTCAATTGCACTAGTCTCTCAAGTTTTCTTTTATTTATAATCAAGTTCCTCCATCGTGATTTTATCCTTTTTTTTTTTTTTTTTTGTAGAGACCACATGTATTATTTATGGGAGACAATCCTACTTGAGCCAAGTAGGATCACTATAGGCGACAAAGTTCTCTATCTGAGTATTTAACGCAGTTGCATACTACGGACTTGAACTTAAGATCACTAATTAAGTTGAAACAACTTCGTGTCACTTGGTGGTTTAAGTCATTGATTTACTCAAAATGGAAAACATTTCTTTCATTGTTCATTGTTTTTATAAAAGCAATAGTTCTTTTGCTTACATTAAAACAACAGTTTACCTATAAGCATTGTCAACCCAACAATTAAGTCAATACAATCAACCCACATTTTTAGGTCAATGTAGTTCAACTATTCAATGTTTTTAGCTTATACGATGTATTTACTCAATGCCATGTCATGTTCAAATTGTAACGTTTTCTAATTCTGTTAAATATGAGATGAGATCAAAATAAAAGACCTAATTATACATAGGAGAAAACTTGAGGGGTTCAATTGATGCAGTTGGAATCAGGAGGATTAAAATCGCATAATCACGAAACTTAAGAGACTAAAAATGCAATTAAGACAATTAAAAGATTTTAAATAAACAAGAAAGATGAACTTGCAACATTAAAACCAACAATTTACTATTATTAAACAATTTCTATTACCACTAGATGTGTGAATTAACTGACGTGAAATTATTTTAGCTTACTAGTGATTTTGAATTTGAGTCTTAGGTATGTAATTGCGTCAAATATTTGAAAGGAAAATTTTTATCATTTATAATAGTCCTACCTAACTCGATTAGGATTGCCCCCTATAAAGAATATTTAAGGCCTTAAATTAAAAAAAAAATCTATTAATATTCAAATTCTTTTCTCAAAATGTCTTTCTTTTTCAAATTAAAAATTAGTTAATTGCATGTATGTGAAATTATTTTAACTTAACCAGTGATTTAGTGTTTTAGATATATAGTTGCGTCAAATATTTGAAGAAAAAACTTTATTACTTATAATGGCCCTACCTAATTCGATCAAGATTGCCTCCTATAGAGAATATCTGTGACCTCAAATTAAAAAAAAATTAATATTCAAATTCTTTTCTCAAAATGTCTTTCTTTCTTTTTCAAATTAAAAATTAGTTAATTGCATATATGTTTTAACTATTATCCACAGCAAATTGACGTTCCACGAAAGATGGAAAAAATCTACGTAATTGTGTTTAAAAATGGTATTGCCGAAATTAGAATTATAGCGTGTTTGGATGGGCGTCTCTGAATGTTAGACGTTTGTAATTTGGAAGTAACTATACACAACTTCTGTGTTTTTTGTTCATATCTAATGTGAAAACGAGGTAGGCTATGTTTGGTTTTCCGTTTGGCAGCCTTCAACATACTTTTATATCACTAAACTTAGTTTTTTTATCATGTTTGATTGTTCCTCAACATAATTTTGAAAACTTAGTTTGTCACTAAAATGAGTTTGAGTTGGAAGTAAGATAATGGTTGCTTTTGAAAACTCATTTTTCTATTAGTAGTATATATGCAAGTACAAAAGTAATTTTGATTAATATTATCCAAACAAATTTTGCTTTGTCAACATACTTTAAAAAAAAGTAAAATCCAAACATAAATCACATTATAGTAAACCCATTTTTTTATTCAAACTTGAGTTTATAACATACTTTTGATTCAAACTTTTGTTTGCAAACTTTAACCCAAACATGCTCGTAAATGTGCATAGCTAATGAATTACCAAACACGCAATTAATACAATTGTAATTTTGTTGTAGAACAAATATATAATAAATTTGTTTAAAACAATTGGACATAATAGTTTAACTTCCCTAAGTAACTAAATGCATGTTTGCTTTTGCGTCAAATCAACTCAGATCCACGTTTGTGAGAAGCAACAACGAGTAACTTCTACTAATTTTGGCCACTGGACACGGTGAAAGACTATGGATCCATATCAGTAAATTTTTTCCATACACGCACTAAACAAGTGTTTAAAGTGAAAAAATGAAAACATGTTTTTAATTTGAATTAAAGTACTTTATAATCTTATTTATCTTTAAATTAACTATAAATACTCTTTATTTTTTCATATCCTAAAAAATAAAACTTCTCAGCCTCATTATCCTTTTATTATTATATCAACTTTTTTTAATTTGTTTTTTTATTGGATATATATACCGCGAACCCTATAAGTATCAAGGGTTCGAGTTGCAAATTGGTGAGCAGTTTAGAAGTTGCTAGTTTGAACCCTTGATTGCCTCGCACCTTCGGCCGCGCGGACACACTCACTGCGCTGTGGCTTCCAACGTCAATCGTTGCTTTTGCTACCGACTACACTTTTCTCTCTCTATATCTATCTATTTATCTATATACACACTACACGTGTATACACACATATATAAGCACTCCATTCTCATTCGGTTCTCTCTCCATTCACTTCACAACGCCGTTTCTCTCTTCCGCCGCCGTGGCACGTGCTCTTAGAACTCTCCCTTTTCTCGAGGTTCTCTCTCTCTCTCTTCAGTATTTGAATGTAGTGCTACTCTGTAACCGATTAAACTCTCTCTCTCTGTTTTGGTTGTACTCACTGTTATTTGTTTGTGTTTGATCCCTAAACGAAAGAACGGAAAAGAAGAAGAAACGACCCTGTTTATGATTTGAACTGATATCTATGTTTTAATTAAAACCAATTCCTAGTGTTTTTAATTGTCTGTCTCTTTGCCATGCATAGTCGTTGTGTTGTTAAACGAGTGAGTTGGCAACTGTATTCAAGTGAAACGTTGCCTTGTGCTTATTTCATGATATTGTTATTTTCTCCCGAAGAAATAGAAAATCGTGGTTTTATTTATTTTTTGCTTAAATTTGGTGTTGTTTGATCTGTGTATGATGCCGATATGTGTTTAGGGAGTTCTATTTGCAAATGTGATTGCCTTGTCAATCCACCCCCTTCAGAGGTTTTAACAATCTAGCTATATTGGATTATTTGGATTGGGGATGTTATGGAGAAAGAAAATGTGAATGCTAACTTTAATTTCTGTGTAAGTATGACTGTTAAGATAATAGAGATAAATGTGGACAAGTTATTTGTAGGCTTGGTTTTAAGCAGTGTTGTTTAATAGCTGCAATAGTGGTGCTATATTACTATTGCCTAACGGAATTCCTAGGATTTCCATTACGGTGCACCTTTGGCGACTGGTATGGGTGTTGTGGTTGTGGCATGCATCACAGTGTTGTGGTTTTGAGAGATGAATGTGGGACTGCTTGTGACTTTTTCCCACTCAGTCCCAGTGTCGCACTTCCCCTACTTGCGTAAAACCTATTAAACTTCTCCCATACATAAACCTCTATTCACAGCTTCATGTAAGGATTAAGGAAGGACTCCTCCTCTCCTCCATCAGTGTTTGTTCACCTCCTCTTAGATCCTCTTGTCGAGTCTCCAGCCAGTTGAACTTTTGAGTTAATATTATGCCAATTTTTATGCATTTTATTTTTATTTGCATACAACTTAATTTTTTATACATATATAGTTGATATATTTTATATATTTCAACTGCTATGCACCTTTCACAGTTTCACTATGTGACCTGCTACACTATCCGCTATATGATATAGCGGATTATTGGCTTTCTGCCATTTTCTGCAATCTGCAATTGATAACACTGGTTTTAAGTGGGTATGTCTTGCAAGGGGAAGTTACTTCTATCTAGAAACATGCTGAAGCTAAAATAGATAATTAAAGCATGGATTGGAAAGGTCGTCAAATTGAGATTTAAATTATGAACCGCCATGCTAACTTTTGAGGTGTGAATTGTAAACCAAAGACTGAATCGTAAGATTTGGAGACAGAGAAAAATAAATTCAAATATATCATATAAAAGATGAATAGTACTCTACGTAATAATTTTAAACTAGAAATAGACAAAATAGGTTAAACATAAGTCTCACAAAACATAAATGTAAGTCATAATTGAGTGTGTAAACCCTCTATTTTGAAAAAAAATAAAACAAAGCAATGGAACCAAATAGAGTGCATGCATTAAATGATTGGGTGACTAATAAAGTAGTGGAATAATCAAATTGGATATGTTCCATAGCTTATATACTGTTTTCAATTTCTTTGATGAGAATTGGTGAAAAAAGTAAAAAAAAAATAACGAATTGTTGATTTGGGTGATTCTTCTCGATGATACAAAATCGCATTGATTCATCCATGTATAATAAGATTCAAGTCATTTGAGATTCATTATATGATGCAAAATGCTGGTTAGCCGAATTGCATCAAATCATATAATTCGAATCATGAATCATAAGATTCTAATAACTATAATGGATGGATTATTTTTTAATATTGTTGTAAGTGTGCTAACTTGATTTTTGACAGGATCCATGGAGCTGGCCCAATGGAAAAAGGATTTTGTTTGGACATTGTTGTAGTAGTCAATAGTGTGCTATAGTAGAGTAGTGGAGCGGCCGTGGGCTGCTATGAGATTCAAATAGCAAAGCAGTTTTCAATAGCAGTCATTGTGGTTGTAATGGCTTCCGAAATAGTGGCTTTTCATGTGCTATAGCAGTGCTACCTTGATATAGGCTTCAAAAATTGATTTTTACCCTTGAAGCAACATTGTTTAGGTTTTTTTGGGGTAAAATTGTGATTACTCTTCCGGTTTTTAATGCATTTTTTGCTTCAGAAACGTGATAGGATTTGAAACCCTTCATCCTTTGACCATTCCACAAAAAGTTACCTCTATTTTGACCCTTGTTCCTTCTCACTATACAGGGCTATTTTTTTACTTGTGTTCTGTTGTTTCTTCTTCCTTTAGACTTCCAAGTTCACATTCTGCTACTTTTTATCTAATTTCTTATGTTCTTTTTCTATTAATTTCATCATAATCTTTCTTTTTTGACTTTGTTGCTATGTTCTTATTACTCCTAGATTGATGGTGATTGTGTGTGTAAACTGTGACTTTATTATTTATGATGAATTTCTTTAATTTTCTTTATGTTTTTAAGTATTTATATGTGACTATAAATTATTAGTTACAATTATAATATTTAAAATAGCAGCCATCCCACTTCCCACTATCTTGCTATAACATTTTTAGAGTTGGCCCCTATGCGCTGCTATCTGAGATTGATAACTATTTGTACAACAATTATTGTGTGCTAATCCTTTAGTTATTTATTATTTTGTGTGTGTTAAATAGCTTAGGGTTAGAAACGTTGTGCTTAAAACTTTGTTTTACAATTGTAATCTAGAAACAGAAAACAAACAAAAAAGGATGTGATGATTTGCCTCTAGAGGCGATACTACCATGAATGAGGTGGAAGTCTTGATATCTTTCCTGCAATGAGCTGTTTTATCTTTGACAGTGAGTGGATTTTTCACATGCTGGTTTTCATTTTATATGATGAGGTTGAACCTTCCTCTGAAACTCAAGACTGTCCAGCAAGCTTAGAGTTCTGGGTTCTTTGTTTTGCAGTATAATTTCGTTTTTACTTATATATATTGTTTATCAGAGTTTGTCCTTAGCAGCTGAAGTTCTATGGCATGTTAAATTCTTACTCTTGTTCAATTTGTTATTTATATTTTGTATAAAATATAATTTTTTTCGCCTGCATTGTTCATGTATGAAGTCAGCCACTTATTGATGAGGTTCCATTCTGATGTTCCATTCTTTTTGTTTTCTAGGGTTACTCTTGCTTTCATGGAGTTTGATGCTCGTGTTACCCCTGTTAATAATGATGAGATACCTGATTCAGGACTGCAATTCAATAAGCGGAAGAGAAGAAGTCTATCGTGTGGGAATACTTCACAGTGGAAACTGTTGATGCTGGATGTACCAGGGCTTACTGTAAACAGTGCAGAAAATCTTTTGCTTATATAACTGATTCAAAACTAGCTGGCACAAGCCATCTGAAAAGACACATTTCTTTGGGAATCTGTCAAGTACTTCGGGAGAGAAACCAACAAAGCTCATATCCCAAAACTGGTGGTTCTCGAGATACTGCCAATCCACCCAAGAAACGGCAAAGAGCAACACCTGGGTTTGCTGGTAATGGTATCTCATTTGATCAGGAGCGTTGCAACCATGATATCGCTAAAATGATAATTTTACATGATTATCCTCTTCATATTGTGGAACAACAGGGTTTCATTGATTTTGTGCGGATTCTTCAACCCCAGTTCAATCCATCATGTCTAAATTCTGTTGAAAGGGATTGTGTAGCTATGTACATCAGGAAAAAGCAAAATCTGTTGAATGTTATTAATGGGATTCCTGGACAAGTCAACCTGACATTGGACTTGTGGACTTCGAACCAGGCAATGGGCTATGTTTTTGTTCGAGGACACTTCATTGATAGTGATTGGAACTTACATTGTCCTATTCTAAATGTTGTTACAGTACCATTTCCTGATTCTGATGACTCTTTATATCAAACTTTAGTGACCTGCCTATCTGATTGGCATTTGGAGGGTCGGCTGTTTACCCTTGCACTTGATAAATCCTTTTCCCGTGAGACTGTGATGGGAAATCTAAGAGGCCTTCTCTCTGTTAAGAACCCTGCCATCCTTAATGGTCAGTTGTTAAACCAGAATTGTTATGCTCGGGTTCTTGGTCGTCTTGCAGTAGATGCACTATGGGCAATGAGAGAAACTATTAGCAAAGTTCGCGATAGTGTAAAGTTTGTGAAATCTTCTGAATCCCATAAAGAGAAGTTTATTGACCTGAAGCAACAGCTACAAGTACCTAGTTTGATGGACCTTTCAATTGATGACCATTGTAAATGGGACACAACTTATCATATGCTTGTAGCTGCCTGTGAATTAAAGGAAGTCTTCACTTGCCTTGATACCACCGATTCTGATTACAGAATGACTCTAACAATGGGTGACTGGAAGCGGGTTGAAACTCTGTGCACATATTTGAAGTATTTGTATGATGCAGCTAAAATTTTGACTCTGCAACCATACCCAACTTCAAACTTATTTTTTGCTGAAGTGTCAAAAGTTCAGGTGGAGTTGACACATGCAGCCTTCAGCCAGGATCCTTTCCTTAGCAGTTTAATTTTGCCTTTGCACGAGAACTTTGACCAATATTGGAGAGAAAGCTGCCTCATCTTGGCAATTGCCGTAGCTATGGACCCAAGGCATAAAATGAAACTTGTGGAATTCACCTTTGCTAAGATTTTTGGTGAGAATGCTGAGGCATGGATAAAAGTAGTTGAGGATGGTCTTCGCGACCTATTCATTGAATATAGCACCCAAATGTTTCTTACAGCAACAAATGGTGATGATGGGAATGACATTATGATAAAAGAAACATGTCAAGAAGGGTCAATTGACTGCTCACTTTTTGTTGATGAGGATGGACTTTCCGATTATGAATTTTATATATCTGATTTTACTGGTAACCCACAGTTTAAGTCAGAATTGGATGAGTATCTGGAAGAGTCTTTGCTGACCATAGTAGAAGAATTTGATATTCTGAGCTGGTGGAGAGTAAATGGATTGAAGTACCCGACATTGTCCAGAATCGCATCTGATATTTTGTCTTTACCAGTATCCACTCTGTCTGCAGATTCTGCTTTTGACACACGGATTAGAAAAATGGATAGCTACCGGAGTTCTTTAAGCTCCCTGACTCTTGAGGCCCTTATTTGTACCAAGGATTGGTTCCGGTATGAATGACTACAGATATTTCAAATGCATATGTGAAAATGGAATTTCAGGTATAGTTTTTTTAATGTAGGGATAGATTCTTGAGTAGATTTTAGGCATATCCTAGTGCTGAAACCGTGATTCAGGTCATTAAATTCGTGTGATTGTCAGATTTTTCATACATGTTTATATTATAAAGATTGATTCTATTCAAATTTAATCTTTTTGGCCAAAATAACCCTTTTGTACCAAAAAATGATTGTATTCATACTTTCATTGTTTCAATGAAAAACCTGAAAGATTCACAGTTTCAAATTTTGAATAAAGAACTTGGAAGGATTGTTTTTCTTTGGGGTACAGTGGCAGTTTTTTATCCCGATGCTTACTATTTTGAAAGATTCACATTTTCATCGGCTTAATTATTCTTCACTAATTTGATGCACGTGCTTGATATGTATACTTCATAGTGGTCGATTGGTCTATCAGTACTCTTGTATGGGTACTTCACGTATTTCCGTCAATATTTCAAAAATTGAACTTCCAAGTCGAATTGACCAAAATTTCTGAGTCATCCTTACGATTGTTTTAACTGGCTAGTCTATAAATTAGCCAGATTCAAAATATAGACTAATACATAACCAATTTACAGTTTGACTGATTGAACCTAATGGTTTGATCGAGTTTTAAAACCATTGATATCTTCTTCGGTGTGATGGTGAATTGGATTAAATTGTCTTTTAAGAAAAATTATCCATTTTTTATTTAATCATCAAATCAGTTTGATTTTAAATTTGTATTTAATTTAATCTAATTCATTTGAAACATTTTGGAGTGGATCTTTTGTTAATGCTGAAAAATGATAAATAAATCTTATTTTATCGATTCACATTTTTTATTTTTTAAATATATATATATATGGGTGATATGCTAATTTCATAAATAATATTATATACATGCATATAATCTCGGTTTCAATTGTGTTGGATTGGTTTTTAAAATTAAATCTAATATCTTTTTTTTGGTACATAAAAAAAAAAATCTAATTCAATTCAATAATGACTATCTTTTTTTCCCCCATGTCTATGGTGTGCATTGAATTGATTACATTAATGAACACCACCAACATTTATATGTATATTTGACTTTCCTTTTTCTTGAAAGCTAGACAATTTGACCATCATCTAAAATAATTTGAAATTCAAATGAATCCAAATAGAATTTTTAAAATGTGAGTTGATATTTTTATTTTAATTCTGAATTACCTGTCGTTGAAGTATTACAAAATCACATTTCATCATTGTATACTACTAGTATGTGTTGTGGTGTTGATTTGGGTTGTGATCTTAAATTTGATTTTAGGATTTATATTTATGAAAATATATATATCATTGAAAGGAGTTCTACTTAACATATAACAATATTTTGAGAAATTAGCTTTTCATTTATCGAGTAAGAATATTCTTAAAAAAAAAAATACTAACACAATCGTATATGATATTTTACTTAACTTATTTTTAATAACTTGTTCTAAAGTTGATAAAAAGTCTAAATCATTTATAAAAAAGGAGAAGAGAAAACTGTAAGAAGAGAGAGTTAAATTGAGGTGTTCTTCCATTTTAAAACTTTTGTGACAAAAGGGATCTTTTAGAAATGTTGTTGAATAAGTGTCTAACTTGCTTAGAAGATAATCTTATTTTAAAATGTTTTAGAAACAACAATTGCAAAAAACTTTTTCAAGAACAAACTTCTAATTTGTTCATACGATAGGTTTGCTTTAAAACGTTTTAGAAATTATTGTTAGACAGTTTTTTCAAAAAATAAATAAATAAAATTTCAGGTCAATATTCCCACAAGGTTAACAAGAGATGAAAATTGATAAAGAAGAACACACAAAACTTTATCCTAGCTCACTTCACAAGATTTTTACAATTTTCATATTATTTATACGTATCATCTATATTTATCAACTCAAGTCTTCTTTCATTAGCTTTTGGAGACTAACAACCCAAATATTATTTCACCGAGCCTCTTTAAAATGCACTTCCCAGAATTCTAAGATAAAAGAAAATTTAATGTCATCTATAAATTTTTACGGAAGCCCTCAATGATAAATAAAAGAATGTTTTGTATATAAAGAATAAAGGAATTGTGAGCTTGAACATTAAATGCTTGATACGAGGCAGATTATAAACTCCTTTTCTCTTATTCATAAATTCTTCATTCTTTGTATTTAGAAGAGTGTTAGTAACACACTCTTTTAAACACGTTCTTATTTATTGGTTGAAAATTATTAAAAATCACAAAATCAGAAGAGAGCATTATTAAAAAAAATATATGACTCACAAAATTTTGTAATTTTTAATAAATTTCAATCAATAAGAAAGAGTGTGTTGCTAGGATTCTCCTGTATTTATATCTCAAGTTTTCTTTCTTAGTTGTTAAAGATGAAGCTTGAAATTCTTGGACTCACGTATTTGATGCAATAGGGGTATTTATCGAATCGGATTTACTCGATGAACTCAACAATCCAAACTACACCAATTAAATTGGTTCGGATTGGTTCAGTTATCGATTCTTTTCACTTCAAATTCGAAACAAATCAATTATAATTGGTTCGATTATCAAATTTATCCTTTTCAACCCGAACCAATCCAATCAATTATTTTTCAATTTTTATATTAATATATTTTAAACTTAAAGCTTAAATTTTGCTTCAAATTTTGTATTTTTGTCATTTATTTTAATTTTCTTACGATCTTATCTAATATTAACAAATTCTTAATTTGATTATGTTTATTACGTACATCAATTAATGATATATGTAAAGTGGTAATTATAGAAAAATTAAATATTTAAAAATAATTAGTTATTAAAAACAATAAATATTTTTACCTTGCATTAACATAAAATTAAATATTTATATAAAATAGACAATAAGTATAAATATATTTTTTTTAAAATATAATAATTATTTTTTTATTATAACTTGATTACCCAAACCAAATCAACTCAATTTTAATAGGTTTGGTTCAATTCTGATTGGTAGAAAAAAAATTAAAATTCAAACCAAACCAATCCAATAAAAATAAATGGTTTAAATTTAATTTTACCCTAAACTTGAACTAATCCAACCTATGAATACCCCTATGATGCAACAAATATGTTGCTTTTGATCTCTTATGAAAAGCTATTTTATTCTCTCGTTTATGCACTAAGTTTTTGCTTTATAGCTTTTGTAAATGGTATTTAAATTACGCTTGATAACTAGCTTTTGTTGTCATATCATTTTTTGGTGTATAAATCATCAATTTAGTTAGTCTTTAAAGTATCACTCTCTCTCCTACATAATTCTTGAACTAATAAAATTATATAAGTAGTTTCTAAAATATTGAATATCCATCAATTAAGTTCTTGGTGAGGGACTAATTTGAAGAAATTTTCAATACTTGAGGAACTATGTAGCATGATTTTTAATACTTTAGGGACTACTTATATAATTTCATTAATTTAAGGATTATTTAAGAAAGAGGTTAATACTTCGAGGACTAAATTGATAGTTTACTCTCTTTTGGTATAAAGACACTTTTCAAAAATTTCTTTTTTGAAAAGGTTTAATTACTTTTTTAAAAATATTTCTGTTAACGTTTATTATTAAAATAAGCTTCGTAACATATTTGTTAATGATAGAGATATATGAAAATAATATATTCATTATTCAAATACGTATATATTTAAATTATTTTAGGATAAATTAGTATTTTAATCCCTTATCTTTTCACGAAATCTTATTTTGGTTTTTTATCTTTTAAAAATTTCGTTTTGATACTTTACTTTTGAAAATGTCCTATTTTGGTCATTTCCTTAGTTTAAAATTAACACCATTAATAATTTCAAGATAATGATGATTTTTAACCGTCACAAAACATTTTTTTCCTCTTCTTCCTCGTTCCCTCTTCGTCATTGCACCTCTCTCTCCTATCTTCTTCTTCATCTTCTTCTTCACTGCCACCTTCTTCCCTTCGCTGGGCATGGACGGTGGTGGTGGGCGATGGAGCGATGGTGATGGTAGGTGGTTTGAAACTCCAATCTGTCACACCTTACAAAACCTTCATCGACAACCACTTGCCACTACCATCTGTCGCACCACCCACCACCGTTGTCCACGCCCAGGAGAGGAAGGAAGGTGGCAATGAAGAGGAAGATGAAGAAGAAGAGAGGAGAGAGAGGTGCGGTGATGAAGAAGGGAGGAGGAAGAAGGAAAAAGATAAAAAACGTTTTGTAACGCTTAAAATCTGCCATCATCTTTAAATTATTAACAATGATAATGGCAGTTAACGGTGTTAATTTTAAACTGACGAAAAGACTAAAATAAGACGTTTTTAAAAGATAAAGTACCAAAACAACACTTTTAAAAAATAAAGGACCAAAATAAGATTTCGTGAAAAAATAAGGAATCAAAATACTAATTTAGCCATTATTTTATTTTGAAAAAATAATTGTTTTCTTTAATATTTTTTTAAAATTAAAAGACGATTATTTTTTAAACATTAATCTATCCTAAACATGCATTTTGATTTATTCCGTAATTCGTATATATAGTAATACATATGCATATCATATAATATATAGTCCCAATATATTCTTGCCTTGTCAGCCTTGAAAACCGTTGATGGAATCAGCGCTTACCTGTTGGATTCAAAGTATGGTTATATTGTCTTGTTGGTTTGAGGTAGAATCATGACGAAGCACGAATCATGAATGGATCGTTGTGACTTACATACAGTTACAAAGACAAATGATGTTGCGTTGAATTGTTGGTATGGCCTAGGTGAGTGGGGTGACATGTTCTCCATGTTATGTTTGGCAACTCGCTTGTCTTTTTCACTTGCAACATTCACACTTTCACTTTCTTGGTTCCCCAAGAGAATGATTTCTAACGCTCCTGCTGCTACTGTAAAGTGTTCTTCACAGTGCTTTGGAGAATCTCCAATCTCTTTGCTTGAAAGGTGCAAGTCCATGTACCAGCTAAAGCAAATTCACTCCCACACTATCAAAATGGGTCTCTCTTCAGACCCTTTATTTCGAAATAGAGTTATAGCCTTCTGTTGTGCCCATGAATCAGGGAATATGGACTATGCCCGTCAGATGTTTGACACAATCCCACACCCAAGTTTGTTCATTTGGAATACTATGATCAAGGGGTATTCTAGGATCAACCTTCCTGAGAATGGAGTTTCTATGTATCTACTAATGCTGGCTAATAACATCAAGCCTGACCGTTTTACATTTCCATTCTTGTTGAAGGGATTTACCAGGGATATGGCTTTGCAGCATGGGAAAGTGTTACTTAACCATGCAGTGAAACACGGTTTTGATTCTAATTTGTTTGTTCAAAAGGCTTACATACATATGTTTTCCTTGTGCGGGCTTGTGAATTTGGCTCACAAGGTTTTTGATATGGGTGATGCATGGGAAGTAGTTACCTGGAACATAATGCTATCTGGGTATAACAGAGTTAAGCAATTTAAGAGATCAAAGAAGCTTTTTATTGAGATGGAGAAGAGAGGAGTGTCACCCAATTCAGTTACTCTAGTTTTGATGCTTTCTGCATGCTCCAAATTGAAGGATTTAGATGGTGGCAAACACATTTATAAGTATATCAAAGAAGGTATTGTTGAACCTAATCTCATATTGGAAAATGCTTTGATTGATATGTTTGCAGCTTGTGAAGAAATGGATGAAGCACAAGGTGTTTTTGACAATATGAAGACTCGAGATGTGATTTCTTGGACTTCCATAGTTTCTGGGTTTGCCAATATCGGTCAAATTGATTTAGCTTGGAAGTATTTTGATCAAATGCCTGAAAGAGATTATGTTTCCTGGACTGCTATGATTGATGGCTACCTTAGAATGAACTGTTTCATAGAAGCTTTGGCACTTTTCCGTGAGATGCAAATGTCAAATGTGAAACCTGATGAGTTCACCATGGTTAGCATTCTAACAGCATGTGCACAACTGGAGCACTTGAACTAGGGGAGTGGGTAAAGACTTACATTGACAAAAATAGTATTAAGAATGATACTTTTGTTGGGAATGCTTTAATAGACATGTACTTTAAATGTGGGAATGTTGGAAAAGCAGAAAAAGTATTTAAGGAAATGCATCAGAAGGACAAATTTACCTGGACAGCAATGATAGTCGGCCTTGCCATTAATGGCCATGGTGAAGAAGCTCTTGCCATGTTTTCAAATATGATAGAAGCTTCAGTTACACCAGATGAGATAACCTATATTGGTGTCCTGTGTGCATGCACACATGCAGGCATGGTCGAGAAAGGAAAAAGTTTTTTCACTAGCATGACCGTCCAACATGGAATTAAGCCTAATGTGACACATTATGGATGCATGGTTGATCTCCTTGGTCGCGCTGGGCATTTAGAAGAAGCCCTTCAAGTCATTGTGAATATGCCAGTAAAACCAAATTCTATTGTTTGGGGATCATTTCTTGGTGCTTGTAGAGTCCACAAAAATGTGCAACTAGCAGAAATAGCAGCTAAACAAATTCTTGAGTTAGAGCCTGAAAATGGGGCTGTTTATGTCTTGTTATGTAATATATATGCTGCTTGCAAGAGATGGGAAAACTTGCGTCAGGTTAGGAAAATGATGATGGAGAGGGGAATTAAGAAAACACCAGGTTGCAGTTTGATAGAATTGAATGGCAATGTTTATGAATTTGTTGCTGGGGACCAGTCACATCCTCAATCTAAAGAGATATATGCAAAGTTAGAAAACATGATGCAAGACTTGATAAAAGCAGGGTACTCACCTGATACATCAGAGGTTTTCCTTGATCTAGGGGAAGAGGAAAAGGAGACTGCACTTTACTGGCACAGTGAGAAGTTGGCTATTGCCTATGCCTTTATTAGTTCAGGGCCTGGAGTTACCATAAGAATAGTGAAGAACCTTAGAATGTGTGTCGATTGTCACCATATGGCAAAGCTGGTGTCAGAAGCTTACAATAGGGAACTAATAGTTAGGGATAAAACCAGATTTCATCACTTCAGGCATGGTTCATGTTCATGTAATAATTTCTGGTAGACATTTTAACAAATAAGAAGATCCAGAAGAGTAGCTACATGCCTACAAGTAGCAAAGTTGTAACTTGACATTGAAATGTATAATTATATTTCTGTGCTCACGTAAGTCATGTCAATTAAGATCCTCATTCAATCATTATATAAACTTGACATTCACCCATGCATTGAGTGGGAAAATAAATAAAAATTAATATAATATATTGACTATCACAATTAGATTAATTTCTAAAGATGATCTAATATATAATGAAATTAACAGAGTGGTTCCAAAATAAATTGCATTGAACATGTGACTGGTAAAAATAGGGTTATGACAAACCGTAACTACAAGGGTAAAAATGTTTGCTCTCAAGCAAAATTATGAGGGAAAAAACCTGGTCAAATTATTGCACTTGCTTATGCCAACTGATTTACGTAATGGGATGCACAAAGCACGACGTTAGCTGATTTAAGCATAATGATTGTACCTTTTTTTTCCTGTAAGCAAGCATAATAATAGTAGTACCTAACTGTCAGCAAATGATATGGATTTATTTTTCTTCTTCAATATGTTCTTTGATTAATACTATTTAATTCAATGTTATATTGATATAATAGACGTTACGGCCAAAATGTGCAATCAATTAATTTGATATTCTATTAGTTTTTTTAGAGATACTTGATATTCTACTATAATTGCATCAATTAAACAACAAGTATCCATTACTTTATTATTTGCATCAATTTGACAATCCGTTAATAGATATGCTTATTATACTTGGTATGAATTTTTCAATCTGTTACTTAATATGCTTGATGTTCTATAAACGTAATAATTTGACAATCAATGTTGATGGATCTGTTCACGGGGGTTGAAGTGCTTCTTGTGCTGGAGTTATTCGAGATGCTTCAAGTGCTTGAATAAACTGGTTTTGTGCAGAACCTGGGCACTACTACAGTTCTTATGGTGGAATCATGAGTTGAAACTTGTTTGGCTACTGATATGGTGCAACATGGTGTATTGCTTCCCATTCTTATTTCCCAATTATCTTGTCTATTAAGGAGTTTTGTGAGAGGGACTGGTTATTCCTATTTTCACATACCTATAGAGAAGGAAAGAAGGTGGCTAACTGGTTTGCTCACTTTGCTCATTCAAAGGATATTGAGATGCATGTTCTGGATCTCTCCTTAATGGTGTGACTCTTTACTGTGGCGGAGAGTGTTGGTGTGTCTTCTATCATAATATTTGTTTGTAAATCCATTGTATCAAATGTAATGCTCTTTGTTCATCATGATTAAAGGTGTGTTTATATTGCAGTTCAACCACGTTGAATGCGACTCCAATGTGAGAAGAGGATTCACATCATTCAACGTGCCTCGGGAAGTTCAATTTATGTAAAACACACTATAAATAGTATGCTGCATTGCTGCTTGAAGATGTGAGGATTTTATAAAATTATTAACAACTCAGCCAAAATGCTGAATTAACTAAACGAAACATAAACAATGAATTTGATGTGTCGATGCCATAAAGCGCACTTCAATTTTTATATATTATAAATAGTTAGATTGAATTCTACTGTATTGAGATATATTTTTGTTACTTGCTAAGGTCAAGAACACGTGCTAATCTTCATGGAGCTGACCTATGTATAAACAACAACCACGGTTTCATTGCCAAGTTTGAAGGGCTTTGATCTGCAAGACTAATTTACATAATGAAGTCGTTACACTTTTGAATTACATGCCAGATTAAGTTAAGAAACAAAATTAAGTAATTAATCTACCCTTCCTCTAACCAATTGTTAAGAAAACAACGACTGAATTGTTCAAAACGAGTAAGGAATTTTGTTCAAAATGATCACAAATGAGTAAGGAATTTTATTCAAAATAAGAATTTTACATTTAAAAATAATTACGCTACGTTTTACTAAGGGTATATAAATCATACACTATTTTCTTTCGAAATTTTCTTTTTCATTCAAACAATGGCAATAAAATGAAATTTTCTCTTCGTACTGTTTCCTCTGCACACCCCGGCTAAGGGTAAATGTTATTAAGATTTCCTAATCCTAATCCATTTTATAAAATTGTGGAGCAGAGAAAGCCAAATTTTTTATTAAATTATTAAAAAATGACGGAGACAAGATAGTCTGCTACATCTTAAGTGGAAATATATGAGGACAACGTTGAAGTGGGGACAACAACCGCAATTTATGAAGCAACCGAAAAAAGGAAAAAAAAAAAAAAAAGTGGCTAGATTTGTTGGCTATGTTGAACTTGAACCGTTGAAGCTCTTTCTTTGCCTTGCAACGATTCCAAGTCACCTCTGCCACTGATCACAAACCCAACAATGGCCTTTTCTGCTATGTTCACTCCCTCTCTCAACCTTTCCATTTTTTCCACCACATACTGTTGTAGAAGAAGAACATCATCAGCCACAGGCAGAGTTACAGTGAGAGCTAGCTCCACAGAGAAGGGTGAATCCAAGGGCAAGGACAAAGATGCCCCAGCGTTCAACCCTTTTGGGTTTGTCACTGACAACCCGTCTAGCCGCAGTGCGATTCAACTGCCTGAAAACCCTGCTGAGGATGGCAACGTTGGCCAAATGCTATATGTACTAATCTCTCTTTCCTACTTCTAGTTCGGTTGTTCCTTTGAGTTTTGATGTTGAAGACTTTATGTTGTTTATGCATGACATGATGCTTCTCCAACTATTTATGTTTAATTGAATAGTGATGATATTTTTCATTAAGTGGGAATGCAGTAATGGTTTTTGTGTTGCTAGAGGATAGAAGACAAGGGCAAGGAATACGGGTCATATGTTAAATCTGGCAAGTTAAGATGGTTTGTGAGGGAAACTGGTAATTAATAACTATTTCTTTGCAGAGGAATTGGTTTCTAAATTTCATTTTTCAAGTTTAAGAAATGGTTGGAAAATACATGTTTTTTTTTTTTTTCTTGTACTTTTTTTTGCAGGATCAGCAAATAGCAGAAGAGGAACAATTGTTTTCCTTCATGGGGCCCCAACGCAATCTTTTAGCTACCGAGTTGTTATGTCTCAGGTTATCATGCTATATATGTGATATACCTTATATTTTGTACACAAAATGGGTAAGGATAAATAGAAAAAGTGAAAAGCAGGACAATAGAGAAAGAGTTATACCCAATCTAAACGTGATCTTCTGAGGTGAATAAATGATTTTGACCGTTTGATGTATATAAGCCAATTCTCAAAACCCTTAAACTCATGAGTAGCTAATAATGATCTGTTGTTAATGCTAACTAGAACGCCTACCTATCTGCTTAAGTAACTCATGCAATGTTAGAAGTACTTATTGTTCCCTTCTTTCTTCAGATCATCAGTGAGCTAAAATATGTTTCTCTAACAGATTTCTGAACATTCTTTTTTCTGACTTTTATATTGTCACTTTACCTTCATTACATATTTTTCAGCATCTTATGTTAATACTATTTAAATTTTCTATGGTTATTATTTATTTTAATTTTCTTCCTCTTAAACAGTTGTCGGATGCAGGGTTCCATTGCTTTGCACCAGACTGGATAGGATTTGGTTTCAGCGACAAACCACAACCAGGATATGGTTTTAATTACACAGGTTTCATAATGAAAACATCTTATTTCATGAAGAATTTTTCCTGCAGAAAACTCATACTCATAAATGCTTTTCTTTTCTTTCTCATAGAAAAGGAGTTCCATGATGCATTGGATAAACTGCTTGAGGTGTTGGGGGTCAAATCTCCCTTTTTCCTAGTTGTTCAGGTACCTAAAGAATGAATGATACAGTCGGTAGTTAGTGGCATTTCTTGCATTAAAAATTCAGTGAAATGTATGAAATAATGTAATACATTTACATATGCTACAGTTGGATGCACTTCTTAGAAATAAATGTATATTCTAGTTGCATTTAAGTTTTGTGAACTCCTCCCTAAATACTGTGTCTAACATATGGTTGCACTTCTCCTTAAGGGATTTCTTGTAGGTTCGTATGGACTAACTTGGGCCCTGAAGAACTCAAGCAAGATATCAAAGCTAGCAATACTAAACAGTCCATTAACAGATTCATCTCTCATTCCTGGACTTTTTCAGAAGCTAAGGTTTCCATCTTACAGTACCAATGAATGCATAGCTAAACTTCATGGCTAAATCTATACTATAGTTTCCTAGATTTATTTCTTGATTCCAGTCACTTGAAGGCTATGGACAAGCACTGTGTTCATTTTCAACAGAGATTGTAAATGACAAAATTTTCTTGAAGGTCATAACATTGGTCCAGCAACTGAATATTTCTTCAACTAAAGAACACACTGGCTCATTCGTATTCCATTGAAATTGACTATACGAATCCTTAAATGAAAGAGAGTGGAACATGGATTCTCTGTTGCATTCCTACATAGATCTGTCACCTTTTGCCACACCTCTGGAATCATGTACTATAATTGTACTCTCTTAATGACAAGAGCCACAAAACTTTGTGCATGTGAAAATTTTAGTTTAGTCTATTTCACTGCACAATTGCTCTCCAGAAATATGGTCTCTGCATTCCTGCTGAATACAAAGCTGATAGTGTTTGAACCCCTGATGCATTTTGATGTCATCATATTTCTGATGGATGATGCATCACCAATGGAAGTGTGTGATACTTTAGGGAATAAGTCATATAAGAATGTTCCGTGACAATTTTTTAGCTATGATTTTTTGTAGACGAATGATGTGTGGCCTGGCCATAAATTATGTTCTACATGTCACAGCACAGCTTAATTTAATGCTGCCTTTGTCTTATGTGACATGTTGCATGTTTGATCTTGATTCTTATACTATATTAACTCCTTTGATGCCTTCTCTTTTCTTTCTAGAATTCCTCTATATGGTGAATTTACATGCCAGAATGCTATTATTGCTGAGCGGTTTATTGAAGGAGGCAGCCCGTATGTATCCAAAAATTGTACATGACTATTTGCCGGTAATTTTATAAATTGAAGTTGTAACCTGCAAATTATAATATCATTTTCAACGCACTGAAAATATCTTGCATAGTTTAGCACAGATTGAAGTAAACCATTTAATTAGCTTAGGAATATAAACTAACAATTTTGCATATCTATCTAGCCCTTCCTATAATTTGCTTTATAAATATATTGCTCCTATACTGTAAACCAAGGAAAGTTCATACTAGATTTTAGCACCACATTAAGTAACAAGGGTTAGACTTCTGAGGAGTGATAAGCTATCTGCAAACGTCTTGGTCCTTCATTTAATGCATTGCTCAAAGACTTGGAAGTGATATTGCAATTTTAGTGCATGGAGCACACAGTCATCGTTTTCAATAACCCACTGGAGTAAACAATTTTTCTTGTTAAAGCATTAACATATGAATTAAGGATATAATTACTTCCTCAAATTATAATTTTATAAGGTGCTTGCTTGCTCTTATAGATGCATTGTTTTGCAGTTATGTTCTGAAAAATGAAAAAGCTGACGTGTACCGGCTACCTTATTTGGCAAGCAGTGGACCTGGATTTGGTTAGTGGCATCCCTTACGTGGCTTGAATTTTCTACATGTAATACAATTAAAAAAAAAAATTGTTTATAAAACCTATATATATATGCTATATATATGGAGGTAGTGAAGAAAAATTATTTTGTGCTAAGTTCTTATTGATGCCAAAGAAAAATTACTATACCTGATATATTCAGCTCGGTTAGTAGAAAATCCGTGGTTTATCTATTCACGATAAATTTATGTAATGAACACTAGTAAAACTAATTTTGCTGATTTAGTGTTAGTAATAATCAAGTTTCTGATGTTGGGTTTCAGCTCTGCTTGAAGCTGCAAGAAAAGCTAACTTCAAAGGTACTTTCAATGAAATAGCAGAAGGATTTGCAACTGAGAGGTATATTTATCGAATTTGAGCCCTCAAGAATTCATGCTTTATTATTATTATTTTGGACTTGGTAAGTTATTCATGATAGAGAAGGCTGGGCAACACAACATTTAAATGGCAGTAGTAATCATTACACGAGAATCAAGTTTACTGTTTGACAGTTACATGTGGGGAAATTGGAATATTTTTTATGTAACATATATAGTATATAGTATACACTATTAATTTATCTCCTCTAAAGCTAGGAAAGGTAAAATAAGTAGTTTTAATTTTGATGAGAAATTCAATGATTAAGGGTTTGTTTGGGGTCGTTGTAAATTTTTAATTTTTGGTTTTCAAATGCAATTTTTAAAACAAAATACGATTGGCTAAAATGGAGTTGAAATGATTTTAACTCAATTTCAAAACACTTTTACATTTATTTTCAACAAACCAAGAAAAAAATATTTATGAATTTGGTTTTTAGTTTTAAAAAAATACACTCATTACATTTGATAATGGTCCTTCTTGCCACCACCACCACCAACACTACCATTATCACAATCACCACCACAATCACTGTCGTCGCTATCCGCCGCCACTACTGCCACCAGCACTGCCGCCACCACCATTGAAACCCCCACTACCGCTGCCATCACCACTACCATTATCTTAAAACTAAAAATTAGAAAAAAAAGATCTAAAACTAATTTTTAAAAACTAAAAACTAGTTACATTTTTTATAATTTTTGAAACTCACAACTAAAAAACACCCCAAATCTGTCCTAATATTTCAACATATTTATGATTTGCTATGCATGTGCATGTAATATCAACTATTGGGACTAGCGTTGGGCATATGGGCCAAGGCTTGCAAGCCACCTGTTTAACCCACAGCCCGCATAGGCTACGACCCTAAAATATGTGGTCCATTGAAGATTGCAGGCTTTTTAGTTTGGTCCATTTAGTTTGCAGCTTAAACGAATTTACCCACGGATTCGCAGGCTTGTCCGTAGACTTTTACTATTAGATTTTAAAAAAATAAAATAAAATAGATCTTAACTCTTAAGTGACTTAGTCTTGTCTTAGGGTTTCTCTTAAGCACTGTGGAGCTAAAATATAAGACTTTAAAATTTGATTTGGATGGTTTATTTAACTTGTAAGACTTTAAAATTGTGTTTGGATTGTTTCATTTTTGGTTTATTTAGCATGTACTATTTTACACTGTCATCTAATTACAAATCACCATTTATTGTAAGTTTATTGACTTTTATAATAAATACTTTAAAAGTCATATCAATGATGATTTTTGATTGGTTGACAGTGTAAAACTTTTTATACTGACAGTGCATGACCATTAAACTCTATTTTAAAATTATGTTCATGTTTTAATTTGCAAGCCCGTTAGTCCGCGGACTATGCGATCGAGACCATTTATCTTGTGGTCCGGCTCATTTATTTTACAAACTTTTGCAGGCTGGACCTAAATAGACGGACTAACTCGTATACCTAACTCTAATTGAAACTACTTACTTTACTCTTTAAAGGGAGTTGCTCACTTTAGAAGAGCATGATCCATATACTATACTACTCATTTCGGATATTTTGATTTATCTCAAGTTTCATAGCACGGATAACTAGTAAATCCTCTTACTAGATAATGATTGCAGAAACTTTGCTTTTTATTGCATATCCGTCCCTGCATTTTTTCTTTAAATTTGATTCAAGAACAAGTCTTGTTTTAATTATTTGATATTTATTAGTTATGAAGCAAAATAATGTATATGCTGTTCCTGTTCCCCAATCCTTGGTTTCCTTCCCGGGTTTTTCAATCCTCCACCTGTGTGTAGCTGTTACTAACTACCACAAGAGCATAGCTTTACTTGCCAATGCTTTGAAGTCATGAATTTTGATTACTAGAGAAAGCACATTTTCCATCATATTTTATGCCATGAATTAAGTGTTCAATGTCCAACTCCAGTTTGTGGGAAGGGAACGTAAAATCAAAATCCTACCCTGAACATAACTAGGTTTTGTAATTTGTATTACAGATGGGATAAACCAATACTACTTGCTTGGGGATTATCAGACAAGTACTTGCCCCAGTCTGTGGCTGAGCAGTTTCAGAAAGGAAATCCAGCACACATCCAGCTTCAATTGATAGAAGGAGCTGGTCATATGCCACAAGAGGACTGGTATGTAACTTTAACATAGGATTCCAGTGATAGTAAAATGTTTTATTCAACCTCTTAAGAATATACCCTTTGTATTTTTGACAGGCCTGAGAAAGTTGTTGATGCTTTGAGAATGTTCTTCTGATGTCAACAACTAACTGACCCTGCAGGCATCCAAGTGCTTATTTAATTGGAAGGGCATTCCTGAGTTTTTCCTTAAATTGTAAATTTAGTGTGCCTTTTTTTTCTTTTCTTTTAATGCTGGTCAACTAATAAAATTATAGCTTCCTTGAAATGAATTTGTCCTCCATTTCCTAATAGAAAATTAAATAAGCCGTTAGAGAGTTCTAATAGAAATAACCACCAATATTGTCCTTTATTCCTTTAAAAAATGAGAAAATGTACAAACACAAGGTTTGAAAAAATGTGGAGGATGCCAATCTTTTCTTTCTATTGGATTAGAGAAGTGACAGGATGAGAACTTGAGAAGTAATATGCCTGTGCCTATCAAACCAAACATACCATCCATTTCTACACCTTAACAGTGGGATATTTGTGGGATGGGTTTATTATGTTCCTATTTGACTCAATTTTAAGAGAGTCGTTTATTTGAATTTGAATTTGAAATTGACCTAATTAAGACCTGACAAAACAGGAAACAAGACTAAGTCAACTTCATTTGTTGACATAATACATCAATCTTAATGTTATATATAGTTAAACTTGAACTCGTGAATAATAACTTTAGGTCGAACTAAATTAGTGAGACAAGATTGGTCATAAAGACCAGGGCCGGTTCTGAGCCTAGTCCAAAGGGACAATTGGCCTAGGACCTAAGATTAGAAGGGGCCTAAAAAATTTAAAAAGTCTATATAGTTGTGTAACAATTTCTTTTTGTATATTATTATATGTTGTTTTCATAAATAAATTGAAATTATTGTCTCATTTTATTGTCTCCTTTTATTCAAATTAAAATTTGACATGTGATTAGAAAATACAATCCTCTTGATTAGTTTTTTTTTTTTTTAATGTGTTACATTCATAAATTCATATTAAATGAATTTTTAGCTAAATGTGACATATCAGCATGTAATGGGCCTATGATAATAAGTGTTTGCTTTTTTTAACAAGACAAGAAACATAAACCAAGACTCAAATTATAAAGGAATTAAAACTTAAAGTTAGTTTATTAATAAAAAAATAAAAATATATGTAAGCTTTAATATGAAATAATGATATTTTGTCGATGATACACGATAGAGACGGAGTTAGAGCATTTTCTTTAAGGAGACCAAATATAAAAATAAAAATTAAATTAAATTATAATTTTAAAATTAATATATTAGATTTAACCAACTAACAAATTCGTAATAATTGATCAATTATCATGAAAACAAAAATTATATAAATTAAACAAAAGATGCATGACTATAATGTTATAATAGGAGTAAAGAGATTTAGTTTTTAAAATTCACGATAGAAATTCTAATTATGAGAAATTTATTATATTTAGATTTCATGATTAAAATTTTAAAAGTATGATTGACCCTCAAATTTTGCTAAAGCAAAATTTAATTTTTATCTTGAGAATAATACATTTTCTACTTCAAACAATGAAATAATATCCCTTTAATTTCTTTTTTATTAAGAAATATTTAGAAAAAAATAGAGGCCTTAAAAAATTATTGAAAATGATGGTTGTATACTTTTTGGAAAGTGTATCCACCTTGAGTGGTAAGAGAGATAGGAAGAGTAGAGTGAGAAAATGTGAGATGTAATATGAGATGTGA
The DNA here is from genome assembly GCA_004329165.1 of Spatholobus suberectus. Classification (NCBI taxonomy): domain Eukaryota; kingdom Viridiplantae; phylum Streptophyta; class Magnoliopsida; order Fabales; family Fabaceae; genus Spatholobus; species Spatholobus suberectus. The sequence continues at coordinate 85,184,366 of CM014732.1, forward strand.
TGAGAAAAGAAGAGATAAATAGAAAGAAAAAGAAAATGGATAAGTTACAAGAAATAAAATTGTATACAATTATTATTGAAAAATTATATATACATATTGTGTATATATGCTTTTTTCTTTTAGGGGATAACCTTATATATAAATATTTGTGCATGTGTAAATTTTTTTTAGGGACATAAATTGAATGATAGATGCTAACATAAGAGTAAATTGAATGAAAAATATGATATGTCTTTTAAAGATTTGTTAGAACTAAAAAGATTTATTAAAATTGTGTTATTTGCTTAATGTAATAATACGTATTATTTTTAATGAAAATACACATATGTTTTTTATATAATATATATTATATTTTTGAATATTTGTATATGAGGAAGTATTATTGATTGTTTTCTCTTAGACCCATAAAATGTCAGGATCGACCTGACAAAGACCCCTGCTTAACAAACCAAGATTCTAAAAAATAACTGCAGTAATATATTGCCATGAGTGCACTTTCCATTTCCATAAAAGAATCAGAAGTCATGGATCGTTGGTTGCGAACACATGGTTGCAAATGAGACAAGAGTTTAATGAAAGGAAAGTATAGCTTCCCAAGAAGAAATGAAAGATGAGTTAATATTTCGTTCACTTTCTTACCACATCAAGGGATAAAGAACAAGAGATATACCAATTGAGCAATTATATTTTTATAATGTTATTGTCATAATTTTAACTTTTCAATCAATGAACACTGGTTGCATTGTATTCAATTAAAATTAATATATATATATATATATATATATATATATATATATATCTTCACTCCACAAGCCAAACTGCCAAAGTATTCATCAAAAGACATTATAAGAAAAAGAGCTGATCTATGAATTCAATGAAAGGTTTTTGGAAAAGATAGAGGGAAAAGGGGGAGAAGAACTACTTGAAAATAGTGTGCGTAAGTGGGCTATTATATTAAAGATTATCTTATGATTCTACTAATCGCTTTGACAATAACTTTTTTGTTTATATTATTATTCAATATTAAAAACATTTGTTAGAATTTTAATCTTAGTTATTGGAAAATCATACATCGCTTATTTAAGGTTAAATATGCGACAATATTTTACGTTTATTCTCTTTTTTGTTTTGAGGTTACACAATTTTTTCAAATTTGAAAGGCGTTCCGATCCTTTCCCGCTGTGCAGCTCTCTCCTACAACAATCCTCACCCTATATTTGTATCTAACGATTCACATTAATCAAGTTACTCAGATAATTAAAATTCATTATTACAATTAATCTGGGCCTTTAAATTCATCTAGCGGCTCATAAATTAAAACCCAAATTCTCATTATCAACCGTCTCCCTCACCCTTTTCTAGGCCTCCTCACGACTATAATTTTTCCTTTGACTTGAAATTTATGTATTTTAAAATTAGAAGAATCATTTTTTTTAGGAGTAGTTAGAAACATTCTCAATTATATTATCAACTGCTGATGAAAAATTATTAAAAAAATATAAAATTATGAATGAGATTTATTAAATAGTTAGTAATATTTATGTTATTTTGAATTTCAATAAGACTAAATCAATGATAGAAAGTATGTTTGAAAAAATGTATTTATGAACACATTGTTAGCATTTCTCTTTCTTTTAATCCTACCAAATATTATATTATGTTATTTAGATGAACAAAAATATAAAAAAAAAAAAGTGAAAAAATGGTATCTTATTAAGATTTTTTGAAATTAAAAAATAAAAGAAACGTTAAAAATATATATTACCTTCTCTCTCTCTCTCTTTTGGTACAAAGATCTCAACTGATTGGAAAGTATTCTTTTTGTGTGGATTTTGCCTTAAAAATGATTTTCTCTTTTCTTATTTGTCTTCATTGGAACCAATAAAATTGAGTTCTAAATCTCTTATTTCTCTCCTCATTTCTTTATTTTCCAAAACAATTAATCCAAGCGTAACGTAAATAAAGAGAATTACTTATGAGAATGCGAGGTATTTGGAAATGAGTTTAATCGCTATGTACTGTCAGTATAAAAAGTTTTACTCTGTCAATAAATCACAAATCACCATTGTTATGACTTTTAAAGTAACTATTGTAAAAGTCAACAAACTTATCATACATGGTGGTTTGTGATTGGATGACAGTGTAAAAAAACTTTGCACTGTCAGTGCATATCCTATTTTCTCTTAGAAAATTTCACTTCGCTAATAGTATGCTGAAAAAACACAAGAAAATTTGAAAGAAAAAAGAAGAAGTAAAATCAGTATATTAGACGAAAACAAATTAATATTTTTTGTGGAAAAAAAAGTAATATTAATGATTTCTTTGGAATAGCAAGTATAAAATATTACGGGTTAAATATTTTTTGGTTTTGGTTCTTAAAATATTTTTTCTTTTAGTTTTTATCTTTCTAAATTTTGAAATCAATGTTTTTTATCTATATAAAATGAACATATTTTGGTTTTGCTCCTATAAATATTTTTTTTTAATTTTTCATTCTTCTAAAATTTGAAATCATTGTTTTTTTATCCCTAACATTCAATTTAAGACAAACAAATAACATTTATTTTAAGACTAAAAAAATTTAGTTTAATGGCTATACACTATCAGTGTAAAGAGTTTTACACTAGTCAACCAATCAAAAATCACTGTTGGTATGACTTTTAAGGTAACTATTGTAAAAATCAACAAACTTACCATACATGATAGTTTGTGATTATATGACAGTGTAAAAATGCTTTACAATATCAGTGCATAGCCTATTTTCTCAAAAAAAATTAGTCACATGTTGATATAACACAAATACGTATTATTGAGTGTCACTTGAGATGGTTACATGACATTAAGTTAGACACATAAATAGTTAATCGATGTCATATGACAATATGGATAAAAAATATTGATTTTAGATTTTAGAGTGGTAAAAATCAAAGAAAAACTTTTATATGGTCCAAAATTAAAATTTACTCATTTTACAATAACTAAAAACATATCAGGAGTGTCGGTAATATACTTTCTAACACACTATTATTAGTTAAAAATTATTAGAAATTATAAAATTATGAGTGAGACTCATTAAATAAAAAGTGATATTCATAATATTTTTTAATTTTTAATATACTTCAATCAATAATATAAAAGTGTGTTTAAAAGAATGTGTTAAAAAATGTTAGTATTTCTCAAAACATATTTAACCCAAATATTAATGAGGTTTTAATAAAACTCCATTAAAGATGGTTAGCCAAGTTCTCAAGCAAAAATTAGTTATCGGTAAAGTCAATAGATATTTCACGCTAATAACATGGTAACCAAAAAATATCCAAATCAATTAATGATTGATTTTGTTGAAAACCATAATCATATATTCTGTATTTATTATATAACGGTTTATAGGCAACTCATATCTAGTTTTTAGGAAACTCATATCTGATCTAGAGGAACAAAATCTCCTTTAATTATGTGCATTTATTGTAATAAGCCTATATAAACCTAGCTTTGTGGTGTAGTTCAAACACACAAATTCACTCAATCTTCTCGCATTTTCTCCCTTTCAACATGGTACTTAGAGCCTAAGATGCTCGTTGCTCACTAGAGGTGTTCACGGATTGGATTGGATTGGATCGGTTTTGAAGAGAAAAACCATCCAATCTAATCACTTTGGTTTTGTTAATTCATCATCCAATCGGTTTGATTTAAAATTTAAATCCAATCCAATTTAAAATGGTTTGGATTGGATCAGTTTTTGGTTTTAATCATACTATTATTTAAAAAAAGTATTAAACAAATAATATGATATATAATAAATATATTAAAAAATAATTTAAAACATCAAATATTTCATTAATGAGTCATGATATAACTAATACTAGTATAACTCTTCAAATATATATTATTAAAAATAAATTTACACAACTTGATGATTATGTTTAGGTATCTTTACTCAAATAGTTACTAAAAAACTATCTTTAAATAAATATATTTTTTATAAACAAGTATAATTTATGTGATAATTTTACAAATATATAAGAAATAAAAATATAAACATGAGTGATATTAGAAAATTACAAGTGAAAATATATTTGCATGTATAAGTTCGGTTTGGATTGGATTAGATTGGTTTTCAAAATCAAATCCGAAATTCGATCCAATCTAATAAAAAATTTCAGTTTTTTCGATTTTCGGTTTATTCGGTTTTCGGTTTTTTAGATCAGTTTTTTTGGTTTTCATTGGATTAGATCAGTTTATGAACACCTCTATTACTCACCACCCACCGGCGGCTTGCCACCTGCCACACTACTTTTCGGCGACTTTCTGGCGAGTGACAATGACTCTTTTGTCTACTTTTCCGTTAGTTGCCGCCGACTTTTTCGGTGACACACCTTGTGCTCATCTTCATCTAGTTCGATGATCAATCCTGAGTAACTCTCGCCACTTATGAAGATTTCCTCTCTTTCAAGTTTAAATATTTTGGGTAGATTTCTTTTTTTTTTTTTGTTCATTCATAATGCCTTCATTCACCACCTCAACATAATTGTTTGGCTCTCTTGAGATATGTTTTGCGAGATGCACTAGCCCCGTCTTTTTTCCAAATGCATTGGCCTCGTCTTTTTCCCAAATGCATTGGCCCTGTCTTTGTCCTAAATGCACTGGCCCTGTCTTTGTCCTAAATGCACTGGCCCTGTCTTTGTCCCAGATGCATTGGCCCCGCCTTTTTCCCACATGCACTAGCATTGGCCCTTTGTCCCAAATGCAATAGCCTCATCTCAGTTTGTGAAGTAGTTGCCGACCCTGGGGTTTAATCTAATCAAGAACCTTTTTTTTTGGCAACTGTTTTCCAGTCCAATCACTATTTTCGTGGATATGAGCTTTTATGTTTTTATTTATATATTTTATTAGGGAGAATGTATTATTTTCGTGTAACAAGCTAAAAACTTATTAAGTTTTAGCTTGAGGAGGAGTGTTGAAAATTAGAATCATATATTTTGTATGAATTATATAGTGGTTTATAAGCAATTTATATTTAGTTTATAGGAAATTTATATCTGATTTAGAGGAACAAAATCTCCTTTAATTATGTGCATTTATTGTAATAAGCTTATATAAATCTAGCTCTATGGTGTAATTGAAATACACAAATTCACTAAATCTTCTCTCATTTTCTCCCTTTCAATGGATTTTTTTCTCATAAGTATGAAAAGTAGAATTTAAATGTAATTCTTGCTACCAACTAAATTTTATGAGTTTATCCATCTTTATAAATAGAGCATATTAAATTGAATATATCATACTAAATTAAATAAACTTTTTTTTAGATAAATTAGATTTTAAAATTATTGTAATCTAGAAAAATATTTTTCATTTTTTTTTAAATTTCAAATTTTAGCATATCATATTAATATAAATTATGTGTTTTAATTCATTTTTTCTATGATTTATTCTTTTATTTTAAAAGTTTATATTTTTTATTTATTTCTATCTAATAAAATAACATATTTTTTATAACTGATGAGAACATCTATTATTTTTTTAATTTAATTTTATTTATAAATATATTTGAATTTAAAATGCTTGAAAATGATACTAATCTATTATATATTATAAAGGAAGGTTTTATAATATGGAAAGATGTCACATATCAACACCATATTCATTTTTTTTCGTCTAAATTCTACAATTTTTTTGGGTTTTTTTAATTTATATAAACACATTATTATATTTAATTATAGTAATTAAGATGTTTATAATTAAAGTGTTTATAATTAAGGCGTTTATAATAAGTATATATTCTACTTATATTCATCAATTAAATAATTAAATCTTAAACTGATTTTAATTTTATATAACAAGAAAATCAAATTTTCAAATTTATTGAATGTTATTTATAATCACGATAATTATGATAATATTTTTTATTATGATAATTAAAGCATCTATTATCTATTATTTATCTATTGTATATTATAAAAGAAAGTTTTGCCATATAGACAGATATCATGTGACATCACCATATTCATTTTTTTCTCACCTAAATTCCATCGATTTCATTTATATTTTTTTAGATCATAAAAATATATTATTATATTTAATTATAGTAACAAAGGTGTTCATAACAAGTATATATTGTAAATATCGCGTGACAATATCACACTATTTTTATATTTTCACCGAAATGCCTCTGAAATTTTTATTTTATTTTTAAATTCATAAAAATACATAGTTATAGTAATTGAGGTAATTATAACGAGTATATATTTTGATTATTAAATCAATCAATTAAATCATTAAATTTATATAGATTTTGATTTTATATAACACGGTAATAAATTTTTTAAATATTATGGAATTTTTTTGTAATTATGGTAATCAATTACCAAGTGATCATTTTTTTTTCATTTTTAATTTATAAAAATACATAATTATATTAATTAAGGTAATTATAATCAATATGATTTTCGTTATTTGAACATTCAAATTGATAACCAAAATATATACTTTTATTCAAATTTAAATTAATTAATAATATGAATATATATTCTATTTATAGCATATTCAAATTAAAAAAATCTTTCTTGATTTAACTTTCATGAAACAAAAAGTCATATGATCAACTCATCTATAAATACCGATGTACACATTGTTATTTTTTTATTTTCATCATTTCTTTCTGAAATAATCAATTGCTAACATTTTTTTTCCTTTTATTCAGTTTCAATGGAAGGATAAGTACAAGCAAGAAATACAAATCTACCCATCATTTTACTCTTTTTCTAAGGTAAAATTTTATCCTTTTCAATTTTATTTGAATTTTTTTTACATATTTTGTCTAATATTTCATATTAAAAGTTTGTTTGCTGACATTAATTTTACAATTTTTTGACTTTCAATTATTGCAACAACACAAAAGACTTAAAGAAATATTTTACAAAAGAAGATATAGGGAGTTGTATATTATATTATCAAAACAAGGTTCGGTCTTCATTTTATTTTCTTTTATAATTTTTATTTATATATCTTTTTTTACTAGAGATATTTCTTATTTGCTTTTTTTAAATATTTTATCTTTACATCATTTTTTCATTTGATTTGTCTCTTTTTTATAAGATAAATTTATATATCTTTTTATTATTTTTAATATATTTTCCCAACATATGACATTCACAAACTCAAGACACTACAACGTCAAATCAAATGCATCGCAGGAAGATGGATGGTAATGCGTTGGATATTAACAAGATCAAACCTCACTTGGCCTAAAGACAAGAAGTATATAGCTTTTATTATATTAAATTGTGTTAACCTTTTCTTTATTAAACCAAGTCAAACGATGAATACTAAATTATTTTTCTTTTATTTTCTTTTAATTTAAAGAGAGACTCATAGTAAGCTTTATAAAAAAGTTGGGAGAAAAGAGATAAGAAAATAAAAAAAGAAAAAGAACATACTGTGGAAATTTAAACTCTCACGCTAACACTTTAAGGTGATTATAATAATTAAGGTGATTATAACGAATATATATTTTGATTATTAAATCAATCAATCATTAAATTTTGTATAGATTTTGATTTCAAATAATACAATAATAAATTTATCAAATATTATGATTTTTTGTAGTGATGGTAATTAACTACCAAGTGATCAATTTTCCCATTTTTAATTCATAAAAAATATATAATTAAATTAATTAAGATAATTATAACCAATATGATTTTTATGATTTGAACATTCAAATTGATAATAAAAATATATATTATGATTTAAAATAATTAATAATGTGAACATATATTCTAATTCAAATTTATAGCAGATTTAAATTAAAAAAAAACTTGCACGATTTAAGTTTTATGAAACAAAAATCTTGCATAATTCTAAAATCACACACTTAGAATGTAGGAATTATAACTTGATGGATTGAATTAACCAAAATGATGTATAAGGATTAAAAAATAATAGTTCTACTAAAATTAAAAATATTTTAAAACTAAATTATTCTTTTATCATTTGGGACTAAAAGTTCTTAATATTTTCTCTCTTAAAAAAATAAAATAAACTACTTTTATAACTATCAAAACATAAAATTTAAAAGAAAGTTTAGAAAGAAGGATATAGTTAGAAAAAATAATAAATATTTTTATGATATTTTAAAATAAAAATAGTTAAAACGATAATAATTTCAAAATAGAAGAAACAAATTGTTAAGGACTCAATAATAGAAAACATTGAATGAAAAATAGATTTTAAACTTTCTAATATACTAAATGCTATGTTAACCCAATAGGGTCGACCTAGTGATGGGAGGTTGGGATAATATAAATGAGGTTGTAGGTTCTAACCTCAGTGCAACCATTGTACACAAAAAAATGCTATGTTTTTTTTTATTAGATATGTTTCATTTTTCGGTTTCGTAATATGCCCTCCCAGACACTCATTAATCTAATCTAATGATATAAATAAAGTCTTAAGACAAATGATGAATTTATGACCCTTATTTTGTTTTGATTATGACAAATAGACGAATACTTTCTCAATCATTTGTTCATGCGTGTATGTTAAAATTAAAAATGTTATGCTGACTCACCCTCACAAACGATGTATTTCAAAATCTGTTGGACTATTTGTTTATTTAGTAGTTTTGTTGTATGAGAACTGTTCCTGTTTTAGAGTTTGTGTACCTACTTTCTTGAAAAAAAAAAAGATGTCTACATTCCTCTTTCTGAATAGGTATAACTTTATTCTAAAAAGAAGGAACTATAGTATAATTATTAGTACTAAAAGTGAAAATATGTCCACTGCAACAAGATTTAGTACAAGAAAGCCTAGATAAGCAGACCTCTTTATCCTATCAGTGTGATCGGTTGGTAAAAAGCATTAAATGCGGCATTTAATGCTCCAACGTATATTTTCTTCTTTACAACATCAGACGAATGGTGACTCTAAAGCATTCACAACGGACACTTTTGAGGAGCACTATAAATAGAAGAGAAGATCTACGTTAAAGATACGAAACTCTTTGCAAATTCTTTTTACTTTCATTTTGTAAACTTTGAAAAATTCTTCTTGTAAAAAATTCTTGAGCTTCATTGTATATTTGTCTGATAAGAGACAACTAAAGTATAATTTCTTGCCCTTAACCATTTCTTTGTGAAATTGGTGGAAGCCTGAAAAGGCTTTGTATCAAAGAATATTTGGGAAGATTTTTGTCATGTAACACTTCTTTAGATATAATTTTTTTACTGAAATAAAAATATTTTGTTTAATTCATTAAAATGTACAATTAAAATAATTATAATAATTGCTTATAAATTTAATTGATTAATCTTTTTATTGATTCGAGTATTGTCATGATTCCAATCAGTAATATCACTCTTCATCTATAGAAAATGTTAATTTGTGCTCTTATATATTTAACCCACTATATAAATTAGGGATCAATAAACTCTTATACATTAATTTTAAAAAATAAAAACAATTAAAATATTAAGAGAACTCACACAAAAAGGACAAAACTAAGAAATTGAGAACCAAAATCATCAGTCATCTTCACTATGACTTCGTTACCATCATATTGATATATATTAAGTAAAAATTCAACTAAGATTGATGCTAAGGCAACTTAGTCACACCCTCGATATGAAATGGTCATTTTTCAATGTTGATTCTCCAAGCCTTCTATCCTTGCTCCTACAAAGTTGATTCTAATATATCTCTTTTTCAACATTTACTTTTGAATGTTCAATCAATAATTAAAAATAAAATAGATCCTAATAATAAAAAATGGTATTTCCAAATCAATTATTAATAAAAATTTATTTACACATATGTTTAGAATGTATTTGTTGAGCTACGCATACCAACACAAATTAATATATACCAAAGAAATTACCTTTCTTTTCTTTGTTTAAAATTTTTAACGATGTGTCATTTCATTGTTAGTTGTATCCAATAACAAAACATTAAGTATGAGTCAATTAAGTTTTGCTTTTCATGCATATTATCAAGAATTAAACCCTAACTAACATGCTTAAAAGACTTAATTGTTTTCTTAAAATCAACAATATTATTCATCATTTATCTTTTTTAGTTATATTTGTATTTATAATTATTTGAGTAAATTACACTAACATTTCATGAAGTTTCTTCAAATTTCGCTTGATACCCCTCCTTTTTTATCCTTACACTAATCCTCCTTAATTGTTTGATAAACATTATACTGACACCTTTTATACATCACATTAACCGCACTTGATTGTTTGAAAAATATTACACCAGGTACTCCCTATAAAGAAAGTTATTGTAAAAGTTAAAAAAAAAGGAAATTATATGCAATCTCAAAAAATCTTAGGAGGTGTTAATGTAATTTACTTTAATTATTTTATTTTTGTATTCATAATTTATTTATTTTATTGTAATCTATAAGTTTAAATACCCACAAATATTTTTTTTTTTTATAAACATTGTTAGTCATTTCATTCCTTTATAGTAGAGACATGTTTTTTTAAAGAAAAACCAATAATTACAAAGTATAATATAAAATATTTATTATTAATTATTTCATTAAAATTATGTATATATTTAAGTTATATACAAATACAAATATATTTATAAGGATAATATTTTTTTAAAATATTTATATAAATCAAAATGATATAAGATATATGAGAATATAAAATTATTTAAATATATAAATATTCATATTAATTTTAATATGTTTTTTAAATATTTATGTATATATATACCAATATGTATTTATATAAAATTTTAAAAATCATTAAAAATCATAATAATATAAAAAATTATAAATTGTAAACACCTCCCATGCCATTCCCATGCATGGCATGGGTTGTTATACTAGTTATATTAAAAAGCACCATATGCTCTCTCATTATAGATTTCAAGTGTCATCACTCTTTCTATATATTTTAAAATTAAAAAAATAATAGACATGCATTGTCAATGTAAAAAATTTTACACGATCAACCAATCATAAATAATTTAGTATGATTTTTAAAATAATTATTATAAAAGTCAACAAACTTATTATATACGACACCTTATAATTAATGACAGTGCAAAAAAAGTCAGTACATATATTATTTATTAAAATCTAAAATTTAAATCCATTGCAATTAGTATTGAAAATGTAAAATATCTTAATTCACTAAAAAAAACAGTTATAAAATTATAATACCAACAAACAATGAATTTTGTCTAATTGATGAAAAAAATAAGTAAGAGAATGATGTTAATATTTATAACTATATTAAAATTTAAATTCTCATTCTTAAATAAAAATATTTTTGAGTTTTTTTTTCTTTATTGAGTCTCATTATTAAATATCTCATTTTATGGTAACAAAAAAAATCTCATTTTATTTAAATTTTTCTTAAATATAATAACTAAATCCCAAATTAAATTTAGATTGAATTTTAAATTTTGAATCTTGGTATTCGATATGATAATTAAAGAGATCTATTTTTTTATAAACTAATTTTTAATGTTAATGTAATATTAATTAATGTTCCAAATTAGGCTCTAAGTCCAATTTGCATAATAGGTTACTTGATCCAAATTAGATGACTAGTCAAGTTCATAAATACCACTTTCAAGTGCAAGATTCCTATAATGCATCTATGAATAGTGAAACACATTTTGGTATTGAGCAAAGTTACTGTATCATTATAGCAAAACAAATAATATTATGTGAGAGGGGCCTTAAACCTCGTGCTTATCACATTTTAGACCCTTATAAATACAGTTAATGTTATTGTGTTATGTTAGACAAACATTTATTACACATTATCATTTTGGTAAAATTTCTACTAATTGGATTGTCGGAATATCTTTTGTAGGTACCCACCCCTTGATCAAGGCAACTCAATCATGTCATGGTTCATTACCTTCGTTTGTACACATCAAATCTTAGGCAACAAGGGACACAATTCAGTCAAAACAATCTAGTGTTCAGTCAATGGTCTTACCTTGAACACAACAATCAATTTTCATTTATATTTGATTTTTAAATTTGACACATCATATCAAACTAGATATTCTCAATATTTCCTATACTCTTTCAATTAGACATTTTTTCAATATTCTTTCTTTTTTTTCTTCGGACATACACATCATACATTATCCATTGCAACTAGCTAAAACATTTATCTCTTAACCATCTCAAACTACTTTTTTTTTTAATCTTTATCTGTATAGTTGAAATTCTTAACCACCTATCCCTTTTAATTTACCATATTTTGTGTAACACTCCTTTAATTTTAAAGATAATTCATATTAATTTAATTATTAAGTCAAGTTGATGAAAATGCGAGATTTTTTTTTTAATAAAAAATTCTAAATTTAACAAAATTTGAAAATAGAAGTGAAATGATAAAAACTATATATATATATATATCAAACTGTACATCATGGTTTGAGTAATACATAACAGTAAAAAAAAAAACAAACGTACATCAAAGGACATATACTATCTAGCCCAATATATACATCAAAAAAATCCTATACAGAATAGTATTGATTTACCCTATCCCTCAAGGAAAATATTATAAACTGGGTCTACAAATCTGGAGAAGTATCCTTTTACTCGTCCTCAGTATCACCAGGCGCTACCGTCATCTTCAATAATCGTGATTAATCATACAAGGAAGAAAAACGATGGAGAGAGGTGATTTGTTTTAAAATTACTTTCACATGTATGGTAGGAGACAAAACACAATTAACAAAGGGAGCTTAGGGTTTATTCTAAGTTATACTACATTGCCCTTGACTTGGTATGGATCCATACTTCCCATTAGTGAGTAATAGTTCTTAACAAAACCTAGGAAATGACTGGGAGTACATATACCTCTCTCAACATCATCACGTGGTACAATCCTCATCATCAATGAGGAATAAATATCAGTCAGGACGTCCATTTATAGAAGTGTACTCTTAAACCAATCCCAGAATACTGAGAAGTTGTCAGGGTTATCGAGCTTGGTTAGGTGAATATCCTAACTCACGGGGCGCTACCCTAACCATTGGGACTTTCACCACTTCATGCCTACCCCCAAGACCTCCTCAAATGAGTCCTTGCCTCTTATTCCTTAGCATACCAAACTGTAGCTTCCCTAACAATTGAGTAGCATAACAACTTAGTAAAAGCTTAAATCTAATAATAAATAATATAACATTTATAAAACTTGATAAACTTACCTATTGAAAGGTTTAGGAGAAAACCTTTCCTACTAACATGTAAAGTAATTAAAATATAGAACTAACCCCACTCCCCCCTATTACCTCTAGAGTAGTTGTTGAAGAGGAGAAAATTGTTGGTGCATAACTCTTAGAGTGAAAGTTTGATGGAAACTAGTAAAATTTTGGTGTAACAAAGAAATTTTATGGAGAGTGGTGGCTATGGAGGAGATTTTGGCTATCTCAATGAAGGAAGAGGATGAAGAATTCAGCTTCCATGGAGGGGTATTTATAGAAGAAAGGGAGGCTTATGTGTTCAAGGGAGTGAGATCATCCATGACATCCAAATCCTTTTTTTTTTTTTTTCTTTTTACTTAATTAGGGACACATATTGCATTTAGGTGGTGAATCACTTCTTGCCAGGGCTAGAACGTGGGGTACCAACTTTCCCAAAGATTTGTATAAATTTTACCTGTAATTGGGTTAGCCGGTACTGATAAATCACTTAACCTTGATTAAATTAACTTTTAATATCAAAATAATTAATTTAAATATAAATCTATACAAATATATTATTTTTCATCAAAAATAAATTTCTAAAAATAAATTTTAATTTTTTTCGAATTATATATGTATATTTTGTATATTTTAAGCTTAGAAAATTCATATTAAATCTATTTTAATTCAATAAATGCTCAAATTTTTATGAAAATTATAAAATTACATATTTTTCCTAGAAATGTACCAAAAATTTTATTTTTACTATTTCTTGATGTCAAACCAATACTGGGTTGGTTTATCTAGCAACTATCGGTATTTTGGTCATTTTGTACTAGAATTTCAGAAAATTTCCTAAATTATATTTTAATATATATGATATGATTTTAAACCCAAATTCATATTTTGATGTCAATTGAATTTTTTTCTCATGTTAGCCCTTAATATTGAGAAATAAGGATAAAATTGTCATTTTTTAATTTCTCTGGGCTCCGACTCTAAAAAATTATTAATAATCATGATTAGATAGTTTTTGATACTCTGAGTTTAATCCATGGGGATCAAAATTTTTAGATTCCTTCTCGATTTGTTAGAATTAAATATAGAATAAATAAAAAACAATTAATTAAGTAAAAGTGATGGTGTTGACATTTTGTCTCTATCTTTAAATTAAATTTCAATATTTTTTTAAAAGAATTTTTTAATGGTTAAGAATGATTTGACCTCACAATTTAAATTGTTTATTTTAAATAAAAAATTATAATTTATAATTTCAAAAACATTTATTTATTATGAATTTTAATTATATAGTGATAAATGTTTATCCCATGGAATGCACATGCTAAGGTGTTAGTAGTATAGAAATGATGTGCTTTAATTTAAATAATATATTTTTTCATAATTTTCTTCTTAATTTCAAAATTTATATCTCTAATTTATTTTTATAATATAATAAAATAATCATTATTAATCATAAAGACATATTTTATTTTATTTTTATTTAGAATATATAATTTATAATACCCATGTAATGTATGAAGAATACTGTCTAGTTAATATTGATATTTGAGTTATATAATGTCACAACATTTTAACAATTTGTTTTTGTATAATGGAAAATAAAGAAAACAATAATAAAAATAAATGAAAGTTGTCTAACAGAAGTGAGTAGTCACACTAGTAATCCCATCACACTATTAAAAATTATTATTTTAAGACAGAATTTTAGTCGGATTTCATGAATTAGGTCCACGCCCAAAACCACCGTTTGAGTGCTAGTGGGTTGAATTATATTAATTTTGACAAAAAAAAATTGATCTAGTGCATTAATTATTTTCATTTTGTTATTTAATCAGTTTAATTCTAAATTTAAATTATATATAATATGTTACAGTTTACATTGGTTTGAATTGAATCAAAATTTCAATTTTTGTTTGTTTTATTGGAAGACAATATATAAATCATATTTCATTTCGTCAATTTATTTTTTATTGAATTTTTTTAATATAAAACATAAAAACTATATAATTTTTCCTAAATTGTTAATTGTGTATCAAAGGGAAGGAATGAAGGGGAAATTAAATATTTTTGTTTAGGCTTACATGGAGAATGGCTCATTTACTATTTTTTTACCCCTAAGCTTGGATAATTTAGTTTAAGCTAGAATATAATTTTTGTCCTTAAAATATCATGAAATTTGGTTTTAGTTTCTATTAAAATTTAATATGTTTTTAGAGCCTATATTTACCAAAAGTGATGCAATTTTAGTTTCTCACTAAAGGCTAAAACATATGTTTCTGTTAAAATATAGACTAAAAATGTATTAATTTTTATAGAGACTAAAACTAAAATTTGAAGTATTTTGAGAAACCAAAAACATATTTACCATTTAGTTTATTATTGCATAACAATAAAAAAAATAAAAGGAGTTATGTAATTATAAAAATTACAACTTTTTTCTAAACAAAATAAAGAAACTATTTTAAAGAATAATATTTCGTAAAAGTAAAACTATAATTAATATTTTAATTTTTTAAAAATAACAAAAAATAAAACAATTTATTTGAGAGAAAAATAGTATTATCTACTCCTATATACCATCCATCATTTTACTTCTATAGAATCAAATTGTTCAAAATGTTTAAAATTTAAAATTTAATTTGAATACACGGTTAGTTCAAGAGTCTTTACAGTGTTAACTAATTAGAATTCACCATAAATATGACTTTTAAAATAATTATTATAAAAGTCTAATTATATAAAAAATCATAATTAGATGGTAGTATAAAAAATCCTTACATTATCATTGCATTATAATTAAAATGTTAATTTTTAAATTTTTTAAGATTAATTCAATTAATAAAAATTATTGTAACAGTTATTTACACGCACAATGCTAGTTAAAAAGAACTTGAATATTCATAAAAGAATTTAAAGAAAGTAAATTTTTATGAGTAAATAATGTATGCATGGATAATGTAAAGGTTTTTTTACTTGTCATCTAATCACAAATCGATATGTATGATAAATTGTTAACTTTTATAATAACTACCTTAAATGTCATACTAATGATGCTTTATAATTAATTGACTTTTTACATTGACAAAGCTTAAAAATTAAACTCAAATTTATCTAAATGAATAAGTAATTAAAGAATGAAACATTTCATTTAAGTAATACTAGATTTTAAACACATGCCTTGCACGGGTTTGTTTAAATAATATATTTTTCATATTTGTGTTTAGTATTTGTTTTTTAAATATATGTACATACATAAAAGTATTATTTTTTAAAATATTTAGTATTATATTAAATATAATTACATTAAAATTAAGAAAGATGATTAATTATATTTTTAATTAAGCAGATCTTATTTTCAAAAATATTAAGCCTATTGAAACTTATTATAATTTATTCTTTTTTAAGGCAATAATAATGATGCAATACCTATATAAAATGTACAAATTCAAAAATAATGTAAATATAATAAATATAAATTATAATATATAATTATTTAAGTGTTCATTTTTGTAATTGTGGATATTATGTTAAAGTGTACTTGATTTTTATGTGTTTATAATTAATAATTTTTAAATGTATTTATTTTAAAAATTAAAATTTATTTTGAATTTTCTAAAATAGTGTGATTTTTATTAAATAGATATACTTGTTAATTATTTTACATTATATTTTTAATCATTTTGAAAATATTAATTATAATTATGTGATATTGTTGAAATTGAATTGGTTAACCTCATCATGACATAAATTGAACGCTCTCGATCAATGTAATGAGATTTTTTTGTCATTATTATTATTATTTGTTCTTGATTTTAATTTTATTAACTGCTACTTTTGAAAATTATTTATCTATAAGGATATCATTATATGTTTTAGACTTTATATTTGATAATTTAACTTTTATAAGAATTATTTATCTGTAAGAACTATTATTTGTATATGTTACTGTTTTTTTTAATATTATTACCTTTTTTTCATATTTTACTATTTTTATTTCTCATAAGCGAATTCAAAAGGACAACGTTATTAATAATAATAACTACACTATTATTGCATACTCTATTATTGTTTTATATTTATGATATGTAATGAGTATTTATTATTCTTTAATGTCTTAATTTATAAGAATTAAAAATTATAATGTCTTATACTTGACTGTTATGAAAAAACTCTATTATTATTATTGTTGTTGTTATTGTTGTCTTATTTTTACATTATTTTTATATTAAATTTAACTAGTGTTGTAGATTATGTACTATTTAATAGATTAATTTAATGAACTATTACTATTATTATTCTTACGGTCTGCATAGTAAATCTTAAGAATATATAAAATTGAAAGTTCATTTTTGTTATTGTGGATATTATATTAACATATACCTTTTGTGTTTTTATAATTAATGTTTTTTAACAATATTTATTGTAAAAATAACAGATAACATGAAAAAATATATATTTAAAATAATATAAAAATTTATAGTGACACATACAATAATAGAATAATTTTTATTCTTATAATAGAAATATATTTTTTTATTTAAAAAAACCTAAAATTAATTATGTATTATACTTAATAAATACATACAATAATTAATATTATAGAAAATATTATTTATTTATATGTTTACAAAAATACTATATTAATAACATTAAAAACTACATTAATGTTTTTTCTTAAGTCTATATTGCTGTTTTAATTTTATTACTTTAATATATGTTTTATGAACAATAATGACTAAAGATATATTTCATTATTTATGTATTTTAATATTCATTAATTGTTTTGTAAATATTTCTTATGATTTATTTATTGGTAAATATTAATTCATGTTTATGTAATAATTTTTTCATATTTTGTAATCTTTTTAATTTATTTATAAATATTTAAAAAAATTATTAATTTATATGTTTTAATATTTTTATTCAATGATTGAATTTTGAAATAACTTTTATAAAGTCTCGTATAAATTAACAACGAAATTCAACTTAATATTTAATACAATTAGTAATTCAATTTAATACAATTTGCAAAAGTTAAAGCTGGCAAAATTAGTTTGGCTCGACGGACCTGCCTGATGGCCAAACAGGGCAGGTCGAGATGGGCCATAAAAACTTTGGCCTAAAAAAATTGGACCAAAATGGCTCGGGCCAATGGGCCTGTCAGGTGGGCTTAGAAAAAATAGGCCTGCATGGTATCAGGCTTATTTGCCCCAGTGCTATATTTTTTTTGGTTTTTTTCTTTGTAAAATATATAAAAATGTAAGAAAAAAAGAGTCATAGACCATTTTGGCTTGGCTCGATGGGGCCACCAGGCCAGAAAAAATACAATCTGTTACAAATTCAGGTCGCCTCCACCCAGCCTCTTTTCACACTTAGCCCTTGTTGGGCCGAACTGGGCTAACCTGTTTGACACCTCTCGCAAAAGTTTCATTTAACAAAATTCAACTTCATATTTATTAAAAGATTTTTGTGAAAAAAATTCAACATTTTATCAAATTAGGATATTACAAAAGTCAAAATTAATTATCATTGATGCTATTGCTAAAATATTTTTCTTTGTATTTTTTTACTTGACATATAAAATAAATTCAATAATTTTTTCAATTTTATTTAAATTAAATTTATGATTAGTGTTAACAATGCAAAAAAATAGTATGTGAAATGAAATAAAATTCATGCAAATTAAGTTGAGTTTGATAATGTAAAAAATTTACTAATAGGATAACGTATTTGGTTGCACAAACATAAACATGTTTCTTACTAACAATTAATTGGACAAATATTAAAAAAATTGGTATAAAATTAATTTTTTTTCTCATACATCTAGAACTTCAAAAACTCATTTTACTCCTTATATGTGGTTGCAACCTGAAAAAAAATTGTAACAAAAATAAAGGAGTTCATATTTATGGTTTCAAAATGTATTAGAATTTGCTATATACATTTTATCTAAATTTGCCATTATCCTTTAACATCACAAAATTCTTAATTAATCACGTATATTTTTCCTTCTTGCAAAATTATCTTGAATTTATGTGCAATATTATCTTCTATAATAGCATACATATAATTGCTATGAAACAAGCAATGTAGAAATTTAGCATAAAAGAATATATTGAACAAAGGAATGATGAATCAATACCAAGAAAATCACTTTAAATTGTTAGAAAAAAAAAGTGTTGATCAATAGAAAATCTTACTAATCAGGCATAAATAAGAGATAGCAATAAGTAAACCACCAAAATATAAAAAGAAATAAAAAATTGCTAAATCAAAATAAGAGGGACCACAATGCTTACTAGCATTTTGCTCGAACTTATACAAAGAATACAATCTATTAATCTAATGGTCAAAAGTCATAAATGGTAATATTAATTTTAAATAATAGTTGTAATTAGTATTGAATATAAAAACAGTTTCATTCTTTGTTTTAATATCATTAAATATTAATTTAATATAATTAAATTTGTTAAATCTAATTAGGTCAACGACTGTTTATTTGTTAATATAAATAAATTTGTTAAATATAATTAATCATTTAAATTTTATTAGACCACTTACCAAAAAAAATTTGATTAGATTCGATCAACGGCTATTATAAAATTTAAGTATCCATCAACAACTCACATTAGTTCAAATTTATTTTATATAGATATATAATCATTTTAAATTTAACTATATATTTATAAAATCATTACTTTTAATTATCACTGTTTGTGAAATATATTTTAATAACTAAATTAAAAAATAAAGTATAATGAATCTTTTCAAATTTAACTTCATATTTATAAAATCATTCGTTTTGAAATGTATTTAACTTTTCTTAATATTATTGTCATATTTAATTTATTGCAATATTTAATGTCAATGTAGTATTGTTTAATATAATATTGAAAAATTGTGTAAGAAAAAAAATACGTAATATAAATTATTCATTAAATATATTTTAAAGAATCTAGAAAAAAATACGTAATATAAATTATTCATTAAATATATTTTAAAGAATCTAAATTTAAAAAATAAATTTGAGTATAAGTATTAATATAATATTTAAATTTATTATTATAGTATTTAAATATATAACTTTTTTTATCATCTTTTGGTTTTAAAATATATATATATATATATATATGTTCAGATCAAAAGTCATACATTTAATAAAGTTATATTTTAATTATTAAATTTAATAAATACAATATTTGATACTATTTATATTTATTTATATATTTAGAGAAATATTACATTAAAACATTCAGTGTTACATTAATACCTATGTAATAAATATCATTAATGTGAACAATATAATTGTCCATTAAATAAAATTAATTCTGTTAAATTTTATTAGATTCAATGGTTATTATAAAGTTTAAGTTTGCATCAATAACTTACATAAATTCAAGTCTTCTTTACTATATATATAGATAGATAGATAGATATAGATAGATTGGGGGTGCCTATTCATTCTACCACTTTTTCTCAAAAAAAAAAAAAACTTTTTTTAAAATAATGTTTTACGTGATAATAGTTCAATTATATTGTAAGATAATTAAAGTATAATTATAATTTGTCTCAAATCTATATGAATCTTTAAGATAGATTTGAGATGGATTGAGTTGTAATGTGAAAAAAAATTAAAATACAATTATAGTCCATCTCAAAAGTTTAGATAAATTTCGAAAGAATCGAGTAAAAAAGTTCATATATATATATATATATATATTATGTTAGGATCTGTTGATATCAGGTGTCAAAGTTAGTCAAATCACACATTCAATAACTTTTTGTCGAATGCAAATTTAACCAATCTAACCGTTGAATTATTTGATATTATCTTTATGATCATGTATATCAAATTTCACATAATTTGGACGTTTCTAGATATGTCATCTAACATCGAATATTTACATATATTTTAATTTTATATTATATGTTAAAATAAAGTAATGCAATAAACTACTAAATAATTTTGGAATTGTATGAAATTTTGTATACTTAATCTAATTAATAAGAACATCAAATTCAACGGTTAGATTGATTAAATTTGCATTCTGCAAAAACTTATTGAAGATGTAATTTGACTAACTTTGACACCAGTGGCAACGGATCCTGACCCTATATATATATATATATATATATTAAGGTTTAACACAAGATAATTAGAATCCGATTCCTTGAAAATGAGTAATAATAAAATAACTAATTTTGGTCATTGACAAAAAAAATTAACTACTAATATTCTAACATATTCAATTATTCAAAAAAAATGATAAATTACATTGGCATCTCCTAAGGTTTCATCAAAAAAATTTGACACTGTTTTTTTTTTTTTACCCTTACACTAACTTTTTTTAATTGTTTTGAAAATATTATATTGACAACCTTTAATTGTTTGAAAAACATTACATTGTGTACCCTATAAGGAAATTGTTATAAATGTTAAAAAAAAAAGAAAGAAATTATGTGCCATCTCAAGAAACCTCAAGAATATTAGTGTAATTTACTCTAAAAAATAATATATCCTAAATTTGACTGAAATTTTAGACAAACTTTAGATAGAGTTATTTTTATTACATCTGAATTCAATTTGAAATTCTTCTATAATATTTTGCCTCATATTTGGCTTCTTTAAAGTGAGTGAGTTAGGGGTGTTCATGGGTACAGGTAACCCGTGGACCCGAACACGACCCAATTACTTTGGTTTGATTTTTTTGAATGTTTGGGTCACAACTGACACAACCCATTCAAGAACGGGGTTAAATAATAGGTTTAGATTTATGGACCCATGAACCCAATCGGTTGACGTGACATTTTATTAAATTTATTGTTTTTTATATATGTTTATATAGTATATACTAGTGAATTACTGAATAAGATAAAGACACCCCACAGTAGGGGTGTTCATCAACCGATCCAAACTGAATGAAACCGCAATAACCGAACCGAAAAACCGATAACCAATCTAACCGAAAACTGAAAAAAAACCCGCATTTTTTAATTGGATTGGATCAATTTTCGGTTCCCTCTGGGAAAACTGATCCAATCCAAACCGAACCAATTTTGTCATGTAAAATACACTAATATAGATTGGGCCTAGCCTATTCATAATCTATTAGAGGCTTTGCACTGATCGGATGGTATTCTTCTAAAAGTAAACAAGCGTCGTTTTTGTTTTTGAATTTGGACCATTCGTTCTTGGAGGCTCACGTTCCAGACTTCCACGACCTTCACCCTAGATCTGCCGTATCTGCGTTGCGGCTTGTCTCCAATCACCCTAAACCTTCAGACCGTTGTGCATCCTCCCCGCCCTAGACCTTCAGACTGTCACGCCTCTTCCCTGTCAGGCCGTCACGTGTCGCGCCTCCTTCCATCAGGCGTCAGGTCGTCATGCGTCCTGCATCCTCCCCGTCAGGCCTTCACGCGTCGTACGACCTCAACTCTTCCACGTCGCGTGACCTTGACTCATCCGCTGCGCTGTGCCTCCTTGTCGTTGCGTGGCCTCGACGTCACACCTCCCCCCGTCGCTAGTGCTCCGAGTTGGACGAGTTCAACGTCACACGTCCTTCCCTCCCCGTCGCACGTCCTCCCCATCGACCTTCACTTATCCCCATCGTCCTCCATTCTGCATTTGCTGGAGGTGGGTTTATGTCAACATTTCTTTTTGTTTTTTTAATTTTATAATTCTTTTTCATTTGGTTAAGAAGATTCAACTTTTAGCAGGTAGTACTGGGTCCAAACTCTGATTTGTTTGTAGCTGCAACAAGTCATTTGACTCCTTTCTCCAAGTTAACAGGTAGCATCCCACACTCAGCTAACTTAGCTTGCTAGAGTTATATTATTTTTTACTTTTTTAGTTTTTCATTGTGAGGTAAGTTCCCTGTTTTTTTTGTTCTGTTTGAGGGCAAGAATTTATATCTATTAAGCTGAACTTTTAATTTTGTTTTATGTTTAACAGAAAATCCTAAAACTAGTTTGGTTGTGTTGTCTAACAGCTTTTCTAAAAATGTCTGAGGTAAGCTTTTACCTTATTCAATGGAAATTTAATTTAAGATCACCATTTAATCAAATTCTAATTTGCTAATTTTGTGTGTGTAGATAGAAAATGTGCAAAATGTTGAGGGAGTGATTGAAACATCTGAACCAATTGAGTTTTCAGCTAATGTTATTACAACAGAAAACATTTTAGACAAGTCAGCAGAGCCCAAGAATGAGAAAAAGAGGAAGGATGCAGAGACTATAGTTGAAGATGATGATGGAGGTAAGAGGAAACCCACCAAACCTAGATCTTGGGTATGAGATCATTTTATTAAAGTGGTTGGTACAAGGTCATCAAATACTAGAGCTAGATGTAAGTGGTGTTCAGCAACATATGCATGTGATACACATAAAAATGGAACAAGCAATCTGAAAAATCATTTGTTAAATCAATGCAAAAAATTTCCCAAAGATACCAATCCTAGTCAAACCATTCTTAGTTTCCAACAAATGAAAAAGGAGGATGGGAAAGGGATTGGTAATACTTTTGCTGCTGTTGCATTTGATATTGAAGCATGTAGACAAGCTCTTGCTAGGATGATCATTGTAGATGAGTTGCCATTCAAGTTTGTTGAGGGGGAGGGATTTAGATATTTGATGAGTATTTTGCAACCCAAGTTTACTATTCTGGAAGGATCACTGTGGCTAGGGATTGTTGGAATCTTTACATCAATGAAAAGAAAAGGCTAAAAACTATACTTGGTGCTCAAAATCAAAGTGTTTGTCTAACTGCTGATTGTTGGAGTTTTGTGCAAAATCTGAACTATTTGTGTCTCACTGCACATTTCATTGATAGTGAATGGAAATTGCATAAAAGGATAATAAATTTTTGTCAGATCAAGAATCATAAAGGTGAAACTATTGGTAGGAAAATTGAGAAATGTCTTTTAAGTTGGGGAATCTCTAGAGTTTTCACTGTTGCAGTTGATAATGCAAGTTCAAATGATGTTGCTATTTCTTACTTGAAAGTTAGAATGGAGGATTGGAATGCTCATCCATTGAAAGGTGAATATTTGCATGTTAGATGTTGTGCTCATATTTTAAATCTTGTTGTTAATGATAGATTAAAGGAGTTGCATGCTTCAATTAGTAGGATTAGGAATGCTGTTAGATTTGTGCGTTCGTCTCTTAGTCGTATGGATAGGTTCAAAACGTTCATAAAGGATTGTAGGATACAAGACAATTGCATTGTACAATTAGATGTCCCAACTAGATGGAACTCCACTTACCTTATGCTTGAAAGTGCTATAAAGTTTCAAAGGGCATTTAAAAGGTTGGGAGAGTGAGACACAGAATTTGCATTGTTGGTGAGTGGTATTCCAAAAATTGAGGATTGGGATAATGCACGGGTGTTTGTAAAGTTTCTGAAATTTTTTATGAAGTTACCAAGAAAGTGTCAGGTTCTTTGTTTGTCACTTCTTCTCAGTATTTTCATGAATATTGCATGATAGTAAATACTTTGAAGTCTTTGACAAAAAGTGTAGATCCGGTGCTTGTGAGCATGGCTGAAAAAATGAAAGTTAAGCATGATAAATATTGGGGGAATATTAGACACATGAACATGATGATTTTTATAGTTGTGGTACTTGATCCCCGATATAAGCTAAAATTTGTGCAATGGAGTTTTGCTAAGCTTTATGATAAGGTGGATGCTGATTTTTTAATTGATAAAGTAAAGGTGACTTTGAACAAAATGTACAATAGCTATAGAAGTTTTGCTGGGAATGTTGAGTCTCAACCTACACAAACTCCTCATGAGACTAGAACTTTTGATTTTTCAATGGTTAATAATTCTTCATTTGCAATGGAGTTTGAGAAAGACATGAATATGAGTGAGAGTATCAGCAAGAATGAGGTGGATTTATATCTCATGGAGACATTGGAGAAGGCAACTCAAAATTTTGATATCTTGACTTGGTGGAAGGTCAACTCTAGCAAAGATCCTACTCTTGGACAAATAGCCAAGGATGTATTGGCTATGCCAGTGTCTACAGTTGCATCAGAATCAACATTTAGCACTGGGGGTAGAGTTCTTAATACTTACAGGAGTTCCTTACTCCAAAGACAGTTGAAGCCTTAATTTGTGCACAAAATTGGTTCCGGTCTACTCCATTAATGACTGATGTTGAGGAACTTATGGAAGAGTTTGAAAAGATGGAACTCGGTAATTTACTTTAATTAATACTTTATCTATATTAATTTTGTTTTTAGTCTCTATTGACAAGTTTTTATTTCAACTTTTTCAGAACTAAATCCAAATACACAGACTGCTGAAGATGATTTTGGTGCTGAATCTGATTAAATTTAGTCCTACTTGTTGGTATATTTTATATAATTATTGCCTTTATTTTTTATTTTTTGCACATTGAATTTTTTGCCAATTGTTATACAAATTTTGTTTAATTATTTCTGCTGGTCTAGTTTACTGTTAGTCCTGTTTTACTGCTGTAGCTATTTACTGCTGTTCCAGTTACACATGTGTATTTAATGGAAATAAATCATTTTTATAGATTATTTTACTAAGTGGACCTTTCTCTTTTTTGTTGTTGTTTTTGTATGGCAGGAATATTGGGTAGGCATTTTATTGACATTGGGAAGAATGAAGTTGGGAACTTCATAGTTTGGAAGATGCCAAGAAATGCAAGAATTTGGAGTGTGTTTTGTTGACTTTGCTGGTTCATAATTACTGACTTTGCTAGTTTGTAATTGCTAACTTTGTTTTTGTATTTTGTTGACAATGTTACTGGTTATGTATTTGAATCATGTTGCCTATTATGTATTTCTTTTTATGAAGTACGAATTATGAATTGGTGTATCATTCTTTTTGAATCTCAATGCATATGGCTCTTTAGTTTTTTTTTTGCAAGGCAAATAAAAAAGAATTGATTATGCAAAATCAATGCTTAAAGCATGAGTAGTGTTTTGAACAAACCGATAACCGATCCAATCCAAACCGAAATAAATCGGATCGGATTTGATTTTAAACACAAATTGATTGGATAGGCAAAGAACAAAACCAAAGGAATTGGATCGGATAGTTTTTTGCCTCAAAACCGATCCAATCCAATCTGCGAACACTCCTACCCCACAGGCACACTAATTAGTAAAAACAACACAACAGATTAGAGGATGGTGAGTATTGTTATTTTTACTATAATGTTGTATATCTTAAGTGTTGTGTTTTTCATCATCAAAATAGAAAATTATTCATTGGCTATTGTTGCTTTGGTGTTTATTTTGATTTTGTGTTTGTTTCTTTTGTAGTTAGCTGCATGCCTACATTTATTTTCGAGCTACTTAATAGGCGTTAACACATTGCAATTGAATTCTTTACAATGTCACACTCAAACTATGTGAATTATGTAGTTGCAAATAGTTTTAGTTTTTCATCTGTGTGATTGTGTTATTTATGGATCAAAAAAAGAAGTTACTCTTATATATATATAAAAAAATACTCTTACTCCAAGTTGCTGGAAATATACACACTAAAGTAGTAAAATGTGAAATTGTATGCAAATTTGTTAAAAGAAAAAAAAGACCATAACACTAAATACAATATTTTTATAATGTGTCAAAAATTATTAGAAAAAAATATAATTTTTAAAAAATTTAACAAAATTTTAAATATACGAACTGGATTGACCTACCCAAACCAACTTGTTAATGGCTGAGTTAGTTTGATTGGGTCTAACAAAAAGAAAAAAGCATAAACTTAACCCAATCCAATCCCGTAATATTTTGGGTTGGGTAACAGGTTTAGCCAAACCTGACTCAAACTGACCTGTGTACACCCTTAGAGGGAGTGCATTCTAGAAGATAAAGTGTAATAATAATCATTAAGTAGAAAATTAACAGTTAAAATTTGTGATAAAATTAAGGCTTAAATGACTTTTTCTTCCTTATAAAATAAGGCGTTTTTGCTTTTTGTCATTTATAATTTTTTTTTCATTTTTGTCCCTATAATATTTTTTTATTTCATTTTAGTCCTTATTGCTAGGTTTGACCGTTAAATCTAATTGAAGGACTAAAGAGAAAATGTAGAAATTATAGGAACCAAAAAATTAAGAGAACCAAAATGAAAACAACCAAAATTAAGAGGACCAAAACTAAAACAATCTTATATTATAAGGACTAAATAACTATTTAAACCAAATTTATAAAGAATAAACCTTTAAACATTGCAAATGCATTGATGGAGAGCAGAAAAATTAACCCTTAATGAATGCATTAGTGACCAGCAAAAAAAATTATTAAAATTATACAACTTCATAAAGTTATGCAATGATGCAATTACCTATAATTTGTAAAGCAAATATAGCAAATGGATAGCAACAAAAGCGAAACATAAATAAGACAAAGCTATCAAAACGAATGGTAGCAGTTGAGCGTTGAATAACAAAGAAAGCATAAGAAGAATGCACAATGTTACTATTATATATGAGCAAATTACAATAGCACAATGCACTCTCTAAAGTTTCTTAATGTTGCACATGACCGCTCTTTTTTTTTAACATTTACAACAATACCCCTTATAGGGATACACGATGTAATGTGTTTCTTAGGTAACACACGATGTTAGTGTAAAGGTATCAATGTAATGTATAACAGATGTAATGTTTTTTAAATAATTAAAGGAATGTCAGTGTAATTTATAATTTTTTTTGCTAGTCACTAGTGCATTCATTGTAGGTTTAATTTTTTTGCTCCCCATCAGTGCATTTGCAGTGTTTGAAGGTTTAATTTTTATAAATTTGGTTTAAATAAATGTTTAGTCCCTACAATAGAATATTATTTTCGTTTTGGTTCTCTTAATTTTGGTTATTTTCATTTTGGTCCTATTAATTTTTTTGTCCTTATAATTTCTGAATTTTTTCTTTTGGTCATTCCGTTAGATTTAACAATCAAACCTGATAGTAGGGACCAAAATGAAACAAAAAAATATTATAGGGACGAAAATGAAATTTTTTTTATAAAGGATGAACAGCAAAAACCTTCTAATTTATAGGGACAAAAATGTTGGTTAAGTCTAAAATTAAATACTTTTATAATAAAATCTAAAGCTAATTATAATCTCAACTATTACTTTTTTAATTAATAATTATTATTGTACTTTACAATCCAAAATGCACTATTTTTTAAGGAGTCAAATCCTTGACCTCAATGTGCAAAATTTTCAAACAGATTTAGAATGGATTGGGGAGAAATTTTCTTTGATATGAATATCATATCATTTCAAAGTTGTCTAAACTTTTGATGACATCTAAAAAAAAAACCTGTTCAAAATTTCCATTTGAAAATGCTAATTTTCCAGGTGTGAGGTGTTGCACTCCCATTCCCGTAAAATTATCTAAACCAATATTTTTAAAATTGGACTGGTTATTGAATCGCTCAAGACACAAGTTTAAAGTTTAATGTTTGAACCATAACCGAACTAGTATTAATAAAAGGATAATAATAATTAAATAATATATAAAATAATATTAAATAAATATAATATCATAATTTTATAACACCAAAAACTAAAATAAAACATCATTTTATATCTATTTATAATCTTTATTAAATATATGTTTTTATTTATCTTAAAAAATATTTTAGATTAAATTTAAAAAATAAAAATGATTTTTTTTTTTTTGAAAACCACTGGTTCAAACTGGTTTTCTACACCGATTTTTGACCCAT
Organism: Spatholobus suberectus; assembly: GCA_004329165.1. Lineage (NCBI taxonomy): Eukaryota > Viridiplantae > Streptophyta > Magnoliopsida > Fabales > Fabaceae > Spatholobus > Spatholobus suberectus. Next base: position 85,213,277 of record CM014732.1, read on the forward strand.
TTTCTTCAGTTTTAGATTGATTCTGAAATTGTTCGATTTTTTTCGAGTTAATGAACCGGTTACTAGACCGATTCTCAGTCAAATTGATCGAATTAGTTGGTCTGGTCTGATTTTCAAAACTATGGTCTAAACATGTGTTAGTTTGCCAAAAAGTCAATATTAATTTTTTAATTATGAGAAGAATTATTTTTTCTCACACATTTTTCTATAAAAAATTGAATCATTGACAAAGATAAGGAAAATATTAATTTTTAATTAGTGTAAAAGTAATTATAAAAGGTCATATAAAGTGTATTGTATATTAGTATATGAAAAATTGAAAATCACTAACCAATCCATTGTATTGTATATTTGTATAACTTGTATCGCACAAAATACCTTACAAATATATGATTCGTTGAAGTCAATTGCTCTATAGGTTACTTTATATTTTTCAATTATTTTGAATAAAATTAATTATTCAAATTAATTATTTTAAAAAAACTCTAGTCGTTGAAATTTATAAATATTAAATTGTTCATTTCATATTTATATCTGTTGAATGATGACTTTTTGTATCGAGTTCTGTTGATTTTTAATTTGGACGGTTATCATTGAAGTCAAATAAACCGTAATTACTCCAAGTTAATCACGTTTGAAAAGATGGGTCACCTTAGTCACCCAAAGTTACATCTTTATCATGCAGGAATTTGATGTTGAAGCTTATGCTTACTTGCTTAGACTGATGTGCCTTTTAAGAGGGAAAAGGAAACGGTATGATTCAGGTGGTGGAGTTAATGAAATTTAATGAGTATATTAAATATATTACGTTAAATATTTTTAATTATTTAAAACATATGTTAAATGATTTTTTTAATATAATAAATAAATTTTTTGATAATTTTTTAACTAATATCTGTTATTTTAAAAGTTCGAGATAATATTTACTATCTCCGTTCCTTTTCAACTGTTGTTTAAGGCTTTTATATACAAACCAAAAAATGCAATAAATTTTCTTCTTTTCTATAAAAAAGCTTTGAAGTTTCTTATTGTACCTTTCTCATCTTTACTTCACAATAAATACATACTAGTTGTAAATGTATATAATTAATTAAAAATTAGGTGAGAAGTAAGGTTATAATTAACAAAGAAGTAATTAGTGTTATCTTGAACTTTGAAAATGACAGATAAAGAGAAACATTTTTTTTTGAAAAACCGACAAATAAAAAGGAATAGAGGGAGTATTTTATTTTCTCATTTATATCATTTTCTTTATACATATCAAAGAAAAAGAGAGAAACAATAGTGTAGAGAAAATTAAAAGGGGTTAGTCCCTTACAAGTAAACCATGGTTCAAATATCTGTTGGGTGATGTGTACATATTTAATGTTCGACTATATCTCAAACATGATTGTCTTTAAAAAAGAATATATGTGGCAAACCAAAAAATAGTATAAAGAATGTTAGAGTAACAAATAAGAAAGAGAAGTAATATATTAAGAAAATGCAATTAATTTTGACAAAATAAATATAAATATATTTCTTAATACTTATATTGTAATCTTAAACGACATATAGAAAAACAATGAAGTATACGCCTAAAGTTAATTCTTTTTGATAAATGCTAAACAAAAGTAAAAAAAATTAAAAAATATTTATCGTATCAAAAATATAAAAATGATTAAATAATGTTTTTAAAATAATTAAAAATATTTAACAAAATGCATTTAATATTTTTAATTAGTATCTTTAAAATACTTACTAGCAAAATTCATCACTTTTAATAAGTTGAAATAAAAGAAATGATACAATTTTTTTACAAAAAAACATAGGTACAGTTCTTGAGATGCTTTTAGTACTGTTCTCCAATCAAAATTGAAGTTTCACCTTGGTAATCTGCAAATTATCAAGATGAAACTCCAATTTTAATTGGAGAGCAGCACTAAAAGTACTCAAGGAACTGTGCCTAAGTTTTTTCCATTTCTTTGAGTATCTTACATGTTATTACCAAGTGCTTGGATCAACTGGTGTGGAATTGTTCTAGCTCTAGAGTTTGACCCACATGTATGTCTATATGTAGTTGTGTTCAATACTTAGCTGAAGAGTTTTGCTGTTTATAGTAGTTCTTAGCCGATTCAAACATGATTGCCTCAAGCATAGGATACTTGTGGTTTTTACTTAAAAATAAAATAAAATATCTTACCAGTTTCTATTATATATTTATATATATTTTTATTCTTTCTTTATAAAATCAAACTAACAAGAGAAAAGTATCTATCTATTTCTTAATATACGAGATTAAAATCAAATAAGTGAATAAATAACTCTTTTATTTATTATTTTCTTCCTTTTCATTATTTTCAATAATGTTATTTTCCCTTTTGCTATAAGATACCAAATAAAGCGAAAATGATTGAAGGTAGGGAGCAAAAAATAGAAGCATATAATTATAAGTGATTGACTAAATAGTAAATACAATGGAGCCAATGAGAAGATGACAAGCTTGGCTGCATGGGGTTCAATAATGTACTTGGCCCTGAAATTATATGTGATGCCAAACAAGGCAGATCAACGGTGCATAGTTACTCTTCACAAGAGGAACAATTGAAGGTCCAAACATGTGATAAAACAAAAATGTATCCGTCACACACTTTCCGGCCACGTGGCAAATGATCAACGGTCAGTTTCCTCCTAACACTGCCCATTTTGTCTCTAGCTTCAGCCCAAGTGCATGCGCACCTCTAACTTCCTTATAAACCCTTCACATGGTTCCACATATAGAGAGAGAGAGAGAGAGAGAGAGAGGGGCTATCAGCTTATTAGCAACAAGGAGAGGCCAGAATTGCTCTCAAATCCTGAAAAAAGGTTAAAACTCGATGACCCTTATCCTATCTTCTTCAGAGACATTTTACAATATATCAGTCTCATCTCTAACACATAAATTTCTCTGTTCTCACACATATAAACTCTTCCCCTTCATTCTCTTTCTTCCTCTCTCTCCATTTTCTTTTTCTTTTCCCTCAACAGGGATTGTTTTTCCCTTCTAGTACATCTTTCAGCAATCAAATTTTGGATTGTTAATGAATTTTCCCGAATAGGTGTTGTGAACTTTCTGTTCGAAATTACCTTTTTTTTTTTTCTGTGGCAGTGTCAAAAGGAAAAAAAATAAAATGCCCCCAAGATCAGGAAAAGGGAAATCAAATAAAGCAAAGGCAGAGAAGAAGAAAAAGGAAGAGAAAGGTTACACTCCTTTTCACTTACGGATACTGAACATCACAATAATTTCAGATATTGATGTATCCACTTTTTGCTCTAAATAATCTTAACTAAATCACCTTTTTCCAACGGTTGTTTCTTCTGTGTTTTCTAGCAGCAGCAGCGCCTTCTCTTGTTGACATCACTGTGGTCTCTCCGTATGACACACAGATTGTCTTAAAGGTTCACATTCTCCAAAATTGTTGTATTTAATCTCCAACGTTTGTCATTTGTGGTTTGATATCAGTCATCACTAACCATTTGTATGATGAAATTTTTCCAAAGGGTATCTCTACTGATAAGATACTTGATGTAAGAAAACTATTGGCTGTGAAGGTGGAGACATGCCATTTTACAAACTATTCTTTATCTCATGAGGTTGGCATGTTTTGAGTTCAATTGAGTAATTTTTAATTATTGTTGAGTTAATATTTTATTCCGCACGTATGTGCCAATCCCTGCAGCTTTCTTTATTTTCTGCTTACATATCTACTCTGCTGATTCAATTTTGTTCCTCCTTTAGGCTAAAGGTCAGAGATTAAATGACAGAGTGGAAGTCGTTACCCTAAAGCCATGTCTTCTAAGAATGGTTGAAGGTAGGTGCAGTAAGCATACTCGTCATTCAGCATCAACTACCCTTTGTGTCTCTTTGCATGTGCATTTAGTTGAATCTACCGTTTCTAAGTATATAGTTTTGTGACTTTAATGTACTTTATTGTATTTTAGCAAAGAGGGTACTCCCTCCGTTTTCACTTCTCGGTTTTTTAGAATTTTTTTATTTTTATTTATCTGGTATTTTTAAAGTTCAAGATAACTTCAATTACTTCTTTATTAATTATACTCTTATTTTACCTAATTTTTAATTAATTTATACATTTACAACTAATATGCATTTATTGTACAGTAGAAATGATAAATGATAAAATAGAAAATTTTAAAACTATTTTATAAAAAATAAAAAAATTTATTGCATTTCTTAATTTGTATATAAAAATCTTAAATGATAGTTAAAAAAAAACAGAAATAGTAATAAGTTTTCAGAGAATTAGGCACAAACTATGCATTGAAGAAAAATGAACTCCAAATTTCTAGTTTATTTTTTAATTAAGACTGATCAGATGGCTAAAGGGGTAAATATAAATAATGAAGGTACGGCTACCGTGTAGGTTGCAGTCAATGCTTCCAAACATTGGGTATTTTTCTTTTTTTAATGAAACATTTGATATCTTTCTACGTATGAAGTTGAATGCAAGTGATTTTTTTTTAAATAGTACAATACATGAGATTTTATATGGGAAGACCAGCAGACTTCTATGAATATCATATTTATGCTGTATTGAACTTTGTCTATAATTACTAGAGTCAAAGTCGATATTCAAACACCATTATTTGAATAATTACAATGGTGTTTATGAAGATTTTTTCCTCCATAAATCACGTGATATAATGTCTTATGTCATGTATTGTTCTATAAACTGAAAAAATTTATTTTTCCTTTAGATATATAGTTATTTGCACTGTTTTGAAAATCGGACCAGACCGGAAAACCAGTCACCTAACCGGTTTAAATAAACCACAGAACTGGCCTAAAGAAAAACCGGTCAAAAACCGCTAAAACTGGTCAAAACTGGCCAAAAATCGGTTCACAACGGATCATAGAAAAATGCTTAATACAACATTATTTTAATTTTTTTTCTTAAAAAAAATTAAACCAACCTAAAATATTTATCATTTTCTTTTTTATTTTAAATATAAACTTGTTCTTATTAATAAATGTTGATGTGTATAGTTAAAACTTATACTTAAATATCGTAACATATTTGATTTGCACTTATAGATATTATAAATGTAAAGAACCTATAAAATTATGTTTTATTTTTAATTTTTAGTATTACAAAATTGTGATATTATTTTTTTAATATTATTTTATGTATTATTTAATTATTATTATATTATTTTATTAATATCGGTTTGACCATGATTCAACCTCGGTTAAACCATTGAATCTTGAACCAGTGCCTTGACCGGTTCAATGACCGGACTGGTTTTAAAATCATGAGTTATTTGCATCTCCTATTAGGCAAAGAGACATGTGGAGGAACATGGCATAAAGATCATGATTGAGGTGTTCTTTATTACCTTCTATTCGGAGCAGACAATGCTCCTTAGAATATGTAATCTTTTAATACTTCTTAAAATATATTTTATAACAAAATAAACGTATCATTTTTTGTGGCCCTCAAGTATTTATGTTAATTGTTAAAATGCTTTGAAAAAAATATTTTTTAATGCTCAAAACTTCTAGTATTTAAATATGTCATTTATTAGAAAATTAATAAATTATAATTGTAAAAACCTTTCAATGTAGTTTTTTTATTTGTTTTTCCAATTGGTTATATATTTATTGTGTTTAATGCAAGCGAAAACTACAATACATCAAAAAATCTATACACTTATTGCTATTTGAAAAATATATTGTCCATTTCATAATCGGTGAGCATTTATTTTTGTGTGACGCACGTTTATGATTCGCCGAGGATTGTTGTTGTCATTTATTCAAGTTGCATTTCGGTGGAACACCAAACCCCACTTTTCTTTTGCCAACGCCATCTCAAAATAGCTTAATGTGTTTGAGTTTATATGAAAAAAATTGTTTTAAAAAATAAGAGGAATTTAAAAAGAGTAATTAATTTTTTAAACTATGTTGAAACGAACATGTTAATCACGTTTTTTTTGTACGTACGCACTTTTTTTTTTTTATCTTTTAAAATCTTTCGAAATTTCGGTTTATTAGTCATTGAAAAATTATTAAATTGATAATATATTTTTGACATAAAAAATTATAATTTCTTAATTATGGGGAAATTTTGATTATACAATGATTAAAAATCATAATGTAACATTTCCTCCACTTTTGTCACACCTTTATTTTTAAGTTTTTTCTCTCAATAACAGAGTCGCCGGTGTTACTGTTTTGAATTATGCATTTACTGTTTATTTTAGTCATTTATATTTTTGGGGAATAAGATTGTTTTATTTATTATTATTTATATTTTGTATATTTGTTTGTTTTTGCCACTATGTTACAGAGGATTACACAGAGGAAGCCCAAGCAATTGCGCACGTGCGGAGGCTATTGGACATTGTGGCCTGCACAACCAGGTTCGGGAGGCCCAAACGGAGCATATCAAGTCCAGACGCAAAGCCCAAGAAGAGCGGCAAGGCCCAACATCAGAATAAGAGGGGTTTGAGTTTGAGCCCACCGGCGACACCGAATGGGGAATCCCGGGTCGGGTCACCGTCGTCGGAGGCGGCTCCGTCGCCGATCTCCGAGGACGTGGGGATGAAGGCGATTCACCCGACGCCGAAGCTCTCAGATTTCTACGACTTCTTCTCACTCTCTCACCTCTCCCCACCAATTTTACGTGGGTACCTCTTTCTCTTCAATTTTCTTGCATTTTTATTGAAGTTAATGGGGGCTATTTTTGTGTTTTGCAGATTTGAAGAAATGTGAAGTGAAGGATGAAGATGATAGGCGCAAGGGAGATCACTTTCAGCTTCAGGTCAGGTTTTGAGCGTTGTTATTACTTAACAACTGTTACTGTTGCAGTTTTAGTTTATGGTTGCATTTGCATCTATCTGAATCAAAATGTTGTTGGTGCACGAACCATGAAGGTTAAAATATGCAATGGGAAGGTAATAGAAGTGGTTGGTTCACAGAAGGGTTTTTACACTGTAGGGAAGCGGTCTCTGCGCAGCCACACCTTGGTTGATCTTCTCCAACAGCTCAGCCGAGGCTTTGCTAACGTATGTTTCTGCTTGCCTTTTAATTTCTTCACTCCTTCCTGTCTCTGTACGTATGGGTCTTACATAATTATAAAATTATCACTTATTTTATTTTTTATCAGTTTTTTTTTATTAATAATAAGGTGTTATAAGCATTAGTAAGAAAAAGAAATAAAAATATAAATATTTTTCTCTGCCATTATGAATATAAAGAAGAGTGTTTTAAAAAATGCTTTAGTATCATTTTATCCCTGGCATTATTCCATTTCATAGTGACAGTCATTGACCTTATATGGTCGCATTCTAAAGTATTCAAGATTTGTTTGGAACAACTTATTTATAATTTAAACTTAAATATGTTTTTAGTCTCTAAGCAAATTTTGATTTTGGTCTCTGTAAAAAAAAATCTTATTTTTTATCTCTTTAAAATTTGAAATCACTATTTTTTGTTCCTATAAAATGAATGATTTTTGGTTTTTAATCTCTATAAAATAATTTTCTTTGATTTTCATTGTTCTAAAATCTGAAATAACTATTTTTGGTTCTTAAAGTTAATTTTAAGATAAAAAAAATAACATTTATTTGAGAGATCTAAAATTTTTTTAGAGGCATTGCATGCTAACATGATAATACAGACACTAGTGGATACCGTCTAAAATGGTCACTTGAAACACATAAGCAGTTAACGAGTATCACGTAATAGTAAGAACCAAAAATAATAATTTTAGATTTTTGAGGATGAAAATTAAAAGAAAAAATTTTATAAGAACTAAAATCAAAACTTGCTTATTTTAAAGTATTAAAAACATATTTAAGCCTTATAATTTATTTAAATTTATTTTATGACATAACTATTCGTGCAAATGTTTGAAAAAACTTATATTCATAAATTATTTTTAATTTATTTTAATAAGCATTTTAGGATAACTTACGAAAATAGTATACAGTTTATATGAAAATAGTTTAGTTTAATTTAATTTTCTTTTTAATTATAGAAATTCCTTATATATAAGTGCTTATATTATAAGTATTTTATTCACTAAATACTTAATTAATTTGTTTAGCAAACGGACTTTAAGAAAACATACGGGATGATAATCATGATATCAATGAAGTCATTTGTTCCCGTGTCGGAATATGTTGAAGGTGGAAAATATTTTCGAACTGAACCATTATTTTTTGTTGGCTGGCCAATATATTTTAATCAAACGCTACCTTTTAAACTTTAACTTCTTGATCAAAATTGATTTCCTTGTGAATTAGCAGGTAGTTTTTCATAAGGTTATTTCTCTAGCAAATTGTCCATGCTTTTGGCTTGCTTGCATGTCAAGCTATAAGAAAAATAGTCGTAAGAATTTTATCTTGAGCAAGTAGTTTGATACTTTGATGTTTTTTCTAGCGATTCTAACAAATGACTCATCAATGCAGGCATATGAATCGTTGATGAAAGCTTTTTTGGAACGTAATAAGGTACACTCTTCATCAAATGAAACTGATTATTTCCCTTTCTTTTGAAAATGTGTTTCTCTAACAACTTACCTCCTTCAGTTTGGAAATTTTCCATATGGATTCCGAGCAAATACATGGCTTGTCCCTCCATCTGTTGCTGAGTCTCCTTCAAGCTTTCCTGCATTACCCGCTGAGGATGAAAACTGGGGTGGTAATGGTGGTGGTCAAGGAAGAAATAGTGAATTTGATCTTAGACCATGGGCAACAGATTTTGCAATATTGGCCTCTCTTCCTTGCAAAACTGAGGAGGAGAGGGTTGTCAGAGATAAAAAAGCATTTCTGCTTCACAGTCAGTTTGTGGATACCTCAATATTTAAGGCTGTTGCGGCTATACAGCATGTCATGGAATCCATGTCAAATATGAAGAATGAATTGAATTCTTCTCCAGGTTCTAGTCTGCATGATGATCACGTGGGAGACTTATCCATTATAGTCAAACGCGACATCAAGAATGGAAATAGAAAATGTGATTCTGTATTGGATGAATCCAGCATGCATAAGGAGGGTGCTCAGAAGAATTTAATCAAAGGGTTGACTGCAGATGAAAGTGTAATTGTTCATGTAAGTCAATAACCCCTCTTGCAATGCTGTAGATGTATAATTATATGCACATAACATGTAGTGCTAGGTGTGTATTAAAAAGACACACGTCTGTTGACATATGTGAAAGTGACCGTTTGGACCATCATTAGTTTAAGTGTTATTTTTATTTTATTTTATTTTTACCTCATCCTGATTGAATAAAGACCTTAACAAACCTCAACAAAGACCTCAACAAACAAATACAAACAAACAACTTTAACCTCCTTTTGTTTTGTTATTATTGTACCAAAAATCACAGTGAATACTTTTCTTGCTTCTGAAGAAACCACTGCTCTACTCGTCATTACATATTATTTTGTCAACTTTGTTTTATGTAGCACTCTCAATTTGGTGTCTAAATCTCATTTCTATATTCCAAATTATGTTAAGAGCCTGATTGCATCCACTCTTAGCCCTTTGAAATTCTAAAATTGAGTATTAAATTGGTTTTGAACTTGTGCAGTTTAACGTATTCACATATAAGATACTAAGATTAAGGTTTTTTTTTTTTTTTTTCCTGCCTTGTTGGTTACAGGATACTTCTTCCTTGGCTGTCGTTGTTGTACACCACTGTGGATATACTGCAACTGTAAAGGTTGTGGGTAATGTGAACATGAGGAAGCCTAAAGTTAGAGATATTGAAATAGACGATCAGCCGATGGAGGGGCAAATGCTCTCAACATCAACAGGTTTGAACAATAAACCATTCTGTAAATGTTATCTGTGAATGATCTGAAGACGGTAGCACTTCTAGATTACATATTATGTCAGACAACATTTTATTTTATCTATATCTATTGGTTTATGGGATCCATCACAATGCAAGAGTGTCATCCATGTAGATTAATATTAATAGCAAATTTGTGATGATGCCTGACACATTTTTATGATCTATGCAGTTTGAGGTTACTGCTTCACAAGTCTGGAGCTGAGTCATTAGAAGGGACTTTATCGTCCCTATCAAATTCGAATGACTTAGATGCTTCTAGAAGTCTTGTTCGGAGGGTGGTTCAAGAATGCATTGAAAAGATAAAGGAGGAGCCAAGTGTTTCAAAAAGGTCTATTCGATGGGAACTTGGTTCCTGTTGGATGCAGCATTTGCAAAAACAGGAAACTTCAACAGATAACAGTTCCAAAAACCACGAAGATGGCGATGAGGTTGAGCAAGCTGTTAAAGGTCTTGGAAAGCAATTTAAATTTTTGAAGAGGAGAGAGAGGAAATCAAATAATCTAGATGGTGCAGATTCTAGGGAGCAAAATGAATCTAGACCTGGAAATGTGAATGATGCTGCTGATAAAGTTAAACCAAACAATGATGACCTAAGTAACTCTAATGAATTAGAGAACCTACTTTCTAAAGAAGCATTTTTGCGTCTCAAAGAATCTGGAACTGGTCTTCACATGAAGGTTTGTGGATTATTTTGAAGATTGTGATGCTTGATGTCGGTGTAATCTCATGTTGCTACTTGTTTTGCTTTTTCTTTTATGAAAATTAACTAGTACTTTTGTTACATCTCTTGTGATTGTTTGCATTTTCCAATTTTTTTATTATTATTTTTCTACATATTATCTTGTTTTGGGTGATATTTATGTTGCTATGTTTATGATAATGCATCTTTCGTACCTATTATTTCAACTATTTTCTTCTTGCAACAGTCGGTGGATGAGCTTATCAGCATGGCACACAAGTTTTATGATGAAATTGCCTTGCCAAAGCTGGTAACAGTACATTTCTCAAAGGATTTTACATTTCTTTGAATAGCACAAAGGTTTTAGGCATGAATTAAGAACTGAATGTGTTACTTTTTTAGGCTAGGGACTTTGGATCACTTGAACTTTCTCCAGTGGATGGTCGTACGTTGACCGACTTTATGCATTTAAGAGGATTACAGATGCGATCTCTGGGTAAAGTGGTGAGATTACTTTCTCTATTTTTTTTTTTCCTCTAGAAACATCTTTGCAAACTGAGGATGACCCTTCTGGATCTAGTATTAGTAATGTTCTTTCTATCTCTAAAGCATCTCTATGAAGAATGTCAAAATGTTCCAACCATTCTACCGCTTGAAAGCTGCTATTGTAGTCTAAATACGGTTGCTAGTTGAACTAGTTTTATATAGTTTTCTGTTGTTGGTTTTAATTTCTTGGGTGAATCAGGTTAAACTTGCAGAGAATCTTCCACACATACAGTCCCTTTGTATTCATGAGATGATTACTCGAGCTTTCAAGCATCAACTTAAAGCAGTTATTGCCTCTGTTGACAATGTAGCTGATCTATCTGCAACCATTGCATCAACGCTGAATTTCTTACTTGGTGGGTGTCAAACAGAAGATACTGACCAAAGTTTGAGTGATGATCATAATCTCAGAATTCAGTGGTTACGTATGTTTTTGTCCAAAAGATTTGGGTGGACATTAAATGATGAATTTCAACATTTGAGGAAGTTATCGATTCTCAGAGGGCTCTGTCACAAGGTATCAGCATTTGTCTTTTTATTTTATTTTTTTGTATGAAGCTTTTATTAATTGCAGTTGTTTTGGTTCTCTCAGGTTGGATTGGAATTGCTCCCAAGAGATTATGACTTGGAGTCCCATAAGCCCTTTGGGAAAAATGATATTATCAGCCTGGTTCCTGTTTGCAAGGTGAGATCATGTTTATGTAATAGTCCCCAAATCTATTCTATGTATAAATGTATAATTCAATAATTTTCATCTCATTGAACCATTTACAAACAAGATAATTTTATTTACAGTATGTAGGGTGCTCCTCAGTAGATGGACGCAATTTATTGGAGTCTTCCAAAATTGCTCTTGATAAAGGAAAGCTTGAGGATGCTGTAAATTTTGGAACAAAGGTACAAATCACACTCTTCAGTCTCTGATTGGTGCATCATTTCTTAGTTTACTAATTATAAATATGGCACAGTGTTTTGACAATACTATCATATTGCAGGCATTGGCCAAGATGATGTCTGTTTGTGGTCCCTATCATCGAAATACTGCGAGTGCATATAGTCTTCTAGCTGTGGTTCTCTACCACACCGGAGATTTTAACCAGGTAGAGAATAATACAGATTTTTGTCTCGGCTATTGTAGAAATCTGTGATATGTATGTATAATTTTTCTTGATACTTAGTTTAACTCAAGCTAGTAGGCAAAAATATTGTTTCTTTTGTCCTAAGCTACTAGGGGAAAGAGATGAAAGAAAGGAAAAAGGGAAAAATATGTTATATACTTGCTGAACCTACATATGATGATGAATCAATGGTTTTATAGGCCACCATTTATGTAGTGATTAGTAGAAGGTCTGGTATTTATATTGATCTTTTTATTGTTCTTTATTTAGGCCACCATTTATCAGCAAAAGGCCTTGGATATAAATGAGAGGGAGCTTGGGCTTGACCACCCTGACACTATGAAAAGCTATGGGGATCTTTCTGTTTTTTATTATCGTCTGCAACACATTGAGTTGGCTCTGAAGTAAGTTACTTTGCTGAATTGGTTTAGATGTTTAAGTTATGACTTTCTCCTTATTATTCTGAAATTTACTATTTTCTCATTGCACTAAATGTATCTTTTGACAGGTATGTTAATCGTGCTCTATTCCTTCTTCATTTCACATGTGGGCTGTCCCATCCAAACACAGCTGCAACGTATATAAATGTGGCTATGATGGAAGAGGGCATGGGAAATGTTCATGTGGCACTCAGATACTTGCATGAAGCTCTTAAATGCAACAAAAGATTGCTAGGAGCAGACCATATACAGGTCTCTCTCTCTTCCTCCCTCCCTCTCTCCTTACCCCTACCTTCTCCCACAGATGGAACAGTGTTTTATACGGTATTTTTTGTGTTATAGACTGCCGCAAGCTATCACGCCATAGCGATAGCTCTTTCATTGATGGATGCATATTCTCTGAGTGTGCAACACGAGCAAACTACACTAAAGATACTTCAAGCAAGGCTTGGACCAGAAGATCTTCGTACACAGGTCATTCCTTTTCTGATGGTATTACTAGTATATGTCAGAATCTGCAGTTTGATACTGGTCTAGGATTGAACTAAAGATTGGCAAAATATGGGGGTTGATAGATGGTATTGGCTAATGTTACCATTTTTAAAATGTTTTTTTTCCCATGCAGGATGCTTCCGCATGGCTTGAATATTTTGAATCAAAAGCTATAGAGCAGCAAGAAGCAGCTAAAAATGGAACTCCAAAGCCTGATGCATCCATTGCAAGTAAAGGTCACCTTAGGTACTAACATGGTATCCCCGACTTACTGTGTTTCAAATAGGTTTATTCTTCAGGGTACAAATATATTTGACCTTTTTCATGCAGTGTGTCAGATCTCCTGGATTTTATAAGTCCTGACAATGATTCGAAAGGAAACGATGCTCAGAGGAAACAGAGGCGTGCAAAGGTGGGCAAATATTTTTCTAGATGTTGTTTATCTTAAAAATAACTAGATAGCATTTCCCCTTGGGAGTCTTGCTTGTAACCAACAGATCCAGTACTGATTTGATCAAATTTATACTATGTTCTCTTGATATGCTATGGTAACATATGCTTTTCTCTTGATTAAATACCTCTTGTACCAGTTTCATTGCCCACGTGCCTTTCATTAAGTACTGTCCTTAAGGGAAACAAGAAGACTATGTTCCAAAGATTTTGGAAGTTTTTACCTTTATTAAAGTCAACTTTGAACGGCATGCAACCTATTTCATTCTTTTGGAGTTAGCTTATAGTTCTAGGTGAAGTGCTATAATAGTTTAATTTCAAATCGGAAGTAATTTTGAAAACATTTTATACATTACCATATTTTGTATTTGATTTGTTGCTTTTATATTCCAGATACTCCCAACAAGTGATAACAACCATCAAGAACGTGACGATACAATAGCTGATGAGAGCATTCTATTTGATAACTCAAAAGATGCTCCAAGTATGGTAGAAGGCAATATAGAAGAAACAAATGGCACACTTGATTCTCGAGTACCGAAAGAAAATGGTGATTTCCCTAGGTACAGGCCAGTGACAAGTGAAGTTGTTTATGAGACATCATCTGAGGAAGGTTGGCAAGAAGCCAATTCAAAAGGGCGGTCAGGAAATGCTGCTAACCGCAAGTTTGGACACAGAAAGCGACCTCTTCTATCAAAGCTCAGCGTTAATGGTTCTAATAATTCCATTTACAGGGAAGGCAGTTCTAGGAATGACATTACTTCGCCACCACAAAGAGGAGTTCCAAAAGTCATGTCGGATATGTCATCTCCATCTAGACAACCAAAAGCTCGAAACTTAACTTTGAACGAGGGTTCTTTTAATCATCCAACAAAAGCTTGTGTGTCCAAAATTTCATCTCCAGCATCTCTAAGTTCCTTGGCTTCAAAGTCTATATCTTACAAAGAAGTGGCTTTGGCACCACCAGGTACGGTTTTAAAGCCATTGTTGGAAAAGGCTGAGATGGACAGGGTTAATGCTGAAGATGAGATATGCAGCAGTCCACCTGTGACATCAATAAATGAAGGTACCTGCCAAAGTTCCATAGTTAATACAGTTTCTCAGCATGATGAAACAGAGGAAACTCATGAAATTGAACCTCAAGAAGAAATTTCTGCATCAGAACTTGAGAAGGTTTCCCTTGCTTCTGATCAGGCAAAACCTACAGAACCAAATGGCAGTAAGCTTTCAGCTGCAGCCCAACCGTTCAATCCAGGAATGTTGTCCATGTCTCATCATTTAAATTCAGTTTCCTTCACAAGCATGTATGATACAGATGTTAGTCAAGGCATGCACGTGGAGCCTGTGGTTTCCCCTGCTGTTGCTAGGGTCCCTTGTGGGCCTAGATCACCTCTATATTATAGAACCAACTATACTTTTCGCATGAAACATGGTTTTGCTAAATGCCAAACCCCTATCAGGGAAAGAAGTGAATTTGGATCTCCAAGAATAATGAATCCACATGCGCCCGAGTTTGTTCCTAGAAGTGCTTCTCAAATAGAAACCAATGATGTCAATTCAAATGTTTCTAATGAGCATAACTCTTTGTCTGAGGTAGGCATGGCAGAGAAAAATAAGCTTGACGAAAATTTTGTTGAAATCAAGGAAAGTCCCACAAAAAACCGTATTTCTGAATCTGAGAAGTCTGAGATAGCAAGGCAGATATTGCTTAGTTTTCTAGTGAAATCTGTCAAGGAAAATATTGATTCTGTGGGTGAATCTGAGGATGATGAAGGAAAAATTGAGAACTTGGAAAATTGTTCTGATGAAATAGCCAAAGACAGTGCTGTCACAAACATTATGTATGGAAATGAAGAAAAGAATAAGACAGTGCCTCATTCCAGTGATAGCGATGAGCAAGAAAAATTAGGTGTAACTGAGAAAAACAATGGAGATGGTGAAGGGTTTATAGTTGTCTCAAAGAGGAGAAAAAACAGGCAGAAGATCACAAATGGAGTCACAGAATTGTACAACCAACAACAGTCCATCTGTGCTTCAGTTCGTTGAATAGAGTTATCATAAAATGAATAACCAATATTGCCTCTCCATCTGAGTGTTTATCTGGCCAAAGCTCTGGACATCATTTTGTTTATAGTATATAACTTCATGGCCTAGAATTTTGGTCATTCAATTCATTTTGTTTTTTGACAATATAATAAGTCCATTTGGGATTTGTTTATTCTCTATATAGTATGTTTTGTTCTGATACTTAGAAATTTTGTTTTATCAATAAAAAGCTGATTGTAAACTTCATTTTAGTATTATTGTTGTTAATTTCTGTGGTGAGGATAATTTCATTTCACATCTGGAGCTGAACATAGCTTCTTGGTCTTTTTTCTTCCTAGCTGAACATAATTACTTTACACTTGATCTCGTTCTATTCTCATGGGCTTTGTCAAGAAAACAAGGCCTAGTCTCTACCTTGCTGGGCTTGGGTCATACATGAACCAAACACACAGGTTTTGTGCCAGTTTAATTGTTACTTCAGGCCTCTATCAAGTTTTTGTAACAGGAGGATACGTTTTGATTTGGTAGTCTTAGGATTGCTAATATTTATAGCTATTTAGCTTTGAGCATGTATACTTGAATTTATATTGTTTAATTGTTGAGTACTGCTTTGATGTTCTTTGTTTAACATCCTATGTTTTTATAAGTGTCGTAAGTATTTTCAATTAATGATATCTTGACAAAAAAAAAATTGTTAAAGAGTATATAGAGATGGAGTGGTCTTTACTACCATAGTGAAACCTTTAAAAATGAACTGTTAATTGTTCCACATAAATTATAATTTTAAAGTATCTCTTCAGGTGTGTTGATTGCTATTTGTTTTTATCTCAACCTTAAAAAAATTTATGCATTTTTATCAACTGACTAATAAATTTTTGTTTATTAATATTATTATGACTTAAGGTTGACGCATGATTCAAGAAGTGGTAGCAATATTTAGCGATTAGTCATTTTCTAAAGTTTACAATCCAAGTCCAAATACAAAGCATGTTTGTTGAATATTATCCACAAATATAGCAGATATAGACTAGAAAGAAATCAAGTTTAGTTCTGTGAACTAGCTCAAGTGTATGTGTCTTTTTAATGGACTCAATGTGGGAAGCAAATCATGCACCAAACCAACTGCAAAATAAAATTCAACAACACTTAACCCCATTTTGAAGATTATGATAGTTAACCAAATCAGTCATGTCATGTATATTGTTATTTGCAAGGGAAGGAGAGGGAATAATGCAATAAATACTACTGATTACATTTGTTCTGTCTGGATTAGACAGGAGGAGAATACCACATCGGGGAAGAGGTCTACTTTATTTAGAAGATATATTTAAATAATTTGCCAAATAAAGTTGAGGCACATCACATCTGAGTGGGTTATAACCACTGCTTAGCAGAATAGCTTGAAGGTGAAAACACACAGCAATCATTATGATCATCATGGTGCATCATATCAGTTTATGACTTTTGGATGGTGGGTTCTCTAAATATTGTTTGTCAAAAAAGAGAGGATCAAAAAGGGCCAAAGTTATTGGATTGATTAACTTCGAAATATTTTTTATTAGCTGTTATGTACCTTTTTTGTTGGATTCTAGGAGATCCGCTTGTTTAATTGTTCAATCACTAACAAAGCCACAAAATTCGCAGTAAATTATTATGAATCGATGTGTGCAACATTTGTACAGAATCTGAGTGGAACATGATTTCGTTATCATCATTTTAATAAAGTATATGTATTGTCCAATTCATATAGATCATATGCTTTGTGGTTTCAATAAAGATCTTTGAATTCCCCATCTTAGATAATTAGCTGCATTAAATCAAGCTAAATTTGCTAGTGCCTATTCTCTGCTTTGAGCATCTAATTGGGAAAATGAAATTCCATCCCATGTTACATGCAAAAAATAGTTGTTAACATTTAGTTGCAAGATTCGATGGTTTAATACAAATTAACATTTACTTATTTTATATATTTACTCACTTAAAAGAAGTGAAATCTTAATAAAACTACCACGATTTGTAGTTAAACTCGAGAAATTACATCCTTCTCTCCAATTACAATTACTTTGAGGGAAATGCACGGCTACAAATAAAATTCATAAAATTATGACGAAACAACTTCGCAATGGAAGTAACTGAGAAGAACAACCTGTGACATAATATGATGAATTAATAGCACTAGGGTTAAATGCATGCATCTATGAGACTGTGTTACTGATTTGATCACAAGTAGGACCCTAAATTATGAAATGTTACCCAAGCAATCAGGGAAAGAATACGGCTCAAGGATTGTTTTCTCTGTTAGAGTTCGATACTATATCACAATCCAAGTGAAGAGAAAAGTTCATTTGTCTAAGTTGATCTCATTATCAGTTCAACACGTCCAAATCGTGTCACCATACATAACAAAAGATCATAACCTATGTATTACTTTCTCAGCCCGATGGATAAAAGCAGGTGAACAGAAATATTCGATAATCAGAAATTTTGTGGAAGCAAAGATATCACTTTCCAACTTTTCTTTCCTTTATAGATAGATAGATATATAGAGAGAAGCACACACACAATAGTTATTTCGGTAAGAACATTTGGTTATAATAAAAAATAAGAACAATAAATATAGATAATTATATCACATTTGAATGATGAAAATTGAAAAAATAAATACACATAATTTTTTTAAATTGTTACTAGTACTTTAACCTGTGTATTACATAGAATAAATATTTATTTTATATAGCTTAAATTTATAATATGTAGATACTTCTGAATATATAAATTATATTATAATTAAAATTTGTAATTAAACATATAAATTATATTTTAAATTTATAATAAATAATTATTGTAATATAATGTTAATTTTTAATTATTGATAATTTCTTTTAAAAAATATTAAAATTTGATTTAGAATAAAGATATTGAAAATGATAGATTAAAAGAGATAAGTGGTTAAAAAATCTTTAAAGACGCTTTCATTCAATACAATTGTTGTCATTTAATATATAAAGTAAGTATGATTATTAATTAACTAATTTTTAATCTTAACTATCTAAATATAATTGTATGGTTTGAATTTATAATTTTCACATTCTTAAAATGAAAATTGCTTTCATTATGTGTCTATGTGCACACGATCAATAGTGTCATTATTTTCAAAAGAGTTTGGTAACTTTGTTGTTCATCTTTATAGTACGTCATAAATTTTTGACTTAATCATATTTTTTTCTTTAATTTGAAGTACGCATGATTTTAATCTTTCAAAGTTTTTTTAAGTTTATCAAGTCCTTTTATTTTTAAAATTAAGCAAATTCCCTTCTTTTGTAAGTTTCTTTATTTAAGAATCTCAAATTCTCATTTTCTATCCACATATTTAGAGTTGTATAATGGATTTAGGATACAAATTAGTGAAATTTTGATATTTTTATGTTGAGCAAAGTTTAATGTTTTTAATTAGTGTGTTTTGAGCAGCTAAATGTTTGAAACAATTTAATCAATTCAATTTGTAAAGATTTTGATTAGGTAAAAGAAAATCGATAAATGAAACAAGTTTGTTTTATTTTAAAAATATACGGACTTAATTAATTTGAAAACAAATTGAAATACTAAAATTGCACATAATACAGATTACGGAGGCAAAATTACAATTAGACAAAAAATCCTTTGTTTATAGATAACATAGTGCTCATTTGTTTTAAAGTTGAAGAAAATTGATTTTGAATCATTGAAAATAATTGAGATGTGTATCCAAATAAATCTCAATCATTTTTTTTACATTGGCATTGTACACAATGTGCAAAATTGATTGAGTGTAATTAAAACAAAAAGGACGTCACTGTTATTACTCTAGTTAAAGAGTGTGTTTTGCGAAACTAACAAATAATTTAGTTGAAAACTGAAAAGTTAATTAGAAAGTAAAAGCTGATAAGATAATTGATTGAATAGTAAAACTTCTTGTTAAATCCTCTTTATATAAATTAGAATAACTATCTTGTACGGAGTAGTTTTTAACTGTCCTTCTTTAATGAGAGTATTTTTAGTTATCATTCTTCAACAAGAGTGTTTTTAGAAATTTTTTTAACCTCTCATATATTTTAATTTATCATTTTTAATATCTTTAGTTCTAAATTAAATTTTAATATTTTAAAAAAAAGTATCAATAATTAGAATGATATTATATCAAAATATAAATTATAAATTATAAATTTAAAATATAATTTATATGTTAAAAAATATTTATTTATTATGAATTTTAATTATAATATTATTTATATTATATATTCAGAAGTATTTATTTATTATGAATTTATGTTATATAAAATAAATATTTATTTTATGTAATGCACAAGTTAAAATACTAGTTAACCAATAAGTGTAAAATGACATAAAAAAATTATAATAAAATTGTGAAGATAAAAGCGAGAGAAATTAAAAGTTTATTATAAGCTCAAATAGTAGATGTTTGATTTAGCCTCAAGTACGCTCGTTTTCTCATGAAATAATGTCAAATACAGCTAATGGATAAAGAAACTACAAATTAAAAGCTTCTGTTTGATGTACATCATAAAGGCAAAAATGCAGAACTAAACATGCTAATAGTATGTAAAATAGCTTATTATTATCAAGAGCGTGAATGAACTAGTACGGAATTGTTCTAATTTAATCAGTGGTCTAGAGTTTAAGTTTGAGTTCTAAATATGCAGCTGCATTCTTTCAATAAAAGATACCCGTGGTCTACAAAAAAAAAAGTAGCTTTAAAAAACACTATCAAGACATTACAAATTATTTAAATATGGTTTTTTAATCAAAAAAGCTTAATTTTTCTAAATAAAATTTTAAATTAATCAAATAAATTAAAAGAAAACTTAAAAATCTTGTCAAATAAACATATAATTATGTAATGTAAATTACTATATTTAAATTTAAATAACTCTGAAACCCAAAAAATAATTCCACTCAATCTCAAGCGAGTGTCTGACTGTCTGTTACTCATGCATTTTAATTATTTGTATTTGTGGGTAACAGTATAATAGTTGTTACGAGAGTATGTTTCATAGATAAGTAAGCGAAAAAAAAGAGGTTATTTCTTGTTATTTTTATAAAAATTAAAAATGATAGCTAAGCGTATTTTTTGAGATGTGTCAAATTCAATTTATTTTTTAAAATATAGATTAAAATACCTTTTGCAACAAAGAAGTACAAATTCAGACTAAAGAAAATCCTACCCAGAAGGAAAAACCGACATGATACTGCTGCAGAAAATGATCACACATGAATGAGGTTCCACCATTATCGTCCTCTTTGATTTCTTATCTGCACGAATTCTCAAATATAAAAATGAAAAAATAATAATTAATTATTTTCTGAGCAGTGAGCAACGAATAAGGTAGTTTCTTTTTTAACAGAAAAAAAAAAAAAACTAAACATACATTATACATTGAAACAATTGAAGATCATGAAACTCACTTGGTTGGGCCTACTGGTGGGAGGACTTAGATAGTAAACATGAAGTTATAGGTTCTAACCTTAATGTAATCATAGTACAAAAAAATAATTGAAGATCATGACTCGGAATACTACAATTTCAGTAGTTACCTGGTACAAGTAAAAGAAACAATATTCATATAATAAACATATATAATAATTAATATAAATAAGAGATATAAAGAAGAGAGAGAGAAATCTTTTTCATATAAATTATAATAACTATATTGAACGAGAATATTTTTAAATATTATTCTTTAATGAGAGTGTTGGACTTTTAAGAATTTTTTTAATATTTTATCTTTTTTAATTTATCCTTTTCATCTTTATTTTTAAATTAAATTTCAATATTTTTTAAAAAATTATCAATAGTTAAAAATAATTTTATATTAGAATATAAATTCTTTATCATGAATTTAAAATATAATTTATATGTTCAAAAATATTTATTTGTTATGTTTTAATTATAATATAATTTATATTTTCAAAAGTATTTATTTATTATAATTTATATATATATAAAATAAATATTTATGACCCGTATTGCACAAACTAAAATATGTTTTTAGTCTCTATAAAAAATTAGTAATAATTTGATCCTTATTAAAATTTTCACTCTTTTTGTTACCTTGGGCTAGTAGAATGCACTGTGGGTCCTTCCATATAAGAGAACAAATAGAGTAGACAATGAAATGACTTATATTTTCAGTTGCGGCATCTACGAAACCTGTTCCCCAAATTTTCCGCACCATTCCTAGCCGTGAAAACCACCATATCATCACCACACTCACACGACGACCTCGTGCTCATTGTCATGGACACCAGCGAACCAGCAATTGCACTTGAAAGGGAAGGAAATGTTGGCTATGAGGACGGACAAAAAGTGCTCTACAAGAGTACTAGTGGAGACGATTTGGGGATTTAGGATTTCTTTTCTTACTTAACCAAATTTAATTTTAGTTAACTTAAGTGACGGATCACATGCAACTCACGTGAGCATGTGACGTGCAAAAAAAATAATTAAAAATGACAGGTGGCACACTGCACGTTCCTGCACAGGCAGAAGGGCTAACAATACATTCTGTTAATTCAAGTTAACAGAAGGACTAAACTTATTAACGAAAAATTTAATAAAAATCAAATTACAAACAATTTTTTTATTAGGGACCAAAAATAAATATAATCCTAAGATTATAGATTGAAAAAGCCCTAATAATATCAGAAATGTTAAATAGAGCGTAAGTGGGTTGACACTAATTCTTAATTTTTTTTATTAAACACTAATTCTTAATTTGCATTACGGACAAGCTTCTTTAAAACATTTATTTATTTAAGTTTCAATAGAAGTAATTAAACGTCACTGATCTGCCGAGATATTGTGAGTACATAGGAATTAAATTAAGAACACGCATTTTCCTTTGTATTCTTACGTAAGACACGAAATAGAAGTTGGTGGTGCAATGATTGTGAAATGGACATTGGTAATGATTGTGTAGTCTAACTAAAACGAGAGACCTTATACCTTGTTCCTATAAATTTAGTTTAACGTAGTATATCCATATTGGGGATGAAAATGAAGTGATGAGAACTTTATTTATTTATTGCTGCTACACTCAAAGTGGAATAAAATTACCTTAAATCAATTTTAGGAAAAAAAAAAAAAACGTGGTGTAATTATCTATAGTAAAATGTTCATCATGAATATGTGTTTTAGATCTCTTATAAGAGAAAGAGTTCACTAATTATATAATAAGTTGTGAAACAACTTACGTTAGTGGTTGACAAATTTAAGTAATGTAAATAAGTGAAATTAACAAGTAAACGTACTAAAGAAAAAAAAATGAAAGCTAAAAGTTAGATTCGATACAAGCACTCATTATTAAGATTTACAGAATAGTTGCTTTTGAAATATTGAAATGCCCATTGTGCTTGTTTATTGCGAGGGTAATAATTTCATACATACATATATATATATATATATATATATATATATATATATATATATATATATATATCATCTCACTGTTTCGAATTTTTGATTGGTAGACCTCTATCGTAGAAAAATTAGAAAAAAAAACAAACACCTTCTAAGTTAGAGATAGATTAAGGTTATATTTAGTGAAAATAATTGTGAAGTTAGGCTGAAAATTTAGAAATTAGTCGAAGACTATTAGGTTGGTTTATTATATTAGAAATATTTAATAAAATTAATTATTGAACAAATTAATAAATATAAAATAATATATTTATTTTATAGATAAAAATATATTTTAGGTAATTGTAAGTTTAATGCTAAAATTAATTTTGAATTCTTATAATTTTTTGTTACAAAACTCTTATAATTTTTGTTTAAAAATAAAATATTCTTACAAATTTAAATAATAGTAAATAGTGTAATAATTAAAGTAGATAATATGATATTTAAAAAATTATTAAAAGAAATAGTGTAACATTAAGTAAGATAATAAATAAAAAAATTATTAAAATATTAATAGTAGAAATAAGTTATAAGTTCAAATTTGATTTAAAAAACATAAGAAAACGTTATTATCAAATATTTCTATCTTGTTTTAAGAAAAACTTATATGATAGTTAAAGAATATACACATTCTAAACATTTTATTTGCATCTACAAATGAGCCAAGCATACAATTTTTTTAAAGGAAAAGAGGGGACAAAAAGGGACAGAACAAAACAAGCTAAACCTAGATCATGTATCTTATTGTTTGCTTTAAAACAGAATAAAGTAAATTTTTTATAAAATTAATGTTAAACATAAATTGTATACTAAAATGTGCATCACAATGAAAGAAATCAATTTCAAATGTAAAATTATTCAAAAAATGATATTATTTGAGTAATTTTTCACTTTTTAAAAGTATTTCCATAACAGTAAGTAAAATTATTTTAAAGATACTAAGAAGTCTGGCTTTAAATTGAATAAAACGAATTATAAGTACAAGACTCATCAAAATTTTCGAAATTTACATGTCGTGGAATTAACTTTTTTTAACGTCAACTTTTTGTTTCAAATTATAGTACATTAGTATGTTTGAGAATAAATTAGAGTAAATTACATTAATATATCTTATAATTTTCGTCAAATTTTATTCAATATATATATATATTTTTTATATTAATTCTCTTAATTGTTTAACAACATACATATATCTTATATATTAATTCTTTTGATTGTTTTAAAAATATTATATTGTGTATTTTTATAAAAAAATTATTTTAAATATTAAAAAAATAAAAAATTATTTGTAATCTCAAAAAATTGGAGAACATATGTAACTCGTATTTTTTTGGCTTCAACTATTAAATGCTTCTTAAAACTGCACAGCACTGATGAATTCTGAGCCTGGCATAGCGTACGTTAAAAAGAAAAGACCATTAAGAAACGAGACTGCAACTCCGAAAGGAAAGAAAGCCTGCAAAGCAATATCTGCTGTGACTGTGATGCTAAACAAAGTTTCTTAACGTAGAAAGAAAGCACAGAAAAACAGTCACGCTACCCCCCTACACATTCACAACATATTCAAAAACATAAATAAACAATCAAACTGGCAATTAGTTAATAATTAATTGATACCGCCAGTAAAATTAAAAAAGAGAAGGAAAAAAAGAAGTAAAATCCCAACAAAAATAATATTAGCTAGCAATGATTAAGGTTAAGAAATGGTGGTTGTGGTTGTGGTTGTGAGTGGGAGAATGCAAAGGGAAAAGTGGCAATAGCTCAGGAGGTTGAGAAGCCCTTGGTGTGGAGAGAGGGGAAGGGTGCAAGTAAAACCCTTTCTCCGCTATGGCTCTCTCTTCTTCCTCTTCGTGCGGCGTTCGCGGACTCCCACGCGCGAGAAGCTCGAGTGGGGAAACGGGAGACGCCATCACGATGTTCTCGCCCGCCAGCGTTCGGTTTCGGACCAGCGAGGAAGGCGAGACGGAGACGCAGACGCTGGTCATCATCATGGCGCGTTCCGCGACGCCCACGCTGAGGTCCAGCTTCTTGGCGGCGGCGTTGCGGCGCTCGTGGAGCTTGAAGTGGGGCTTCTTTGGGCCGATGAGGTCGACGGCGGTGCCGGTGCCGGGGCGGTGGGACTGGGCGGCCAGCCGGGAGGGGAGAGTGAGGGGGAGTTTCGGGGCCGACGGGTCGTCGGAGGCGCCGGTGAGTTTCTGGACGACGGCGCGGAAGTTGGACGGGTCGGCTTGGACGAAGGTCGTGTTCGGGGTTGTCGGGTCGGATCCGTAGGTGGTCGAGTTGGAAGCAGCCATATCAAATTATAAATATGACAGACAGAGAGAGAGATGAGATGAGATGAGATGAGATGAGAGATTGTTCTCTTCTTTCTCTGAGAATGTTGTTATTATTATAATTATTATTGGAGAGGAAGCGGGAAAAGAGAATGAAATGTGGGCTTTTATACACAAAGAAAGACGGGGTGGGTTTCTTTGGGATGGATGGGTAATGTAATGTTATCTTCCTTTGCTTTATGAAGTGCCGTGCAGTGGAAGTGTCAAGTATAATATATTTTAAATACATTATTCTAACTAAAATAAAAAATAAAAATATATATAGATATAGGTGTACATACGCAAGTTACTCCAACTAAAAATATATATACGTTAACAAGTCATAATTATTTTTTAGGACACGTGTACATACAAAATTTTCTTTTAGTAATTTACCACTTTTTTTACACACCACACTTTATTGTTTTTGACTATATGTAAGTTGTAGCTACTGTGCTGTGTTTCTAATGAAATTGAAAAGGTGGGATGAAAGCTTTGGCTACTACTGCATAATAACATAATAACGCAGCTTTTTTAAAAAAACGCGGGGCCTTTTCGCATGAGTGGAACTTTGTATCTTTCTTTTATCGTTGCAAGTGAAAATTCATTATCATCAAAGTTAAGCTAGCTTTTTAATGTGAGTATTATTCAAGTTTGCCGCAAAAATCACGTGAAAGCTTTGTGGCGGAAATTTCATTTTAATTACCGATTAATTCAGAGAGAAAGAAAGAAAAGAATCCATTATGGTTTAAAGCACATGCAAGGCGGGCAACTGCAAAGGGGGCATGATTGGTCGCTAGCCGGTACAGACACACGAAGACTTGGTGAAAAGTCTCACTGGTGCAATAATAACAAATGGCAAAGGTCTTTTTTTTTTTTTTAAATTTAAATTTACTGTGTTTTTACTTGGTGGGTAATAAATAAACGCGGGGTAGTGAAACAAGTGAAGATGAAGGGTGGTCCAGGTTGAATTTGAAAAAGGGGCAATGAATGAGGCTAAGCTGGCATTGAATGATGAGTCATGCGGGGTCAGCGGAGCATTGAAACAAGAAACAACGAGAGAGAGAGAAAGAGAAAGAAAAACTATTTGCAGCAGTAGGCAGAGTCTGAGTTGTGGTCAGATTCTCAGAAAACCTGATGTGCCTTGTGATTCTGTCTTTCTTTTATTTTTATTTTTATTTTTTGTTATATAGTAAGTAGGATATATTTGTGCGTGTATCATATCATATCTAGTGGTGGCCTGCGCGTAAATTTGCTTGCACCTGCTTTCTCTTTCTGTGTATTTTCCTTAGTTTGCGTGAAGTATTGCACTTTGACAATGGGGACAAAAGTTGTCTCAACTCAAGGCTTCCTTAATTTTGGCTTGGTATGGTTCGTCGCAGTTTCTTTGCTTTACTCATGGATTGCTTTGCTTTGCTGGATGATTTGATTTTTCTGACTTGTGACCATTTTTGACATCTTTGGTTTCTTGCCTTTCCAGCAGTCTACCCCTTCCCACCTTTGTTTAATTAATTGTTTTTCAACCACTACTAGGAAGCACTTCTATCTATAGCTGCTTCTCTCATTAACTTGTGTCTATAGCTGTGCATGAAGCATTTCCACTTTGGGAATTTACTACGCTATAAATCACAGAATGATATCGAAGGGGGAAAGCTCTGTACATTTTTCTTTTTTGAGTAATATTGTAAGTACGTTTAATTAAATTAAAGTGTGTACATTCCTCGCATATTCCATTATGGACTATGGTAACAATAATAGAAAAAAGAGGGAGATGAATTTAAGAGTTTAATTGTCATGTACTGTTACTGTAAAAAATTTTATACTGTCAATCAATCGAAAATCAGTTTTAGTGTGACTTTTAGGATAATTATTATCAAAGTCAATAAACTTAAAACTGCTTCACACTGTCGATACATAACCTATTTTCTCGGAATTTAAATGGCAGTGATTTGTATTTTAGCTTTTGGGTATATAAAAAAAACACCGCTCAATCCTTCCATGGTCCAACTACTTCTATTTTTTCTACTTTTTTATTCATAAAATAAGGATAAATTATATTTAACTCTAGGGTGTTCGTGCATTCTTCATATGTATTAAAAATATACATTATTTATATAAGGATGAAATATTTTGTATATATAATTTTATAGAAAATTGACTCGTTATATAAAAATTAAAAATTAATGAAACAATTACTTAAAACTAAATAACTTGGGGGTTGATCACAATTTTAATATATTTAACTTACATTTACCTTTAAAAATGCATGAAAACTATATCAAAGTGGTAATCTGATAATGGAGTAAAGTATAAGGAGATAAAGTGTTAAATTTTATCATATAAAAGGAAAAATATTTTTGAATCATCAAACCACACAAAACTAGGGTGTATTTGGGTCCATAATAAGTAGAAAAATAATTTAATAATTTTAATTTTTTTCTTGAAGAATTAATTTTAATTTTTATATTTACTTTCAAACATTTCTGTAAATATGACTTTTGCACCAATAGTGTCGGATAAAATTAATTTTGTAAGTAAAGTTATTAAAAGAAACCACAAAATAAATTTAAAATTATTATAAACGAGGAAAAAATTAATTATGTATAAAAGGCCAATAAATACATAAATTCTTACAAATTATTACTTATGATGGTTGTCTGCTCCATTTGGAATAGAAAAAGGAAAATGTAGTTTATTAATCTCAAATTAAATTGAATTGGTTTTAATAAAAAAATATTTAATTTAATTTTTATTTTATTATATATTTAATTTATTTTTAAATTTAAATTAATCTGAACAAAAAGGATTTGGAATTAATCAAATTCTTTATGTTTCTTAAAAAGTAAATATTAAAATACATAATAAATATAAGAAAAATTTAAGATATTAAATATCTTTTTTTGTGATATATAAGATATTAAATATCATATCTTATAAATCAAATGTTACAATTATGAAATATATTTCATCCCAATTTTAAATTATTAAAAAATATATTACACAATAACATAACTAAATTTTTAAATTACAAACTAATTTATTTACTTTATTTAAAATCAAGTTTCAATTAATCTCATCAAATAGGATTTAAAATTTTTAATTTTGAAAATTTCTTTTAATAAATTTTGGTTAAGGAAAGAAAAAAAGAAGGAAAAAATTTAATGTGAAGTTCACCTAAAAGTTTTTTCTTGTAAAAAAGAATGATAATTCAAATTTCAAGATATCAATTTACCCTCTCTAATTTTATTCATCTATTGTCTTTTCATTTTTTTCATATATATTTTATCAAAAATAAATAAGATATTTGTTACGGATTAGGCTTAAACCCAACTGACTCTGCATTATTAATAAGCCCAAATCTATATAAAGAAGCTAGTTGAAGGTAACAATTAGTAATAAAGTAGCACAAATAAACACTACAACATAGGATAAGGGTGTGTTTAGTAAAACTAACTTATGAGCTAGTTGAAAGCTTATAAGCTAGCTGAAGTTGAAACTTATAACCTATAAGTTAGGAACTAAATAATTGAAAGATTATAAGCTAGATGATTGGATTGAAAGTATTTGGTAAGATTAGATAATTTGTAAGCTGGTAAATGTAAAATGACATAAAAGAACATATTTAGTTATTTAATTTCTAAATTGAAAAAAAAGTAAAAAGATATTCAAATAAATTACGAAGGATAAAAATGACAAAACAAAAAAAAGGCTAGTAACTTATAAGCTAGCTTATTTTCATGAGCTAGTTGAAGTAGCTTATGAAAATAAGTTAGAAACTACTAAAATAAGCTTACTTACCAAATAAGCTTATTTTGGTCAAATTAGCTTATAAGTTATACCAAACATACTCTAACTCCCTATAAGAGGCCTTGGACCCTATGACACTAACTTCAGCTCAAGTCTGACACTTATATATATCCTAAACGTCACTTTACATGTATGCTATTTATTACAATATATTCTTGAGTGGGTTTTTTGCTAACTTAAGCATTGAAGTGCCTTTGCAAGTACCCTCACCATTGCTCGTGCAATTCAGAGTCGTAGAATTTGAATTAAGTCAATTTCACTTAAAGGACGACACTTCAATAGTTCATGCCACCACACAGCTAAAATCCAAACCCACATCTGCCACACTTCGAACTAAACAGTATTATTATATCACTTATTTATTTTTTACTTTTTTATGTAACTAAACAAAACAAGTTGAATGAAAAATCACTTTTTATGTTTTTTTTTTTAAAAATTAAACAACTTAAAATTTTATACTTTTTACACTATTTTTTTTCTTCCTTTCATGCTTCTTGCCAGTTGGCACTCCACCTCTATCCTCCCGACATCCCACATTCTAGTATAAAGCATATTATGACCCTAAAATATCTTATTTTATTGTATTTTTTTTTACTAAAACTTATTTTTAAGATAAAACACAAAAGTTATATAAGAGAACAAGTGATTAAAAAAGAAACTAATTTAAAATAATAAGATTATAAACAATGTTAAATAATAAGACATAAATTTTAAAAAATAAATCAAGTAGAAATTTTTTTACGATAATTTTATAAATACCTATATTAGTACGAGTACTTTGATAATTTAACAAATAGAATTATATATATGCATGTATGTGAATTCAATTAAGATCTATTTTTCAGAAATTAAATCTGAAATGGAAAAAATAAATGCTTAAAGAGAAATAGAAAAGAATGTGACATATTTTCTTTAGTTTGTTGTAGCAAAGAAATTATCAAAACTTTGAGAAAAAAATGCAAGTGACTCCAACATAGTGTGGTCATACATCATAGAGTTCAAAATAGAGAAGAGAGTATCATAAAAAATTATTGTGTAATTGGTTGAATGATAAAAGATACAATTGAGAGTGGTATAAGCTTTATGTATAGAGCTAACAATTATTTCTAACAGACTAATAACAACTAACTAAAATTCCTAACAAACTAACAACTCTTAACACTCCTTCACAAGGTGATAAGTGGTATCACCACAATCACCTTGAATTACTAACAACAAAAAAATTATGTAGAAAATGATAATTTTTTTTTATGTATTGATGAGACAAAGCGAAAAAAGAATGACACACCACAAAAATGGGGCCACAAATGAAGCCCAACAAACAAAAATGAGTCAGGAAGGGGAGGTATGGGTGGACCCCACCGCAACATGTTTCTGGACGG
This sequence comes from Spatholobus suberectus, assembly GCA_004329165.1. Classification (NCBI taxonomy): domain Eukaryota; kingdom Viridiplantae; phylum Streptophyta; class Magnoliopsida; order Fabales; family Fabaceae; genus Spatholobus; species Spatholobus suberectus. The sequence goes on from CM014732.1 coordinate 85,243,849, forward strand.
TTTAGTAGTAATGCGGTGATTCAATGAGGCTCTTCCTGGTAACTCTAGAACGGCAGGAAGATCTTCAAAACAATGTGTGCTTAGTAGTCGATACATAGACCTCCCACCATAGGCAGTGCTGCGTGAAGTCATGGCAGAGGGACGAGGACATGCGTTAGATGAAGGCGCAAAACGCAGCATTGCGATCAGAGGCTGAGACTGTGACGCAACTTTGTCAGCGGTGTTTGATTGGAAGGAGATAGGAAGTGTTTGTGGAATGAAGAGAAGAGCTAGCTTTTGGTGAAATTGGATTGGAATTTTCATAGTCGATCTTCTTCTCAAACCTTTCATCCTTATTTTTTTCACCTGTTTTGTTCTTCATTGTCTATTTCTTCTGCATCTGAAATCACTATATACATCTCAACTACAAACGTATCTTCTTCATTCTCATCTCCAACAGCAGAATCATTGCTCTTTCCTTGAGAAAGCTCTAATACCATATCAGAACTTTGAGGGAAAAAAATGCAAGTGACTCCAATATAATGTGGCCATACATCATACATCATAAAGTTCAAAATAGAGAAGAGATGTATCATAAAAAATTATTGTGTAATTGATTGAATGGTAAAAGATACAATTGAACACATGGGAAAGATACAGTGCAGATCTCCCATAATTTTTTTCCTACCCAAAATTGACGAGAAAGAGAAACTCGTGGGAAAGAATTGCTTTTTACCTGTTTCCAATTACATCCTTTTATCCATCACCTATATTGTATCGGTTAGTTTCAATCTGAATTCTGTCCAGACAATGTTGTTGTTTCAATTTATTATTATTTATTGTAAAATATGAAAATACGTTCTTGTTTTGGCCTTATATCAGTCATGAGAAAAAGAGTAAAAATATACAGTGTTTGCATAAATAAATAAAATATTTATTTTATTAGATCAAATAATAATAGATAAAAAAATAGTTTATGCAATGATAGTGTAAAAGAATTTTACACTGTCATCCAATTACAAATCGTCATGTAGGATAGGTTTGTGACTTTTATAATAATTACTGTAAAAGTCATATACACCGTGATTTATGATTGGTTAATAGTGTAAAAATTTTATACTAACATTACATAGCCATTAAACTCTATTATTTTATATAATTTTTTTAGGATATAATTATTTATTTAAGAAAAAAATTATTTTTAACTTTTTTCAATCAAACAAACACAGAAAAATTTGCTTTTACTTTTTGTATTTTTACATCAAATAATTAGATTCTTTCTCGTTTAATTCTTCTTTTCCTATTTCTTTCTTAAAGTAAACACGGTAGAGATGCATATACCTAATGAATATATAAGGATCATATTGTGTAAATACTTGTGATTTTTTTATACTTAAATACTTGTGATTGAACATTTGAACACGTGATCTTCTCTTTTTACTAGCTACTCATATCAGAGAAAGTAATATACGGTTACCACCTTTGGGCTTTTCCTATGACAGAGACAATAAGGCTATTTATCTCTCCAGTAACAATCTATATAGAGTTCTAATCTGACTATTAAGGGTTTGTTTAGACAAGCTTATCTAGAAAAGCTTATAAGAGAAGAGCTTATCTAAAAGCTCTATTGTGAAAAGCTCCTTTTAAATAGGTTAATTTGATGTTTGGATGATATATACTTAGCTTCTTTATAAGTTCTATAAGTGACCGAAACCTTTGAAATTTAACTTCTCTATAAGCTCTTTTAAGAGCTTCTCGAAAAGTCAAAAGTTAGTAAATGTTATGCATCCAAACACTTATACTAGTAGATAAGCTCTTAGAAGCTCTTTAAGCCTGTATCCAAACAAGCACCGAGGCACTAAAAATCTATATTTAGAAGTGACTAATATTTCTTACATATGCAAAATACAAATAATGTCGTAAACATGATAGTTGAAAATAGTACTAACACTTTGTTTGATTTATAGAAGAAAGATAAAGGAAAGAAAGTGAAAAAAAAATAGAAAATAAGATGATTGTTTAGTTGTTTGGTCGAAGAGAAAAGAGAAAGAAAGATTGCGAGAGAGAGAAAATAAGTATATTTAGAAAATGACACAAATGTCCTTAATAAAAATGAGATATAATAATTTTGTTTGTATATGTTATAATTATAAAGAGTATAATAATAATGTTATCTTTCACTCTCATTTTAGTATAGCTTTCTCCTCAAATTGGAGAGAACCAATTTTAGTGTGGAGCCCACAAGTTTTTTTTTTCTTTCCTCTCTTATTTTCATGTGTATTAAAGAAGAGAATTTTTTTTGATAATTGTGTTTTCTTTCATGCGTTTTTCTTTCCTCTACCTTTACCTTATTCCAAATGAAGTGCAATGGTATGTTTGGTTTAGGATTAAAAAAGTAAAATGAATGAAAGGGAAAGGAAAGAAAAATAAAGGAAAAAAATAAATGAAAAGTGGGTGATTTTGTAGGTTGTTTGGTAGAAAATAAAATGAAAGGAAAAAAAAGTTAAGTATGTATATAAATATCCCTAAATAAAAAAGAAATATAAAAAAGTAAGGCCATTTTGGTCATTTAATATACAAGACAATGCTTCTCTTTCCTTTTTTTCTCATTTTGAAAGGAATACAAAATATGTGGGTCTCACTTACTTTTTAATACTTTTTCTCCTTACATCAAGCAACCAAACAAAATAAGGAAGATGATTTTACTATCTTTCCTTCTTTCATTTTTCTAGTGTACCAAACATTCTGGCATAGAATATATTAATTTTTATGCTTGGTTCCTCTATTTCTTATTGTAAAATGTAAATACTAAAAAGTTAAATAACTTGTTTTAGGCTATCTGTTGGGAAATACCAAACATATACAATCTCTTTCTCATGTTTTGTTAAGGTAGAGATAGCATTTCTAAAATGGTAAAATGGATCACTTCGATTTAAGTTTATTACAGGCTACCTAGGTGCAAGACAACTTCAATGCATCCTGGAACACAAGAACATACTTCAATCTAGAATAAATTGATAGCTTTTTACTCTTAAATAGAAAAAAAAAAAAAATTCCAACAAGAGCCTTGGGCCCTATGCCATGCATTCCAACTTACTTGGGACACTTATAAATATAATCATCATTAATGATGTCAAGTACACATTTATTACATATATTGTAACACCCCTATCTTAATTTTTTAATTGTTTTCCTAATATTTGATGATTTATTTCTAAAAAATTAGGAAGAAATTTCAAAATTTTGTTTCTCATTGTTGTATCAAAATGTTGAGAGCTATTTAATCATAATTTTTTATAATTTTTTTTGAGACGGAGCTTAGAGAAATTGGAAAATGACGATTTTCCCCTTATTTCTCAACATTATAGGCTGACATGAGAAAAAAATTCAATTGACATTAAAATGTTAATTTACGCTTGGAATCATGTTATATACATTAAAATATAATATTGAAAATTTTCTCAAATTCTGGTACAAAACGACCAAAATGCCCATAAGTGTTTGTTAAGCCTAGCTAATATCAGTTTGACATCCAGAAATTGTGAAAATAATAATTCCAATTTATTTTTAGGTTAAATATTTAATTTTAGTATTTACATAAAAATTTTGATATTTATTTAATTAAAATAAATTTAATATGAATTTTCTAGCTCAAAAATATAAAATAAATAAATAAAATTCAAAAGAATAATAAAATTAAAATTAATTATTAGAAATTTATTTTTGATGAAAAATAATATATGTGTTTAGTTTTACATTAAAATTCATTATTTTGATATTAAAAGCCAATTTATCTAAGTTTAGGTAATTTTATCAGTATCAACAAATTTAATTATAGAAAAAATTTACACAGATAAAGTGGGACAACACACAGGGGCACGTCCAACCCCTAGTATAGCTGATTCACCACCTATTTATGAATATGTGTCCCTAAATTAAATTAAAAAGAAAAATAAAAATAGGTTTTATTATATAATACATGACATCACTTGTACACCTAAGCCTCCTCTGTCCTCTATAAATACCTATGCATTTAAACAAATTTTCACCATCCTCACTCTTCCAAAGTTGGCCAAAACTCATATAGAGACTTTCTCTTTCTAATTTTTTTTATACTAAAATTTTACTAGTTTCCATCAAGTTTCTCATCTTAGGTGTTTTGCACCAACACTACCACCAACGTTCTCCTCATTTGAGCTACTTTAAGAGGTAATGGGAGGAGTGAGGTTGGTTCTAAATTTTAGTCACTTTACATGTTGGTAGAAAAGGTTTTCTCCTAAACCTTTCAATGCATAAAGTTTAGTATGTTCTCTTATATTGTTATAATGGTTTGGGCTAAACTTTAATTTTTATTAAGTTGTTACTCTACTTGAATTTAGATAATTAAATTATGATTATTAAATTGTTATTTTGCTCAAATTTAAATTATTAAATTATAATTACTAAGTTATTATTTTGTCCAAATTTAGATAATTAAATTATAATTATTAAGTTGTTATTTTGCTTAAATTTAGATAATTAAAATATGATTGTTAATTTGTTATTCTGCTAAAATTTTAATGACAAAATTATGATTATTAAAGTTGCTATTTTGATTATGATTTATGGATTGTCTAAATTATCATTATGCAAATTTTTGTATTATAAGGCAGAAATTGTTGATTGTACTAATGCTCAAATTAAATGAGACCAGGAAAAATCTTTGCTTGATAAGTTAGTGAGTAATATAAAGCAAAGGACAATGCAATGGCATGACACCTTGTTAGGGAAGCCATAGTTTGATACGTTAAGGAATGAAAGGCAGGGACCCACTTGCAAAGTCTTGGGGGTAGGCATTGAGTGGTGAAGGTCCCAATGACCAGGGTAGCGCTCGTGAGGATATTTGTTTGACCAAGCTTGATAACCTTGACAACTGTTCAGTATTATAAGATTGGTGTGAGAGTATACCTTTATAAAGGGACGTTCTGAATTGTTATTTTATTCTTCAATAATGATGAGTACTATATACAATGTTGTTAAAAGAGGTATATGTACTTCAGGTCACTTCTCGGTTTTATTGAGAACTATTACTCACTATTGAAAAGTATGGATCCATACCTAGTCAAAGATAGTCTAATACAACTTAGAATAAATCTTAGGTTACCCTTTATTGTCAGTTGTGTTTTATCTTTATTTTATGGTAGATTTCTTACCATACATGTGAAAGTGATTTTAAAACAAATCACCTCACTCCATCTGTAGTTTGGGCACCATTATTGATGATGATAGTAACGCTTAGTGATGCTGAGAACAAGTCAGAGGAAACTCCTACGGACAAGGATTTGTATGCTTAGTTTATTGTATTTTCTTTTCCTATGAGGAATAGGGTAGATTGATACTACTCTATATAAAACCTTTTTTATGTATATATTGGGCTTGGTAATGTTTATCTTTTAATGTTTTTTTTTTATCTCGTTGCATTTTAATTGTCTTTCTTTTATAACTGACATGTACTGCGAAATCATATATATATATATATATATATATATAGAGAGAGAGAGAGAGAGAGAGACTTTATCATTAACCTCTACTACCATTTTCAAATTTTGTTAAGTTTAGAATTTTTCTATTACAAAATTGTAAAAATTTTACTTACATTTTCATCAACTCAAACTTAACAATTAAATTAAATAGATAAATTAATAAAGATTATAATTAATATTAACGGGATTACATATATCGTTGCTTCGTCAAAATTTTCACTAACTTAAATATTGGAATGTCTTTGAAAGTACCCCAATCCATCCCAATTGAAGCCCAATTGTGCTAGAAGAGGAAGCCCATGGTAGTGTATCTTAGAACTTGATCATAGTTAAAGTCGAACATCTCATACCACATTAAAAATGAATGAAAATAAAAAAATAAAAAGGTGAAAAAGGTATATGTTTTATTGTTTAATTGTAAAAAAAATAAAATAATATCATAGAAATAGAATAGTGCAAAAATGTGAAATTTATAAAAATAATATTTTTTTATTCATTTGTCTACTCATCATTATAATAGTCAATTAATAAAATCTATTTTTCTTCTTTTTTATTTTTCTTCTTAATTAAATAAAAGAAATAAAAAAAATCACTTCTTCCCTTTTCCGCAAAAAATAAAATAAAAATCCCTCTTCAACCTTCAAACAAAAAAATTTAAACTTTAATTTTTAAATCTCTCTTTACATTTATCATTTTTTATTTTCTTTTACTATTTTTCTTATAGCATAAGAGTGTTAAAACACTGTTATTCCAAATTTAGATTAAACCGAATTTCTCATAAAAAAATATATCTAAAAACAGGTTTCGGCAATATATTAAATTAATTTTTGAAATTCCAAGAATTTAATTCTTAAAATTATAAAATATCATTTTAATTTTTGAAATTATCATATCAATATTATTTTAGTGTTTGACATCATTAAATAATGGTCATTCTTTTTGTCACCATGTTATTGGTGCGGAGTATTCACCGACTTTGTCAATAACTAATTTCCGTTGAAAAATCTAGCTGACCACCTTTAGTAGAGTCTCTTCTTTCAACCACATTTTTTCCGTTCACAGGATTCGATATTTGAAATCACAAAAGTAAAAATTAAAATAACTACGTTTGATTGTTTTAATGATTAAATGATATTTTTGTAATTTCAAGTATTAAATTGACTTGTATTTATAATTTGATAAATTAATTTTGTTTATTATTCAAAAAAGTTTCATGCAGACTTTAGACTTCACTGTTTTACTCCAAAATACTTAATCAAGAAAGGACGTGCAAGAATATAGCTTCATTAAATTTAGTAACGCAAATTAAGCAAACCGAACAAAGAATATTGAGAATAAGCTGCCCTATATTTGTCTGAAAACTGCATATATATATATGATGTTTAATTAAACACCGATCACGTGTAGTCGTGTTCAATTCACAACCTTCAGATAATTTGATCTGGTTGTTCGAATTTTCCGATCGATGGCCCACTTTGAGAAACTTTTGCCATTGCTTAAATTAAGTGAGCAACGCATTTATGATTCATAAGCCAAAATATTCATGAAGTTGACAAAATTAAAAGCACTCTTCTTTTTGTAGTCAAAAGGGGCACTTATAGAAACCCATCGTTTTCAATTCCCTTCAGATTATGTGAATGATGCCAAGGGAACATTCAATCATAAGAGCCATATGTGGACGACACTATGATTGCCAAAGGAGAATGGGTAACTAGGCAAATGTGGAGTGGTGTGTTTAACTAACTAGGAGACCCTGATTCAATTTAATACTCTAATTACATTCCTGCCAAACAAACCACTAGATTGGACTAATAAAATGATTTCATCATGTGAACAAATTTAAATAATTATATCAAATTTGATGAACCAGTTTCACATACTTGGCCTTTTTTATCACATGCTTTTAGTTTATGGCTCTTGCTTTGGGTATAAGTGGAGGGTGTCTAGGACAAAGCATAAAATCATGAGCGTTTGGATTTTAGTAGAGTTAGAACGAATGAAGGATTAACATTTAAGGATAAGGCGACGCAAACATTTTTTTTTTTTTTAATTTGAATTGCGTACGCTTGATAATTAAACATTTAAGCTCTTGGTAAAGCATCTTTCAAGCACTCCCTTTCTAAAGTTTTTCAAGGTGAAGCCGTGAAGAATAACCTAAACCTATATAATATGCTTCAGATGACAGAAAATGGTAAAAAAGCATCGCTACATATAAGGTTCAACAAAAACTAGAGTTTGCTACATAAATATAATATGACAACCCAATCTGATAAGGTCTCATAATTTTATTTACTTATTCCGTAATATATGTGTTTTTATAGTGAGATTAAGTTTTTTTCATAGTGAGATTAAGTTATTATTAATTTAGTCATTCATTAAATAAAGGGATAATACATCCGTAGGCGCCAGAACTTTTTGAGTTTTATTACATAGGTCCATAAACTATAAAAATTTGTAATTGATTTCTTAATTTTTTTTCAATTTTTGTAATTAGGTCCCTGGGATTAACGGTCTATTTACAAACTGTTAAATTATGCCCAGGGACCTAATTACAAAAATTAAAAAAGATTAGAGACCTAGTTAAAAAAAACTCAAAAAATATTTAATATGAAAATTTTGTTTGTTAAAACTTTTTTATTTTGAAATGTACAGAATAATATTTTGTAAAATAATTTCATATAGAAAAATAAAAGAAAAGTTATAATCTCTTCTAAAAACTAAAGTTGTCAAAATTGGCTTGACCTAATGGCTTGGTGGGCCAGGCTAGATTGGGCTCTTTATTTTGAGACCCAAAAAGAATAGGACCAATTTGGCCTAGCTCGATGGGCTAAACAATTGGGTTGGGCTATAAAAATGTTAACCTGAAAGTTACTGAGCCTATTTAACCCAATATTTTTATATTTTTCTTATACAAAATATATAAATTTATGCAAAAAAAATTAAAATGAGGTAATTTGGCTCAGTCCATTAGGTTAGATAGGCCAAAAAATCTATGGCTTATACGAAAATTAGCTTGGCCTAGCTTGTTTTTCAAACTTTGGCTTGTCGGATCGGTCCATACCAAGCAACCCATTCTGACAACTCTACTAAAAACACAACTCCGTCCTTGAATGCTAGTTAATATTTTCTATATAATTTTTTATATATATGCGTTATTGTATATGGTGATTTAGTGGTTCTTTTAAATTATAGGACAAAGAGGAAACTTGGAAGTAGATTTATAGGGTGTGCAAATTACAGGACATGTCTCTTATTACTAAGTTTTGTTTAGGAATAATACATTGGCAGGTCCCTGAACTTTTTTGGGTTTTTTCAAATAGGTTCCTAAACTCTAAATTTTATAATTGAGTTCTTAATCTTTTCCAATTTTTGTAATTAGGTCTTTAGGGTCAGGAGGGAATATTTTGTTAAAGTTAACGGTTTGTAAACCCTAATGACCTGATTACAAAAATTAAAAAAAAATTAAGGGCTCAATTACAAATTTTTATAGTTTAGGAGCCTATTTAAAAAACTCAAAATTCAGAGACATGGGAATATATTATCCCTTAAATAAATAAACAAAGTTGTTTTTATTATATGCAGAGTTTTGTTGATATCCTAAGGGAGCAATAGTAGGTAACAATGCTAAAAAACCAATAGATTTTTACTTTAAAAGTTATAAAGATTATGTAATTTTTTATTAAAAAAAGGCAAAAAATCTCAAGATTTTATTTGGAAAAACAAACAAAAAAGCTTTATCATGAAATCACCTATTTAAAAAATTAAACTTAAGGTGAGTAATGTTTGTAGCGGAATTGAGAATCTTAGATGGTCTTTTGTAAGCAAAGTTCTAGTGTGATACCTACAAGAACTTTGATAGTCAAATCCGTGCATGCAAGAGTAGAAAAAGTGATAGAATTAGAGGGTGTTGTTTTACATGAGGTGTGTTAGGCTAACTTATAAGACACTTCTTGAGTTAGGGTGATGTTTTTTGCATGATGATGCGTGAGAGGTGCCTCTGAGGTGAATACTGGTGTTTGTTATTAACAGATTATGTCCATGATCTCACATTTCACACCTACATGGATCTTAGTGCATGATGGGAAGGTTTTCAAGTCGTGAAGGGCATTAGGCTATGGTTAATTTGATAATTGAATTTGATGTATTAAGTTAGTGTATTTGCTTTATTTACTTATGTGGGCTTAAGTGGTCCTAGTGGCCCAAAACATGAAAAAAGGAACTTTATTTTTGAAAGAATAATCTTCTTTTCTAAAAAAAATATTTTCACAATGTTGTAAAAGAATTATTTTATCAAAATAATTATAGTTTAAAATTAAAAGAAGACAATGATTTAGGTCCTGTTTGGATAAATTTATCCAAAAACACTTATAAAAGAAGAAAATAGAAAGATAAAATGCATTGAGTTGCTTCATAAACTAAAATCAACTTTTGTAGCTTAGCTTTTGGAAAATTAAATGAAAAGCACTTCTATAAAAATTAAGTATATAAGTTGATTTTAGCTTATGCGAGAAACTCAATTCATTTTACCTTTTTTTTTTCTATAAGTGTTTATAGAAAAATTATCCAAATAGGACCTTAATGTAATAAACTTCTCTGCAAGTATTTATAGAAAAAAATAAAAAAGGTAAAATAAATTATTTTTTATAAATTAAAATTATATTATATATTTCAACTTTTAGAAAAGTTAAATGAGAAACTTTTTTAAAAAAATTGAAATAATAAACTAATTTTAACTTATAAGACATTTAAATTCATTTTATTTTCTTTTAGAAAGATGACTAAAATAGATTCGTTCACTTTTTTTTTTTGGGTACATAAACAGGGCCAAGGCTCAAGAATCGCTTTTTCAACTTAAAAAAAAAGATGTATATGGTGCAGATGCACGAGAAGCCCAATGCTTAACAAACTAACAGTTTTGAATCAACCCCCGTCCATTCTAACTTTACGGGATTTTAAAATTTTAAAGATATTATTTAAAACAAAAATAAAAATATATATAAGATTATATAATTAATTTTCTCTCTACTCCCAAAGGAAAATTAACATTCTTATTTTATGGGAATTTTAAAATTTCAATAAAATGTTAAAGATACTATTTAAAACAAAAAATAAAAATTACATATAAAAATATAAATAATATTATATAATCAATTTATTTTCCATATATAAATTAGAATACAAAGTTTGGAGAGTGAGACCCTCGTTTTTCTTTTGAGTTTGACTTTCACTCGCCCTGAGCGAGAGTAAAAAAGTTTGTTCTTACTAATTGTCTCTACATGATTTATTTTAATTTAATTATATAGTTATAATAAAATTTTATTAATAAATTAGAAAAAATTATCAATACAAAATTTTAAATTTATCTTTATCTAATGATATATATGTCATTTTTTATTTACTTAAAATATATTAAAATAATAATAAACAAAGCTCCTAAATATTACAAAAAAATTATTTTGTTCTTATCTAATACTATTTTTTTATTATTTTTTTTGTACCAACCATAGATATCCTTCATAGGAGACAATCCCTGCTCGAACTGGTAAGATTACTATGAGTGGTAAAACTTTCCTTTTAAGCATTGAATGCAACTGCATACACAAAACTTGAACTTGAGACTATTAATTAAGTCAGAACAATCTCGTATCAATTAATCTACGCGCTTGGTGATTATCTAATACTATTTAGATAGAATTGGATGGAATTTCTTCTTATCTAATACTATATAATACTCTGTTCAATCAGCACGTTAGTAAAGAAATTGGATGAAATCTGAAAATTTCGAAAATATAGTTAATCGTTTGTAAACACAAGAAACTGATTTGGTCCACAATAAAGGTAAGAGATCAAATTGAATTCCAAAAACAAACCGAAGGAATAATTTTGCGTAATTTTTAATGTCTTGGTTGTTATGCTGCATAAATTCAGAATCGAATAATTCGGCAGTGATTGTGTATAAAAAGGCACTTTGACTGAACAGAGTTATGTTTCCTTTGTTTTCCATCTGAATTCCATAACACGAATGACAGAGTGTGTTTGGACGAGTGTTAGTAAGATTGGTTTTGAATGAAATTACTTTTGAAGTGACGTAATTTATATTTGGATGTTTTTATTATAAAAGCAAGTTAGTAGTAAAACTCAGTATAAAATTTTTGATCTAACGCAAAAGTTACTTAGCGTGTATTTGGATAAGCATTGGCAAAATTGATTTTGAATGAATTGATTTACAAATTGATTTCGGTTAAAATTAATTTTGAAGTGATGTAATTTATGTTTAGATGTTTTTATTATAAAAGCAAATTAATAGTAAAACTTAGTATAAAATTTTTAATTTCACACAAAAGCTACCTAAAGTTACTTCAACTCAAAATCAATTTTGGATATAGAATTAATTCCTCAACTTGAAAACAAACATGTGAAAATTTATCTAAAATCACCTCAACTAATATTTCAACATGATTTTAGAAAATTCAACATGAAACCAAACACGCACTTAAAGTTGTTTCAACTCAGAATCAATTTTAAACCCAGAATCAATTCTTTAACATGAAACCAAACATGTGAAAATTTACCTAAAATCATGTTGATTGGTATTTTAACGTGATTTTAGAAAATCTAACATAAAACCAAACACGCATTGAGTAATCTTGGTGTTTGGTGTTTGCTATGAAAATTAAAAAGAAAAATATAGGAAAAGCTTAGGGGGGAAATTTAAACCTATAAGGCTATAGGAAGGGACTGACAATTTTTTTTCTAAAAAAAAATAAAAAATCTATACTGTCCTGGGTTCATGAGGAGAGATACAATGTCATAATAGTTGCCACATTTGCTTCTTTATTCATATATTTATTTTTGTTATATGGCTTTGTGGTTTGAAAAACCTCCTCATGTTAGATCTCTGTGGAAATAAATTGAGAGGCCGCATACCTCCCTGATTGTATTGGCAACTTGACTTCACTTGGAGCTCTAGATCCCTCAAGTAATCAGCTAAGTGGAAGCATATCATTCTCCATCTTTGCTAGCCTTACATTCCTTGAGTTAGTACCTTTCTCTTTCTGGCAATTACTTGGAGGCTTATACCTGTTGAGCCTCTTGGCTAATCATTCAAACTTGAGTACTAGAACTAGCAATGCATGGAAACAGATTTCAAGTTGAGACAGAGAGCTCCCCCTGGTTTCCTTCATTTCATCAGCTAAAAGTACTCCACTCTCCACATGCCCAACTGTAGTGTAAATACACACGAGAACTGTTCCCAGCTTTCTTTTCTACCGACATGGCTTAAAAAACATTGATCTCTCACGTAATCATTTGGTTGAAATGTTCCCGAACTGGTTGCTACAAATAATTCACTGTTAGAAGTAATGGTTTTGAATGATAGCTCACTCATAGGATCTTTTGAGCTGCCCACTGATCCAAGTAAACGCTTGTACCATTTACTTACATCGACTACACATATCAAGCAACAAAATTGGAGGTCAGCTTCCACGGGTCATAAGATTCTTCCTTCCAAATCTTGAGTCTCTGGACATGTCAAACAACGCATTTCATGGTAGCACTCCTTCTTCCTTTGGGGGTATTTAATTTTTACGTTTGATGTTAATGGATTTGGCCAACAACAATTTTTGTGCTCAAGTTCCAGGACAGTTGTTTTCAAATTGCACGTCGTAAGTGATTTTGAGATTATCAAACAACAGTTTGTATGGTTAATTATTTCCTAGTAATTAGAACCTAACTTCTACGAGGGTACTCATTTTGCATAATAACTATTTCAGTGGAACAATGCAAGAGGGTCTTCCAAGTAGCACTGAGTTACTTGGTTTAGATATCTCTGACTTGACAACCAGTTTTCACTTTCAGATGCCCTTCCCGGTTGGTTTTCCTATCTTATGTGCTGAGCATGTCTGGGAATAACTTTGAAGAAGAGATTCCACATGACTTGTGCAAACTAAACCTTGAACTCATAAACCTCTCTCAGAATAGACTATCAGGGTACACTCCTTGCTTAAATAAGCCAACTTTAAAGTTCATTCATCTACAAGGAAATAAGCCAGTGAGTCCAATACCAGAAGTAAAGTATTCTCCAGAAGGTCCAACTTGTAGACACTTGATTTGAGGGATAAGCAGTTATCTGGAAATATTCCAAACTGATATATAAACTTGGCCATTTGAAATCCTTTTGCTGGCAGCAAATCAATTTAGAGGTCACCTTCCTGTGCAATTATGCCTACTTCAGGAACTCAGTTTTGTAGACTTTTCACATAATAACTTCACAGGGTCTTTTGTAATCCTCTCATAGTTCTGCTTAAGTAATGTGTCTTTTGGGTAGAAAGTAGTATACGCAACCAAGTTGTTTGGGATTGCCAATTTATGATCATACCAATTTGTTTGGGATTGCCTGCACATTCTGCTGATATATATGATTGTGCTCATTTTGATTTGGGCCAATTTTCTCAAGACCCTTCTTACATTACATCTGAATCAGGAGGGCATGAAGTGGTGGAGTTTACAACTATAAGTAGATATTTTTTCTTGTGAAGGAAGCATTCTTGATTACCTGTCTGGATTATATTTGTCATGCAACCAGCTTTCCTGGGAGATTCCAGAACAAATAGGAGATCTAACTGGGATTCATGCCTTGAACTTGTCAAGAAACTACTTCAGTGGTTCCATTCCAGCAAGTCTTGCTAAGTTGGTGGACGTGGGGAGCTTAGACCTCATATAACAACCTGAGTGGCAAGTTCCCTTCTCATCTAGATGAACTGCACTCTTTGGTTATATTCTATGGATCGTATAATCATCTATCTAGTTTGACAGCTAGTAAGGGACAGTTTGCAACACTTGATGAAAGCAGCTATAGAAGCAATCTTGAACTTTGTTGGACACTTGAGAATGGCCAGAACACAGGCACTGAACCAACCCTGTCAAATCTGATGATGATGATACTGCAATAGAAATGGTGTCATTCTATTGGAGCTTTTGTACATCTAGTGTCATGGTATTGTTGGCACTAGTAACAGTTTTTTGCATACAACAATGATATTCATACTCCTACGTAGTAACTCCACCTCATTTTTCTCTCTATCTGTCACATTCTGTTACATCACATCACCTACGAGATCTTTCACTTCCTATCTTTCACTTGGTGTATACTGTATACACCCAGTGAGTGTATGAATATCATTTTTCTTTTACATAAACCCTTAATACTAAGCTTTATGGTTTCATTTCATTGATCATGTGCCCATACATGTTTTCATTAGCTTCGGAAAGTTGATGCACTATACTAGAGATATTATAGTTGCTTCATGGTTAAGCAGTAGGCGTCCTTTCCTTGGATTCAGTGAAACTTCATGTTAGAAAGAGTCTAATCACTTTGTATAGCACCATACTGTGTACTTTTGTCCATTAAAACTAGACTTTCTGCCTATTCAATGTATTGTGATTTCTCTTGATAGAAATGGGATATCAAATAAATAAGCACAAGTGCATCTTCGACTTAAACAGAAAATTTCTGACATACTGATCAATTTATATGTTTTAGTAACAAATATCGTTTAGTTGTTGATTTTATGGGGGACTGAGCCTGGGAAAATCAAGTCATAATGCCATTGCAACATGGAAACCAAGAAAGAACACTACAAAACAATAGTCTTTAACCCTCGTCTGACACTTTGATATTGTATGTTACAATTTTTTTTACGTTTTTCTTTTTCAATTTTCACACATAAAATCAACACTAACCCATTAGGGTCAGTCTAATAGTGAGAGGTTGGGATAGCTTGCATGAGGTCATAAGTTTGAATTTCAATGTCATCACTGTACACAAAAAAAAATATACATATAAAATCAACAATTTTCAAAAATCACTCAATCAGCAGTGGAGTTTGGGATAAAATTTTGAAGGGGACAAAATGATTAAAATTATAACATATCAATTAAATGTAACAATTTTGATAATAATTTTTTTTAAGCATTTAATGATATTATGTAAATATTAACCTTTTTTTAATTTATTGTCTTTTAGGATATTAAAATATTTATTAATAACACTTCTCAAGTCTTTTTTACGAGTTTTATTACTGAATCAAACAAATTGAAAAATTTATCTGTAAAAAATTTACACGAAACATTAAATTTATTTGCAGAAAACAAAATTTATATGAGAATATGCAAAAAGTTAAAATTTTCTATTAATATTTCAACAAATTTAAGAAAAATAATCATATTTTCCCAAAATTACAATAAAATTTGTAGAAAATTTTTGTAAAAAAATTTCACAAGAAAATCACAAAGAAAAATAGAAAGAATCAAGTAAACTCTCATTTTAGTCTTTGAATTTGTTAGGCGATATCATAATAGTTCCTGAAATTAAAAAAAAGTCAAATAAATTTCTAAAATTGAAATTTGTTAGTCATATTAGTCCTTGTAGTTAGCTTCGTTAAGGACTATGATGATGGTAAGTTATAAAATTTAGGAATTATAATAAGTTGTATATTTTAGGGACCAAAATGACAGTAATTTTAATTTTAGGAATTTATTTAACATTTTTCTAATTTCGAGGACTATTATGACGGTACCTCACAAATTAAGAGACTAAAATAAAAGTTTACTTAGAAAGAATCTGTATCAAAAAATTTACAAGAAAAATCTATAGATTCAAGTTGAATAACCTATACCAAACTGAAGATATAAAAGTCATAGAAAAATGTGTTTGAAAAATGTAAAAAAATTAGTTTTATACTGTGAAAAGACAATTAACTAATGAAATAGGTAATGTATAAAAGTGTTATTAAATCAGTTAAGAATTGATGTTATAAAAAACAAATACTTAAAGTACAATGTTAACATGAAATTATTTATAATAACAATAACAACAACAATAATAAAGAAAATGACTAAAAATTAGCACCTTTTTATGCTCTTTCAATAACTAAAAAATTGCAAATTAAAATTCTCTATACTCTTTCAATGACTTAAAATCATTAATAATTGTAAAATAAATAACTTTAAAGAATATTTGAAAATATTATAGGAAATCTTACTAGTGTCAACTAAATATATAAATAATTTTTAATTATATATGCATAGAGTGATGATATATAGACATCACTATATCAAACACTCCATTAACACTTATTATTTTTTTTCTATCTTTCTTTTTATTACATTATATCACCTATTATATTTATATTTCTCTCTTTTCCTCCTTGGATGCTAACTAGCATTTAGTGTTTACCAATCATTTTTCACACACATGCACTTGGACTCACATGCACGCATGTGCACATGCAAGCACACACGCATAGGCACACTTACGTGCACACACACACACACAATATATAATATTTTTTGTAAAAATTTTGGGAAGGTCATGGCCACCCTTAGTCATAACAAAAGCTCTGCCATTACACTTAACAACATTACTCAAAACTAGTTGTTTCATAGATGTACGTAAAAGGTGTCAATGGTGAGCTACAAGGACTTTATGTTCAAGTAAAAGTTTTTCAGGGAATAATTCTTCATCGAAAAAAGATTTTGTATAATTTTTTCAAAACTATACGAGATCTCAACTCTTAGTTTATTTTAATATTTAATAAATTTAATATATAAAATATTAAAATAATATATCAATGGTGGGATGTGTAAACTAGATACTCTCCAATTTTTTAAAACTAAAGAGGATTCGTGTCCTTCATTTGTCATTTCAAGTTCATTTGCAAGCCCTCATCCCTTGAGTACTGATAGTATACTATACCCGTATCCTCAGAGATCAATATAGAAAAGATTATTAAGAAACTCTCACCCATGTACTTCTTTCATTTTATGGAATTAGATGAAAGAAAGAGATTCATAGAAAATAATATGCAATTAGAGTGTGTTTGGCCCAACTTATTTTGAGCTTATTTTCTTCTTAAAAGGAGAAGTCGGGCCAAACACATTTCATGAAAAACTCTTAAAAAATAAGCTACTTATTTTCATAGAACAAAATTTGAAAACAAGTAGCTTATAAATAAGTTGTAAGGAGAGCTTTTTCTAGCTTATACGGAGCTTATTCTTGCATTTCCCCCTTTGAATCCCAATGCCACCAAAAATACCATCTTTTTTAATTTTTACTATTTTTCTAATTTAAGTGCTTCATTGGCTTTTTCACTAAATAATATACATATATTAGTTTATTTTAAATTATGTTTATTTATTGTAAGGGTTTAATTTTGTTTTTAAATTATTTATTTTAGAAAATTAAAAAATATTATTTATTTTTTAACTTTTTAAATATTCTTTACATAAAAGAAAAGAACATTAATGAAATGAGTAAATAATATATATTTATAATTTTTATTCTTTAAATTTAACTTAGATGCCATATATTTTTTAAAATTTTTAATTTATAGTTAAGTTTTTGAAGTCTTATTACAACACTATATTTATTCAATACTTTTTGAATTATTTATTAAATATATTTTAATATATATTGATATTATTTAATTTTGTTTAAATAAATTATTTTTTATCTTCTACAAAATATTATTAAACAATAATATAATTTTTTTAAATAATAAATCAGATTAAAAAGTAAATTTTATTAATTAAAATGGTTTTTGACATTTTTAAAATTAAAAATTTTAAATTTATATAATTTGATACTTTTATGTATTTTTGTTATCATTAAAATAAATTTTTGTTGATTTACATAAATTTTTTTATTTATCATTATATATATTATTTTATTAAGTGAGACAATTAGTTTTAAGTAAATTTAAAATTTTAAAAGGAGCTTTAAAACTAAAAAAATAAAAATTATCAAACAACTTCTACTTTATTTTTCAAGTTCTTATTTTGAACTTTAACTTTAAAGTAACTTTTAAACTAAAAAAGAGCTGGACCACACATAACCTTAGTCCAAACCTGTGTCTGCATCAACACGTTAAGAGTTGTCCCACCATCCACTCTAAGCAAGAACTACTCTGTTTTGGATTCACCTGCTCCTGAATCTTTATGCATTGAATCTAATACATCTTTCACTTGGAAACATGCTCTCAAGCACAGCTTGAGCAATGTGAGCCTTGGTTGTAAACCACCACGAGCATCTTCACGCCACCATGGAGCAAACAATCCATTGAAAGTAGGAACAAAGTAAACCCTACCAGTATATTCAACCTATAATGCCAGATCCTATATCTCTGAAGCACTAGAAATGATACCAAGACTGTCTCTAAGCCACTGCACAGGCAATAGCAACTGATTCTTCCAATGCATAACTGGTTGGAGCTTTTGGGACAAGCTTGAAGGCTATAACGGATAAAAGACCATGCTTTTTCCACTGTGTGTATGTCCATGTGCACCAATCTTTTTCCACACACACAACACAAGCACGCACAAGTACACACATGTGTAGACACACACACATACAGACGTGCACACACACAATATATAATATTTTTTGTAAAAAGTTTGGGGAGGCCATAGCCCCCTTAGTCATAACAAAACTTCGCCACTGCACTCAATAACATTTCTCAAAACTGATTGTTTCATAGATGTACGTAAAAGGTTTCAACAGTGAGCTGCGAGGACTTTATGTTCAAGTATAAGTTTTTCACGAATGATTCATCATCTGTCACATTTTCAAGTACTGATAGTATACTGTACCAGTATTCTCAGAGATCAATACAGAAAAGATTATTAAGAAACTCACACTCATGTAATACTTCCGTTTTATGTAATGCTTTTTTTTTTTTTCTTCCATTATATGTAATTCTTCCATTTCCAAATACATGGAAAAGAAGGAACAAAATAGAAATAAAATGTCAAATTTATTTGATAGTTAACACAATTATTCCCTTCATTTTAGTGACTAAGGCTAAAAATAAAAAGGTATCCCCAGAAGTAAAGGACATAAAAAAAAAAGGGAACTGTGAAAAGACCATCAAAGAGCAAGATCAGCTAAGTCAAAAGTTCTACTAACAGCTTTGCACCAACCGTCCACTTTCTTTTTCCTCACTTCCTCAGCCATTACGGGGCGGAAAACATTGGCATTCTTCATCTTCTCCTCAGTATTGAAAATATAATCTTCTTTCCAAATCCCAGTAGCTAATCCTGCCGCAAAGGCTGCTCCAAGTGCTGTTGTCTCTATGTCAGCAGGTCTAAATACTGGAGTTCCCATCAAATCTGCCTGAAGAACATTATTAACAAAAATTTATCAGTTATGTGAAAAGTAACAAAGCTTTCGCATCAACCTATTAACATGAACACTTTAGTAACAATTGACACTAAAGAAACATTACAAACCAGAAATCATATGATGTTATTGCTAGGGCAAAAGGAACATGATAATTAACAAAAATAAAAAATTAGAAATATATGGAATTAGATAAAAGAAAGAGATTCGTATAAAAATAAAATGCAACTAATCCAAACCTGAGTCTGCATCAACAGGTTGTTGACAGTTGCCCCACCATCCACTCTAAGCAAAAACTTTGCTTTGGATTCACCTGCTCCTGAATCTTTATGCATTGAATCCAATACATCTTTCACTTGGAAACACATGCTCTCAAGCACGGCTCGAGCAATGTGAGCCTTGGTTGTAAACCTTGTTATTCCAATGCAAACACCACGAGCATCATCACGCCACCATGGAGCAAACAATCCATTAAAAGCAGGAACAAAGTAAACCCCACCAGTGGACTCAACCTGCAATGCCAGATCCTCTATTTCTGGAGCACTAGAAATAATCCCAAGACCGTCTCTAAGCCACTGTACTGCAGCTCCAGCAATAGCAACTGATCCTTCCAATGCATAATTGGTTGGAGCTTGTGGGCCAAGCTTGAAGGCTATAGTGGATAAAAGACCATGCTTTGATTGAATGATTCCTTCACCAGTATTTAGTAGTATGAAAGCACCTGTGCCATAAGTGCTTTTAGCCTCCCCTTTACGGCATGCTTGTCCTAACATTGCAGCATGTTGATCCCCTAAGCATCCAGCAATAGGGACACCAGCAATTGGCCATCCAAGGCCAATCTCTCCTATTATTTCAGCATTACTAACAATTTTAGGCAAAATTTCAGCAGGAATTTTAAGGGTTTCTAGGATAGATGCATCCCAGTCAAGGGTTTTTAGATTCATGAGCATTGTCCGGGATGCATTTGAAACATCAGTAACATGCAATCCCCCCTTCACCCCACCGGTTAGATTCCATATCAACCAAGTGTCTATAGTTCCAAACAGCACATCCTTTTTCTTTATAGCCTCCTTCACAGCATCCACATTTTCCATCAACCACAGCAGCTTCACAGCACTAAAGTATGTGCTAATAGGCAAGCCACAACTCTCCACAAAATGGCTTTTACCGCCGGATAACTCCTTTTCCAGTCTCCTGTTGCAAAACGATTCAACAACATCTGATCTATGAGACCAATGACAGTTCTGACCCAAAGACAACATAGGAACGAAAGAGTGACCAATTCCAAACACGGAACATCAGTTGGACACACATACATAGGCATTGGATTGGTCCATAAAAATAAAATACAAACGGATCCATACAAGTATATACAAATGATGAAATACTCACCCACAAAATGATTAGTAAATGATTTGAAGACTTAAAACAGTTTATACAAGTATACACATATATACATCCATCATACAGAGATCACGTTAATTTATGTTTAGATGTTTTTATTCTAAAAGCAAGTTAACAGTAAAAGTCAGTATAAAATTTTTATCCGTCACAAAAGCCATAACTCAAAATCAATTTTAGACCATTCTCAATTCTTCAAGGTAGAACCAAATATGTCAAACATTTACCTAAATTCATGTTAGGTGGTATTTCAGCGTGATTCTGAATTAACTAACGTGAATCCAAACACACTAGAGGTCTTTTAGAATAAAATTTAAAGACAAAGCAGTTCACTCTAGATTCAATTTTGCAAAGGTTGACTGAAACAGAGAGGCAATGGAATGATTTGAGAGAATTGTTGAGATGAAAAAGGAGGACCTGCAAACGGAAGAAGTGCGAGCATCCATCCAAACGATGGCGTTGTAAAGAGGAACACCGGTGGATTTGCTCCAAAGGAGAGTGGTCTCCCTCTGATTGGTGAGACCAATGGCCTTCAATCCCTTGTCGACGTTGAAGCCATCAGCGGTAGCCTTGTCGACGGCCTTGGCCACACACACCTTCACGCTCTCCAAGATCTCCATCGGATCGTGCTCCACCCACCCTGCTTGCGGGTAGAACTGAGTGAACTCCACGTGGTGACATCCGATTGGCCGAGCACAGGCGTCGTAGATTATGAACCGGCTGCTGCTCGTCCCTTGGTCGATGGCGCCAACGAACACGTCCTCTTTCGACATCTTTGTTGATCAACTGAGAAGAAAACACAACAAACACCTTTGCCACTGCCAAATGCCAATCACCTATGTGTGTGGTTTTATTTATGCTGACCGCACCAAACGCGCTTTCGTCGGGAATGTCGATGGACGCTAATCCTTGTTTTTAGGAAAATGGATAATTGATTGGTTGCGGAGCATATCCATCCGTGTATAATATACCAAGCTGTTACTATCCTATTCAAGTTTTGTTTTGGGCGACGTCATATGAATAGATAATCTTAAAAAAAAAAATTATCATAATCACTCAGGCGTTTTGTTTCGTGAATTTAATAATATTTTTGAAAGTATTATTATTCGGAATATTATTCTCATAAAAAATGTTTGGTGAAAGTTTATTATTTTTTGGAATATTTTTAAATTTATTTTAATTTAAAAATAAAAATATTTGAAAAATAAAAAAAAATGGTAAAATAAGGTAAAAGTGAGAAGTTATATTAAAAATAATTTTTATTCTGATAAAAATATAAGATTCTTACCTCTTTACATGAGAATAAAAAGAAGAAAAATATATGTAATATAAATTTCTGAGAATAAATAATGTTTGTAAATATTTTTTTATAACTTGTATCAGGAAAATGTTACATTTCCAAAAACCAACTTCCCTGTTTTTTCCAATTTGCTTGTCCCACGTGGAGTGTTCTCTGGATAATATGCATAAAGAAAGTAATACGGATTTTATGACTAGCAAAATTTATCCATTCATCCAAAGAATGGAAAATTATCCGATTAAAGTCTATACTGTTTAATTTTTTGTGTATCCCATGTAATTATTAATATAATTAATTTTCTTATTATATCATTAAATATAAATGTGAGCTTTTTATATCAATATTGTGCCAAAATTAAAGCAATTATGTGTAAATCTTTTTGTTTTGGCTAATAGTGGAATTAAATGGAGAAATATGGATCATTTAACATTTAAATTTGTTTTATCTTTTTGAGCGATTAGGTTTTAAATTTCATTAATTCCATCAAATATTAATTTTCCCCCTTAATAAGAGAGGATTAATTGTACAAATGTAGCATATAATTTAATTTTAAAATTGTTAAAAAACTATTAATTTTTTGTGAAAAAAACCTATTTAATTTAGCTTCTAAGATGTCTAATTGTAGGAATTGGCCCCATTCAGAAGGAAATTAGAAGAGTAATGCTACCGTGAAAAGGAAAAAAATTAAAAAAAGCAGAATTTAATTAGTTGTGTTTTTTTTTTGAGAAATTATATTTTAAATTTTAAATTTTAAATAATTAAATAAATTAAGATAAAGCCAAAAAAAAACAGTTTTAACACTATTCTTTCACCTTAGAAAGAATAGCTTCCAAAAAAACACATATCATACGAGTTATTTTTAACTTATCTAAACACAATATAATAATTATAATTATTAGATATGACAAACTAGTCAAACCACTTATCCGTGCAAAAGTTGAAAAATGAAATAAAGGATGTGTAAAAAATTATGGCCGTGTACATATGTTTGAGTCTTTGAGATATAGGACGGATAGTTTGTGGGTAGTGAATTGAATGGCATGACAGTTCCGTAGTTATTGGTGGACGGTATTAGTTGCCACATGAATCGTCTCCGATGGTTGAGGTAGTTGTTGACCTTTATTTATGCCTTTAACCATTTCGGCTGCACCCCCACCATTCTCGTACATCTCACGGACTGCGTTTTTTTGTCATTGTATAAAGAAAATGGTGATTAGTACATAAATTATTTTCTTTAGTGTTAATTTTTTAAGAATAAATGATACACCCACACCAACTTAGGTTAGTGTGAATGGTAAGGACCGGTGTTTTAAAATTCGGACCGGTTATCGATTCGGTCAGGATATTAGGTCACTGAGTCAATGGTCAAATCAGATGGTCACTAATTAAACTGCATGACCCGGTCTTTATTAAAAAAATTTAAAATATTTATGACATGTAAATTTTATACCTATAAAATTTATTAAATTAAATTTTAATGGTGATGTGTAAACCAGAAATAAATTAACAATCAACAATTATATTTAAGATAAAGGTGAAAGGATTGGAGATTACGCATTAAGGTTAAACAAACAAGAACAAGTGAATGAAGGTTATGCATTCATGTTAACACAAGAGACATTTATGTCATATGCATACCTGCATTCATGATTTTGGTAATTATTGTCATTAGTAAATAAATATTTTTAAATATGTAAATTATATTATAAGTCAGGGTTTTTTTTCTCAATAGTTATAATTAAAAAGACGTTGTTTTACGCTTTAAAAAAAAAAATTTAATTGGTCCAAATCAATTGACCGATTCGACCTGTCAGTTCACTGGTTTGACTTGCCGCTTCATCGGTTCGACCGACTAGTTCGACCGGTTGACCCACCGAGTTAAACCGAGTCGATGGCACATCTGATCCGATCACTAGCTCGAACCGGTTCCACCACCAGTTCCCGTTCAACCAGCTGGTCGAGTCGGTTTTTAAAACACTGGTAAGGACCCTAGTCAGTCTCCCACCTTCACCAAAAAGTTGAGGGCTCGTTTCCAACTATTAATAGAGCAACGTAATTGGGAAGAGATCTACCCTTTGCCTACCGTATTCAAAGGAGATTAGACCCTATACTTGGTGGGGGATATTCTTTTGCACTTTTTACACTGTTATTCAATTAAATTATCATATATGATAAACTTGGTAAGTTTTATAATAATTACTTTTAAAAGTTATATTAAGTATGATTTTTAATTGGTTAATAGTATAAAATTGAATAAATTATACTAATACCTCCTGAGGTTTCATCAAATTTCATTTGATATCTTTCTCTTTTTACTCATACACTAACCCACGTAATTATTTAATAAACATTATACCAACATCCCTTATACATTACATTAATCTCTTTGATTGTTTGAAAAAGTCAAAAAACATTTGTACCTGCATAAGAGAGGTTATTGTAAACACTAAAAAAACTATAGGGATTATATGCATTCTCAAATTACGCTATAAATTTTTTAAAATTAACGATGCAGTGCCAATTAATTTTTTCAGAATTATTTTTTCATTTTAAATAATGTTTTCTTTCTTTTGTGTATGTGTTTTTCAATTAATTAAAAAGTTATTCATATCAAATAAATAGTATTGATAGTTTCATTATGATTACATATTTTATTGTTTAAAAAGTATATGTGAGCATCTCTAAAAAATATATTCATTTCAATAAAAATAATAAAATGTATTAAAAATATAGTATTGCATGAAAACTATATTAATTCAATTAGAATAGATTTTTATTTTTATTTATATTTATTTATTTATTTTAATTTGTTTGAAATTTTCTATTCAATTCAATTATTTTTTAAATCAATTATTTTAATTTTTTACTAATAAAATGATATTATTTAACCCCTTACTATTATTTTATGTTCATTTTATATTAATTTAAAATTTATCAACTTCTTTTATAATTTTATATCAATTTCTTGTTTATAGAGGAGAGTTCAAGTTACACCAATAACAATTTTTGGTAAAATTATTTCCTATAATAATTATTTATGTATATTAAATTTTATTAATTTAACCGTTCAATTAAAATTTTTTGTTGAATAAATCAAATTTAATAATATATATGTGTAATTGGAACATATTAAATAAGAACATTTTTTATTGTGAGAAATAAAAACTATAAATCTAAACAATTAAATTTTATTTAAATGGTGTGCCTGTTATGCATGCACACCATGTCTCAAATATATATATATATATATATATATATATATATATATATATATATCATAATTTAGACCCTATATGTGTTGCAAATTTTTGATTTGGTCTATATATGTGAAAACTTATTAAATCTATCTTTGTGCATATCGTAGATTCTCAATTTGGTCCTTGTCGTCATGACTCCGTTTACACATTCTTAATTTGGTTACATGTAGCGCATTCTTAATTTGGTCCTTATCCATGTTGCCCATTCTTAATTTGGTTCCTATACGTGCAGTACATTTTTAATTTAGTATCTATACGTGCAACACATTCTTAATTTAGTCCCTATAAATTAAGAATGCGTTGCACATACAAGAACCAAATTAAGAATTTATAAACGGTAGGGACCAACTTGAGAATTCGAGACACATATAAGGACCGATTTAATAAGTTTTTTCGTATAGGATTAAATTGATAATCTACGACACGTATAGGAATTAAATTATATGTTTAACTTATATATTAATTCATTCCTGTATTGTGCTGTGAGTGCTTCTTTACAGAATTGGTCTCGTACATGAGTTAGTTCTGTTAAAAGTATAATAATACATATGGATAATTAGTATTCAGTACCAAAGAACCATATGAATTAAAGAATAGAAGTGAAATATCAATAGTTAGTTGTACGTTTTATACACTCGGCAGAGACGAATTTGTTTGAGAGGAGTATCTAATTGTTGCTCCAGACTCTAAACCTCTTTGACGCTCGTTGAACCTAAATATTTTGCCGTATAGTTAGGGGTGAAAATAGGCTAGGTCAAGCTAGGTTTTATGTAGGCTAGAACATAGCCTTAGTTAAAAATTTATGGCCTGGGTCTAACTTATTTACCTGTCATAGGCTTTCTTTAAAGGCCTAACTTGGCCTATATAAAAGCCTGGCTGGTCTACAAGTTTGTTTAAAGGCCTACCTTGTGATAATTTAACACAATGATAGAAGTATGATAATTTATTTAAAATCATATTTTGCAATAAAACTTCTAAAGAGGATACAATTTATCTTTTAATAAACTTATAAGCTTGACTCTTTATGTAGGTCAACATGTTTATCATTTAAAAAGATAAATAAATGTATAATTTTAATACATTATAACAAATTTAATACAATAATAATAATATTAACAATAAATATTTATTATTAAATAAGTTGGTCTAGTAGGCTTAAAAGTATTTTTGAATGACCTAGGCCTAGCTTTTTTAACTAAATAGGCTTTAATAAATGCTTTGGCCTTATATATTTTTTAAAAAAGTCTAACCTGGCTTGGGCTTGGGCCTAATGTAGGCTAAGCCATAGGCTCCTAGTCAAGTAGCTTAACCTATTTCCATCCCTGCTTATAATGCCTGAGTATATAAAAGGTTTACATGTAATAATAATTCCGTGAGACTACTAAGTGTTCAAATTCAGTAAGGTTTTTTTTTTTTTCTAAGACAAATAAATTAAATCCAACAAAGTACACAATTAGTATCATAGTACCTATGCTTTCTCTGCAAAAGGTCAATCTTTGCCTTGAACTGCACTAACACACAAGTAACTGCTCTCATTCATAACTTTGATTGAGAAAAGAATATCTATATATCAGTTTGATTACCAACATGTTTGCTTGCGAGTTAATTATGCGCGTTTCTTAACTCTTTTCACTGTACAAAGAGTTACTTCAATTGGACGTGGTTAACTGCGTTAGAAAATTTGAACCAAACATGGGCTACATCACTTTACATCATATTGAGAACCACAAGTGTATGCATGGCAGAGGCAACCCTACATATTATTACAGTGTTAAAGAGAAGAAAAAAATTGTTCATCGACAAATCATGATAAATTCAAATAAAATTTTTCATTGGAAAAATAAAAATAATGGAATTGTTTTTATGTCATAGTTGTGCAACATTTTTCTACTTTGTTGGTGGAGTACACTGCACCTTAGTCCCCAAGCTAGAACTGCCATTAGTTGAGTACAGTTGCACCTTTGCTAAGGTTTGCCTCCTTCCACATACGAGGATTACTCAGCAAAGCACACAAAACCTATTACTTTTATATCAACACTAAATTGCAATGTCTATGAAATATACAATTATAAGTCACAAGTCATTAATTTAGCTCATTATTTGTTTATTTATTTGCTAATTTTCCAATGGCTTATATTAACTGGTCCATTATGAAACACTTTGAACCTGGTTTATGTTCAATTCCATCCATATGATAATATCAATTATAAATGCACATGGTCTTAAAAATATTTTAATAATTACATCCGAAATTAAATGTATCATTAAAATATTTTTGATTTGAAAGATGAAACAATACCTAATTATTAAGTGAAACGTACCTTCGAATAAAAGCTAGTCAAAAGAAAATTAACTTGCATGTTTTGTTATCATTTTTGTAAAGAAAAGCTTACCAAATATTCCAATATCAACTGCATACATGTTAGACCTCTTTAACTAAGCATTTCTTTACAACTTTCACTTTCTTGTGTTGATTATCAATGTAATAAGTCAAAGAAACTGGACCATTTGATCAACTAGTCAGTCAAAGTTAGCATATATGCCTTCTTAGACTTGATGTTGAGAGGTTGCGAACCATGCATCTGACTAGATGACATGGTCAACCATGATTACACAAGGCTAACGTGGCTAACCATGATGACATTTCACTAGGTCAGGTTATCAAGGAGACAAACATTTGTTGAACGAGCAACATAAAGTCCAACCTAGATCAAGTAGACCAACGTTTACATATAAGCTGACCAACCTATTGGCATAGTTGACAATATTTTAAGCTACCATTTATCATCCCTTGAGGCCTTTATGGGCCTTACATTTAGACATGATGTAACGACTCTCTTGATCCTCTCCCTGAATCTTGGTAAGGCAAACTTCATGCTTGTTTGGATGCGCATTGATAGAATTGATTATGGTTAAAATTGATTTAAAAGTAACGTGATTTTTTTTGGATAACATATATTAGAAAAGTGTTTGTTTAAGAAAATGTTGTTTGAATACTTTGAATCGAAATTAATTTTGAGTATGTAATTACCAAAATAAGTTCTAATGTTTATGTATACTTCTTTTCTATTATAATTAGCTATATATATATATATATATAGATATATATATATATTGAAAATAAAATAAATAAACATGTAATATTTTTTTTACTTCATGTTAATTATAAAATTAAAAAAAGTATATATATAATATTTTAACTTTTGAAATAGAATCCATAAGAACTCTAGGATGCCTAATAATTGAATAGAAGCCAAAAAATATATGCATAATATGATACACCAAAAGCTTCCTACAATATTGCCAAGGCTCATAAGAACTCTAGGATGCCTAATAATTTGTTTGCAACCACAATCTACGGACACTAATACGTTACAAAATAAATGCAACACTAACATAATAGGTTAAGGACCAAACTTAGATACAGTACTTTATGTATTGTTGATGCTATTCTCTAATCAAATTTGAATATTCACTTCGGTAATTTACAAAATTCTTTAATGCATACTTTTATTACGTGAATTATTGAAGTAAATATCTAATTCTGATTATAGAACAACACCAACAATACGTAACGTACTATATCTAAGTTTTATCCATAGGTTAATGTCCACAAGGAATGGTAATGAGTAAGGTTTGGATAAGGTATTATAATATTTGTTCCCATATCTACATTTAAAGAAATATATATATCCGTACCTAACTTTATACCTGCAAGGCTACTAACTTGATTATAAAGTCCACTAAACTTAGCTTCATGTTTGATTATCTGTACCTAACTGAAAGTGGTTTAGTGAAGCTTTTTTTAAGGAACCATGATATTCTTTTTTGTTGGCAGGTATGTGACTATTGTTTCCCTACTATTATAAGCATTACTTAGAGTTAATTGATTGAAAAAATCAACGGTTATAAAAACTCTCATTTTCCTTATATGTTTCTATATATTATCAATACCTCTATATAGTAAAACACACACACAAAACAAAACACGTACGTATAGAAAAACACTTCTGCTGCTCCTGAATTTTTTTTTTAAAAAAAAAGTTTCAATTTTTTTTGGAGCATCAGTGTTCAATGGTTTAGGAGTCTTTTGTCACATGTGATTAATCTAGTGGGTTGACGTATTTTGAGAGAGGAACGCATTATATTTGTGAGACATTTTCTCTCTAAGGATAACACTTTTCGTGCTTCAACCCGTACTTTTCTACACTCATCTCCCTAATCTAATTTATTCTTTGTGCTTGATTGTTTGTTTTTATTATGAAATATAATTGCTACTTTGCACCGATTTCCTCTAACAATAATAATAACACAACAACAACAACAACAATAATAATAATAATAATAACCACCTACTTATTAATCTATTTGCCTTCTCTACAGCCTACAGGAAAAGACCCACTAAACTAAAAAAACTCTAAATATATTGTTTAAAAGAAATCACCTGCTTTGTCTGTTTGTTTGCCTTTGATGTAAAGAATGAAATTTCAATTTCTGTCATCACGTGGAGTGTAGAGTGGCAGAATATTTTGGATGATAAAAAACAAAAATAACGAAATTGAGTGCTGTATCCTAACTTGTTGGTGTCGCGGCTCCTCCAGTTGTTCACATGCCCAGTCCGAAATCCAAACCATCCCTTTCCAATAACAAGACATAAAAAATAGATTTGGGCGCCCAAGTTGTGTGTACCATGGACAGCGTATGATCGAAGTACCATGCAACCCGACAGACTGTCACGCCATGTCAAATGGATAGTCAATTTATGATTTGTTTCAATAAATTTTATTATAAATATCTATTAAAAAAGAAAATAAGAAGGTAAAATAAATTAATTTTTTATAAATTAAAATTAATTTATACACTTTAATGTGTGAGAGAGCTGTTGCGAGGAATATACGAATAAGATTAAAAAATAATTAATTCTTCATCAATTAATTTCATTTAATATAAAATATGTTTTTAAAATATAAAAATATGAATTGTGAGATTATATACTTACAAATATTTATTTATGTAATTTTGATATATGTAATTATTAGAATAATATTATATAATTTAATAGTTCAATTTGTTAAATTCGTATTTTATAAAACATTATTAAGTGAAATAAATATTGAATATTTACTTTTAGTGTAAACAAATCTATTTCTTATGTATATAACCGAAATATTAATTTTAATAAAAAGTATTAATTTTTTATACAAAAATATTCTATATATATAATTAAAATATAAGTAGCATAAATTAAAGAGAAATATTATTTATTTAAAAAATAGTTTCAAAGAATAAATGATTGAAATTTGAGAAAAATTAAAAATAAAAAATAATATTAAATAATAAGAAGAATTTAATTAAAATGCATTGATCGTGATAGTGTAAAATATTTTTACTTCCAATTACATTTTGTCATACATAATAAGTTTGTTGACTTTTATAATAATTATTTTTAAAATTATATTTAAAATTATTTTCAATTGATTGATAGTTTAAAAATCTTTACTCAACAATACATAAGATTAAGAGTTTAATGGCTATGTACTGTTAGTATAAAATTTTTTACACTATCAACCAATAAGAATTTACTGTTAGTATAACTTTTAAGATAATTATTATAAAAGTCAACAAACTTATCATACATAATATATTGTGATTAGATAACAGTGTATAACCTATTTTTCCTAAAATTAAACTCTAGTAATAAATTACGTGTCATAAAAAATGTAATAAAAACCTTTATATGTTATTTGTTAAAACTGTCCTTGCTTGGCAAAAGCAGATAGCAAGGGTTGTGTGACCCATTCCAGCAAGGGAAATTAAGGACTGGGAGCGGTGCTTCTGATTAGCCAACAGTATAGTGAGGCGCAACTGAATTAATAATGTCTATGGTTTAAAGTATAATTCTTTCATGATAAGCATATCTTCATAACCACATGGTTACCATGATTCTATCTCTGGACCAATAAATTATGTAAAGGACCCGTAGCAGTTAATAACTCGTAATTAGAAATT
The DNA here is from genome assembly GCA_004329165.1 of Spatholobus suberectus. NCBI lineage: Eukaryota > Viridiplantae > Streptophyta > Magnoliopsida > Fabales > Fabaceae > Spatholobus > Spatholobus suberectus. The sequence continues at coordinate 85,275,493 of CM014732.1, forward strand.
ATAATGCTTTAAGTAACAAAAGTCAAGTGCAATGGCAATAATATCCACTTTATGGAGTTTTCTCTAGTGCACTCCATCCAAGTGAAAGGAAGGATGTAAATCAATTGCCACTTTTCTCTCCAACTTATATTCTCACGTCACGCATTTAAAAAAATATAATTAAAAATACCAAAACTTTCATTGATATTCTAAGGAACAACTTATGAGAATCTTGTACTGTTTCTATTTTTCTTTTCTTTTATTTATTTTAAACTCTCCTTTTTATCTTCTAGTGCCTGCCCCTGTCCCTAAAAAAGCGGAAAGTGTATAAATTCTTGCTGCAGAAGGATGCAACCTGGTTTGGAAAGCATAAAGATGGAATAGGAAAAAATCCCTCGATGAACATAGAGAATTGTGATCCAAAACTGAACTGCTCGGTAACTTTACCTCGTGCCATATGGACCGGAGGTTCCGATATCCGGTGATGGATTTTGAATTTCGATGGTGTGTACCTATCAACTGGGAGAGAAGCTTTTGTTAAAAAAGTACACTCAAATGTCTAAGGTGATCATGATTTCACCATATTAACAATAAGTTAAAAATATATCTACTCTTATATTACAATTTTTTTTTTAAAAGACTCATACCATAAATTAAAATACAAATTTAAAGAATATTTCTTAATTATATATTTTCAATCTCTTTTTTTTTCTTCTATTTTAGACAATCTTTTTACCCACTACTTCACAACTAGTCAAAAACTTTTTTTCTCAATTATTTTAAGCTGCACTCTTTTTATTTTTATTTTTTTATCTCTATATCTAAATTAAATTTTAATATTTTTAAAAAAATATCAATATTTAAAAATAAATTTATAGCACAATTCAATTCATTTATTATAAATATAAAATATAATTTCTATTTGAAATATTTATTTATTATTAATTATAATATAATATAATTTATATAATTCAAAATATTTATTTATTAAAAAAATTAATTATATAAAAAAAATATTTATCTTATACAATATACGTATTAAAATACTAATTTTACTTAAATGATAGTTGCTTATTTGCTTTTATATGTGTCGTGTAAACTCCACGTTACAAGTGTTTGTAAAACGAGTTAAAGCGATTTTTTCTTTATTCATAATTGAGTTGAAATTTTTTTCTTTTATTTGATCGTAACTCCAACCCAATTAAGTTCTGATAATGTATGAAATAAGATTAGGTCAATTCAATTTGTTGATATAAATATTAATTTTAATATTATAAATAGCTAAACAATATAATTAAAAAGTACAAATTACACTTAAGATATATTTTGTAATACATATTTCAAAATAATTAATATAAATATAACATCATACTACACAAAATATTACTCATTAAATCAGAAAATTTTATTATTAACACATAATTATTTTTAAAAAAAATGACTTGGTATATAATCCAAGTTTGCTTTTAAAATAAATTATATCTAATTTTTAAATCTCAAAGTTATGAAGATTATCTTAAAACAAAATTAAATTAGTATGATGAAATAGGTGATGCTAAATTTTCAATGAACTATATCCGGTGAATGGAATAGAAGAGAAATAATTTGTCTTTAAACTATATACAAGTTGGAAAGTAAGACTTTATTGTTTAGACTCTCTTAAATAGATATTTGCAATATAATTTCATTTTCTTTATTTAGATGCGAATTTGATACACTACTATCAAAATTAACTTAAACAAAAAAATCATTCAATTATCTCAAGTTACCCTTTCTTTTATCTTTATCTATATACTTAATATTTTTAAGTTTTAACTATCAATCCTTTTTAATCTACCATCTTTTATTTCTATATCTAAATTATATTTCAATAAATTTTTATCAATGTAAAAAAAACTTATATTTCAATTTAAATTTTTTCATTATAAGTCCAAAGTATAATTTTACATATTCAAAACTATTTATTTATTATAAATTTTAATTGTAATATAATTTATATATTAAAAATTATTTATTTATGATACTTTTTAATTATATAAAAAAAGCATTGTGAAATACCCACGCCAAAATAGTAATACTAAAAGACAAAAAGAAAAAAAATGGAAAGAAAAGGATGTCATCCGATGGATGCTTTGCACGCCATTCAACACATGTTACGTCAGTGTCACTAAAGTAAAGCCGTTCCTGAAAACTGCCACGATATTCCCCCCCAATTACAATTCACTCAGCCAAACAAAATGTCAATCGTCTGCTATGGCGCACACTAAAACCGTCAATCACACCCCATTAGCACCTCCATCAAAAGCATCACCGGCACACCATAACATCCAACGATCCCTCGAAATATTCCTAACGCACATAGAATATTCCTTGATGCGAACCCGGAAGAGACACGTCAACGAACGGTACAACGAATCTCGTCAAACGCACATGCCAAAGTTATTTCCGACTAAAGAGAAAAATAAATAAAAAAATAAGCTATAAAGTGAAAAATAAATAAAAATAATTTAAAATTTTAGATTATTTGATTTGAAAGAAATAAATGAGAAATAAGGAGAAAGATAAATAGATAAATAAAAATAAGTGAGAAACAAAGTAAAAATAAATAATAAAGTCTAAAAAAAAATTTAAAAATTTCTATTTCATTTCGTTGGAGCCGTCAAAACTTTCTTTCTCACCGGAACCAAACGAAATGTTTATATAACTTAAAATGACCACAAATTAAGGAAAAATATTAACTACTTTAATTAATATATAGTCTTAATTTTAAAAATCTAATTAATGCGAATATAATCAAATATATATAATTATTTTGGGACAACATTTATAAGATCTTTTACGAATTTTATTAAATTTATAAAATTTATAAAATATATTTTTTATAAATTATTTTAAAAATTTTAATTTATTTTAATAGATTCCTCGGTGAAGCTCATATAAGGTCATGTTTTATAAGAATAAATAGTAAAGTATTCAAAAATTGAAAATGTATTTTTTTACAAAATTTAAAATATTCGGCAAAACTAATTATTAAAATAAATAATAAAAAATAAAAGACATATTTATATGATTTTTATCTAAATTCTATTTTATTTTGTAGACAAAAATAATAATTTTAATTTTAATTTTTTAATTTTTTAATTAATTTTGTTCTCTTATCATGTTTTGTTTAAAATCAAATATTTTATTAAAAAATTAAAGTAAATAATATAAATGATGTAGTAATTAAAATAAATAGTATAATATATTAATAGTAATAGTAATTTCATTAAAATAAAATGTAATGTTAAAAAGTGGTAAATGAATTTTTTTATTAAAATGGTTATTATAAGAATAAAATAATAGTAATAAGTTGTAACTTCAAACGTTATTTTAAGTTTTTTTTTTTGAGTCACTTTGTTATAGATGCGGAGTATTTACTGATTTTGCAAATAACTAATCTTTGCCAAAAAGTTGGTTGGTTACTTTTAATGAAGTATCTCTTCCTAACTATTTTTTTTCATTCACAATATTTAAACTCGAGACCTTACTTTAATTATACTCAAACTAATAACATATTGGTAAGCGTTATTTTAAGTATGAGAATATGTTAAAAGTTAGGGAGATAAACTTTGTATATCAAACACTTTTATTCTAGTTAAAACATATTTATAAATTAATTAATTAAACTATATGTTAATTGAAATGATCAACCAAACACACTCACAATAAAAGCTCTTTAAACTTATTTAATTACGTTTCATGTTAAATTATAATATAAACACTCTTTTAAAGCAGTAAAAAACGAGTTACGTCTAATGAGTCCACCTGATTTATTGCTTTACATGTGAGGCAAGTTTGAAAAAAATGGCTCATAGGCATCTTGTATTATTTTAACCCACCTTACTCAACTTGTAAGTTAAAGTGCGTTGGTTTGTGGTGAGTTAAGTTAAGATGTGGATTTATTTCATTTTATTTTATTCAATTTTATTATTAAATGGTATTTAAAATTGAAATAGGGAGAATATTTAAAATTCATTTTTTTTTCTTTTCTTTTTTTAAATTTCTGGGATACTTTCATATTTTAAAAAAAAGTCTTCACATTTTTATTTAATGAGTCATCCAATGAACCAACCTATTGAAATGTTGAATTAAGATAGGTTGACATTTTTCTTGACTTATTTTTTAGCTCAATCTGTGAGCAGATTAACTCTTTTTTCTTTTTTTTTTTGAACAGCAGATTAACTCGTTTTGATAATTATATTTTTATATTATAAGAGTTTATTAAATAAGCACTTAATAAAATTGTTTATTTAAATGCATTTTTATCAAATTATCATTATTAACATTTTAATGTTTTTATTAAACATTTATTATTTAGTATTAAACTTTGTCCATTAATCCCTCTGTTCTTTTTAAGTGTTTTTTGACCTAAAAAAACCAAGAAAAATATTAAGAAAGACAACAGTAATTACTAACAAGTGATTGGTCTAAGTAGCGACAAACATGAATTCCTTAAGCAAATGATCAAAGGTTTGAATCTTGACTCTTATATATAAAGAAAACTTAATTGAGAGAAGACACACCACCTTTGAATGCTCACCTTTTGAGTGTCTTTTAATTTCTTGAAGGACATTAGTTTCGGTAAACAACTAGAGATACTCCTCGCAATTACATGCATATAAAAAAAAGGCAATAGTAATTACTTGTTATGAGTAAAGTTTTAAAAAATTTAATTATCCATTAATATTATAAAACAATAATTAAAATGGAATAAGCCACTTTTATGAAAATGTCGATAAAAAACAGAACTAATATAGTAAGTATCATGGTTTTTGATTGGTTTATAGTGTAAAGATTTTTATACTAATGGTACATAAAAAATAAATTCTTTCATTTTTGGAGTGAGAAGTGAATTGATAGTGTATTTGTAAAATATTCTAAACAGCTCCAATATATTAAGCTTTTATTTTAACAATGTAAAAATATATTATTTATCTATTGAGAGAGAAGTTACTGACATTCAATGAGAGTAACAGAGTGGTTGATGCGATTTGAGATAAAAGGAAAAAGTCTTAAAATATGTGTACACACTAAAAATCTAAAAGTGTATCTCATTTTTATTATTATTATTATTATTATTATATATGTATATATAACATGATTCAACTAAATTCAATTTAAATTGAATTAAATTAAATCAAATTTAAGTTTGAATAAAACTGATTAAATAATAAAATTAAAAAATTGATGAGATTGTATTAAACGATAATTTTTTTCTTACAATCCTATAATACAATTATTGAGACACCTCTAATTTTTAGACTTTCAAAGTTATTTATAAAGGTTATTTACATCACTCCAACTCTGGAGCTTATTCAATTAAGATTTTGGACACTTTAAAGTTACAATCAATTTAATTCATAGTTTGAAATAAGAAAAAGCGTACAAGAAGGGGGGGTTGAATTGTGCGTTTAAAAAACTTTTTGAAAAAGGTAGATCAGTCTAAACAAAACGTTTTTAAGTGTAGGGATAGAGAGAAGAAAACACAAAAAACTTTATACTGGTTCACTCAACCTAAGCTACGTCCAGTCCCTTCACCCAGAAGGTTTCTACTAAGCAATCTTTGGTTACAAGTATTGTTCGTGGCCTCTTCAGGCTTTACAACGCAATCTACCCAGATTGCTTAACCTAAGTATTCTTTTTACACTAAGCCTCTCCAGGCTTTCACAACGCAAAAATTTTTTTTGAGGAAAGATTGACTCACGTAGTGAGGATTTTAAAACTTAGACTCAGGATCACTTTGAGAATTATTACAAACAAAATGACTATCGTCCACTGGACGTTCTTGACAGAAAATCACAAAAGAAAGTATATGTTGTTGTTTTAAACAAGAATCAACCTCTCTCAGTTCTCTATTTTGCTTTATGTTGATGCGCGTATATATACGATCTTCAAGAAAGAGATCCGTTATAGATATCTTGTCTCTTCACGTGATGAGGCGCGTGCAGTCTATCTTTTCAAAAAAGACAGGCGTGGCAGTTGAAGACTTGCACTACAAGAGAAGTTTCAGGGCTGCACTGACAGTCTGTTCTTCTGAACTTTCTTCATCTGTCTTGTCGGCTTGATAAGTTGACTTACTTTACCCATTCTGCTGTGCTTTTGTACTGACTTGATGTTGATGTTACAAACCATTTTGAACGTTAGCTCATTGGAGTGGTACTGTGTAGGTTTCAAGGTGGATAGACATGATTGATATTCATAATCAAAAACTCAGTCGTTTGAATATATGAATACTAGAGATTTAGACGATCGCCTTCGGTCTGTTCATCTAGATGGTCTTTATTCGCGTCTTACTGGACGGTCTTCAAAGTGTCCACTGGACGGTCATTGTTGCATCAGCTGGACGGTCCTTCTTGGCGAGTCTTCGTCTTTCGCTGTGATAGGGTTAGTTTATACACATAAATATAAACATTAATAAGCTTTGTTATCTTCAAAACATTGAGGGTTTAGACGCTTCTACGTCTTTGGTTCCAACATAGTTAATTGTATGATAAAATCTTTTAATTATTAAATTACTTTTGTAGTGAGTGTATCTATTTTTCAATTAACTTTTCATCTAGTAAATGTAATTTTGGATTGTGACATTTAAATTTTCAAAAATATACATAAATTTACAATTTAAAAGCTATTAATTTTATTTTATCATTAACAAATTAATTATCTTATTTTTATTTTAACATTTTGTTTTAAAAAAAATTAATTTTAAAAAATAAATTAATTAATACTACCTAAACGTATTAATTCAGTGAATCATCAATTTAATTCCTGAAATTATAATAGTCAGTTAAACAGGTCCTTAAAATTAATAAAATGCTAAAATAGTCCCTAAAATTAGACATCGTCAATCAATTTAGTCTCTAACATTGTAATTGACAATCAAATTAGTCCCTAAAATAAATAAATTGGCAAAATGGTTCTTGAAATTATAAATTATCAATCAATTTAGTCCCTTAAATTATAATGGTCGGTCAAAGTGTTCTCTAAAATTAAAAATGGTTAATTACACTTTTTTGCCTCCTAACTTTTAAAATTTTGTGAATTTTGTCCTTAAAGTCTTTTTTTCGGCACATTTTAACCCCAAACTTATATAATTTTGCAAATTTTGTCCTAACAATAAAAAATTCACGTATTTTACCCCTTAAAATGGTAAAAGTGTTAAATATAGGATTTGAACCCTTAACTTGCTTGTTGCCTGCAACCACCATAACCACTAAGTAATTTGGTTCTTCAAGTGTATATTTAGATTTAAAGTATTGAAAAAAATAAAAATAATTTACTTTTAACATTGTATTTTTTTTAAAAAATTGTAATTTACTTAGACACTTATATTTTATTTTTAATATATTAATTTATCTTTAGAGACAAAATCACTACTTGTGATATATTAAAAAAATAAATTATAATACAATCAGTCAAATTTAATGAATTAAAATATAAAAATAACATCAAAGTAATATATTAAAGTAAATTATAAGCAACTAAGTAAATTATAATTTTTTTCAAAAATTACAATGTTAAAAATAAATTAGTAAATTGAAAAATAAAAATAATATTAAAAGCAATAAAAATCACTGTTCACAATATTTAAAAATTAAAAATAAATTATACAATTAAATTATATGTAATTACCTTATTTATATAAAATATAAATATATTACTTAATTGAATTACAATCTAAAAATAATTTAATTATTTTAATTCAAAATCTTCTTCATTACCTTAATTATCTTAATTAATATTTTTTATTTTGTTAACCATGTTAGCATTAAATTAACTATAGTTAATGGTAAGGATAAAAAAAGAACAATAAAAAAATGCCAAGGATCTAAAACTATCAAAAAATTTTGCAAGAACTAAAATCAAACAAAATAATATTTGCAGGGACTTAAAACATATTTATACCTAAAGTTATTTATTAAATATTTTCATTTTAATTATATAAATTTATAAATCATACAAATTTATTTATTAAATAATATAAAATTATTTATTAGCTAAATTATACAATATCATATAAATTTATTTATTAAATATTTTTATTCCTGAATAACTATCCTATAAATAAAAGGGTGGAAGATGTATAAATAATTTATAAATAATAAATAATATTATATAACTGAATAAACAAATTTATATAATTAGAATTAAAATAAAAATATTTAATAAATAAATTATCATATTTAAATTTTAATATTTTTTATACAAATATAAATATATACTTAGGGGATCAAAAATACAATTAACAAATGCACTAATGATATACATAATATATATTTTACATATAAATTAAACAAGCTAAATGACTTAGTGATTTTGGTGGTAATGGATAAATAATGGGTCAAGAGTTCAAGTCCTATCTTCAACATTTTTATCATTTTCTAAAGGCTTAATTGCACTTTATGGACAAAATGCGTGAAATTTTGAAAGTTAAAATAAAATTTACAAAATTATATAAGTTTAGGGTTTGTACACCAAAAAATCTTTAGGAGTATGATTTGTGAAATTTTAAAATTTGTGAACAAAAAGGGCAATTAAGTCCTGTTAATTTTAAAAACTAATTTGATTGATCATTATGATTTCAATGATCATTTTGCCATTTTATTTATTTTAAGGACCAATTTGATTGTCCATTACAATTTTAGGAACTAAATTAATTGATAATTTATAATTTTAGGGATCATTTTACCGTTTTATTAATTTTAGAAACCAATTTTACTAATTTTAACAATTTCAAAGACTAAATTAATAATTCACTTTGTATTAATTTTTTGTGATTTGACAAGTTTAACTCTTTCTGATTTATGTTATGTTTAGATTTGCATTTGTAGCTGTCAATGCACTTGTTGAATCATATAGCCACGATTTTGTCCAAAAGAATTCATGTTTTTGGATTCATTTCATTTTTTAAAGTCATAAAAATACCTCATTATGTTTAATTATTCTTCAGCACTTGTAATTTTGTCCCAAAAAATATGTTGGACTAGAAGTTAAAAAGCGTTTATGTTAAAATACAAATCTTATATTAAATTTATTGCAAAGCATTTGTCGACAGGACTAGCCCAAGGATAAAATTACTAAAGCTCAAGCTTTAAGTCTATCAACAAAAAAATATTTGCTATTAGTTTTTATAAAACAAAAGATATGTTAGCAAAAAAGTTACATATATTGACAAAAGACCCAACATATAGCTCTCGTTTAACATAAAAAAATATTTTTCAAAGTTTTTTTTAGGCATCACTCAACGTTAGACGAGCCTTACTTGTCGAAACATTATAAACACGATTTTGTCCAAAAAAAAAACCTCTTGTTTAATTGTTCTTCACCGCATATAATTTTGTTCTAAAAAATATGTTTGACTAGAAGTTTAAAAGTTTTTATGTTAGAAAAAATGTTATATTAAATTCTATTGCAAATTTAATCTTAAAAGAAAAAAATTATCAATAACGTTATTTCAATTTTATTTTAATTTCATAAAGTCCACAAAAAAAATTAAAAGAATAAATTGAAATGAATTTTTTATTCATTATATATATAAAATATTTTTAACTGTTAATTTTTGGAAGAAAAAAATGACTAACATTCCTCACTTTTTATTTAAGAATAAAATTTATACCCGAGTAATTTAGGAGTGAGACCAAGTACTTTCATTTTTGCGACACGGATATGAATTGCCCTAGCTGGTTTTCATTCCTCTAAAATAAGTGAAGATAAAATAAATAATTTTAATTATCGATGAAAAATCAACAATTAATATTTTAATACATGTATAATTTATTATATATGTACACTTAATATTAACAGTTAATTTCTTTTTCAAGTTAGGAGTGAGATCTCTTTAAACTAACTAAGTAACACACTATGAATGAAAAAATTAATAATTAATATTGTAGCACACATAATTTATTATACATGTATATATAATATTAATCATTAATTTTTTTGTTAACTTAAAAAAATCAAATTCTATACACAATTAGTATAAGAAATTTTACACTATCAATTAATTAAAAATTATAGTTGATATAACTTTTAAGATATTTATCAAAAATGTCAACAAATTTATCATATATAGTAATTTGTAATTAGATAACAATATAAAAATTATTTACACTATGAATGCAAATACTATTTTCTTATTCTTAAAATATTAACTTTTTGAAATTAGACTTCTAAAAAACTGAGCAACTCATTTTAGAGCTAGAGTTAAAAATCTCACATTTCTTCGGAGTGTTCCCTCGCATCCACCGTTGGATGACTGAAAACCTCAGTAAAACATTGAAACGGATCCAACGGTGAACAGATCGGGTACAACTTAACGTCCAGAAAGCGAACGCACTCTATCATTCTCTCCCCCAATATAAATGTCCCCATGCCTCGCCTCGCCGCACTCGCGCTTCCCTCTCACGTTCCCTGTGACTGGCTCTATTCCGCCGAACGCAGCATTTTTCCCCGTTCAGCTCTCCGGCAGAGTTAGGTTTACGGCGAGGATGGGTGAGGCTCTGCTGTCGGAGCTTGCGACGGAGATAGTCGTTCCGGCGTGTGCCGCTATCGGGATCGCGTTCTCGCTGGTGCAGTGGTTCCTGGTTTCGCGCGTCAAGCTCACGCCGGACCGAACGACGTCGTCGCCGCGCAACAACAAGAACGGCTACGGCGACTACCTTATAGAGGAAGAGGAAGGCATCAACGACCACAGCGTTGTTGTCAAATGCGCGGAGATACAGAGCGCCATCTCCGAAGGTAACCTTTCCGCTTTAGATCTGGGGATCTAGTTCTGAGATCTGCTTATGCGTCTCCGCGTGTTCCACCTTTTGAAACGCGAAATATTTGAACACGTCGCTTTCGTAACGGCGTTCTTCGTGTTTGTCTTAAACTGAACTCAACGTTTTGTTCTTCCGGTTTGGATATGGTTTTCTCTGATTTCAAATGTGTTTTGGTTATTGAGAAAGGTTTTTAACGATTTTACGTGATGCTTTCTCCTTTGTCGTCTTGGTTGTAGTAAATAATAATAATAATAATAATAATAATAATTATTATTATTATTATTATTATTATTATATTCCTAAATTGTTGGGCTTGTTAGCTATTATATTATATCTACAGATAATTATTAACCATTATTGAATATTCTATCTTTAATGATAAAAATCTAGACAGACCGAGAGCCGAGCCATACTTGATACCTGTTAGCAAAACATTTCCTGTTTTATTTATACATATGTGTAGTTTCCGTGTTGTACTTGTTGCTGTTGTTATTACTCTTTTCAGTCTCGATAATAAACCAAAAAAAAAGTTATGTGTATTGGTTTCAAATATAAGTAAATTCTAACTAATTTTATCTTATTTAATGAACTTAATTTTAAAATACTTTTCACTTAATTGAGATTATATTTTTAATGATCTTTTTTTATATTTGATATCAAATTCCAATGAAAGATAATTTAGGAAAAAAAATTATTTTTTAATTAGAACTAGTAAAATTAAATGATACTAACTAACTTTTTTAATTAGTATAAGTTAGTTTTTTTTTTTTCTTAAATTCCAGACCGAAGGGAGCACTTTTATTTTACCGCGGTAAAGTTTTGTCGGCAGTTTTATAGTTAAGTATTAAGTTCTCTTAAATTTTAGGAGTATTAACTATTCAGCATTGTTTTATATTTTGAGGGAACCCAAGTATCCTGGTCGAAAGTCAAGACTAATCTTCTGAGGTATCGAGATTCATTTAAGTAATTGATATCTTTCCACATATGTTTTTTAATACGCACAGACCTAAGAATGAATCTCCAACCATATGTTTAAGGGGCATGGTTAAGTGCAAACCATATTATATTGTGTTGGTTCTATTCAGCATTGTTAATATCCAATTTTAGAACGTTCATTTTTGTTATTAAAATTCTATGGTCATGGCATACTTAGTACGGACGAGACTCGTCAACTTCTTTATTATGACTTGATTTAATACTGCAGCTTATATTATTATATTCAACAATTATAAATCTTAAATCAAAATTTGTCTAGCGCATGTGTAAGTGGTTTTATATTATGATAATAAAATTGGTAGGCCTTTACATTCGTCAGTCTGGAATGCTGGCACTGAGTGTACTTCCTTCAATTTTCAGCACGGCAGGTTATAGACTGATAGCTCATTTAGACCCTTGCTAATGTGCCTAGTCAGTGTCGGGGATGGACTCTTTGGACTTCATTATAATTTTGCGTCTGGCCATGAAAAGTGATTTTTAAATTCAATAGAATAATGTTAATCTTGTACTTACAAGTTGTGCATGGATTTTACAGGTGCAACATCCTTTCTTTTCACTGAATATCAATATGTGGGGATCTTCATGGTTGCTTTTGCAATACTGATCTTCCTTTTCCTGGGCTCTGTGGAAGGCTTCAGCACTAAGAGCCAGCCCTGCACGTATGATAAGAGCAAGCTATGCAAGCCCGCCCTTGCAACTGCATTGTTTAGCACTGTGTCTTTCTTGCTTGGTGCTATAACTTCAGTCCTATCTGGTTTCCTTGGGATGAAAATTGCAACCTATGCCAATGCTAGGACAACCTTGGAAGCGAGAAAGGGAGTTGGAAAGGCTTTTATTACTGCATTTAGGTCTGGTGCTGTGATGGGTTTCCTTCTTGCAGCAAATGGTCTTTTGGTACTCTACATTGCCATCAATCTCTTCAAGCTATATTATGGTGATGATTGGGAAGGTCTTTTTGAGGCTATAACTGGATATGGTTTGGGCGGATCTTCCATGGCTCTGTTTGGGAGAGTCGGTGGTGGTATCTATACCAAGGCTGCTGATGTTGGCGCTGATCTGGTAGGAAAAGTTGAAAGAAACATACCAGAGGATGATCCAAGAAATCCAGCTGTTAGTCACATTTTCCCTTTTCAACTCTCTCGCTTCCCTTCCCATTTTGATAAACAAATGATGGAAAAATGGGTGCATTTCAATCTATATTTCAGTCTTTTTCTGAGCTTGTAATGGTATTGACTATTTATCTTTTCTATGGTCTCATCAGGTGATTGCTGACAATGTTGGTGACAACGTTGGAGATATTGCTGGGATGGGTTCTGATCTTTTTGGCTCATATGCTGAATCATCTTGTGCTGCCTTAGTTGTTGCTTCCATTTCCTCATTTGGAATCAACCACGAGTTCACTGCAATGTTATATCCCTTACTCGTCAGTTCTATGGGCATTATTGTCTGTTTGATTACTACTCTCTTTGCAACTGATTTCTTTGAGATCAAGGCTGTGAAGGAAATTGAACCAGCTTTAAAAAAGCAGCTTATCATCTCTACAGTACTAATGACTGTTGGAATTGCAATTATTAGTTGGCTTGCTCTGCCAACATCCTTCACAATTTTCAACTTTGGCATTCAGAAGGAAGTTAAGAGCTGGTAAGATGTTAATTGTTTAATGTTTATAAAACACTCAATGTTGCACGCCATATGTTGAAGTTTCTGATCTTCGTTTGTGTCTATTATTTCTTTTCTAATTCCTCCAGGGAAACACAATAGGTTGGCTTCTATTTAAATGTTAGCCATATTTTTTGAAAATTATTTGAGTATGGTGTCTTCATTTCAAGATGATCAACTTTTAATTCAGTTGTTTTTGTTTTTGTTGATCGTGAATGGCGATTGATATCCAGCTACTACCATGGTTTAAATTTTCAGGCAGCTGTTCCTCTGTGTGGGTGTTGGTCTATGGGCTGGACTTATTATTGGGTTTGTTACCGAGTATTATACAAGCAATGCTTACAGGTAATTAAATGTTAACAAAGTTGTGCAATCTTTCTTATTCTTTCTGTGTCAATGGTCTTGACCATCATTGTTTTTTATTGTCTTTAGCCCTGTACAAGATGTTGCTGATTCCTGCCGGACTGGAGCTGCAACCAATGTCATCTTTGGCCTTGCTCTGGGATACAAGTCTGTCATTATTCCTATTTTTGCCATTGCAATCAGCATTTTTGTGAGTTTTACTTTTGCTGCAATGTATGGTATTGCTGTGGCTGCCCTTGGGATGCTGAGCACCATTGCGACAGGGTTGGCTATTGATGCCTATGGGCCTATCAGTGATAATGCAGGAGGTATTGCTGAGATGGCAGGCATGAGCCATCGTATTCGTGAGAGAACTGATGCCCTTGATGCTGCTGGCAACACTACTGCTGCCATAGGCAAGGTACCATGGTGTACTTTATCTCTGAGCTGGCTATCAAATTTTCTTGTTCAAATGGAATGCTACATAGATTGCTTTGCCAAATATAATAGCTGGAAAATATCTATTCAGTGAAGTAATTTGGGTGTAATAGAAGACTTGATGGATTTTACCATGAATTGTGCTAAAATTTACCACCAAAAATAGAGCTTTTAGTCTTGCTATCTCTAAAAATAGGCTTCTAATGGTTTTAATTGCTTTCATTCCTATGATCATGTTCATAGAATATGGAGCAAAAGTTACATTTGATGAGTTATGCTTCTCTATCTATATATTACTGAATTTACTGTCTTTCTTGTACTAGGGATTTGCTATTGGGTCTGCTGCTCTGGTGTCTTTGGCCCTATTCGGTGCATTTGTGAGCAGAGCAGGAATTTCAACTGTTGATGTCTTGACTCCCAAGGTCTTTATTGGACTCATAGTTGGTGCCATGCTTCCATACTGGTTTTCTGCCATGACCATGAAGAGTGTTGGAAGTGCTGCTTTGAAGATGGTTGAGGAGGTTCGCAGACAGTTCAACACCATTCCAGGACTCATGGACGGTCATGCCAAGCCTGATTATGCTACCTGCGTCAAAATTTCTACCGATGCTTCCATCAAGGAGATGATTCCTCCAGGTGCCCTTGTCATGCTCACACCACTCATTGTTGGCATCTTCTTTGGTGTGGAAACACTTTCTGGTGTTCTTGCGGGCTCTCTAGTTTCTGGCGTGCAGGTAATACTGTTACTCTGGCCACACATTATGTGAAATTTGGTCTTAAGTATCAAATTATGTGAAGATGCTGAATCTTGTTATTCTGTATTGGTTTTCATTAGATTGCAATATCAGCATCCAACACTGGCGGTGCCTGGGATAATGCCAAGAAGTACATTGAGGTAATAATTGCTGGTGCTTTATAAAAATAGGATTACGATTTTGATTTTTGTTTATTGATGAAATTCCTTGTGGGCTTCACATTTCAGGCCGGTGCGTCTGAGCATGCAAGGACCTTGGGCCCAAAGGGATCTGAGCCGCATAAGGCAGCTGTTATTGGCGATACCATTGGAGACCCTCTTAAAGATACCTCAGGTCCTTCACTCAACATCCTCATTAAGCTCATGGCGGTTGAGTCACTTGTCTTCGCTCCATTTTTCGCCACTCACGGCGGCCTGCTTTTCAAGATCTTTTGAGGGAATGAAACGCACTTAGAGTAGAGTTTTCTATCAATTAATCTTATTTTTGTCGGAGCCTTTAGGCATTTTTCTTTGTACCAATAGCCTCTTCACCTTCAGGGGTAGCTCTTCAATTATCACGACTGGAAATTTGTTACAAAATCTAGTTTTTGCCAAAGTGAATTTTCAATTAACAAGCTTTGGAATCATCGCTTTTAATGTTTTCAAAAATATACTGTCAGTTTACATTATCAACCAATTATTATAGTTATGATTTTTAAAGTAATTATTACAAAATTATAATTGGTTGAAAGTATATAAAATTAAATATTAAAGGTAATTAGGATAAAGAAATGCTAGGTGTTGTAACAAAAAAAAAATGCGTGTTCAGATGAGTTGCATTGCATCAATTGAATGTCACGAAACTACAACCACAACTGTCTGTGGCTTCAATGTAATTTTATGAATAATATTGGATAACTGAAATTTGAACTCTCTATTTATGGGGTTGCTTCGGACTTCATTCGTCATGAAAATACACTATGACATGTACGAAATCATGAAAAAAAAAAAAAAAACTCAACTGATTTTGTATGAGTTGAAGAGTGCAGATGAAAACATAAGAGCGTAGTCTTCCAGTGCCATGTAGGACATGCATATATATTATTTCCAGTGGTCATTCTCCGTAATAATTTACTTCTATCCATATCGGAGGTCTATCCGTTTTTTCCTTCTCCCCAAATAACTGCAGTTGAGGACAATCTATAAATAAAGAAAATGACTCTTTATATATATATATATATATAAAGGATTAGGATTTATTGACACTAGATATTAAAGTTAGTCAAATTACACCTTTAATAACTTTTTGTAAAATATAAATTTAACCAATTTAACTGTTGAATTATGTGATATATATATATATATATATATAGGGGCAGGATTCGTTGACACCAGATGTAACAGTTAGTCAAATTACACCCTTAATAACTTTTTGTATAATGCAAATTTAACAAATCTAACCGTTGAATTTGATATTTTTATTAATTAGACTAAGTATGCAAAATTTCATATAATTCTAAAATTATTTAATAGTTCATTAAATTACTTTATTTTAACGTACAATATGATATTAAAATATATGTAAATATTCAATATTAGATAACATATTTAGAAAAGTTCAAATGATGTGAAATTTGATATACCTAATCATAAAAATAATATCATGAAATTCAACGGTTGGATTGGTTAAATTTGTATTATACAAAAGTTATTGAAGGTGTAATTTGACTAACTCTTACACCTGGTGTCAACGGATCCTGACCCATATATAACAGCAGATGTCAAAATTAGTCAAATAACACCTTCAATAACTTTTTGAAGAATGCAAATTTAATTAATTTAACCGTTGAATTTTATGTTCTTATTAATTAGGTTAAGTATACAAAATTTCATATAATTTCAAAATTATTTAATAGTTCATCACATCACTTTATTTTAACGTATAATATGATATTAAAATATATGTAAATAGTTAATATTAGATAACATATCTAGAAAAGTCCAAATGATGTGAAATTTGATATATATAATAATAAAGATAATATCACACAATTCAACAGTTGAATTGGTTAAATTTGCACTCTACAAAAAGTTATTGAAAGTGTAATTTGATTAACTTTAACACTTAATATCAACGGATCTTGACTCTCTCTCTCTCTCACACACACACATATATATATATTCGGTAAACATGATTCTTTATAGTTGTTAAAGTACAATTAAAACGGGTAATTAATAAATTAATGATCTATAGTATACCTTTTTTTTAATTCACAAGAAAGAGTCAAACTTTGGTATTGAAAAGTTTACAACAACTCATGCACACTTTTCAATCAACTGAGCTACACCCTCTTAATATAGTATACTGTATACCTCTTCAAATTAGAGGACATAACTTTTATTATATTCAGCAATGGATTTTATCGCACTCAATCTTCTGCAACTAATTTTTCCTCCGGCCGTCATCTTGCAACCCTTGATCTATCGTTATATGAACGATTCTGATTTCTGCTACAGAGAAAACCTTGCTGAGAGGCCGGAGACATTCTAGAGTCGGATTTTATCTGCACCTCCAAATTAAAGAGTTGTGCAGTATATTCCTATACCATCTTTATCAATGATTAACCAACAACCAGTTCAGTCCACGATTATTTGATGAGGTTCGGCCATAATTGTCTTAATTCTCACCTGTCCAAATGCGCGCCAATCACGGGAATGTAAAACCCTATGAATCACGTAAGAGAGATACCATAAAAAGAAAAAAGAAATTGTCATTAATAATTATCAAATAACAACTAGAAATTCCCCTAGCATTTGTTTCGTCGTCAATCTGACAATCTCCATGAAGCCTATGTTTAAGGCTTTAAGGCTCGGATAGCTGAGTGTACATTGTGTGTTTGGAGTAGTCAAACACTCTTCATATTATAAGGAATTTGTCAAGCGAGAACATGAGAGGAATCAATGTTTTAAGTGGAAGCATGACTACAAGTGGAAGCTGAACTAGAATTTCCCAAGTTTTTCTTAAGATAAAATGATAATTCCACATCTACTGCCAGCAATGATATATCATATATTTATATTTGATGCTTAGTTTAAATTAATTTTCCTGCACATGAACAAAATGCAAATATTGTTAGTTTTTTTAGGACAAAATAAAAATTAGTCCCTATACTTGACATTAGATTTTATTTTAGTCCTTACATAAAAAGTATATATTTTGATTCTTACATGAAAAAAAGTTTATGAATTAGTCTTTTTTGTTTTTCAACGTTATAATAGTGTCAACTTTTTTTTCAAGTAGGGATCAAAACAAGAAATGGTACGACAGATGTTGAAATAAAAATGTAGAGACTAACGCGAAGTGTAACATTTTTTCGTATAGGAATTAAAATTAAAAATTTTGTCAAGTATAAAAATCAAATTTAACAGTTATAAATGAAATGTTTTTTTATATAAAAAATAAAACGAAAAATAGTGTGTATTTTTTTTTAATTTAACCTTTTTTTAAACATCAAATGGACTTGAGGGGTGGGCTGGCCCATATTGATAGGGCAAGAGGTCCAAGTCCAACACTGAGCCTGAGGCGATGGTTCTCGCGGTTGTCCTCGTCTCTGCCTCGCGTGTTGTTTCCCTGCTATTTGATCTTTCCCTCTATCTCTATGCCCAACCTTTCATACCATTAAAAAATGAAGTTCATGCTATTAACCGATTAATCAATCAATATTTCTGGTTCTGATCGTGATTCAATTTTCACTATTTTTCGGCGCGAGAAATCATGGCTTTGGGAACGGTGTCTCGACGGTTGGGGACTAAACTGTTCCCCGTGCTATCTCCCACTCCCAGGCTACTGCATTCCCACGCCACCAGTTTCGGTTCGTTTACACTCTCCATTCTCCGCATTCAAATTTCAATTCACAATTAAAAAGAAAAAATAAAATTGTATTATGACAAACTTTCAGGGTTCAAACAAGTAAACGAAGAAGAAAAGGCTCGCATGGTTGGTGATGTCTTCACGAGCGTTGCTTCAAACTACGATCTCATGAATGACCTAATGAGTGCTGGATTGCATAGATTGTGGAAGGATAGGTTACATTACATTCTCATTTCTATAATAATTTCAATCATATTGTTATTGCTGTTGCTGTTGGCCTTTGCTTAAATCTGTGTTTATTTTATGCTCAGGTTAGTTTCCAAGCTGAATCCGTTTCCTGGAATGAAGCATCTTGATGTGGCTGGTGGCACAGGTCTGTTATATTGTCAATGTATTTTATACTGTGTTTCTATGTGTATATAGGCTTTAGAAGATTTTTGCAATGTGAATTAAATTGAAGCAGTCTGGAAAAACATGTGAAGTGCCTAACAGAAGTTAAGGAATTGTGGATTAGTTAGAGGGAGATGTTTTAGCTCACGAGCTACTTGACGAAGCAGACATCTAGCTATATTTTTCATAGGACTTTTAATTTGGGGCAAATCATTCTATTTTTGAATGCCTGATGATCAGTGTCTAATGTTCTTGTTGTTGCACGTCCGAGTACTAAGAGCACAAGAAGTGATTGTTTCTTTCAGATTTAATTTATGGGTTATGTTGTTGTTCAGCAATTTGTTGCTGGGCTATAGAAGTCATAAAGTAAATATGATTTGAACAATATTTAAGCATCATCATGTTCATAGGGTGGTATTTTAACTTGTTCAAAGGTAAGCTGTATGTGCTTTGTATACATTTAAGTTTGTTTAAAGGAATAGAGTTGTAAGATGTGTTTTTATTTAATATGAAGCTTGCTTCTCCTCAGTAATATTCTAAGGAATTAAAGTGATGCTGCTGCTGCATGCGATCCTTAAAAGTTTAAGGGATTTTTTTATCAAGCTTAAAGTTTTTGATTTTACAGGGGATGTTGCTTTTAGAATCTTGGAGAACATCAACAGAGTTAAGCAGAGAGCACTTCGAGGTGCTTTTAAAGATACTTTAGAGGCAGAAACTGAGATATATGTATGTGACATTAACCCTAACATGTTAAATGTTGGCAAACAGCGGGCCTTGGAGAAGGGTAAATGAGAATGTCTTAAACTGTCAACGATTAGTTTAAGCTTTCATAAAGGATTTTGGTTTAATATATCTTCATTTGCTAGGAATGAATATTTTCTGCTTATCATAATAGGTTTTGGAGAAGATGGTTCCCTTGTATGGGTGGAGGGAAATGCTGAAAGCTTGAGTTTTCAAAATGATTCAATGGATGGTTATACTATTGCATTTGGGATAAGGAATGTTACACACATAGAGAAAGTACTTAGTGAAGCCCATAGGTAGGTTTGCACTTTTTGAAGAGATTGCTATAATACATCTAAGCAGCTGATGGCTATCAATTAAAATGTGTGGTGAATCACTGTTATATTTATAATTTCTTTAACAGGGTATTGAAATCAGGAGGCAGGTTCCTTTGCCTTGAACTGAGCCATGTTGGTATTCCTATATTTAAAGATTTGTAAGTATCATTTGCTCTATTTTGCAAGAATGATGCGTATTGGTGGTTGATATTTGAGAAAGAAGATAGGGAATGATGATATGCATTCTAATCACATTTGAGAAAGAAAATGCAAATGCTAGAGATTCACAACTTGTATACCTTTAATTTGTATACAAGTTGAAGAAAATACAAATTACCCTATAATTTGTATACCTTTTACATATGACATAATCTAAGTTTACATTGACTTTCCCATTTCCTCATTTTACTTTCATACTTGAAATTTTGGATAGGAGTATAGTAAATTGATAAAGAGAAACAAAATAATGTATATCTAGGGGTAGGGTAAGAAATACTCCAAAAAAGGGGGAGAAAAACAGTGAACCAAAATTTGCTCAAAAGTAAAAAATAGAAGTTTTGCATACAGCAATGGAATTATTAAAACTCATTTGAAACGGCCATGAATAAATGTTAGGCTGAAGAGATACCTTTGAAAATACAGGCATTCCTTGCCAAACAAGTCTACCCGAACTACATAAACTGCCAACTGCCATAGAATCATGGCTTCCTTAGTCCTTTCATACTTGAAATCAACTTTCAGTTTAATGTTACTCATCTTCTCTTGCAGGTATGACTATTATTCTTTCTCGGTTATTCCATACATGGGTGAGCTGGTTTCTGGTGATCGGGAATCCTATCAGTACTTAGTTGAGAGTATCCGGCGTTTCCCCTCACAGGTTATCACACTTTCATTCCATCTATTGATAGCTGTCCATATTTTTTTACTTCTTTATTGCTCGAAGAAAAGGGCCGGCTGGGCTTGCATTTGTGAACGGACCTATAGGTCCTTCTCAAGATGGCTGGTTACAGTTTATTATCACACCCTTGAAGTATGTTAGTGAAAGATTTCAACTCACCCCCTTGAAGTATGTTTGTGAAAGATTTGAACTAAGTTTTGAGTGAGGAAGATGAGTCCTAGGCTAATTGGTTGCTGGTGATCATCTCCTATGTTGTTTATGATTTAATTGAGACCCGAGAGTAGCAAGCAATTAGAGGCTTTGCTTACTAATGTGTTACTAGTCTCTATTCAGTCTCCTACATTCAACCTAATGAGAAAGGATAATTGGGTGGACATTTGGTAGGAGTATCCAAGTAAAAAATCAACGTGTAACCTGAATCAACGTGTAACCAAACATACTCTACATAATAGCATGAGCAGAAGAACACTCGTTTTTAGGCCCACATTTTATGCTGTTAATTGTGAAGTCATGTTGATAGGTACATGTTAGTTGAGGGCCTTAGTTAACTGTTAGATTCAATTAGTTTGTTGTAATTAGGGGGCTAGATAATAAGAAATAAGGCATATTGTCTATAAATAGAAGGAAGGATTGATAGAGGGGGGTATCCTGTTAATTGAGAAAAGTTAAGACCTTTGGGCACTAGGAGGTGTAGACCCTCAAAAGTTCTGCAATCATACTGTAATCAAGGGAATTTCCCCAATTTCTCCATAAATCTGATCCAGTTTCGATCACAAGTAAAACTTTAATTTTAAACAAAATTTAGTCACAAAATTATTAATATTTTTTAGTTTTTACTTGGCAATATTGTCTGTTCTCTAGTTTTGTGGAGTTTTTATTTTAACATCTATAAATGTTGGAAAACTTGCTTATATATGCTTGTTTGCTTGGCATCATAAGAATTGTGCACAAAATCTGTGTCTGAGTTATCTACTTGTGTTTTCTTTTTGTGTTGACTAATCTATTGTAATTGATGGATTGCAGGAAAAATTTGCATCGATGATTGCGGATGCAGGGTTCCAGAAAGTAGAATATGAGAATCTAGTTGGGGGAGTGGTTGCTATCCATTCAGGGCTAAAAATCTGATTTTTTTTTTATGTAATTATAATTTGGATTTGGCCCAACTCAACTCCAATTATGTTTATAATTTGGGTTTGGGCCTGAAAATCTAGCTTAGGGCTAAAAATCTGATATATTTATGAACTTTGTTTTCAATTATATCTAATAATTCATGTATCTCTCTCCACTGTCTGTAAGCATGGAGACTGAAGATCGAACGTGATGTTATTAGAACTCGTAGAGAAGATTAAAGTTGTTAGAATGTAAACTGTAATTTCGACCGTATGGCGTTTGCATTTCTTTTACAGGGACTTATAGTTTTCTTTTAACATGTATATACGCCTCTCAACTCTCATACGAAGAGTAATGCATATATAATTTTGTACCCAAAAAATAAAGTTTCATACAGGAGTTGATTTCGTCACTTTCATTGTCAAATGATCAAACGATTTGTTTTTCCCTTTCAAAGAAAAAAAGCATGTGTGTGAATGAAATTTATTTTACATTTAATAACCATTTTCATTGTTTTCAATTTTGAACGAATGGAGTAACTACTCCAGTTATTCAGTACAGTGCTCAATTAATTATATATTTACATAATATTAATCACTCAAAGGTTTTAATATTCTTTTAAGAGAATCCCATCAATTTTACAATTTAAAATTTGTTGGATTGATTCGTGCCATAGCGTAAAGGATATTTGCAAGTAGAAACATGCAAGTGATGCCATGATTGTTAATTAATAAACCCACGCATAAATAAAGACATAAGCAATGGTTAAGTAGCGTGATGATTGAACAAATGGGTGCAAAGATTGCATCATTGCGTGCGCAAAGTTCGCAAGGCAACGGAGTGGGTCCCACCTGCTATTCCCAAATGGATAAAGTCAAGAGTATCCCACCTCCCCTCGATCCCTTCCCTATCATTTTAAATCCCCACCAACCGTACTCGCCACGTGTCTTCCGATGGCGGGTTCGTACGGAGGCTCGGTTACGACCCGCGTCCCCACCCACCACTCTTTTTTTTCTCGCACTCACTCCCAAGTTTTCAACTTCACCTGCAACTGCAACACGAGCCACTTGGTGATCGCTTCTCTTCTACTTCTTCTACCAGTCGAGTTCATCATCGATCATGTGAGGGTACGGTTACTTCCTCGCTATTTTCTTCTCCCTTTGTTTTCGTTACAAACTCTGCCTACTATCTCGTTTCACATTTTCCACAATCGTCTTTCGTTCTGTTGTTTTTTTTCCTCTTTGAAATCCTTGTTTGAAGAAAATCTGTGGATTCTGGTGTTCTCTGCTGTTCGATCACCGTTCGTAACTTGTTACTATGCCGTTTGTGTTCTCTGCAGTTCGATCATCGCTCGTAACTTGTTACTATGCCGTTGTTTCTTTTTATATTATTATTTAACTGTTTTTTTGTGTGTATTTTTATACTATTAATATTATTATTTTAGTGTATTTTATAACTGTGCCGTTGTTTCATTCTTTTTATATTATTATTACTCTGCCGTTCTGTTCTTATTATTATTTAACCGTAAGTTTTATTTGTAGTGTTATGAACTTGTGTATTTTTATAAGGATGAATCCGTTTTTCGTTTGATTTTGCATATAGATGTCCTTTTTTCTTTGGTGCACAGTGAGTACCGAGTGTATTCTAGTTTTTCCTGTTGTTGTTGTTGTTGTTTTTATTGTTTAACTGTAATTTTTATTTGTTGGGTTTTGAACTTGTGTGTTTTTATAAGGATGAATCCGTTTGATTTTGCATATAGATGTCCTTTTTTTGGGGGGCGCACAGTGAATACTGAGTGTATTCTACTTTTTCCTGTTATTTGTCAAGTTGATGAGTGTATGGTTTTTTTTTTTTTTTAGGCTTATGGCTTGGTTCATATGCATTTGACCTTATGCATCATGCGCTAGTAGTTATGTATTTTACTGGAAATATGCTGTGCAGTATTGCTTAAGACAAAGTAAGTGCTGATTATGGTGCGGTTGCTGATATTTTTGAGCTGATTTGGCAGTTTGAGTCTTTGGCTTTTAGACGAGGTTGATGTTGTAAATAGAACAGTTGATGGATTCAAGAGAAGTCAATTCATGAATGATAAAGTCTGATGAAATCTTATTCAGCTATACTCTTTGGTGTCTTTTTGTTTAACAGGTTGAAGTTGGTTGCATATGTTCGTTTTTGGTTATTGAATGGATTACACTAGTGTTCTGCTGCAAGTTTTTTGACATATATTGATTACTAGAATATCTCGTGGATGGGGGGAGCGTGTTCTAGGAAGCAGGACCAGGACAATGAAGATAGTCTTACCATAGGACTATCACGAAGATATTGCAAATGTGGGAGTTTGAAATGGTGGACATCCTCTTTTTCTTATCCATCTGTAGATTTTCACTCACGAAAAGGAGAATGTTCATCACTGTTGGACTTGTGCATCCAGAAAATAAATGAGGTATTGTTTAAACAAATTTTGCTACTTTGCTTTGTCCAGACCCTTTATGTTTTGATCTAATCACTGCAATCTTTATCTAACAGGATATTGATAAATATGACACATTTTCTATGCTCCCACGGGATGTAAGTCAGCTAATTTTTAATAATTTGGTTTACTCCCGACGTCTAACCAGTGCTTCCCTAGAAGCTTTTCGAGATTGTGCTCTCCAGGTAAATCATTTTAAATCAATTATGAACCTGGTTAATTTTGTGTTCTTGATCTAAATAGTTAATTTTTATCTCTTTTTTTCCCCAGGATCTTTACTTGGGAGAATATGATGGTGTTAATGATAATTGGATGGACGTCATCTCATCCCAGGGTTCATCTTTACTTTCTGTAGATCTTTCTGGGTCTGATGTCAGTGATTTTGGGCTGACTTACCTTAAAGATTGTAAAAGTCTCATGTCCTTAAATCTAAATTACTGTGACCAAATTTCAGATCGTGGACTAGAGTGTGTCAGTGGTATTCTTTCTTTTCTTTTATTTGTGTCATTGTTATGGAATCACACTCTTTGCAGCTGCAGTTGTTCATTTTATTTTTCCCATATCTGCACTTGGGTGTTAGTCCTGGGCATCTGATATATTTTATTCATCTTTAAACAGAATAAAAATATCTTAATAATATCCCTTGGGTAAACTGTGTCTATTCTTAGTGTGGAAAAGGGTTACATATTACCTTATTTTTCACTCTACGTGATAACTTATCAAAAGTTAGTCTAGCATACTCATGCTGCCAGTTCATAAAATTATCCTTTTTTATGCTGATAGCAGTGTCTTTTGTTAGAAAAAATTCAAAAAGGAAATCCGGGTAAATGATTTTCAATTTAAGAACATTGATCATTCAGTTAAATGATTAAGTATTTACTCATTAATTATATTTGAATATCATAACCACTTGGGGTGGTTAATTCCCCAAATTGGAAATATTTTTACCAAGAATTCCTCATGTAGTTTTCTCTCTCTTTTTTTTTTTTGGCAAACTTATTTTCTATTGGTACATCTATTTCTAATTTACTTTTTAGTTAATATTGAAAAATATGCATACGGAAATCTTATGCTGATCATCTGCATGCTATGACATTTAATTTTGTTTTATTTTTACTGTAATGTATGCATTTTAATTTTAATATATCATGTTCAAAGAATGAAATTCTGCAAAGGTCAATTGACATGATTATTTTCCCACTAGACGTTTCTTGCAAAGAATGGAAATGTTTTCAACACCCACCTATCAGTTGACCCAATTTGACATAGTGAATTCTACATAGTGAGGCTGAAGTGGTTTTTATGCATTTCATGTGTAATATATTGTTTATCAGTATTTCTATTTACCTCTGCCATCTGCCTTAGCCTTTTTGTTACATAACATTTTCCAACTTTTCCTCATCTGGGTGTCTTCCATATACAGTGTTGATATTCATGTGAAATTACATTCGTCTAGATGCTTTGTCCATAAGTTGCTTTTACTGAAGGTTTACAACAACTATAATAAAATATTCCAGGTTTGTCAAACTTGACAAGTTTGAGTTTTAGAAGAAATGATTCAATTTCTGCTCAAGGAATGAGTACCTTTTCCAGTCTTGTTAACTTGGTCAAGTTGGATTTGGAGAGATGTCCTGGGATTCATGGAGGCCTTGTTCATCTTCGAGGTTGGTTCATGCTGAGATGTCATTTTGTGTGAATATTCCAGCTGACTACACTTTTTCCTAATTTTATTTGTTCTTCATTTACAATTATGTATTGGTGATATGGGTACAATGTAACTAAGCAGCACTCTCATAAGAGGATAATAAAAGGTTGAAGGAATTCTATTACAGCATCCATGATACTGTAGCATGAACACTTAAACAGCAAAACAAAATTCATTTCCATGTGACTTCAGTCCTATGATGTGGTCCATATTTTTCAGGTTTGACCAAGTTGGAATCACTCAATCTGAAGTGGTGTAATTGCATAACAGATTGTGATATGAAACCTCTTTCAGGTTTGTTGCATCTTGCTTCCTTTTGAGCACAGTAGCTGAAACTTTTGCCCAAGATTAATTGTCTAGACTTTATTTTATGCAATCAGTGTGTTTTCTACTAGGAGTAATTCCAGCACATACTCCACCTAAGTTTATTTACCTTGAGTGGAATGGTTGTATATCTCTTGGAAAGAACATGTTGCAACAGCTGGATTTGACAACATATAATTGTCAGTGTGCCTTTGTGTTTATAGAAGTAATCATTGCCATCTTAGTAGACATATGGTTCAATAAACAGTACAATTTATCTATTCAATTTACTTACAGAGCTTGCAAGCCTGAAAAGTCTAGAGATTTCTTCCAGTAAAGTCACTGATTTTGGCATCAGTTTTCTAAAAGGTATTGTGCCTTGCCTTTTATCATTGTGACATTTCAGAGCAATAGTGATTATATGATTATCTGATTCCTGGTATTC
Organism: Spatholobus suberectus; assembly: GCA_004329165.1. NCBI lineage: Eukaryota > Viridiplantae > Streptophyta > Magnoliopsida > Fabales > Fabaceae > Spatholobus > Spatholobus suberectus. The sequence continues at coordinate 85,302,695 of CM014732.1, forward strand.
TTACATGTTTATATTTCTCTGTAGTCGGCAATAATTTTTCTTGCTGATATTTTTCTCTTGGGAGAGTGAAACTTGAAAGAGAGATTCAACCTGGCATTTTCATCTTCCTCAAAGTATTTTCATGTGTGTCTCTTCTGTCTGTGTGTGTGTGTGTCTATCTGAAGATTCAAAGGACGATTGATGTTTTGTGTCAGCTTCTACATTTGTATGTAACAAGATTTTCCTCAACTACGTTATCCAAAAAAGCTTTACAGGACCGTATAGTGCTGTATGCAGTTATCAACTATTTAAAGATTAGATGATTGATTTTGAGGATCAATTTAGTTCTTTTTTTTTTCTTTAATTTCAGCTAGATTCAATTGTAATTTGTGCTTCAATTTTTAAATGTAGACTCTGATTTTGCATAAGCCAGAATGCTGATTTAAAAATTCGTTCATAGGAAGTATACTTTTTTATGATGTAATAATTTGTCAATTATCATTCTAAAGTTGATCTTTGTTAAGTTGGTTAAATAGAAAAGTTGCAGAGTGTGCATACCAGTGCCAATGTACGAATGCCCCAGCTTACCAGTTAAAAGGAAATTTCAAATTTCATCATTTCATATTCATCTTTGTCTCATTTATTTTCAATTTGTCCTGGTTCATTCCAGGGTTACAGAAGCTTGCCTTGTTAAATTTGGAAGGGTGCCTCGTAACAACTACATGCTTGGATTCTCTTGCAGGTTGAATTCTTTCATAGACTTTTATGCTTATTCTATTAATCTTGTTATGATTATATTTAGGCTTACTAGAACAATTGTTTGCTAGGATATACTCTCTTGGTTATTGTCTTATTGGTCCATTAATGCTTTAATCCTGCTCTTCTTCTTCTCCTCCTCCTATTTGAAAGCTTGAAGCTAAAACATTTTGTGTTTATTAGGATGCCTTGAGCATACCATTACAAGCAGATTGTAATTTGAGCAAGGAAAGTCTGGTTATTGTGAAACTTTAGAAAGAAAAACTTGGGGTGTGGAATATGATTTCAAGGTTGAAAAACTTAGTTTTCTTTCTCGGATGGGAGAGTATTTGGTCCAAACCTTACTACCTTTACAGAAGGAACCAAGTTTTTGTTTCTAATAATGTTAACACAGTATTCACATTTTTGGTTATTCGGCAGCTTTGTGGTTCTAATATTATGTGTGTCTGCTTGACTCAATTAAACAGAAAAGGTTTCAGCTGAACATGCATATTATTTTGAACCAGCTGCCATTAGTTCTATTATTATCAGTGAACTTTGATTGTTGAATGTAAAAAGTGTAACTTCATCATGTCTTTCTAGTATATAATGCCGTAATGAACCTGAAATGTCCATTGAAGTTTTGATTTGATGTTGTTATGTTTTGTGCCAGAGCTTCCTGCACTGTCAAACTTGAATCTTAATAGATGTAATCTTTCTGACAATGGATGCAAAAAATTTTCACGTAAGTTAAGAATTGTATAGCTTCTTCTTTCAGGCTGTAATTATATATTTTATAATAAGCTTGTTGGGTTGTACTTTTTGACACCATAAGAATTACTGGGGGCATTACATTTGTAACATTACCTTTCTTTATACAGGACTGGAAAATTTGAAAGTGTTAAACTTGGGATTTAATGTCATAACAGATGCATGTTTAGTTCACTTGAAAGGTGATTTCAAATCTCTTGCTCTCTTTATATTCGTATTCATCCTGGATTACTGTGAAGATACAAGCCATTTTTCAACTCTAAGTTGATGGACACCTGTATTTGTTCTCTGTCTAAATGGAAATTTTACGTGCCATTTGGGCAGCCAGGGAGCAAAACCTAACCTTTTCCATGAATGCAAGATGTGGAATCAAGAATTTAATCCTAAATGCCCCAGAAAAAAACATTAAAATTGTCGTCCCCAATTATGTGGCAGTCCAAGTCAGCTCTGTCATCCATCAATTAAATTATATATTAGAAATGGATAGAATCTAACTCACTCCCACTCCAAAAGCTAGCTCAAGGGGAGAGAATTGCTTGAGTCTCGCAAGGAGTATTTTGGTCAAATTCCTAGACAATTTGGGATATCTTAACACACCAACCTCACGTCCAAGATTGGACATCTGGAGCATGAAGTTTGCAAGACTAAACATTTGTGGGCAGCCCAACATCAAGAATAAGCCTTTGTTTGGTAGAGAGGAGAGAAATAAATAAGAAATAATTTGAAATTTTTGGTTGTTTGATAGAAAAGAAATAAATGAGAAATATGAGAGAGAGAGAGAGGTGAATAAAAGTAGGTGAGAAATAGAGTAGAAATAAGTAGTAAGACCCACAAATTTTTTAAAAATTTCTCACTTATTTCTACTCAACCAAACCACCTATATTTTTAAAATTCAAAAATTTCTTCTCCTCTCCTCTCCATTGTACCAAACAAAGCATAAATGAACTCTGATATTATATTAGAAATGAACAAGGCCTAACACAAGCCCAAAAGCTAGCTCAAGGGGGGAAGATTAGCCTGATTTTAATAGGCTTATTCTGATTTCTGACCATATTCCTAGCCAATGTGACATCTTAACAATTTGGAAATCCCCACATCACCTACTTAAATTATTGGGGTGTGGTTTATATACCTATTGGACAACTTTACTTAATGTCAATTGGTTTTAAGATGAAATCTAACATGGTATTAGAGCCTATAGCCCGTTTTCGTCATTTTTGTGGTTTTTGGAGGGCATATCCATTGTTTCTGTAATTTCCACCATGTATTGTCTAATCCCATAGACATTTTTGGAGGGGGTGTTGGAAAGTCCCACATCACTGGCCTAAATTACTAAGGTGTGAATTGTGTGATTAATATACTTGTTAGGTAACTTTACTTAATGCCAATTGGTTTTATAATGAAATCTAACGTTATATAAAAATGCAATTAAAAAATAAAGAAAATTATTCACCATCAAAGTTAACATGATTTGTTGTAGATATTGTCATCTTTTGTGGGCCTCAACTATACCTTTTTAAATTTGTTGATGATGTGGTACTACTAACTTGGAAATTTCATCATCTGGGGCAATAATTTAGGCAAAATTTTTGGAACATCTAGTGTTGCTCTAATGTGTTGACTCTTTGTAACAAGACTACCTTTCTAGCAATGATATGGCTTGGGCTAGTCTCTAGTTCACAAAATATTACCATCTTGGGGAGTTTCACTTTCAACATTATAATCTTACTTGCAGTTATTGTTCTTGATATTATAACGTGTAACTTATTGTGTACAGTACACACTAACATTATAATAACCGGTGTGCAGAATATTCATGTATTATTAACAGATATAACAGAAAATATAAAGCAGTTGTGCTAGGACAGAAGAAAGATATGTATTTTATTTGGAAGAAGACAATTGTATCTAACAATGTGATGCATGTTTTCAAGCAGGATTGACAAAGTTGGAGAGCTTGAACCTTGATTCATGTAAGATTGGTGATGAAGGATTGGTCAATTTGGCTGGTAGATGCTTGAATTTCCTCCTTTTTCCTTGTCTCTTTTTGATGACTTCCTGGATGAAATTGTTGCCTAAAAATTTTGGATAAAGAAAATATGAAAGATAACTTAGTACATTATCTACTTGGCATAATTGGTTGGAAATGATTAATTTGAAGGATGATTGTGTTCATGTGATTTGTCATTGGAAATGCACATTTCTGTCTTGAGTGAATGCGTGACTTGCATTTTCTTCCCAATGCTTTTAGGCCATATGCACTTGAACTGCTTGGAATTGTCCGATACAGAAGTTGGAAGCAATGGGCTCCACCATTTATCGGGTTTGTTATGCCAGTTCCTTACTACTTTCAATGTTTGTATGCTTTTTGGATTAACTTCTGCTGGTACTTCAATGTTAAATGGGTTTCATTTATAGTTATCAATATCGGATAGTGGCACATAGTGACCAACCCCAAAACTGCTATAACAGTATAGCATATAATGGGATGGCCTCTATTTTAAATTTTTAAATAAAGATTAAATAATTTATAATTTTATACTATATACATATAAATTAAAAAAAAATAAAAAAAAGAAAACTTAACATTGATGGCATATACATAATAAACAATAAAAGCAATGTTTAAAATCTTGGATAGCGGCTGACCCGGAAAATGCTATAGCTGTATAGCGTATAGCGGGACAGCCGCTATTTTAAATTTTTTTTATATAGTTTATGTGATGTAAACTATATACAGCAACTTTTCACAGAATGCATTAGATGAATTAAATATCTAACAGCAAGTCTCTTCACAGAATCATACATATATAACAGCAAGTCAGCAACTCTGTTCTCACAGAAACAGAATCATAGGTGTCCATTTTGTAAAAATTCAGCGACAGAATCACAGAAACAGATTCATATATATATAAAACTGCAGGTCAGGAACTCTGTTCAAGTTAGATAATGTATGATTCATGACATTCATAATTAACAACAAAAAGTCATAGGAGTCTATAGGTGTCTTAAACAAAACATAGAAGTATACAACAACAAAATACAAGTTTCCTACTCTACTAGATATTAGATAAGAAATAAGAATCATCAATCATCTTCTAAATCCAAATCTTCTTCGTTATCATTATCACTACTGTGACAGCTATGGATTTCTTCCTCACAGGGGTTGCCATGGCTGAGAAATGATAACAGAAGATAGGGAAGGATAGAATCAGAATCAGTCATGGGAGAACAGAAAAAAGTCACCGAAAAAAAAAATTAAATCAGAAAACAGAGGAAGAACAATCACCAGAGAAGAAAACAGAGGAAGAAATGCAGTTCCTGGAACCAGGAAAGCAGTTGCTGGACTGCTAGAGCAGGTCAGGAACTGCTGAAGCAAGTGGGTGGAGTCTTAGTAAGCTGTAAGAATGAAGTGGGTCTTAGGAAGGAAGAAAGTTGAAAGAAAAAAGAAGGTCTGATGCCTCCTTTACGCTTCAGAGGAGTAGGGGAGTAAGAGAAACTAGAAAAGACAAATGAAAAAGTGAGGAGAACTTTTTGAAGCCTCCTTTACGTGTTTCAGATTTTGTTCAGAAAAATGAGGGGCTGGTGGAGTAGGTTTTCAGCAAAAGAAAAGTCAAAACAGCTTTTTAATTAAAAATAATAAACTGTAACTAAAGTATTATTTTAACATAGCTGTTCAGAATAAGTAGGTGCCAAACGGTTATTTTTCAAAAGCTAATAGGGTGTTTTTTTTTTCATGGGCACCTGCAGAAATGCTATAGCGGCACTATCCCAGCCGCGATTCCGGCGCTATGCCGGCCGCGTCGGCCGCTACAGTGAACCGCTCCGCACCGGAGGTCCTTGTCGGGGCTAGGGGCTGCTCCGCCCCGCTATGGCGCTATCCCGGCGCTATAGCACACTATTTTAATCCCTGAATAAAAGTTGAGGAAACAAACAAAATTCAAAGGCATATTCATTATTAAATTTCAAATACAAGACATCCTAAACATTCAATAACAAGTGAAGCCAGGGTGGGTGATGCAGAGTTCAGAACAGAGGAGGCTGAGGGTTCAAAGTTCAGAACACAGGTGATTCAGAGTTGAAAGTAGAGAAAAGAATGGAAGGTGAGTGTTGCCAAAAATACTGCCGAGACAGGTGGGTGTTAGTAGAATAGTGTGGGTGTTGCACAGTAGTAGATGAAAGTGTGGGAAACTACCTCTGATTAGGGATTTTTTAAATTCTAAAAAAGGGGAGGCAAATCTCAACTTTGAACCTTAAAAAAAAACCCAAAATTATTTGTGCTATAGTTTGTGTTTTTTTGAGTTGCATACTTGCATTCGTTTCTGTTGAAGTTAGCTTTATTGAATGTTCTGGCAAACTTCTGATGTTCTCATATGCTAATCCCTTGACATGGTTAACGGCTGAATAACAAATAGAACTTGTCAGGGAGAAATGTGAAATTCTTTGAGTTGTGATTCATACTACATAAGGTGTAGTATATGCTTGAGATATTGTGATGTAGAATTCTGTGACTATCTGTACATGGATTCTACTTTTTCTTTGATTATTTTTTATTCTATTTCTTGTAGGATTGTCTAGTCTGCAGAAAATAAATCTGTCGTTTACCATGGTTAGTGATAGTGGTTTAAGGAAATTGTGTGGACTCTCATCTCTGAAGTCACTTAATTTGGATGCTTACCAAATTACTGATGCTGGACTGGCAAACCTTACGAGTACGTGTTTCTAAGTAAAATTTAAAATTCAAGGAATGGTTCGTTTATTTCTACTGAGTTTTGTACATGAGCTCTAATCCTGTTCAATCCAATTGATTACCTACTATTTTTTTAGACCAAGGTTTGAAATATGAATTTAATATATGCACTGTCCGTGTCAAAAAATTTTACACATGCATCCAATAGGAATTCATCCTATCACCACATCATCCTATTCATTAATATGATGTGGTGGTGGGGTGAATTCCTTTTGGATGTTTGTAAAAAAAATTTACACCGATAATGCATATAAATTAAACTCTTGAAATATGTTACCATTAATTCCAGCTAATCTTTTCCTCAAGTTGGTCATACCTTTACTTTCCCGAAACACAAATTTCATTGTTCTTATTTTAAGCTTAAATTATTCTGGCTCTTTGGTTTTCTAAGCTTAAAGCTTAATTTTGCAGCATGCATAATTTTGAATTTGCTGATGCAGGTTTGACTGGGCTCACTGACCTGGATTTGTTTGGTGCACAAATCACAGATTTTGGGACAAACTGTTTGAAAAGTATGCAATATATCACTAAAATATTAACTTCCAACGTGATTATTTGTGGATATATTGTTTACCTTTTTCCAACAATATGGTTTTCGTACTTTTTTTTGGCATTTTGCTTTTGTTTCTTATTTTTATATAACAAATAGAAGATGTCTTGTCTTTACTGTTACAGTTAAATTACACGAGCTTAATTTTATCTGAAATGTAATTGGAAAATGCTTGTCTCTTAATTTACAAAGCTTAGTTTACAGGAGACATATTAATTTGGTACAAGTTTGATCTGATCACTAAATGTCAATTTGACAACTGTAATATGCAGTATTGCAGTTTGTTGTCTTGAACTCCCTCTGTCCCAGTCAAGATTTTTGTTAGTCTCGTATAAAAAGATTATGCACGTACTGACTAATATTCACAGTAAATTTGAGGAACCTCTCTTGTCAAATAAGATCCAAACTGAATCTTAATTCCCCCAACGGTCAGCAGTATTGTATAGAATTAACTACATGTTAATGCTCTTTGATTGAGCCCATATCAGTTATAAGTTGAATTCATTGGTTTGTCAACTCTGTTTATGGTGAAACAGAATTTAAGAACCTGAGGTCCTTGGAAATATGCAGTGGAGGATTGACTGATGCTGGTGTGAAAAATATCAAAGAGCTTTCTTCTCTAGTGTGCTTAAATTTGTCGCAAAATAGCAACCTTACAGACAAAACCCTGGAGTTAATTTCTGGTACTTATGCAGACCTTTGTTTTCTTATTTTGTTTGCTTTGTTTTCCTCTTGACCAAGTTGAAAACCTAAATAGTCACATGAAAATATACAAACGAAGTTGTAGGGCTTGGGTTATAGATTAAACTTGAACGGAATTTTTTTCTTTTTGAAGGGTGTCTGCTTGTGGAAATCCTAAATGCTTTAATTAGTTGGCTATTCGGGGGACTTCTAGTTTGAAAATGTATAACGATTGGTTTGAATCCTGCAGTTAGCATGTAAATATTTTGGTTCTGCTGAAAAGTGGAGTGAAATTAGGTTACCAATTACCCAATTTGAAGTTGGCAAAAGGCATCTAAAATTCACTCCAATTTATGTCAGCTTTGGTCCACGATTGTCTTTATTTCTTATGAATCTTCTGTCGAGAAATCAAGCATGCATACCTTCATCGTTATATGCAAGGACAGTGGTATAACACACAGTATGCAATACTATAGTCAAGTGGTGGTTGGTATAACCAGATCTTGGAGATTAATCATGTCACAAATTCCCACCGAGCTATCCGCTTTCTACTGATGCTTTCCTGGTCCCTTTGACCTGATTTTTGTTAATGTAGTTCTTCTGTATGTGTAGGTTGTGTTGTGCTACTCATTCACTGAACAGATTATTGCATCCAGTTTTTTTTGGGGGTGGCGACTGCTGAATGGTTTACATTTCTGATTCTTAAATGAAAAGCAGGGCTATTTATGTTTTTGCTGGGTTTTTTTTTTTTTTTTTCACATAATGCTTGGTACTTATTTTGCATTTTCAAAGCGCAAGACCGTAGTTGATAGTAAGCTTTAGACATGAAGGTCCCGAGAATCATATAGCTGCAATAAATTTCCCTACTTTTCATTGGTATTTCCTTAATGAAAAACAAACGGTTTGCATTTATTCCATTGAGTAGAGTTGTGAAACTTGGGTGGTTGTAGTTATTAGCTGTATGTCTGTGATCACATGTTTATGCTCATAATTTCAGGGCTTACTGGGTTGATTTCTTTGAATGTTTCAAATTCTCGTATCACCAATGCTGGACTGCAGCATTTGAAAACACTCAAGAACCTGAGATCTCTGACATTGGAGTCCTGTAAGGTGACAGCAAATGACATCAAGAAACTGAAATCAATGCACCTCCCGAATCTTGTAAGCTTTCGGCCAGGGTAGTTAATGAGGTATTCTGATCTGTGTATATGTATATATTATATATGTCGGTCGTACTGACATACGTTAGACAAGAATGGAAAGACTACCTCAAATTGTACATGGCCTATAATAATGGCTTTATGGAAGGTGTGATTCTGCTTGTGGTGCGAATCTTTCTTTTGTTTTATTATTGTAAATGTAAATGCGCATATGATGAAAAAGAATGATGTTAGGGCGTGTTTGCTACGCGTTTAGCATATAAGATGAAAAATTGGCTAATAAACTGTTTTATCGAGCAGTTGTTAATAGATTAATAAATCACTTTTCTTGTTTGCCACGTTTGAAATATAAGTTAAGTGTTTTGTACCCCAAGTGAATTATTGATATTATAAAAATGTTTATAATTATTTAAATGGTTAAATGTTTTTATTCCAGTAAATTTTGATTTTGGTCCTCAGAAAAAAAATTCTTTGGTATTTTATTCCTGTAAAATCTAGAATTAATATTTTATATACCTATCTTCATATGACATTGGTTGTCCGCATAAGTGATTAATAGAAAGTCGTGTAACACTCGTGATGTAATGTTAACTTGTGACTCCCAAAAATTTGAGCCTTAAAATAAGAAAAAATAGGTTATGTACTAATAATGTAAAATAGTTTTACACTATTATTCAATTATAAACTATTATATATGATAAAATTTTTATACAAACAGTGCATAGTTATTAAACTCTTAAAATAAATGTTATTACATTTGTTTTAATGTTAAGAGATTAAAAATAATAATTTGAGATTTTCGATAGATAAAAATTAAAGAATTTTTTTTATAAAAACTAAAATTAAAATTTGCTCATATAAATAAAAGGAATGATTTTAAATTTTAAAGGGATGAAAATCAAAAAACAAAATTAAGAATCATAATGAAAATTTACTTATTTTACATGGATTAAAAATATATTTAATTCTTATTTAAATTACTTAAGTACAGAAAATTTAAATACAGCAGTACCCAAAAGAATCCTGAATTTTTACTTCATTAATAATCTCACAATACTCTATGAAGTCGTCCAAATTGAGCAAATATTTCCGGCCGGCAAAATAATTAGTTTGGATTGTCTTTTGTCACATGTTTATGTTCAGGAGAAACGAATAGTTTTGAGTTTAATTTTTATACATTTTTTATATAAAAACTTATACTATTAATTAAAAAGTATGGTAGATGTAACTTTTAGGATAGTTATTGTTTAAGTTAATAAATTTATCATACATAATATTTTTTAATTGGATGACAATATAAAAAATTTCACATAATCAATGTATATACTATTTACTCTGGATTTATTATATATGGATTTATCATGATGGATTATGAGGGTCAATAGTTGTATTAAAAAATAATTGTGTTTGTGTCTATGTCAAGATATTATTGTAGTATTCAAGAATGAAAGAAAATCCAAATCAATATTTATATACAGCAATGTTTGTATTTACACGTCTGCCTCGATAGTTCCTTGCCATTGCCATCCGTAAAAAGCTATAAATATTCCCAATAAAATAACCATTTAAAATCATAAAAAAAATGTTAGCAAAACACTGACACTCTTATTATATTAAATTTATATGGGTCTCATTAAATATGGGAGTTTCATTATTCATTTGATGAGTCTCATTTTTAAATTAGTAGAATCTACATGAATTTTAACTAATAAAAGAGTGTATTAAAAAAAATGTTAGAAAGTGTAATATTAACACTCTTTGTGTATCACCACTCAATAACTTTCTGTAAGATATGAAATTAATCAACTTAATCATTGAATCATTTGATATTATTATCTTTTTTTATCATGATATCTAATCTATTATATATTATAAAAGAAGGTTTTATAACATGGAAAGATGTCACATGGCAACACTATATTCATTCTTTTTTCTCTTAAATTCCATAGTTTTTTTATTCATATAAATACATTATTATATTTAATTATAGTAATTAAAATGTTTGTAATTAAGGCATTGATAATGAAAATGTTTATAATAAGTATATATTCTACTTAAATTCATCAATTAAATAATTAAATCTTAAATTGATTTTAATTTTATATAACAAGAAAATCAATTTTTCAAATTTTATTGAATGTTATTTATGATCAATGTGTTTTTTATGATTTGAACATTCAAATTAATAATACAAGTATATATTATGATTCAAATTAATTGATAGTGTTAATATATATTTTAATACATAATTAAGGAAATTATGATCAATATTATTTTTATGATTTGAACATTCAAACTAATAATACAAGTAAATATTCTGATTCAAATTAATTGATAGTACTAATATATATTATAATATATAATTTAAGTTAAAAATCTTGTATGATTTAAGTTTCATGAAATAAAAGTCCATATGATCAATCCATCTATAAATACCTATGTGCATTGTTGTTTTCATTTTCATCATTTCTTTTTGAAATAGTTAATTGCTAACATTTTTTTTATTCTTTTTATTTAGTTTCAATAGAGGGATAAATATAAGCAAGAAATACAAATCCACCAATCCTTCTATTCTTTCTCTAAGGTAAGTCTTTATCCTTTTCAATTTAATTTGAATGTTTTTTACATATTATGTTTAATAGTTAGTATTAAAAGTTTTTCTGTTGGTATTAATTTTACAATTTCTTCACTTTCAACGATTGAAATAACACAAAAGACTTAAAGGAAAGATTTTATAAAAGATACGAGGAGTTCTACTATATTATCAAAAGAAGGTTAAGTCTTTATTTTATTTCTCTTTTATAATTTTCATTTATATTTTTTCCTAGAGGTATTTCTTTCTTTACTTTTCTTCAAATATTTTATCTTTTCATTTTTTGTTATTTAATTTGTCTTTTTATTCTTAAATAAGCTTATATTTTTTTATCATTTTTAATATATTTTCTTCAATATATAACATTCTCAGACTCTAGACACCTCAAAATCAAATCAAATGCATCGTAACAAGATAAATGATGATGCATGGAAAATTAACCTAGTCAAAACTCACTTGGGCTCAAGACAAGAAGTGAATAGCTTATATTAAATGGAATTGTGTTAGTCTTTTTATTATTATTAAATCATGTCAAATGAGGAATACCAAATCATTTTTCTTTTGTTTTTCTTTTAATTTAAGGAGAGACTCAGAGTAAGCTTTATAAGAAAGATATGGAAAACAAGAAATAAGAAAATAAAAAAAAATACTTTTGAAATGGTGTATAAGGATTAAAAAATCAATAATTCTCCTAAAATTAAAAAATATTTCAAGACTAAATTATTCTTTTATTAATTGGGACTAAGAGTTCTTAATATTTTATCTCTTAAAAAAGAATATAAATTACTTTTATGATTATCAAAAACATAATATTTAAAAGAACGTGTAGAGAGAAGGATAAATTCAAAAAAAAATTGATATTTTAAAATAAAATAGTTTAAAATAAAAAATTGTTAAAATGATAATTATTTCAAAATAGAAGAAACAAATTGTTAAGGATTCAAGAGTAGGAAATATTGAATGAAAATTAGTTATTAAAGCTTCTAATATACTAAATGCTATGTTTTTTTTTATTAGATATAATTCAATTTGCGATTTCTTAATATGCTCTTCTAGACACTCATTAGTATGATCTAATGAAATAAATAGAGTATTATCATCACTACTACTAACATTCCATTCATATTTAGTGAAAAAATGGTAATTTAAAATAGTTCAACCATCTCGACTATTTTAAAGTATATATACATTATTATTGTTACTATTACCAGTCATGTAATTTATAATAAATATATTGCAAACGTAATTAATTTAAATTTAATATAATTTAAAATTCATACAAAAAATATCATCTATTTATAAATACCCAGAAAATCCTACTGAATTCTTTTCTTTCTTCATCAATCAAAAAGATCGTTTGCTTTCTCTTCCTCTTTAAAAGATTTTGAAAATTTAAGTTAACACACAAAACCATTGTAATACTAATCAATTATATCAAATATATTATTATAAAAGAAAGTTTTGCCATGAAGGTAGATGCCATGTAGCAGCACTACATCGATTCTTTTTTTTGCCAAAAATCATTGATATTTTTATTTAATATTTAATTTATAAAAATACATAATTACAGTAATTAAGGTGATTAAAATGAATATATATTCTGATTAAATCAATCAATTAAATTATTAAATCTTATATGAATTTTGATTTTATATAATACAATAATCAATTTATTAAATTTTATAGAATATTTTTTATAATAATGGTAATCAAATGTCAAGTCATGAAAATAATGAATAAAATAATTGATTTAATTATGATATATTTAATTATGGTAAGCAATCATGATTTAAACATTCTAATTCATGATACAATTATATATTCTGATTTGAATTATTTGATAATATTAATATATATTTCGATTCAAATTTATAACAAATTTAAATTAAGAAATCTCGCAAGATTTATTTTGATTTTATGACACAAATATGTAATCAATAATTTAAATATATATATATATATATATATATATATATATATAATAAAAAAATTATCACATAAGAAGATGTAACATAACAATGCTATATTGATTCTTTTTTGTCGAAATGTCACTAAAATTTTTTATTTTATTTTTTAATTCTTAAAAATACATAAATATTGTAATTATAACAATTAAGGTGATTATAATGAATATATATATTTTGATTAAATCAATCATTTAAATCATTAAACCTTATTTGAAATTTGATTTTATATAATATGATATTTAATTTATTAAATTTATCTAATATTTTTTATAATTACAATTTTTTTATAATTAGATTATTTATTTCTTTATTTTAATTCGTAAAAAATATAATTATAGTAGTTAAGGTAAATATGATTTATACTAATTTCATAACTTAAATATATAAGTGATGTTGATTTTAGTAATTACCATTGATATATGATGGATTTTAACTCAATTATTTTTATTATTTTTATATATCAAACATTTATTGATTAATAGTATTTGTTATTTTATTATTCATTGATAGCAATTTAATCATCAAATGTATAATTATTAACTACATATATATGTAGGTGGTTTTGCATTCTCCATCTATGTCGTTCTTATTGGAGTAATTGGTATTTTTTGTTATAGAACATGAACTACTATCATAGTGTATTGAGGAAAAAAAAATTAGAGTTTTTTTTTTTTTAAGCTTTGTAGACAAGATAAGAATTCATCATTAAATTTTGACAGTTTGTTTAATGTCCATTTTGTTTAGGGTTTCATGTATTATGTTTCTCCTTTTTCTTCTTTCTACAATTAGAATGACGTGAATATTTTATATCTTTCAGCAATTAATATGACAAGGTGTGAACAAATACTCTAAAGAAAAGTTTTTGGCAAGCTTGCTTTTGAGTGAAAGCTAACTGATAAGAAGGAAAACATGCATATTATTAGATACATGAAGTTATTAATTGTATCATCCTATTTTTATAGACACCAATTGTTAAATTTTAGTGTAATGTTGACCCATTTAACTACTGGACAAAGTCAATTGGTTGGTTTTAGCATTATATCTTATTCAATTCAATTCATTGTAATATGTAACATTTTGTATTATTTTTTTATTTCATTATTTTAACATAAGTTTTATCTGCGAATGTGTGAACTTTAAATTTGGGCTATACAATCATACATGGATGGTCAATATTTAAAGTTATTTAGTGGTTACATAACTACTTTAAAAAGTCACGTGCATTTTTTTCGTTGATCTTGACAATTCAAATAAGATCTAATGTTATATATTTATGGTTCTCATTTAATATGTTGCCTATATATTGTTGGACTATAAATTCAACGATATTATTGCACATATTTTTTGTAACAAAAGTCTTAAAAGGTTATTTGTCATGTGTATTATATTTTACGCAGGTTTTAAATTTAATATTATTTTCCATGAACATATATTAATTTTTGTAAATACTTACATGATATTTACTAACATATATTTTGTAAATTAAAAAAAAATAGAGAAATGAATTAAAATTATATAAAAATATTTACTAACATATATAAAATTTGTAGATTATAAACTTACCCGTGCAGGGCACGAGTTATTAGACCAATTTTACATAAATTAGATATTTGTTGTTGTATGTTATCTAGCAAATAACATTTATTTATATCTTGAATAACATATTATCCGTTAAAATAAAGTAGTGAATTAGTATTTTGTTTTTGATTTACATGAAATTTTGTAAACTTGATATACTTTATAAAAATTTTCAATTCAACAATTGGATTGATTAGTTCCATGTTCTAAAAAAAGTTATTAAATGGTGTAAGTGTAAAAATTTGAGACGTAATGTCAGTTGATCCTGTCTCATATTTATACAGGAAATCTTGAATAATAGTTGCAATGTAGCAAATTGAATGATAAAACATTTTATAATAAATTATTAGATAGTATTTGTGAAATCTATATCTACACTTGCTACTAATGAAGGCAATTCACATATTCGAAAATGCCCTTTTTTTTTTTCGATAGACTTCGAAAATGCCTTTATATTTTAAAAATCAATCAAACAATAATATCAAAATTATTCGTATTTTTTTTTTCCGTATCCTTTACTCTCATTTGGTCGACCTTGAAAGTCCTAAGGTTCGTTAATATATTAATTCATAATATAATTGCATGAAAGAAATAAAAATGTGAATTTGTAAGCACGCCAATCATTAGTATTTATTAATAGAAATCTACCCGTGCTCCTATTTTCTTACTCGGGAGATTGAAATTGAACTGAACGATGAAATGGGACCCTGGCAGTAGGAGCCAAACAAGTGACAACACTGGCTGTGAACGTAGATCTCACATTGTATTTGTATGAAAATAAATCATATTTAATTTGACCCTACCTTAGGTCAGTAGGTCCCAAAGTGAAATGAAACATTTACGGACCCTGATCAACATATATTTCTACAGACGCCCAACTGTTTACAAAAAGTACAATGACTAGTTCCGCAACAGTCGTGGCTGCTTCCTTGGGACAGAAGGAAGAGGAGGAACAGGCCATCCCCAAATTTAATGTTGACAAATTGAAGAGGCAATTTTTTTTATATTTAATATGGCCAACGGTTCAAGACCGCGCAACAGTGTTTAAAATCACACTGAGCACAAAAATAGTGATCATTTTCCTTTGCCCTTACACAGGTATCTTCTACTTTCTTTTAGGTGTAAGATTAATTTTATTATTGGGTCAATTTCATATAAGTACCACTAGAAAATTGATTCAAAATTTTGTTGGTACAATCTTTATTGAATAATTGGTGCAAATTGGTGGTGATAGTTCCACAACAATGAAGAAATATCACAGAGGACATCATTGATAGTAATTGTCCTACAGGAAAGAAGAAACAACAAGGAAAAAGTATAAGTCTCCAAAGCATGTGTAAAACACTAATCTTTAGGTTCGATTTACCCCTGTTGATCTCTATAGAAATTGGATGCAATAGGGTGTCTTAACATTTCTTGATATGGTTTGCACACCCACATTAAGCATATCGTCAATAGTAGCTTACAGAATAATAGTTTTCGTAATTCTCTTTACGCATAAGGGAAGAAAGGAAGTGATTTGAATGCAAAGAATCAGTGTCTTACTATTCTCATTGTCCTATTCTCATTCTCTCTTTTTCTACCTATAAATTGGTTTTATTTATAGACCATCCTATGCATTTTAGTGAAGAGATATAGCCTTTTAAAGACACACATTTCATGACTCTTGGTAAAGAGTTACATCTTCTGACCTTTGGTGAAGAGTCATATCTTATGACTTTCGATAAAGAGAGACATCCTTCAATGAAAAGTACACACTTTAGTTAAAGAATACAATTTTTCATACTTGTATCTTTTTATGAATATATGTATATTTTCATGAAAGAACATATATTTTCATGAAAAAAATACTACTTTTTATACGTGCACATTTTCATGAATAGAAGCATATTTTCATAAAAGAGCACAACCTTTTATTCATTTTGAAAATCTCTTACAATTTTCAATAAAATACACACAAAATTCATCTAAAAATAAAAATATATTTAAAAATAAATCAAAAAATATATTACTGGCATTATTTTACCGTAAAAAAAAAATACTTTTGAAACTTCTGATGTCATGATACTTTCTTTACAAAGTTCGTTTCAAAGATTTGATTTATATTACTAAAAATGACGAGATGGATATAAAATATTTGTTTGGTCTATAATTTAATTAAAATGCCTTGGTAATGTAAAAATAATTATACTGTAATTTAATTATAGATTACAATGTATAATAAAACTGTTGAGTTTTATAATTACTAGTGTCAAGACAAGCACTGTGGTGCCTATCTATTTGCATTTTTTTTTATTTTTTAGTAAATAAAAAGTAAAAAATGATTGAGGGTTGTAAATAATTAGTGAGTTGTTTTTTATAATAACTGTGGTGCTTGTGATTAAATAATAATATATTTTTAATAAATAATAAATGTTGTGAGGGTTAATGAAAGGAATGTGTGGGAGGTTGAAATAGATTAATGGGGTGGTTTACAAAATCAGATGGAGGGTAAAAAAAGTCTAAAGAAATATGGAAGCCAAACAGAGGTATCGTTTTATTATTCTTATAGATTATAAATTACTTTAATGGTTTGTTGAGTTTAGGAAAGAAAGTAGAAAGAAAAAAAAGTAAAGAGGGTAGAAAGTAAGATGATTTATAGATAGTTTAGTAGAAGAAAAAATGAATAAAATAAAATAAAAATTTTCTTTTCTCTTGATTGGCTGTGTAGAAAGTAAAATATATATATATATATATAATGACATAAATATCCCCTAAAAAAAGTATATAAAAGTAAAGGTAATTTGATATTTTAATTACAAAAAGTAATTTTCTTCCACTTTCCACCCAAAAAGGATAGGTAAAAAATTAAAATAGTGGCTATCCCCATTTACTTTTTTAAGATTCCTTCGTGACACGTTACCAAACAGAGGAAGGAATGGTTTTTGAATTTTTTTTATTTTTTGGCCATTCACTCCATTCCGTTCTTCCATCTTTCAATCGTTCCAAACATATGCTAAAAGTCATGTCTAGAAATTTTTTTCTGATTAATTGGTTGACAGTATCAAAAATTTTGTTGTTTGAAAAAGATTATCGCCCAAAACCTATTTCCAAACTTAAAATCATTCCTGTAAAGGAAGATATATATAGTTCATTTCCATGAGAATTATTCATGTCATGCAAAGTCATTAATCACTCATACTCAGCTTTGATTGTCCTCCTTAATCTCCTTCATAAGCAGTAATATGGGTAACAAGAATAAAGAAATCAATTGTATTTAATTTTAAATGTGAATATCTGGTAAACAAAATTCTTAAAAACAAATTTTAAACCATAAAAAAAGGGGACATAATTAATTTCCACCAATATTATTCCAGAAAATCTTATTCTCACAAATGGAAAACCGTCCTTTGAAACAAACGCCCATGGTAAATCTCTTCCCGACAGCTACTGACTAGTAGTGAACATTTTAGAGAAACCACATCAGGCATTCTTTCGATATTGTATTCGTGCATAAAAGATTTAAGCACGTATGATTTGAACAAATATTTTCTATTTACATTTTCCACTTTTAATTACATAAACATTTTACTATTTTCATTTTATTTTCTATTTTTAAAAATCATATAAGAAAAAACAAAAAATAACTATTTATTATTTACTGTTTTAAATACAAACCTTAAAATATAAGAAACAAAAAAATAAATCACAAGCGAATTAATAAATGAAAGACCAAACAACTCTTTAAACTCCGATAACTCGACCAAATCCTGAACAGAAACAGTTGGTGTAAATCTACAATTATACGCCTCAATCTTCGGTAGACTACACAAGTTACAAGGCGCACATTTAAAAATTATATAGATAATATGGGAACGATGAAGACGACAAGATTATCACAGTAAGTTACATGCAAGACTGGAATGGAACTAACAAAAGGTAACAAGTTAGGATCAACCAATCTAATTAAATAGCCAGAAGCAGCTTGAAAGTACTCAAAAGAACTTGTACATCTGTAGCATTAGACTTAAAAAGAATTTTTCACACCTATTGGAAAATTACAATGTGGTTTTGGCCTTCAACCAGATGAGTTGCTCCAGAGATCTAGCATGATGTGACTGTGCACAAGACGATGGATGGATTTAACTTAGTTGGATCAACTGATTTGGAGAGTGCCCTGCATTAACTTAAGTAAAAATTTAGTTCTTAAAATGGCCAGCAAGCCAAGTATGTAAAAGAAACTTGTCTTCAGCTGACACGGATCATCGTTGAGCTTGATCTGAAGAAGGTCCAACTGAAGTAGCTGCCACATTGCTTGCTGACCCATTCTCAATCGGAGGAGGCACACCCCACTTGCCTTCAGACTCGAGGGGTTCAAAAACTTGAACTCCCCCATCCGAAAGTCCTACAGCAAACTGATTTGGTTCTTGGGGATGTGCCGCAATTACAAGTGGTTGTATGTTGGAACTGCAGCATGAAGATAATGTTAGTATTCAACAAAAAATATGTGAAAGATTATAAAGAAATTCTAAATTTAGAATAATCCAGGGTAACTTCAAAAAAAATGACTAAATTATAGGCAATGGCACACTCAGATTCTGTTTTAGGTTGACTCTCGTTTTAGAAGCAGTATAGAAATTAAAGCACGTTAGATATTTTTCTTTGAATTCATAGAATACTCTTCCCCATGCCAGCTGACACAACTACTTAAACAAAAGGGTTACCTGACACTTGCAGGAAGATAAGCAGAAGGATTGACACGACAACGTAATCTGAGGTTTGAAGCACTAAATACGCAGACTGCTGCGTCCATAAAGCTGGCATATATCAGCTGGCTATCACATGAGAAAGTTGCATGCGATATTGGTGCGGATGAATCTCGCGGGAACCACTACAATTGAAGCTATTGGAATCAGTAAAAAAATTATAAATGAAATTATTTACACAAACACATTTGAACTTTGAGGCTAACCTGCTTTAGACCTTCTAGTTTTGTGGCTTCATAAATAGCGAGCTGAGTTTCATGTACAACCAAGAACTGTATTTGATCTTGATGAAACTGTACACGGGTATCTGACTGTACTGGTGGTGTCCTCCCAGGAGGAAGCTGCAAGAATCTAGACTTCTGCTTTTCCCATCCATCAGTATTCCAAACGCAAATCTGCATAATAAACAGGGCTCAAAGGTAACTCTCCACATCATCACTATGAAAATTGCATTGCCATATTGTATACTGAAAGGGGACATACTCGATAAAAAACAGTTAAAGATTCAAAACTAGAACTTCTTTTAGTGCAATTTAATCATAGAAAAGCCAGATTCTGAAGACAGATATATACTAAGCAATCATTACCTGAGCATCTGCTCCAGATGAAACTAATACATTCAATACATGAGAGAAAGCAAGACCAGTAATTCTTTTAGTATGGCCTTTGAGTTTACTTTTAACCTGCAAAAGAACTTTGCATTAACACCAAAAATCTCAAATCACTAGTACAAACTGTTTACAGACAGACAGCTGTGTTACCTCATCAACCCGGACATTATATATTTGAATAGATGAATCATCCATGCCTATAGCAATAATATTGTTATCCTGAGGATGAAAAGCAAGAAAGGTTGCCGCAGGGGGCGGAGGCATGAAAGTTGTCATAGTCTGCATTTAGCCAAGAAAATTGAATTTGGTTAATTGGCATAATTCCAAAACGTATAGTCTAGAATAATGACTTTGCTCATAGGTTACCTTAAAAGTCATCATATTGAACAGAGATATCTTCCCTCCAGATGCAGACATTACGTACGAGTCATTTTTGGACAATGCAAAGCAGGGTACAGCATCCTCGGGATTGCTGTCAGCAATGTCATTCGTCATCAGGATGCCACTCGATGGTTGCCACAACTGAGGTTGCAAGGTAGCAGTGGCCTACAGGATGAAATATCAACATCAAAAGAGTATAATTCTGATTGCCAATTTCTGAATAGAGAATAGTAGGCTGACAGAAGTAACTTCACATGTTCTCACACCTTGCCAGATGTGTTACGCTCGTTTCGCTGCCATTTCCAGAGTAGGTGAATGGCATTTGATGCTAATGCCAGAATAGCATTACCTGAATTTGTATATATCAACCTTGATATCTGTCAAAAAAGATCATAACAATTTCATTCATGGAGAGGAGTGAGCCAGAGGAACCTTGCAAGGAAGGTCACAATTGTCTTGTCTAATCTTTTTTTTAATTTATTTTATATTTTATTTTTTGAGCCATATTTAGGGATTAAAATAATTTTGTATAAAATGATTAAGGATTCATTAATTTTTCACTATTTTATGTGTTAAACACTACCATGAGACTATAATGTGACATCAGCATACAGAAAAATTACATGCAAAAACGGTATGCTAATAGAATACTGGACTACTTCAACTCCCACATTTATGCATCAAGACACATAAAACAGGTTCTATCTAAATGGTAATACAAACTCGAATCATGAGTTTGGCTATTAAGAAATTTTACATGGGACAGGACAACTTTCCTGCAAAAGTAAATAGAAGCAAGAAATCCCCAATTCTCCTTAGTTGCATAAAACTAAGTCCGTAAGATACTAGTGTTACCAGATAATACGAAAAGGCTCCTTTAAAGTAAGCAAGTAAGGGTGTATCCAATCATCTAGTGATTAAGATCATGTTGCATTTCAGATTAAATTAATGATGCATAGACTCACTTTTCCTTGGTAATTATAGAGGAAATCATCACTGTGGACTACATGGGTCTGAGATAAAACTATGTTTAGCCACAAAAACTTTTGTAAAGTTGCAATCAGAGTTTGTTACTAAAATTGATATGAGAGGGTATACAATAAATTTGAAGTAAGTAACGTACCTTGGTTACTCTTAAATTCTCCGGCAGCTTCAAGGATCTACATTGAGA
Source organism: Spatholobus suberectus (assembly GCA_004329165.1). NCBI lineage: Eukaryota > Viridiplantae > Streptophyta > Magnoliopsida > Fabales > Fabaceae > Spatholobus > Spatholobus suberectus. The sequence goes on from CM014732.1 coordinate 85,324,367, forward strand.
TGGTTCATTGATTTCAGTGAGCTTCCATATCTTTGACTTGTCATTGGATTCTTCACTTATTCTAGGTTTAACATCACCCAAGTTTCGGGTATCCCCATTCTGACAAGATGAAATTGACATATAGTTAAATTTAATAAATAATAATCATCATGATAAGTATGATCATTCCTATGTCCCAGTAAAGGAAGAAGAAAATACATTATTTAACCAGAGTTGCATGTCGAGCAATAAAATAAACATTAAAAAAGGTACAAGTAACATGCAAACAAATTAAAAGTTCCACTGATATGAGGACAAGATCACAAACCATTCCAGCAATAGCTACTACAGACGAAGCCCTCTCTACCAGTGCAGCACTGGTTGCAGCTGCGGCGGCAGCAGCAGAAATCGGATTAATTGTAGGCTGCCACAAGCATCGAGTTAGATTAGGTTTTATTAATTAATAAGAGGTGAGGAAAGTATAATATTTATGAGTCTACCTTTGCCAAGGTTTCTGATGCTCTCGATGCATCATATAAAGAATTCTCTAGTGTACGCAACAATCGAATACCATCCCCATTGGCTAAAATTTTAATTCCATTATCATTTGCAGAGACAGCTAAAAGAGTTCCATCCTTGTTGAAACGAATACGTGGGCTTGCCTAGAGTTTAGATCAAGGCAACAATTAGCAAGCAACTACTATTTCTACTCCAATTTGCAATAAAATAATGAACTTACAGGGAGACCCCCATCAGCATCAACAGTTGTCAAAAGCTGAACATTATCCATATCCCAGAATTTGATGGAGTAATCATCACCAGCAGCCAAAAATCGATTTTTGGTAGTATCAAATTGCACCACACCCAAAGACCGCTTACGAAATCCTTGATAGGTCCTTTTCACAGCTCCTTCACTTTCATTCCACTCAACAATAGAGGATTCCCCATCTTTGCTTGTCCCACATGAAAAGAGCCTGTAGTATACATTCATAGCCAAAAACATTTGAACATTGGATAACGTAAAGGAAGTATAATTCAACTAAGAAGCAAGATTCAGCACAATAGAAGGAGCCATGGTTGAGAATATATACCTTGTACCATCAGCACTATAAGCCATGGTTGTGCACCAACGACCAGGAGCTTCATAATCAACACGAGATCCCAAATTGTCATACAACCATGCTTTTATTTTTCCATCTATTGCTGTTGAAAAGATGAACTACAACATCACAAGACAATTAGCATCAGCAAGAAAACCAACCAGAAAAAATAGTGAAAGAACTTTTTTTGGGGGGTACTATATTAATATTAATATATATTAATATGGCTGAAGGAAACATGCCAACAAACTCAACTAACAATCCCTGAAGGTACGGAAGTCAATTTGTACCTGAATGTTTTCTTTATAATGAGGGCAGACAGAATAAACAGGAGCCTCATGACCTTCAAAAGTATACTGCTTTGCACCAGAAGCAGCATCCCATACCTTAAAATTACATAATTTAGTTAGCAACATATTCAGCTCCTCCACTTTGGCAAACCAAGCTCATGTTCTGACAAACTTACCTTAATGGTCTTATCATCACCACAAGTTATCACGCATAGTTGCTTATTTGGGTGGGAAAATGCTAGGTCATTTACTCCACCAACATGAGCATCAATCTAGAAGAAAGGTTCGTAAGTAAACAAATACAAAAATGCACATAAGGTTATGTACGTACGTATGTGTGTGTGTGTGTGTGTGTGTACCTCCAGGTGCTGTCGTATATCATCCCCACCATGGTAAGAGTATATCTGAACAATGTGCCTTGAGTATGCAACTCCTGTTCATCAAACAAAGACGTTACTATTTGGTTCAGTCAATCAAGGTATATATTGTATCATTATCATCATTTCAAACAATGAAGAATTCAAAAATTCTCAACATACCAAATAAAGCACCATCAGGACTCCAAATCACACGGTTGACAGAAACACCCGGATCTTTGACAAGAGCAGCCTGAATTGATCATAATTAACTTTTTCTTCAGTCACGGCAAAATTACAAGTCTTGCGGTTCAGCACAAATTTCTATCAACTATCAAGAACATTCATATGTAAAGGTAAAGAGACAACCTGAAATGGCATTGAACAAGCACTAAGATCCCAAACTTTGAAATTCCTTGAGACCAACCGCTCCCTAGAACCCACCTCCCACAAAGCAATGTCCCCCACATTTGTACCAACTGACATATTGCATCAAATAAAAGTCAAATGGCAAATTGATAGCAAATACATGCAACTAGGAAAAAAAAAAATCAATGCTATTAAAAGGCTTTAGAAGAGCAGCAGACCTAGAAGTAACGATTGTTGAACTGGATGAAAGTCCATGCTCATAGGAGATGAACCCTGATTAAGAGTTCGCACAACAGTCTTAGGTATGTCATCAGGTGCGTTAAAAGCTTGACTATGTTGACCATGACCTGGGAATGTTGCTGACAGCACATTGACAGGTAGATTCACCTGCATAAAGTGACGAATAGCAGAAAACATGAGGTCAAAACTCTCATATGCCTACCAATGAATTGCTAATGATATGTCCATAGAAAAAGGCCAGATTACCTCATCTGAAATTCCCATTGGCCTTGTTCTCTTAGCAACATGATCTGAGTCTCCAGATGGATAATCAACAGAAGGATTAGTTGGGGGGGTCCTAGGATGCTTTAAAGCAGCTTAACAAGGCAATGAAACATGTTAAAAGTAAGATAAATTTTGACATGATCGCAGGATGGCTACACCTAAAGAGTTGGCGAATAATACCAGGGATCGATGGAGCACCAAGACCTATAGCTCCACCTCCAGAAACAGCGGCATGTGCTACAGTAGTAGGATTTGACATCCAACCAGCCAGGGGTGTTGGCACTGGGGCTGGAGTAGGCTGAAAAGGCTGTAAACAAGAAGCACAGCAAGGTCCAGCACCAAAATAAGAATCGAAACATAACAAGAGACATATGAAATGATGCTCATGATACCAAAATAAGGTGGATAATCAGTTCAGGAGCCCACCCCATGTGCACCAAGTGGAGGAAATCCTCCAGCCTTTGGTAAGGACCCTAGTAGCGGGTTATTAGCAGGTGAAGGAGCACGTGCACCATTTGGTTGTCCACATGAGTGATCCACAAAGAGAGTTTTTATATCAGGATTTGGCCGTGGATTCTTGCAAAGTTGATGCTGCCAATTTAAGCTGTAATTTAATTTTTAAAAGAAAAGAAAAGCAATTCTTTGTTAATAGAAGATAATTTAATCAAATTGTCAGAAGAGTAGCTTCAATGCAAAACCTAGCACCATAACTGCATAACAATGACCTATTACAGATGCAGATTGATGGAACTAATGCTATCCCATTCTACTACTGATTAAAAAAAATAGTTAACACATAAATGGAAATTATGAATGATTAAATAACAGTACCATATGCATTTATAAACCAACAAACACAAACATCTAAATATAGCAGATGATCTCCATCAATTGTAAATAAAGAAACTACATTAGGTACCAGAAAGTTATTTCACATTCAGAGCTCAAATGTGTTCTATATTGAGAAATCAGTATGCCTGGACATCATAAAATTTACCTTTGATTGATCAGAGTCCGTAACCTTGAGTTTTTAAGGTTGGGAAATTGCAATTTGTCACGAAATAAGGGATTTGCTTCAATGAGCTTTTTGAGCTCAACCAACATGATTGCTCGTGCAGACTTTGTATCACCATACTTAGACAATTGTTCATTTTCCCTACGTTAACAGAGACTCGTTAGCTGCATCTTACAGAACTTTCACACTGAAGACGGGAGTAAAAATTAAGATTGGTACCTAAAATTTTCCAATGTCAGAAGCTGTGTGATTTCCTTGAACAATTCTTCGTTAAATGTAGCAAACACTTTCAAATCCTTCACTAATATTTCTACAGCCTTGGACCGGTCATGCCTACGAAAATTTAAAACAGTTCAACTAAACTTGTCTGCTAGTAGAAGCCTAGAACTAGAATGCTGAGAGTCAGCAAAAGAATCCAAATAAATGTGAACTCGTTGTGAGCTTACTTATCTAAAGCCTCCAGATACTTCTGCTTCCTTATCTCAAAAAATATCTTCATAGAATACCTATTATCATCTACCTTAGTGAAACCAGAGAGGTATTTCTCCACCTCATCCCAATTGCCATTGTGCACTTCATCTTCAAAATATTTCATGTTAAAGAAAAACCCCGACTCCTGCTCAAGCCTATTATTTTTAACCAAAAAAAAAATATAGTTAATTAATGTCGTAAAAAAAATATACAAGAAACACACCAAAAATAACCTAACAAAATAACAAACTAGCCCCACTTGTGCACTGTCTCTTTGAACTTTTCCTCATCGAGAAACTGCAAGATCAAGAACACCAATTCTCTACTAAGAGACGACATCGGAACCCCAACGTCTTCGATCAGATAATACACACTAAAATGAGCAACAGTGAACTAGATCTGCAAAAACAAAAAATAAAAAATAAAAACAGCAGCAAGGGTTAGCCATAACAACCACCCAAAAATAAAAAATAAAAAAAATACTAATAATCGAAATAAAAAAATACTAATAATCGAAATCCGCACCGTCAAAGAAATCATCTAACCAGAAGCATTTATTTATGGAAGAAAACCGTCCATATTTCCCAAATTAACCAAAGAGAAAAAAATATCGATGCGGTTTCGGTGGCCAAACGAAAACGAAGAAAAAAACGAAAACGATTTGACTCTATCTACATCTCACACGATCAACAAAGCACCTTTAATCCAAGATGCATGAACCAAAAGTTTCAACCAAAAACAAAAAAGAGGCCATAATTTTTTTTTTAAAATAAAAAATAGTGAAGAAAAAAATTGAAAAAGCCAGAGAGTTAAAAGAAACAGATTCGTAAACATGAAAGAGAGAGAAGCTCTAACCTTCAAAGCTAAACACATCACAAACCAAACGCTCTCCCTCTCTCTCTCTCTTCCGATTCTTGCACTTTCTCTCTCCTCGCGGAAATGGACTAATCTACTCGCTCTCTCTCTAAAAACTCGAAAATATATATAGAGAGAGAAAGAGGTCATTTGAAGTTTTGAACTTACAGAAATAGGGTGTTTTTTATATAGGAGGCGACAGATAGAGGAGATGATAAGTCCACGTACTTATCAATCCTGTGCGATAAATTATCGGGTAAGTGCAAGCACTTATATTACAAGTCCAGTTAATTGCGGGGCCCACTAAGCCGGCTTCGGTTTTGTCTAAACAATCGGCTCGGAATCTCGAGCTAACAGCTGTCCTTCAGCTCCAGAACGTGAGTAATTTTCTCATGCTGTTGCGACATGGTGCGAGTCTATGATGTGTACCGTTGAATGTTTGCGTTCGGTTCGTGGAGATGATGACGTGGAAGATCGGAGGGTGGAGATGGGAGGCTGAAGGGTAGGGGAAGGGCGTGGATAGTTTCTGTGAAAGCGACTTTTACTGGGTTAAGATCCCCCCGGTAACGACAAAGTTTCTGGGAGGGGGGTCCCATTTTGTTTGACCCCGGAGTTTGCGGAATATTACGTTCCTGCCATCGCCAGATGCCCGTTTTATCGCCGTGCGATATAGGTCTTACTTGCCATACGAGATGTTTGGTTTGTTCGTTGCCAGAGGCGCGATATGTGTCGCGAGATGAAAATTAGTAAAGTGAGTGAAGTGAATTAAATATGTGGTCAGAGAGGTGTGTAGGTTATTGTCCTTGTCATGTGTGTACGTCTGCCTGTTCTTTTCCTCCTAGTAACAATAAATTAAAGAGAAATATTCACATATAACGGACAAAATAAAGTGATGAAGAATCAAAATTAAAAAATTAGAAAATTAAACTGAGAAAAAAAAAAAGTTAACCCATAATTTACTTTAGGTTTAATATTTCTAAACTTTTTAAAAAAATTTAATTAAATTTTTAAACTAAAAAAATATTATAACTAGATCTCTGATTTTTTTAATTTTTGTAATTGAGTCCTTAGAGTTAGTTTATGACAATTTAGAACCATGAAAAAATTTATAATTTATGACGGTTTTACTAATTATAGGAACTCAATTACAAAAATTTAAAAGATCAATAATCTAATTATAATTTTTTTTAATTTAGGAACACAAATAAAAATTTCTAAAAAATTCAGGGACCTACAAATATATTAAATCTTTACTTTCCAAAAGTGACAAATCAGATATATGATTTTGCACAATTTTATTTTTAAAAATTTGAAGTTATTTATTTTTTTAGTCCCTCTCCTAACATTCTTTAACTTAGAGATGTTTTAAAAACTAAATTGTATAAAGACATATATTTAGGAACTAAAGATTAACAACTTATCACTTTCAAGAATGAAATAGAGTATTAAATAGGATAAAACCATTTAATGACATAAATCTCTTTTAGCACTTATATTTTTATTTATGAAACTAAAATTCAACACCTTGATCTTTGTGAATGACTTAAAACTCAGTCTTTTAAATTAAATATTTTGTGTGAAACCTTCAATTAATTTATTTAATAAATAAATTGGGGTTAAAAAAATATATAATGAACAAACCAAAAACTCTCTCATGGATGGTGTAACATATATTCTCACCCTAATTATATAAGACAAAATTGAAGTATAATATCATAAGTATGTTAATTTTGTTGTTCAATTTAAATTAAAATATATATGTGTATTACCCTTTTATGTATATCATCAAGATAAAATGAGAAGTTTTAATTAAAAATTAATATCACATAATTACATTTTTATTTAGTGATATATTTAACTTACTTCAAATTTTAAAGGTGAGAATTTTGCTGTTATTATTATTATTATTAAAATGTATATTTTATTAGTTAAATGAAATTTAATTATGTAGGTACAAAACTTTTTTTTACCAAATATCCTCAAAAAGGACATATATAAAACGTATATTAATCATAAGTTTATTAAAATTAAAATATTTGTAAAAAAGTTAATTAATTAAAGTATACTTATATTAAAGAGACCTGAATTTTAAAAATTAAATATACTAGTTAAAATATACTTTTGGTCCCTTCTTTTTTCACCTTTTGTATTTTTAGTTTCCCAAAAATGGTCTAACCGGTCTTTATTTCTCAAAAACTTTTCATCATTGTTTGTAGTCCTTCTTTTAAATTGTCACTATTAAGCAATGATATGGAAACTATGTTGTTTTAGTCCCTCCCATTAGACCGTTACAAATTCAATCCTTAATTGACTTAATGATAGATAGAAATGGCATAATTAAATTTTATTTGGAAGAATTTAATAATTATATATCATTTATATCAACTTTCATTATTTAATCAGATTTATAGAAATTTATAATTAAATATATATTTTTTTATCTTTATGTAAAAGAAGCATGAACGAAAAAAAAATAGGTATAATTTGTTAAATTCATATTTATCACTAATTCTCTTTTCTTTTCTTTCATTTTTCTTTCACTTTTTTTCCCAAACCAAACATATCTTATATTTAGATAATTGATACCATCAAATTATACTTAAACTCAACTCTTTACGGATTATATTTTAATTGTCACATTTTCGTCATGTAAAATTTATGAATTTTTGGGTGAAGCAAAATAAGTGTTACTTTAAGATAAATAGATAAATAATTAGACACAACCTACAATTTAGTCCCTAAAAATGACAAATTGTTTACTTTTTGGTCCTTGAATTTACTCCCTGAAAGTCCGAAATTAGCCACTTTTTAGTTCATTATCGAAATATTTAAAATAAATAGTACTAAAGTACCCTTAATTTGTATAAAAAAATATTCTTTATACATGTATGCATACATACATACATACATATATAGAGAGAGAGAGAGGGAAAGAGAGAGAGAGTTTAAATAAGAACTTTTCTTATTGTCTATAATGTGAACTATTATTATATACTATTAGATAATATTTAAATAGTCAAGATTATAAGAAAAAATATATATGACCTTTTTAATTGGTCATATGATAACTAATTAAGTTTTAATCTTAATCATTCATGTATGACCTAAATTTATAGTTCTGACATTCTTAAAATGAGAACTATTCTCACTTGATACGCCCCTCATGTATATGTATGTATATGTGCGTGTGTGAGAGAGAAACATATTAAGTAAGAATTCTTATTTATTGAGATAAATGAAAATTATAAATTAAGGTCATACAATCATACGCGACATTAAAAGTTAGTCAAAAGTCATATAATTACTTTAAAAAGTCATATACATTTATCTTTTAATCTTAACCATTTAAATATAATTTTAATGGTTGAAATTAATAATTCTCACATCTTACCATAACAAGAATTCGTATTTAATTCCTTGCTATATATTCATTCTAAAGACAAATTATTCCAAAAGGGCATTTTCATGATGACTTTCTTAGAAGTGTTTTTTGAAATTAAGCCTTTAGTTCTTTTTATTTTCTATGTTCTTGCACTTTAATTTTTTATCACTTACTTAGTCACTAATGTATATTAAACGATGTAGCATAGTTTTATTTAAAGTTGTTTTAAAGATAATTCTTTTTTATTTTAAAAAAATTAAAAGTGGTAAAATAACTATTCTTTTAAATTAAGCCAAATCAAACATGTGCATATATTAAACATTTTTTCACAATAAAAGTGAAAAAAATATAACCAAGAGTGGGATTCTTATTTCAAGAGAAAATATTGTTAAACTTGTTGTTTAATAATTTCTATAGACATTAAATTTTATTAATTTAATCACTAAATTGACAATTATTAACTTCTTACAAACATTTTGAAAATTCTACCTAGTTCGTATGATCTAAGAGAGTTCCAACTACAAATGTACGAAGATAATCTTTCTCCTATAATGATTATCCTATACATAGAGTAAAGGGGGAGGAATTAATATAGAGATAGAACAGTTATAGCATATCATCAAGCTTGACATTCATTGGGATAGTGACCGTTGGAGCTCCCATTATGGAGAGATTATTGTCTCCCAATGGTCATGTCAAAGTTCGAGGAGTGATTATCTTCATGAAAGTACTTGGTCAACACAGTTGGACTAGTGGTAGGTCTTGGTTGGTGCGGCTAAGTAGTGACGGTTGACCGAGTTACCTCCTGGATGATACACAACCTCAAAAACCTTGAGTGCACTATAAATAAAATGATTTGTACTCAAGATGGGCAACCGAGTTACCTCCCAAAAAGCACAAAGGCTCAAAAGTCATGAGTATTTTGTGTACAAAATGACTTGTACTCGATATGGGCAACCACATTACCTCTCAGAGGAAACAATTAAGTTTATAAAATTCTATATAATTTAGATTAGTTAACAACTTTGTTTTAATGGATATTGTAAATATCATTTATAAAATTACATAATATTTATTTGAGAAATTAGGCTATGCATTAATAGTATAAAGTAGTTTTACACTATTATCTAATCACAAACCACAGTGTATAATAAATTTGTTTGCTTTTACAATAATTATCTTAAAAGTTATACTAACAGTGATTTCTAATTGGTTGACAATATAAAACTTTTTACACTAACAATGCATAGTCGTTAAACTCTATTTATTTTTTCTAAATTTTAATATATATGATAAGTAAAACAATATGATAAAATTTAACAAATAAAAATATACTACATAAAATTTATTAAGTATTATAAAAATTATAAACTTATTTTTAAAATAAGTCTCTATTGATTTAAAAAATATAAAAGAAATCTAAAAAAATGCATATTTTATTGTGGTTTGGTTCAATTTTTTTATCCCTTTTGTGAAAAATCAAACAAAACAATACATTATATTTATATTGATTTTTCTTTTATACTCCAATATTATATCTCATTATTCAAACTTAAGGCACAACTATGTTTTGATAATGATATAGTATGTGATTTCATATGCTTCGGATACTTTTTGGTTATGTTAAATTATAAGTTTATAACTTGATAATGCATAACTAATTAACTATGAATGATTTGTATTGTACTTCTCTTTAGTAAGAGATTTGTAATATGGTTATTAACATGTGTGGTTTTTTGTTGCTCTTTTGCTTATAGTCATATAAATGTAATTTTTAAGTGTTGATTATGATTCAATTAGTTGTTAGTTTTTAATTGTATCAATTTATTTTGTTAGTTTTCAAATTAAAATAATTTTGAAAGTCATATAAAAATAAATTAAAAAATTTAATAAATTGTCAAACTGATCTAAGGCAAACCGAAGAAAAGGTTTTGCTTGGTTCATATTTAATATTATATTCAAAATAAACTAAGCATATTATTTTAAAGTTTGATTTGAATGCTATTTTATTTAAAAATTAAACTAAACTTCACTGAGAACACTCTTACAATATATATAAGATTTGTTAACGTACACCTACTTGATTTTTAGTTGAGGTTATAACTATGAATTATCCTAAAACATACACACACAATGTAACTTGTTGACGTACTCTAACTAAAAAATAAGTAGGTATATATTAGAAAAATATAATTACAATTATCTTAAAATACACTTAAGGTGTAACTTGCTAATTTATTTTTTTCTAAGAAAAAAGTAAGTGTACATTAACAAATACTTGTATCATTTATTAAAATATACCTATTTGTTTTCTAGAAGAAATGCTTAATAATTTATAACTTTAATTTTCTTAAAATACACCCAAAATGAAATTTATTAACTCACTCACTGTTAAAAGTAATATATATATATATATATATAGAGAGAGAGAGAGAGAGAGAGAGAGAGTATAGCCACTAAAAGTGATATGTTCACGTTGAGGGATACAGAAATCTAGAGGATGGCCTTCTTAAAATCGTCCCTATCAGTAGAGTGTTTAAAAATAATTATGGGCTTAAAACAATTATGGTACAAGGGAAAGAGCTCATCGATGCTAAGAAATTTGGGAATGCCTCCCCAACAATACTCTCTTGTTTTCTTCCTTCCTACCAAATACGGCAACATTTTCGTTGTTTTTTTTTTTCTGTATTGTCTAGAATAATGTTAAATCGTTAAAGCTTATCATCTAATGTCCTCATATTATTTATTATCCAATAATTTATTAAACTCGTCAACAATCTGAAACTCTATTATACTATTATGTTACTATATCTCTTAAATATTGAATATCAAATTAATAGATAAGCCAAAATTGTATGATTAAAACAGTAGAGAATTAAATTCACAAGAGAAATTTCGCAAAATAATAATAAGGGAATAATATAATTAAGCTAATTTTTTAATTGAAAAAGTTAGGAGAGTTACGTCTCAATGACTCGCTAAGATTAAGACAAGCTTCAAGACTCGGAATATTTATTACAAAAGTACTTACAGCTGAATTTAAATTTATGTCCTTATGAAATATGAGTTTGATTCTTACTAATTGGATCAATTTTGCATGTTCCCATTAATTAAACTATTTATTTATTAATATGTTCCCTTTAAGAAACAAATAAGGTGGCCCAGTTTTAACAACAACAAAAAAAGGTGGGCCAGTCCTTGAAAATTCTCCATGGCAAGTTATGTTGAAGAGTTGTTTTATGGAAAATGAAGAAAAATTGACCAAAAAAAAAAAAAGAACAAAGAAAAAGAAAAACAATAGAAATAAAAGGTTATCCAAAGGGAAAGGTTACCAATGTGTTTGGTATAATAGAAGTAGAGGAGAAGAGGAAGGAAAAGAGTAGAAGTGAGAAGAAATAAGTTGTTTGGTATAGTAAAAGTGTGAAGAATTTTTTAAAAAATTTGTAGAACCCATGCACAATAACTTTCACGCAAAAATGAAAAGAAAAGCGAAGAAATTATTGTGCAAAATGTGTATCGATTACTCTTCGCTGATATATATATATATATATATATTATAATAATAAATAAAAATAATATTAATAATAATTAAAATAATCTTAATTTCTACTCTATTTTTCTTCAACTAAACAACCTTAATTTCACTCTATTTTTCTTCTTCTTTTTTCGTTTTATTTTTTTCCTCTTTTACCAAACACACCGTACATGATTATATTCTTTAATAAATTGTTTTGTACCTTTATAACTATATCTTTTCTAAAATAATAAAAAATTGTTAAAATAAAGTACTTAAATTTTTGTAACAAGTAAAAGAATTATTGTAATCCAAATGGGCAAGAAAAGCACAAGATTCAAATGGGAATGGTAAGGGCAGAGTCCACAAAGGGCAACGGTCACCACCCACCACCCACCCACGGCCACGACCTATTGATGATTGACATTGACACGGTACAAAGCGGATAGTGCAACTTGGGTCGGGTGGGTCCCACCTTCTCTCTCAAACTATGACCTGCATCTGCTGTAATGCTGTGGGGTATCCTTGTCAGAAATTAAATTAAATTAATTATTAAATAAATAAGAAGCGATAGCTGTGTGTGCGCCTGTGGCGGTCTGGGTGTACCTGGCTCTTCTTTCTATTTACTTCATCTGTTCCTCGCGCGTCTTGTGACTCATTTTTTTCCACTTTTAATTTAACATTAATTATAGTTATAATTATTAAATATTTTGTCCCTGTACAAATATTATTAAATACATCCAAAACATATAAAATTTAATTAAAAATATTTTCAACAATAAAAGTATAAATTAAAAGAGTTTATTATATAAAATAACATTCAAGTTTATTATATAAAAGTAAATCAAATATAATTATTTATTTACGATAATAAATACAATATATTAATTACAAATAATATATAATTTACATATTTTATCAAAAATTATATATTAATTATATATTTTTATTTTCTTGACAAGTATTTTAAATATGCTTCTTTTTTAATTATTTTAAATATATTCGTCACATATTATATTTAATTACAGTCGTTTTGATTGCGACGGCTGAGGTTTGGTAGCTACTTGTCGTCAGCTCAAACCGACCACGTGCATCTTTCGCACGAATTATATTGTTTTTATATTTTAATTTTAATAAAAATTCGAGATGAAGTGTGTTGAAATACATTTAACTTATGAGTTTAATGATTTAGTATAAAAAGTTTTATACTGTTAATCAATTAGAAATCATCATTAATATGACTTTTAAAATATTTATTATAAAAGTCAACAAACAAATTACAATAAATAGTAGTTTGTGATTAAATGACAGTGCAAAACTACTTTATACTGTCAAATACATAGCCTTTTTTCTTTTAACTTATTATAATCGGTTAGTATAGAAAATTTCAATAGTTTATATAAGATTTTAGATTTAATTTTGTTTTTGCTATTGTATAAAAAATATATATTTGTTTTATTTTGTTATTATAAAATATAAAGATAATGTAATAAAAGTTTATATAAATGGCATTTTAATTTTATTTTTTTAGTAAAAAGTGTATGGATGCAAAAATAAAAGGTAAAGGTGAGGTATTTTACTCAATGTTTAAGGGTGTTGTTTTAGAGAAAATGAAAAGATAAACAATTTTTTTTTATTTTAAATTAGAAAATTATAATATTTATGAAAGTAAATAAAATATTTAGACATTGTTTATGCTAATTTATTTTTGTTCCTAATTAAAGTTGGGATGAAAGAGTGAGAAATATAATAAGAAGATAAGCATAAATGGTCATTTATTTTTTTTTAAAAGTTTTTTACTTTTACTTTATTTCTTGCTTTTAAAAAGTTTGAATGAGAAATATAGAAAACAGAAAATGAAAAACGTAAAAAAAAAATTTTACTATTTGTTATATAAACTTTGCAAAAATAAAATAAAATGATAGAGAGTGTTTTCAGAAATGAATATAATTTTTAATTAATAATAAAAAGTGTATTTAAAAGAATATGTTGGATAATATATTACTAAATTTCTCATGTATATTCTTCAATGATGGACCTACTCAATGACTAGTGGGACAAACAACCCCGGGTTCTTTCTCTAATAATATTTATGAAATTAAAAAAATATTTAGACATTATTTATGTTATCAATATTATGTTAGTGTGAGTAAAATTGGACTCAAAATTTTAAAGAAAGTTCTTAGGTTTAAGTCTTATGAATAAAAAAATAATAATTGAAAGAAGAGGTCTCACTAAAGATAATTAACTAAGTCTCGAGATTAATTATTGACAAAATTAGTAGATATTTTGCATTTATAACATTATATCAAAAACAGACATTGTTTATGCTAATTTATTGTTAATGCTAATTAAAGTTCGGAAAAAGAGTGAGATATATAATAAGATGTTAAACACAAAGGGTCATTTATTTATTTTTGGTACAGTTGATTTGTTTTTGGCTACAAAAAGGGTAATTTATTTTATGAAAATGTCTTTTATTTTCATTTTTTACTTTGTTTCTTATTTTAAAAAGTTTATATAAGAAATAGTAAAAAAAATAAATTACTATTTGCTATACAAACTTCGGAAACAAAAATAAAATGAAAAAAGATGATAGAAACTATGTTTAAAAGTGAATGTGATTTCTGTAATTTTTAATAATCTTTAATAAATAATAAAGAATGTATTTAATGGCTCGTTTGTTTCCATGAATTGATGGAGGACGAATTGAGAGAAGACAAAAAAAAGGGATATATTTTCAATCCTTCCCCTGTTTGACACAACACTACAAAGAAAAAGAATAGGACTCTGTATAAGGGTCTCACACTCCTACATGTATTTTATATTCCTCTAGATTGGGAAGAAATGAGAAGGAAAAGTGTCATTTTTTTATATAACGACAAAAATATTTCTATTTATATTATATATCATTTTTTATTTAGAATTTTTATATCATTTTATATATATATATATATATATTTTTTCTTTCTTTCTTTTTTCACTTTTTATTCAACTAAAGAAGAAAAAATATTTTTTCTTTCTTTCATTTCATTCTTTTCTTATTAAACAACTTAAAAAATTATTTTACTTTTCATTCCTTTTTTTCTTTTTCTTTTTTTTATCTTTACTTACCTTCTTTCATAAACCACACATAACCTTAAAAATAATATGTTGATAACATTTCCATATATCTTCTTCGATGATGACGGACCTACTCAGTGGTTAGTGGGGCAAGTGCCCTTCGTTTCTCTAATATATGTGTGATGTGTTACATGTGTGATGTAGTTTTTTTTTGTTGTTGTTGAAACATGTGTGATGTAGTTGCCTCCAATGTTTTTATCCTTTCCATTCATTTTATTTTCTCTCACATGGGCCGTACAGCATTAGTTAGTGAATGAACACGAAACCTCTTTTCGTTTTTTTTCTTTTTTTCTTTTTTCATGACGAACTATTATTTTTCTTGGCTAGTTGACAATTAACAAAGCGTTGAAATTTAATACTAAGGAGCCGAGAGCGGACCAACTTGGATGATTTAAACTTGTCTTTCTTCTAGTCCTATACTATAAATTATAATATATAATTGGAAAAGTGTTTTTTTTTCAGTTTTTAATTAGATTTTTAACATTTTTTCTTTTCTTTTATAATATATATTTCGCATACTATTTCTACGATTAGACAAAATATTTCACTATCAATTATTTCAAGCTACCTTTTTTTATTTTTATCTTTATATTTGATTTTCTTAATCATCTTTTATCATTATTTTTAAATTGAATTTCAATAATTAAATATAATCTTATTTTACAAATTAAGTTATTTATCATAAATTCAAAATATAACTTATATATTTATTATAATTTTTAATTACATAAAAATAAGCATTCATCCTATGCAATTTACATACTAAAATACTAATTTATTATTAATTTATTAAATCTAACGTAAGAATATAAATTTAAGAAATTTAAGATACAAACAGACTTATCCCTTACTTTAAATATCTTATCTGGATAAAGACTTTCCTTAAACTCGTATTCACATTCTGAGTAAACAAGAAGTATAGCTAAGAGCGTGACTCATGCGCTGCAAGAACGTTGAAAAGGTAATGTCTCTCGGAAGCTCAATATTTTCCAATTAGATATTTGGGTTGGTGAAATTTGACCTCAAGCTCCAACGTTCCATTCCATCACTAAATATAATGTGTTTCCTTTATTTGCTATTATTTGTTGGGTATCTGATCTCTTGCTTGATCGGTTAATTTGTGGTTGTTTGCCCATGAGGAATTAAATGACATCGGTATAACTTACACCAATTATTACAGTATTCAATAACTTGATATAAAATGTAATTTTTATCGACCCAACCATTAAATTATAATTTCATATTACAAAGATTATTTGTGTTAAATTTTGTCCAAAATTAAACAACAATAAGAAAGTAATCAAATAATTTGTTTTACTATATTTTAAAAAGTATATATTATGTCTATTTTAATATATATAAATAAAGTATCAAATAATTTTATATTAATATAATTTTGTACATATGATTTACGTTAAAGGAACTTTCAATCTAATGATAAATTTTGAGATAAAATCATCTAATTTAAAATTATTAAATGATATAATAATTAGTATAAGTTATACTTGTGTTATTTAATCTCTCTCCATTACTCTACTAATATGCTCACAGCACAAACATCTATTTAAATATAAAAAAAAAAAGAAAAAAAAAAAGCGCAAACATCTATTCGAATAGGTTTAATGATCGTCTGGGATGTTGGATACATAAAAGGTAGCACGAAGAATCTTCGTAATTAAGTTTTATTTTTTGTCGTGACAGAAAGACTAACGCATCCTATAGAAACCATTTCGAGTGACTATTTTGTGACTCACTTTTTTTTAAGGATTAAATTGGATTAAACAGATTTTTTACGGACCAAATTAAGTATTCATTTTTTTCTATAATATGAAGAATTATTTTACACATTAACTTTGAACAAAATATCTAAATAAAATCTTAATATAAGAATAATATTTAATATATTTGATAAATTGATCAGCACAAATGAATAAATTAGAAAAAAAAGACTAATATAAATACAGAATCCGAATGATAAATTAATTAAGTATTTATATTAAAATTAATTCAATATCATATTTTAAAGAATTTACATATGTTATAACTTATTAATAATAATACTATAATACTGAAAATGTATAATGCTTTTCCAATTAAGTGATAATATTAACTTAAAACTGGTTCCTAAAAAAAAAAAAACTTAAAACAGCAGCATCGCGTCTCATTAATAGGTTGATCGAGATCTTTCTCTTTTTTTTTTCATAATCATGTTATTAGTGCAAAGTATTCATCGACTTTGTTGATGACTAATTTTTGTCTGAGAATCTGATAACTATCTTTAGTGGGGTCTTCAGTCCCAACCATTTTTTTTCTATCTATAAGGCTCGAACTCAAGAACTTGCTTAAAAAATCCGAGTCCAGTGCTACTCAAACCAAAAATATGTTGGTAAATCTTTGTTTATATATATAAGAAATAAATTAACTATTTTAATTTTATTTAAAAGAAAGAACTTAAATTAAGATAAGTTTGAAAAGTATAATAAGAGCAAATGAGGAATATGAATTGATCTCTTAAAATATTGATAAATCCATTCTTTTTTCATCAAATAAGAATAAAAAAATAATTATATTCTTTTTTCTGGTCATTCAAACAATAAAAAATTATCTTATTTTATTTGAATAAATAATATATAAATTAATAATGTAAAAATCTTTTATATTTTCATCTAATTACAAATCATCATGATAAATTTATTAATTTTATAGTAATTATCTTAAAAATTATAATAAAAATATTTTTTATTTAACAATATAAAACTTTTATGTGGTTATTAAATCTTTTTATTTTCTTAAAGTCAATACTTTTCTGTTATACTTTTATAAAACAAAGATTATTCCGTTATTAGTTTTTTTTTCTTTTTAAAAAATTAGAAACATATTACTAAAATGTTACCAATTATAGTACTATAGGATTGTAATTATTAGCTTTTTTACATTTTTAAATATTAAATATTTTTTAAGAACTTAAGGTATCATTTGGTATAAAGAAAAGGAGAGCAAAGATTAGTGAAGGAAAGAAAAGATGAATTTTTTTTTAATAACTTAAGGTATCTTTCCTCTACTTGGAGGGAACATTTAACAGAAAGAAAAGAAAGAATAACCGTGGAATCCACTTAAATATTCTTTTTTCTCAACTTAGATAAACACTATCTTTGGTTTATGAGAGAAAATAAAAAAAAGAAAGAAAAAGGAAAAAGTGAAGAAAAAAAGAAAAATAGAAAGTGAGATAATTTTTTAATTATTTGACATAGGAGAAAGTAAAAGGAAAAAAAATATAAGTTTTTTTCCTTTGTTTGATTGAGTAGAAAATAAGAGGGAAAAAAAAAGACATAAACATCCTTAAACGAATATGCACATATGGTATTATGAAGGATATTTTTATAAGTGCTTGTCTTCCTCTCATATTCTTCCAAGTTTGGGAGAAAGTATTTTTAATGTAGGGCCCACAAAATAAGCTTTCTATCCTCTCTAATTAGAGAATCAGAAATGTCTGGGATAGCTTAAATTAAAATTTTCAGTTATTTTTTTTATGAAAAAAGCTGTTTATGAAATAATCAATTTCTTTGGTATATTAACTGAAATTTGTAAAACAATTTTATTTATTTTTTAAAAATAAGCTGAAATCTTGCATTTATACTTTTGTAGCTTATGATTATTTTTTAATAGTTTTTTTTTCTTTAAAAATATAATGCCCAAATTACCCTCAAACTTCCCAACAATTTTTTTCTCTTTCAACTTTTTACTCAACAACTTCTATCCTTTTTTGTAATTTATTATGTAAAAGCTATTTTTTTCGTTGTATTTAAACAAAATTAATTATTTTAAATTGCTTCTCAATAAATTTACTCAAACAAAAACTAATCTTAATTATAATCAATTATAATAATAATCGATTATACATGTAATTGATTATTGAAATAATTTAATTTTCACAATTATTCCAAACATACCCTCAAACAAGAAAAAGATGTTTCTTTCTCTCCTTTTCTTTTCATTTGTTTTATTTTTATTTATACCAAACAAAGTGAAAAAGAGAATAAGATAAGACTTAAATAGATATAAAAACAAAATATTCTTATTTATTATATATATTTTTTATTTGAAATATTAATATCATTTTATATACATATCTCTTTCTTTTCTTTTAATTTTATATAACTAAACAACTTAAAAAATCATTTTATCTTTTACTCACTCTTTTTTTCTTTCACTTTCTTTTATCTTTCCTTTCTTAACCAAATAAAGCATAAATTAAAGAGTTTTATTCGCAGTCAGATTGGGCAACTCATCGCTGTCTGTCTGTCTCTCTCTCTCTGTGTATCCACACAAAGCAAACAAGAGGGAGGAATGGAGAGCAAATTATGAACCTCACTTTCTCAAGAAAGAAATTTCTCGCGGGTCAATATGTCGTGATTTATCAAGGTATAGAAAATGGTTGACAAATATCGGATCGGCGGTGTGATGTGGTGACCGAAAAAGGATTGACTCCATTTGGTCATAAAAAATTAAAAGATTTTTTAGTGATTAAAATTATTGCTAATAATATATCACGAAAGCGACACATCAATGAACAGATTTCTATACACATCACCACTGTCATCCTATGGTGCGTGCATCCACGCTCTTGATGACTTTTCATTTCTATTTTGTCTTTTTATAAATTTATTTTATATATAAAAATTGTTTGTATATATTTATAAATGCAACATCAAGCAGCCAAATCGACTGGCGTTATCAACCGAGTGGCTAATTTTATGCAAGTAACATCACACTTTTTAATTTGTTCTTTTAAATATATTTTTTATTATTAGATAAAATTTATTAAAAATTATAAATGTGTATGAATTTCACTCTTTATTTAATAACCTTTTATTCATAATTTTGTAGATTTTAATAAATTTTAACTAATAAAAAAGAATATGTTAACAAGAGTGTATCATTACTTTCAATTCAAAACTATTGATGATTAAAGTTAATGTACATAAAATAAGAAATATTTAATATTATCTATAAACTATTATATTTAGTCTAAAATATCCTCATTTAATAATTATTGTAAAAAGTAGTTGTTTGAAAATAGCAATTACTAGATAGGAGTATATGTAGAAAAAAAATAATTAATGAAACTTGAAATTCGTAAAACATCATAGTTTTTTTAAAAAAAAAAAAAAGCAAAAACATCAATAATTTTGGTCCGAAAATAATAAGAGAGTGTGTTCCTAACACTCCTCACTAGTATTTTAGCTTTTGTATATTATATAATAAATATTTATATAAATACATATTTTCAAACATATAAATTATATTATAATTAAATATTTTATAAAATTATCAATAGTAAAAAATATTGAAATTTAATTCAGAGATAGAGATAAGAGAAAGTAGATTGGGAGGGATAAATAATTAAAAAAATCAAGTATATAAATAGAAATAAAAAGGAAGATAGTTTGAGATGGTTGATAGAATTTATTTTCTTTGCTAATTGTGAGGCTAGTATGTGAAATACACATTTAAAGGAGATAAATGATGTTGAGAATTTCTAATTAAGAGAGTGGATTTTTCTTGTAACAATTGTAATAATGGCCTTTGGCCAAAGTATCCCTATAAGTTTCGGTCCTTTAAACAGATATGGAACAAATCATCAATCTGAGGCCTAATCACACTCATAACTCCTCATCCCTCCCTAAAGATGTATTCTATGGGAATTTGAGTCCAAGTCTTCCCCTATAAACTCAACATGTGTTGCCAATTGAGTCACATTCATTAGATTTATAAATCCTAAGTTATAATGTAAAAGTATATTAATTTAAAATGACATCATATTTTAAAAAATTAAAAAGTGTATAACACTATACATAATACCTCATTTATAAATAGACATTTTTAATTTTTAATTTATCTTGATTAATTATCAAATTAAAAACATTGTTTCGATAAATATTTTTATTATCTTCAAATTAAATGACTAATCTGGTCTCTTTACATAAATTTGTTCACGCTAGATAACACCACCCATTGAGGAGTCTTGAAGCCAAAGAGGGACTCAAGAAATGCTAGCGAGCTATTACTCATATGAGTAAACCTTGGTGTAGTAAGGAAAAAACCACACCTATTTATATTGTGATGCTCTTTAACGACGAAGGTATTAGACGACAGTGGTGGTAATCTACTCCCTGATATGTTAGGAGATAGTGCCCCATCGCGTTGCTAATTGGTGCATTTGTGGTGGAGAGTGATGTGTCCTTTATAGTTTCCATGTGTCTCTAACATGCCAGTAGGTGGTACAACCTTTGTTGCTGTATGCATCTCTTTTTCAAGTTATGTTACAGCTGGCTTGATAATCTAATTATGTGGATGTCAGGCAAATCTACTTAACGAGGGTCACAGGTGCATAGAAGGCAATCAAGTGCGCGAAAGCTTATTGAATAGATGCAACACGGGCCAGCCTAAATAGATTGGACAAGTTAGTTCACATAGGCTGGATGACCCATAACCCCTTGAGTGTCAAATCAAAAAGGCATAAGCATTTATAAGGGTCGATTCATAATGGCTGGACGATTCAAAATTGAAGTACACAACTTAAAAAGTGAGACTCTCATTTTCCTCATTTTCTCAATTAGTTCATTATCTATATTCTCTCCTTTCTCTCATTTGAATATGACTTTCACTCACAATCACAAAAGGTAGAAATTTTTTCTCATATTCACCTTATCTTTGCGTGGCTTTTTAATTTTAGTTTAATTTTTAATTATATAAAATTTAAAATACAAAATTATAATAAAAATGCATTCTTTTAATTTTGAAAATTTTAAAATTATCTTTTAAACTTAGATACATGTTAGAATTGGCTTCATCGGCTAGCACACAAAGCCAAAATTACCATCTCTTTCTTATTTTCATCTCAACACACCTCAGAATGGTAGGGGTGTTCATAGGTTAGATTGGTTCAGGTTTATAGTAAAATCAAATTTTAACCGATCATGTTTAATTAGGTTGATTTAGTTTGGGTTTTGAATTTTTTTTTTCAAAAATTCAAACCAAACTAATTCGATTAAGATCAAGTTGGTTTAGTTAGGGACATCAAATTATGATAAAAATAAATAAATTATTATATTTTTTAAAGTTTTTATCCTTACTTATTGTTTATTTTATATAAATATATAATTTTATATTAATGGAATGTAAAAATATTCCTTATTCTTAATTGACAAATTATTTATTTTATTTAAAATTATTTTTCTATAGTTATCATTATAGATATATCATTAATTTTTTTATCAAAAATATAATAAAAAAATTACATTCTAAACATGATCAAATTAATACACTTGGTAATACTGAATAAGATCACAAGAAGACCAAAGTGAATAAAAAGAAAGAAAAGACAAAAGTAGAAGAAAAATATAAGTTCTTAAGTCTAAAATGTATTTATCTAAAAGTTAAAAAACAACTATTCAGGTTATCGAATTGGTATGGGTTGAATAGGGATAAATCCAATAATTGAATTAATTATAATTGTTTTGGTTAGGATATGAAGTGAAAAGAACCAATTAACTGAACCAATCCAAACAAATGTAATTAGTTTATATTGGATTGTTGGGTTTATTGGATTAATCCGATTTGATAAACATCCCTACGAAATGGGATGGATGAATATTATTATTCTATCATATCTATCACGTTCTCTCTCTTTTCTTTTTATCTATCTTCTTAATGCTTTGTTTAGAATAGCTAGATCAAGAAAGGCGAATTATAGACGGACAAAAAAAAATGAGATACCTTTCTTTCATCTGTTTGGTGCATTTTATAAAGTGAAAGAAGAGGAAAAAAAATATGGAACCCACTTATTTTTATCATACATCAAAAAGTAGATGGAAAGGAGAAGAAAAGATTGTTCCTAATTTTAAAAGACCAAATTACTTGTATTTTTGCACACTTTTCTCTTTTATTAAGGATGGTTATGTCACTCTCTCTCTCTCTCTCTCTCTCTCTCTCTCTCTCTCTCTATATATATATATATATATATATATATTCCTTTAAGTAGCTAGGAGTAAGACAAAGTATATCCATTGTAATTTTAGCAATAGACAAGAAGAATGTGACGTGAAAGTAAAAATGAAAGATGTCATATCAGAGGTGTCTAAGTTTAAATATTTTGGATCAATATGACAAAATGATGGAGAAATTAATGAGGATGTCACACATAAAATACAATCAAAATGGCTAAAATGGAGAAAAGATCAAGGATTATTTGTGACCATAAAGTACCTACCAAACTTAAAAATAAGTTTTATCATACTACTATACATTCGGTTATACTCCATGATAGTGAATGTTGAATTTCAAAGGCATAACAAAAGAAAAAGGTTAGACTGATAGAATTGAGAATGTTAAGATTGATGTGTGGCTAGGGTGGAAATAGGTCAAGCCGCTTGTCAGGAGCCTATAGCCTGGTCTGACTTGTTTATTAAAAAGACTAGGCTTAGGTTTTTTAAAAAGCCTATTTAGGTAAAAAGCCAGGCCATAGGCCTTAAAAAAAGCATGTTAAGCCTAATAGGCCCTGCCTATTTATATACATATATAATAAAATATTATTATATTATATATACATAATTATATATAATGCATATATTACATATATTAATATAAAATAATGCATAATTCTTAAGAGGTCTTTTTAGTTCAATAGGCCTTGTTAGACCAACATGCCTACTTAGGCTAATAAGCCTATTAGCCTTTTTACAAGCCTTATAAGAAAATTGGCTTTTAAACAGGCTTATAGGCTAGGTCAGACTTTTATGTGACTTAAGCCTAGGCCTTTAAAAAAGGCCTATAACAGATAAATAGGGCAGACCCAGGCTTTATTTTTTTAATGAAGGTCATGCTCAGGCCTACCAAAGCCTAGCCTAGCCTATTTCTACCCCTATGTGTAGCCATATAATAAAAGAAAGATATATGAAATGATTGTATACGAGGAGGTATTGGAGTAGCACCAATTGATGAAAAGATAATAGAAATTTGGTTAAGGTAGCTTTGGCATGTACAAAGAAGGCCCTAGGAGACACCACTGAAAAATACAAATTATATGGTTTTAGTACTGTGAAGAGGAGAAAGAATCCAAAAAGAACATCGAAGACATTCATCAAGAGGGATCTCATGGTAAATAACATTTTGATACTTTAGTTTTTAATTGAGCTAAATTGAATGGCGTTGTGTGATTCATGTGGCCAACATCACCAAGTGGGATAAGGCTTTGTTATTATTGTACTTTCTATATGATCAAACAAGAAGAGTTTTAAATTTTTCTTTCTATTTTCTTTTTTACCAAACAACTTATCATCTCACTTTTCACTCATTTTTTTTTTTTCTTTTTTTTCCCTAAACTATACATATCGCAATAGTCCCAAAATGAAAGGTATGATGTCATTAGCCTTTACACTCTGTTTGGAATGAGGAAAGGAGAGGGAATGATTATGAATTTACAGAAATAGTGCAAAATCAACCCCTTCTTTTTTGGTATTACTTTAGGAAGGGGGGGGGGGGGGGGGGGGGGGGGGAGCGCATAAAAAGTAAATGGAGGGTAGCATTTTTTTAATCTTTACATTTTGGATGAAAAGAGACACAAAAAATGCTTATGCATTGAAATTATCAACTTACCCTTATTTTTACATATATTATTTTATTATGGATATTTATGTCATTTTCTATGCATATTTTTTTCTTTTCTTTACTTTCTATGTAACCAATGAAAGAATTTTTATTTTTATTTTCATTTTCTTCTCTATCAAACTGGCTAAAAATCATCTTACTATCTACTTCTTTCTCTTCTTCCCTTTTTCTTTCTTTATACTTTCTTTCCTAAATCAAATATATCCTTAAGCAATAATACATATGAATTACTTAAAAAAAAAAAAACCTCTATGAAACAAGCCGACAAGATAGGAAATAGAGGTGTCAAAGTGGGTTGAAACCCGATGAGCCAACCTGGCTCACCACGGGTTCGAGTCGAGTGGGGCTGAAAAAACACAATTTTTTACAATTCTGGCTCATTAGTAACCCGACTCACTTAACTTGCGGGCCAAACGGGTTTGAACCGGGTTAACCCGTGACCCGTTTTATTAAGTCTAAAAAACATTAAAAAAAATTATAATACTATTGAAATATTGAATGGATTGATACTTAAATATTATAGGGTTTGTATTTGTATTTGAATTGTTGAATGCCTTGTGGAAAAATGTGACTTTTTCTAAGAAAAAGAAAGAGAAAAATATTATTTATTATTTATTTTATTTTATTATTTTTTAAAAATTAGTGAGCCAACCCACTTAACCCACCAACCCGTGGTGGGTCGAGCCGAGTTGGGATTTTCTTAGCTCACCTGAAGGTGAGCTAGGTTGAGCTGACCCGTTTTGTAACTTAACCTGTGGTGAGTTCACCCGTGTTGACTTACTTTGACACCTATAATTAGGAAAGACATCAATACAAAGTTGCAAACACGCACTACATTACACCTCCATACCATAGTCACAAGCTTACAACGGGTCTAACCAAAACGAAAACACACCTCTGCAATGGACATTGTAGCGGTACTATGAAGCACTACAAAAAAGTAACTATCGCCACACAACCTTTTTACCGTCACAGCACAGAACCATTCGTGACACACCTGCCCTGCCGGTGCCACCCAACTAACCGACCTACCTTGCCGCCATCGGAAACAGCTCACTGGCACACCAATCGCATGCCACTGTAAACCAACTCATTGCCCTGTCTCCTCTATTGCTATTTGCTAAGCCCCCTTATTTACACATTCTTTCAACATCGCGTGCACGATATACAAACCACCATCTGCACATTCTTTTTCCTTTGTTTTAGTTTAAGTTTCATAAAAAAGTAATAATTTAAAAAGGAAAAAGTGATTTAAAACTAAAAGAAAATATATATATAAAAAGGGTAGGATTTAACCTAAATCAATGGTCAAAGCTTATTGTATTAAGTAATAGAAGAATAATAATAAATTAAACTTCTCCCATAAATTAAAATTATTTTATGCACTTCAACTTTAAAAAAATAAAATAAAAACTTTTTATAAAAATAAAATTATATACATTTATTTTAACTTATAAAAAATTTCATTTCATTTTACTTTCTTAATAGATTTTAAACCCGTGTGTTGCACGCATTTGTTTAAATTATATATTTTTATATTTGTATTTGTTGTTATTTTTAAAATATATGTACAAAAATAAATTTTTAATTTTTAAAATACTTAATAGTAAATTAAAACTAATTAATCTAAAATAAAAAAAATGCTTAATTATATTTTTAATTGAACAAATGATGTGTTCAAAAATATTAAACTTATTGAAATTTATTATAATTTGTTCTTTCTTCAAGTAATGATTTTGCTGCAATACCTATCTAAAATGTACAAATTCAAAATGAATGTTAGAGTAATAATATAAATATATAAGTATTTGAATTTGAATTTTTTTTTGTTATTGTGGATATTATGTTAACACACACTTGATTTGTGTGTGTTTATAATTAATAGTTTTACATGTATTTATTATAAAAATTAAAATTTATTTTAAATTTGTTGAAATAGTACGATTTCTATTAAATATATATAGTTGTTAATTATTTTAAATGATATTTTTAATTACTTATAAGATATTAATTTTAATTATGTGATGTTGTTAAAGTTTTGAGTTGGTTAATCTAAATACGACATAAATTGAACACTCTTGATCAGTGTAATGAGATTTGTCCATTATTATTGTTGTTGTTGTTTTTCTTATTATTTGTTATTTAATTTTAATTTCTTTACTTGCTACTTTTTAATGTTATTTATCCATAAGGATTATTATATATTTTAGATTTTATATCTTATAATTTAACTATTATAAAAATTATTTATCTTTAAGAATTAATATTTATGTGTGTTACTAATTTTTTTAATATTATTACATACTACTTATCATATGTTACTATTATTTTCTCATTCTAAATGAATTCAAAAAGACAATGTTATTATTAACAATAATTAGACTATCATTACATACTCTACAACTATTTTTTATTTATGATATATAATGGGTATTTATTATTTTTTAAGGTCTGAATTTATAAAATTAAAAAAGGGGTAAATATGTTTTTGGTCCTCCAAAAAAATAACAGAATTGGTTTTAGTCTCCAGAAATTTTTTTCCTTAAATAAAGTCCCTCAAATATTAAAAATACCTTAATTAAATTCCTATGTCAAGCTCTGTTCAACTTTTCTATTAAATGATGGCTACATCAGTATCATAGTCACCATTAATTTGCTGATGTCGCCATCCTACGTCAACTGTTATGCCCAGGTCACACTTTAGTTAAGGAAAAAAATTTCTGGAGACTAAAACAAATTCTATCATATTTTTGGAGGACCAATAACATATTTAACCCAAAAAAAAAAATCATAATATCTTAAAATTAATTGTTACGAATGAACTCTATTATTATATTTAATAATTATTATTGTCTTATTTGTATATCAATTGTATATTAAATTTAATGAGTGTTGTAAATTATGTACTATATAGTTGATCAATTTAATGTGCTATTTAACATAATTTACCAAAAAAAAACAAAGAAATACATGTGAGGCTTTTGCATCAATTTAATTGTCATTTTTCAAAATGTTATATTTATGTGGGGGGAAATTGTTAAATACAATTAAGTGAACCTACCATTACTATACTATTACTATTACTATTACTATTGCTATTGCTATTACTATTATTATTATTATTACTACTACTACTACTACTACTATTATTATTATTATTATTATTAAGGTTTGAATTTTAAGGATAAAAAGTATAATGTTAAAATTGACCCTTATGAATTTGAAAGCAATCTATTTATTATTATTATTATTATTATTAACTTTTAATTATTAAAATTGTGTAATAATTATTATTAATGTTATCAATTTAATTCTTTATTAAAAGTAAATCTTATAGAGAGAGAGATTAGACTATAATTTATTTATTTTATGAAAATAATTAATTATTTTTTATATCATAATTTATTTGGAACAATTAATAAACATCCAAGTATATAATAAACTATATAAATAAGATGTATAAACATATAATTAGACAATTGAATTAAGTAGAAAAGATAAAAATAATTAATGGGATATTTAACTACATAAAATTCACTAAATTATGTTGAGTGAATTACATAAAAAATGTAACAAAAAATAAAATTAATGAATAAGAAGTAAAGTTGTAACAATAATATGCTCCCTTTATGTCTTGTTAAACAAAAAAAAATTGTAAGTTGAAGATATAAAGTAAAAGTTAAATTATTGATTTTTTGTTGCTCAAAATGAGAAAGATTAATATATATATATATATATATATATATATATATATTCATTGTTTATAATATGATAGTAAAAGGGAAAATATAAGAACATATATCTTGAACAATAATAATTAAAACATAAAATAACATAACAATAAAATGAGAAAAGAAAAGTAAAGAAATGCCCAAAGGTGATACCTATAAAAAGAACAAAAGAAATAATAAAAGACATATATTAAGATGATATACCTAATATTAGTTTCAAATCCCCACTTTCCATCTCTCGTGAAATTCATTAGATGATGCATTGTTGTAAGAATTCTCTTCTCTTAACTGCAAAGCCAAGACATATTAAGCAAAATTCTCTTTCTATCAAATCATAGGAACAAAATGAGGAAAAGAAAGTGCAAAACCAATAAAAGAAAGGTTAGCAAATGAAAAGACAAAGAACAAAGAAATATACTTGTTAGTTGATCCTAAACCTCAGTAGAAGAATATATAAGAAAGAATAAAGACATAGTGATGATTCAATCATTTATTTAGTTTTATGAAATTGAATAAGAGAATTAATTAGATAGACATTGAGCTTTGAGAAACACTGATCTTTCAGTTTTTTTAACATTAATTTTTAAAACCAACCCATTAAAAATAGTTTTTTTTTTTATAATTTTAATTTGATACAAAGTTTGAAACACTAATATAACCATATTAAATACAAAAAACTTGAAATGACTTATACATCTTATCTTAGTTTAGGGTAGGAAAAATTGCTCCAACAATCTTTTTTTATATATATATAAAGATAAAGATTATATTAAACTCATGCTCAAATATATCTAAAGATAAAAAATGAACGGGTAAACCTCATCATAAAAAAAAAAAAGAATCAATCGTAGGATTTTTAACATCTATATGATTTTTTTCAAAATAATAATAATGAAAGGTCTGTTCTACTTGTAGATAATGAAAGGTCTGTTCTGATATTGTGATACTGTAGATTTGATAAAATGCTACAATTTTTCTGATTATTGTGATATTTTAATTTGTACTGATAGAAGAATTTAAAATTTAAAATAAAAAAATTATAAAATATAGTTAGGAATATTTGAAGCATTTATAAGGTTGTGTCTAGAAATTTAAAAGACCTGGGCAAAATTTGTAATTGAAATCTAATATAATAAGATTCATTAATTCTTATTTTACTTTTCTAGTTTCTCAATTGTAAAATTATTAATTAAACTTTAATTTATTATCAAATAATTCTAATATTTTACTCTCAATATATTATACGTGTTTGGAAAACGATAATTATTTTTATTTTTTTATCATCATATATCAGCCATGATTCAATTCTATGAAGGATAATATACTCTCACTTTTCACGTATACTGAATATATTTTTTTCGTTATTTTGCGATGAAATAACAGTGTAAGGGGGAGGGATTCTCTCATAGGTAGAATAATCTAATTCAACTTACTCATATTTATGGGGACAGATATAAGGGGACAGACGTGGGCCTTGGCTCCTTTTTTTCGGCTAGAGCTGTTAATGTGAATTCTAACTTATGGCTTGCCACGAGTTTGAATAAGGTTGAATTGGTAAAATTTAGTTCACCATTATTTTGAGTTAAATTTGACTTAATTTACTTAATTTGTGACTCATCTAGATTTAACTCATAATGAGTCGAATTGACTCATAGGTTGATATATATATATATATATATATATATAATTTTAATAAGCTACACACCATAACCCAAAGGGTCTTTTGAACCTTTCCCTTCTTCCTCCTCAGTTCCTAGTTTCAAACTCCTCACCACAGCCGCATCTTACCGTTCACCGTTATTCACCATTTGCACACATCGCTACTCGTCAATCGTCCATTGTTTATGATTTTCTAGCAAGTAATTTGTGACTTATATCCAAAAATAGTGATCAACATAATTATTCAAGGAACAGTTTAGATTTTTTTCTTAATTTTTTCACTTTCTTTTTTATTTTAATTTTAAATTTTAAGTAAGTCAACTTGTATAATCTATCAACCCATAATCGGTTGAACTGGGTTAGCTATTTCTGGACTCACCAAAATGTGAGCCTAGTTGGATTGACTCATTTTTTGGCCAACCTAGATGAGCCAAATAAATTCACTTTGAGAGCTCTACCCTTAACACTTCACCTTTCTTTTGTATTTTCATTTTTATTTCAATTAAAAATTCTAATATATATAACATTTTCTTAAGGGAGATAGGCGTTGATGGATCTACAAAGTTGGTAAGAGTAATATATATTATATCTAACATTTTTCCTTATTATAAAAAATTTTCTATATTACTCCCACCAATTTAAGGAGTTTATATATATATATATATAAGACATCTATTAAATTGGTAGAGTCAATTTATGACAAAATTTATTAATTGAAAGTGCACGTCTGCCACGTTTTGTAAATATGACAGTAATAAATAAAATTATTTTAAAAAATAACGTTAGCGTTGGCTAGGTCAACACTAATAATGTCAGTCACAAAGCCGATGTTAACAATAGCATTGATTTTACTTCCGTTTTGTGGACATAAAAAGCTGCATCAGTTTTTTTGTAATTTTTGTAGCATTTTATATTTGCATCTGTTTTGACCGGCGCAAATTAACGTCGATCTTGAAACATGAACACAACAACCTATACTTCAATTATTTAGCATTAGATGTCAAGCCAATACAAAGTCGGCGCTAATGTCAATTTAGAGTAGGCCTAAACTGCAATTTCCTTGTATTGTTAACATTGTTTATGTAATGTAATAATAGATTTATATGTATGTAATTTGTTTCAAAATATATATTGTAAAAGAGTTTAATAGTCATACATTGACAGTGTAAAGTAGTTTTACACTGTTATTTAATCAACTATCATTTATTGTAAGTTTGTTGACTTCTATAATAAATTCTTTAAAAGTTATATTAATAGTGACCTTCTGATTGAATGACAGTGTAAAACTTTTTACAGTACATGACCATTAAACTTATTGTAAAATACATAAAGTTTTAGCCTTTTATTTTTGAAATTATATGACTTGAATTTTTATATTTTATCTAAATACAAGACCGACTCAAAGATATTTGATTGACACCGTAGAGAAAAATTATATTAAGGACAATAATTTTAATAAATGCTTAATTTTTTTTTTTCATTTTTATGATGTAGAACCAATTATTAGTTTTATACAATTGAAATTATAAATTAAATATTTTTAATTCATAAAATAATTAAATTTAAGAATTTTAGTAATTTTTTACTTCAATATTATAATGATAACAAATAGGATGGTATTGTTTAGCAAAATTTTCATATTAATGTTGTGTGGAATTACTAGATGATTTTTTGTATTAGGAAAGTTAGTAAAAAAATGAAAAATACAGTTTTGGCATTTCTTTAGGTTTAGCTTGGAACGCAAGAATCCAAACGGATGGATAAAAAAGAGATAGAAAAGAGTAGTTATAATTTTCCATTTGTCCTTCCTTCCTTTCGATACCAGTAAATGAGAGAAGGAAGGCTTACAAAACACGTGAGATCCACAATTTTCAAAATCCATGGACAGAACGTAAAGGAAAAGGTAGTGTTGTGCGATAAAAATACTAAAATATCTTTATTTTTTCATATTTCATTTTTTATTAGTGATATTTATGTTATTTCATACTTATTATTTTTTTTCTATTTTTTACATAACCAAACAAGAGAAAATAAATTTGTTTTTGGTTAAATTAATTAGTAGGTCCCTAAACTATCTAAAATTTTTTAATTAGGCCACAAACTAAAAAAATTGGGTCCTTGATCTTATAAAATTTTTGTAATTGAGTCACTAAAGTCTTCAAAATTGTCACAAATTATCATTTTGTGATAGTTTCAAACTACCATAAACTAACATTAGATATTCAATTACAAAAATTTTATAAGATCAATGACTCAATTACAAATTTTTTAGTTTATAAACCCAATTAAAAATTCTATAATAGTTCAGGACCTACTGATTAATTTAACTTTTTTTGCTATCAAACAACTTATAAAATCAACTTATTTTTTACTTTCTTTCTTTCCTTTCTTGCCTTTTTTTTTTGTTTATTTTCTTTCTTAAACCAAACAAATTATTAAGAGCCTGTTTATTTTTGTTTTTATTTTCTATTCTTACTTTTTAATTACAAAACTGTCACCTTATTTTCAATCTATTTTCTGTTTTCAAAAATTTGTTCAAAAAAAGAAAAAACAAAAAAAGTTTCATTGTTTTTTGTACAAATTTTTAAAAACATAAAACAGATTAAAAATAAGGTAACACTTTTGTAATTAAAAATAAATAAAATAAATAGGAAATGAAAACAAAAATAAACTTCCCTAAAATAATTTTACATTCATTCTGATTGAAATATTCTCTTATTATTGTATACATAGAGACTTTCATTTTAATTAAAGCCATTGGTCCAGACTCTAATATTGATATAATAGTTTCATTATTTAAATATAAAAATGTAATATTGTAAGTGATATTATATATATTTTTATTTTATATATATCTTAAAAATATATTCTAAAATTAAAAAATAATCGTTTTCCACTTTTGTTATAGGAACATTTCCGATTGATTGAATATTGAATTCAACGCATTATCTTTCCAGTTGCTGTCGAGCTTCCTGCTTCCATGCGTGTCAACATCATTCTAAACTTTGTCACTGTTTCCACTACATGTTTATGAAACAAAGTTGCGTAGAAAGAAAGAAAAGAAAAGTCCCGGTTACATCACTGCTTTATCATATCATATCTTAGAAAACAAAAAAATAGAAAAGGAATTTATAACCAGTCAATTGCATCGAAATAATATTATAACTAATTAATTATATACTACTTTCCTATTTTCCAGTGGATGTAGAAAATAGAAATCAATTATTGACTCTTGCTTCTACGTACTAAAAGTCTAAAACAATTTGTCAGTAAAATAATTAATGGTTTTATATAATACTATAAATATTGTGATGAAATTTTATTTTTTTAAAAGAAAATTGATCATTCTAAATATATTTTACTGAGATATGATATGTGTATAATAATTCATACAATAATTTATATAACAATATTTTTTGTGTTTATCTCTTTATTATTGTGAGATATAATAAATGATGTGTAAAATAGAAATAGACACAAAAAAATATTGTTATATAAATTGTTGTATAATATTATAATATTTCTCTATTTTACTGAAGCATAATTTTTGTTTGAGATTTTATTTATTTAAATTAATTATATAATCCCGTTAAATGACTAAGTTTGCATATATGTTCAATTATTAGTCTATTTTAAATGATTGCATGTTCAATTATTTGGGATTGAGGATCATAGACTTGATTCCGTAAAAAAAGTATATGTTATTTATCATGTTAGTAACATCCACGCGTCCAAGTACTATGCCAAATAGTATTTAATAGTGTTGTTTGTGACTTTGTCTTGAAATGAATGTGAGCAAGTAGAAGTAAGAGAAGAAAGAGATTGGCGTGGGTGCAAAATAGCGCGATAAGTATTGAAGCGGTGGTTAAGGCTAAAGCATGGACGATACAGTGGCGCGCGGTGCGTGAGAATTTAGAAAATCGTGGCCGACTCGACTTTTTGCTTTTGTGTGGCGTACATGGAATGCGATGTCAGCTGGCATGGCAGTAAAAGTGTACGAACATTGTTTCATGGAATAATTCATCATTTTTTTAGAGTTGCTGTGATACCCATAAATTTTCAAAGTTTTTCTTCTCCACTACTGTCGTGAGTAAGTGTATCCACTGTATGAGTGTATCCAACAAAGATTTTCAAATAAGTAATTTTTAAACAAAAAGTGTAGCTTAAGAAAAGACACATTTTTTCGGTTGCAAAAGATCGCAAAATTTAACAAGAATTTACAATAAAATTTATATTACTAAGGGTGGAAATAGCCAAATAGGTTAGGTTGTCTATCAAGGAATCCTATGGCCTTACGTATATAAGACCTCGTCTGAATTGATTCATTTATAAAAAAATTAGGCTTAAGTTTTTTAGAAGTTTATTTATGTAAAAAAAAAAAAGATAGGGGTGACAACAATAGTTGTAATTTTACGTAAGACCACCATTATCATTGTCATTCTCACTGCCACCCGCCACACCCACCACCGACAATGGTGATGGTGGGGGCAACATATATATATATATATATATATATATATATATATATATATATATATATATATATATATATATATATATATATATATATATATATATATATATATATAGGAACGACTTGTGGTAGTTAGAATATGATATGATAGAATATGATAAGAACAGGATAGGATAGGATAAGAACAATATAAGTTATAATCTATCTAATGTTTAATGTGCACTATATAACAAATCAGATAATGATAGGATAAAGTATCAAACATGCTTAGCTAACAAAATTATTATTTTATTAAAATTATATATAATTTTTTAGAAAGTAATTTTTAATTTTACAAAAAAGTATAATTTAAACTAAAGTATACAATATTATTTTTTATTTATGTAGTTACTTTTCTTAAAATTATAAAAATATCTATATAAGATTTTTAAAATTATAATTATTATTCAAATATTTTTCTTTAAAAAATATTTAAATATTAATTATTTAATTTTAATATTTAATTAATAATATACTTTAAATTTATATGTCAAAATTATTATTGTATATATATATATATATATATATATATATTAATTTATATAATATTACTATATATATTATATAAAGGGTCAAGATCCATTAACACCAGATGTCAAAGTTAGTCAAATTACACTTTCAACAACTCTTTGTATAATGTAAATTGGTTTAATTACTTATTTGGTCCCTACACTTGCACATTTTTTACATTTTAATCCTTACACTTAAAAATTACTTGTTTTAGTCCTTACATATACATTTTTTAATCCATTCTACTCCATAATGTTCAAAGTTGTAGGGACTAAAACAGATAAAAAAGTGTATGTGTAAGGATTAAAACGAGTTAAAAAAATATGTGTAAAGACTAAAATGAGTAGTTTTAGGTGTAGGGACTAAAACATACAAATTGTGCAAGTATAGAGATCAAATGAGTAATTAAACCACGCAAATTTAACCAATTCAATCGTTGAGTTATGTGATATTATCTTCGTAATCATGTATATAAAATTTCACGTCATTTGAACTTTTTTAAATATGTTATCTAACATTTAATATTTATATATATTTTAATAACAAATTGTATGTTAAAATAAAGTGACGTGATGAACTATTAAATAATTTTATAATTTATGAAATTTTGTATACTTAATCTAATTAATAAGAACACATAATTTAACAGTTAGATTGGTTAAAATTGCATTTTACAAAAAGTTATTGAAAGTATAATTTGGCTAACTTTGACACCTAGTATCAACATATTCTGACCCTTATATATATATATATATATATATATCATCATAAAATATATATAAATCTTATATATATTTTTCATAATAATGTTATATCTATTTATATATAACTAGTATTTTAACCTTTGCATTGCACAAAATAAATATTTATTTTATATAACTTAAATTTATAATAAAAAAATACTTTTGAATATATAAATTATGCTATAATTAAAATTTGTAATAAATAAATATTTCTGAACATATAGATTATATTTTAAATTTATAATAAACCATTAATGTAATACAATGTTAATGTTTTATTATTGATAATTTATTTTAAAAAATATTAAAATTCAATTTTGAACTAAAAATATTGAAAATGATAAATTAAAAGAGATAAGAGGTTTAAAAAATTTCTAAAACACTCTCATTAAAGAATGACAGTTAAAAAGCTCTTGTTGAACAATAACAACTAAAAACACTATCGTTCAAGATAGTTGTTCTCATTTAATCTATAAGGTGGATTATATATAATATTTGTTATAATATAATATTTATTATATGTTAAATATTCTAACAAATATTATATATAATTATGTGTGTGTGTGTGTGTGTGTATGTATGGAGAGAGAGAAGCTTATCCTATCATGTTGCTTCCTAACCCAGCTCCTCCTTCAGGATAAAAAATACACTGGAGTAACAAGGCATGATAAGGGGTAGGATAACATTATCATATTTTGTTGGTACAACAAACAACGGATTACAATAAGATAAGATAGTTGGTAACCAAACGAGCCCTTAGGGTTTAGGGTTGTTTATAATTGGGTTGTAATCCCAACAGTCTATTTTTTTAATCTTGATTCAACAATTGTTATTAGTTGTTCTCATGTTTTCATATAAGCAAATGTCCTCACAGGAGTCGCTCTCATATGCATCATGCCTTTATACGCTGGCGACACATGTGCTACAATGGACGGGACAAAGGATTGCGATTTTGCAAGGGTGAGCTAACTCCAAAAACTCATCCTCAGTTCGGATTGTAGGCTGCAACTTGCCTGTATGAAGCTGAAATTGCTAATTGCTAGTTAGCCATATGCCGGTGAATTTATTCCTGGGCCTTATACACACCGCCCGTCACATTGTGGGAGTTGGCCATGGTTGAAGTCGTTACCTTAACCACAAGGATGAGGATGTCGAAGGTGGGACTAGTGACTAGAGTGAAGTCGTAACAGATGGAGGTTGGGTGACAGTGATGGTTATGGTTTTAAGTGTGGCAATACACGTGGACGCTAATAATAACGTTAACGAAAAAACAGACTATCAGTGTAAAGTAATTTTATACTATCATACAATTACAAACTACCATTTATTGTAAGTTTGTTGACTTTTATAATAAATACTTTAAAAGTCATATCAATGGTGATTTATGATTGGTTGGCAGTGTAAAACTTTTTTACACTAACTGCTTATGTAGTAATGACAAGGAAATGGAATATACAGTTTATAAAATAGTAAAATTTTACATAGTGGGAATAGAACCCTTAACCTCTTACACAATGAAAAAACCTTAACCGCTAAACCACTTAACAATTTTGGTTTATAAAATAAACCATATATTATATATACTATTACTACATGAGATAATTGCATTTTTTATCCCCCAAGTATGATCAATGTGTGAATTTATTTTTTATTTAATATTTAATATTTATTATTAAATTTAAAATGTAATGTAAGTATTATAATATTTTGTTACACAATATAAACACACACTTACATTTTTTTCCATTTCCTTTTTCACCCAATTTTCTCCTCACATCTCTATTTCATTCTATCATTCTACTTATACTATACTATTAAATAAAATATTATAATAATTATATTTTTATTAAAATAAAAAAATTAATATTAAATAAAAGATGTAATATTAAATTATATAAATTGATAAAATTAAATAACTTATAAATTTAATTATATAGTTTATAAATTAATAAATAAAATTAAATTGTGTGTATTCTAAATTAAATTTAACTAAATAGTTAATAAATTTAATTATATGATTTTCTTAAATATTTAATTAAATTTAATTTAGAATACACATGATTTAATTTAATTTATAAACTTATTTAATTAAATTTATAAATTTTTATAGTTTAGTATTAAATCTTTTATTTAATATTAAAATTTATTATTTTAATTTACAAATAATATAAGAGTTTAATGGATATGTACTGTCAGTGTAAAAGTTTTACACTGTCAACCAATCACAAATCATTGTTATTATGACTTTTTAAGGTACTTATTGTAAAAGTTAACAAACTTACTATACATAGAGGTTTATGATTAAATGATAGTGTAAAATAGCTTTATACTGTCAATGCATAGCGTTTTTCTCATAATATAAATATTATAATATTTTATTAAATAATATAGTATAAACGGGGGTGACAGAAAAAGAAAAAGATGTGAGAAGAAAATTGGGTGAAAAGGAAAATGAAAAAAAAATGAGTGTATGTTTATATTATATAATAAAATATTACAATACTTACATCACTTTTGAACTTAAATAATAAGGATTTAATATTAAATAAAAATAAAATTTGCACATTAATCATACTTAGGGGACAAAAAGTACAATTATCTCATGTAGTAATATTATGTATAATATATGTTCTACACTTTAAATCAAACAAGAAAAGTGATTTAGTGGTTTAGATTCTTTTATTGAGTAAGAGATCATAGGTTATATTCTCGTTATCTATAATTTTACTATTTTCTAAACTATATATTCCATTGCCATGTCATTGCCACATAAGCGGTCCACATTAGTATCATATATTCCATTGCCATATCACGTTAGGACAAAAATTGTGTAATTTTGAAAATTGGGTGAAATAAAAAAAAAGGGACCAAAATTGCCGCTATAATAAATTATGATCATATAACCTTATATGAAGTCAAAATCAGACGTTAATTAATAATCACATAATTACTTAATTTTTTTATATATTTATTTTATAATCTTACCATTTGAATAAAATTATATATTTGTCTTGTAATAAATGATCAATAATATTTTTATTTCTTATAATAATTAAGATAGTCATGTGTGTATATATATATAATGAATAAGTAATAATGCATTTTTCTTTTGATTTTTTTTCTTCATTAGATGTGGTTATTAAAAGACTTAGGTCTTATTTGGATAAGTTTCTCCATTAGTACTTATAAGAGAAAAAAGAGAAGTTTATTCCATAAGTTAAAATTAGCTTATGCAAAAGTTAAAATAAGTTTTTGGGAGAAGCTAAAATCATTTAACTTCTTCAAAAAGCTAATTTTAACTTAATCATAAGCTAATTAATTTTAGTTTATAAAAAAAGCTTATTTTATTTTTCACTCTTATTTTATTCTCCTATGAATACTGATTGAGAAGTTTATCCAAACATAACCTTAGGACTCGTTTGGAAGAGTTTATTTATAACTTATGACAAACACTTGTATAAATGTTCGAAAGAGTTTATGAAAATAACTTATAATATGTCAATGAGCTTTTTTCAGTTTTTTTTTTCCAACAAACTCTTTCGAATAATTTATAAAAATAGTTTACATCTTATATAAAAATAGTTTAACATATTTCTTTTTGATTATAAAAACAACTTATACATAAGTATTTATATAATAAGAGCTTATTTAATAATATTTTAATTATGTTATTTATCAAAATAGACCCCTAAAGAAAATAATTTCCTTTTTTTGGGTATAGACTATAGGTATTTTTCATTGAAGAAAATTCTGCTTGAGGCAGGTAGGACTCCTATGAGCAGCAAAACTTTCCCTTCAAGTATTTAACATAACTGCTTACCTGAAACTCAAATTCGAGACTACTAGTTAAATTGAAATAATTTCACGCTGTTGATCCATGCGCTCAAACAATTTAAAGTGAGGCTGTTCTATTCTTCTAATTAAAAGAAAGACATGCCGCAAAAAAACAATATAGTGATCTTTGATACTACTAATTGAGATAATCCTTATTACTCTTGTGATTATAATACTATTATTATTATTGATTGGTTTAGCGTTGGCTGGTTTTACCTTTGTCAGCTAGCACGCTCAACAACCAATTCAATGACGAAATCAACTTTTTTTGAATGTGACGTCTTCTGAATGGAAAATTATCTTCTTTATATATATATATATATATACTTTTTCATAACATTAAATCTTTTTTATGAAAAGTTAATTAGAAATCATTGTTGGCGTATATATAATACAGATTTGGGTGGAATTATCATTTCTATTTCTATTTCGGGGCAAAGTAGTGGAATATTTGTGAATTTATTTTGGGCTAATTATCATTTATATTTCTGCACAACTTGTTTATAATTCCTCCTTATTGTTTTTTTCATTGCCACGTATAATGTGTGTCGTAAAAGTACACTAATAAATAATCATTTTCTTAGTTTATCTGCGAAAGGTTGAGTGAATTTTTATGTTTTGGTAATTGGTAAAGTACACTAGTAAGTATATCATACATTGCGCGAGTTCATAAAATAATGTAAAATATTGAAAACAAAATTAAAACATTTTAAAAAATTATTTAATTATTTTATTAGTAATAATACATGTATATATATTAATATACAAAAAATAAATGTTTATTTTCATTTTAAAATCGTAAAAATTAAATCAATTAAAAAATATTATTTGAATGATAATTTGTAAATGTCTTATTATATTTATTATTGATTCAAAAATTTTAAATATTTCTTAAAATGATTAAAAATACTAAACATTTGGTGTAGATTGATATTAAAAAGATTAATATTGCTTCAATATCCAATTAAATAAAATTATGAGTGTTTTATTTAAGCAATAAAGATAATCAAAATTCAATTAATTAATAAATATTATTTGAATGACGTATTGTAAATATTTTATTATACTTAATGTTGATTAAAAAATAAACATTATTTAAAATGATTAAATTATTTAAATATACTAAATATTTGGTATAGATTGAAGTTTCATACTGCTTAAATATGATGAAATATTTAGTGTAGATTGATATTAAAATGATTAAATATTTTTTAACTGCAAAAATATAAGTATTTTTAATGTACCTATAATGCATGGATTTATATCTAGTTTTATCATATTCTATTAACAAAAAGAGGTAAACAGAGTGGAGTGTAACTATAGCTGTAAATTTGGGTCGAATATCATTTGGTGAAACTTGAGGGCTAGATGTGCAAGCATGAAAGCTATGAGTTTAATGAATATATATTTTCAATGTAAAAGATTTTATGCTGTCAATCAATTAAAATTAACTTTGATGTGATTTTTAAGATAGTTATTATCAAAGTCAACAAACTCGCCATATATAGACGGTGATTTGTGATTGAGTAACGATATATATATTTTTTTATATGACCAATGCATGTTCTTTTTTCTCGTAAATTAAAGCAATATATTTTCTGTTGATAAAAACTTTTTTTTAAAGGTTACATATATCTTATATAGGAGACAAATCCGTTTGAGTTGAATAAAATTATTATAGATAATAAAATTCTTTTCCTAAATATTTAATATAACTGCACACTGGAAATTCAAACTCAAAATTACTAATTAAGTTGGAGTAATTCTGAACCAGCTAATGCTTGACTGCTTGGTATTCTGTTGATAAAGACTTTACAACTTATTTGACGTGGCATTAGTTTTTAAATCAAAATAATATTAAAATTTTAATAATATTCATCAACTATAAATCAAATATCCCCATTTTATACCCAATTATTTACATCTTATTCATGAAAAAGACGTGTTGTATTCTTAGATATATATGATCTTGGTTTATATGCGGATATGGATTAATTGATATAATTAATTTGTTATTCGCTAATGCACACTTTTATATTCTCTTAATACTTTTCATTTAATTAAATTTTTTTGTATAATTAACATAACTATTTGTAATGCTCTTTTTAAATTAAAAATATCTAACTATTAGGCTAGCAAACAACTAACATCACCCACCACACTTGTTTAAAGCACCACTAAATATAGGCATGTTGCGAAAGTGGATGAAAAAAGTGCAAGACAGTATGCCGACAGCAAGTGTACGAATTATTATATTTTATCCGATCAGGGAAAAATATGGGCATGGAGAATCAAAGGACGGTTTGATTAACTTGATTTAAGGAATTTTTTTTTCTTTTTATTATAAAAATGTGCTTTATTTTTATTTTGTCTTTTAATTTTAAAAATTAGCATAAGTAGTAATGAAAGCAACTTTTTTTATTATTCTATTGTTTTTATATATAATTTTTACATAAAATTGAAAATAATGTATATAAAAATTAAAAAATAAACATAAGATTATTTTTTTAAATCAAATAACTCCTTATTAATTTCATTTTTTAAATGCGAAGAACGTGAGATGAGTTTTATATGTGCTAGCGAAGAAGGTAATATGTCAAGTCAAGACTTAGGAATAAGAGTTCACCACCAACAAAAAAAGACTTTAGATTAAGAGCCTTTTGCACCGATAAAATAATAAACTCTCTAGTGAATTAAAGTTGAAAGGAGCAGACTAGTCTACTCTACTCATAGTACATCTATATTATGACTCAATTTTTCTTTTGATGAATTGTTTATACTTATTTTAATAGATGATTCCAGTGCCAAACTCGTGATTATGTTTATTTACAATCCACCGTCGGGCCTAATTTGGATATGTGACGTGCAGCCCATTATGCAACATAAAGAACTTGAACATATGTGATTTTTTCTTACTGAGAACTGTTAGTGAATTTAGCTTAAAATAAATCCTTGCGCGAGTTCGATATTTTCTTCGTTGTCTATCAAAGGCTCAAAATTTGCAGCCTCCAATGATTCATCAAATTCAGTTTTTGATGGAGGGCGTCTATGGTTTGGATCCCGTGTGGTTGATGATAGTTTTGAATTTCGCATTCATATATTGGGCCTAGTAGTGGTTCGGATTCATGGGATTGTGTTCAATCTGACCAATCATGGTATTTTAGGGACAGGGATTATGACCTACCTGCCATCTTGAAAGTTTTTGGAAGGAAAATGGTCAATGTTGAACCTATTTTGGAGTGGACAAGGGCGTGGAGGAAGAGGGTAATTTGGTGGGCTATGGTCACCTTTAACTTTTTTAAGTGTACTTAAATTAGAGTAAATTACACTAATATTTTCTGAAGTTTTTTTATATTACACATAATTTTTTTTAACGTTTACAATCTCTCTTATAGGAATATATAATGTAATACTTTTCAAACAATTAAGTGATGGTTAGTATAGTATATAAGAGGTGTTACTGTAATGTTTTTCAAACAATTAAAAGGATTAGTATAGGGATAAAAAAAGGAGAAGTATCATGTGTAATTCGAAAAGATCTTAAGAGGTATTAGTGTAATTTATTCTTTAAATTATTATAAACAAAATTGTGTCTTCCTAAAATATATAGAAAAATTATTTTATCTATCTAATCTTGGATTTAATTTTTATGCATTATTAGTGTAAAGATATTTACATTGTAACTTATTTAAAAATTATTATAAATATTGTTTTTAAATTAGTTATTATAAAATTCAACAATTTTATCATACATGAGAGTCTATAATTTGATGATAGTGTAAAGATAATTTATATTATCAATATATTTAAATCAAACTCAGTCTTTTTTTTTTTTCCAAATATATTATTTTTGTACTTAATATAGTTATGTGTTTTTTAGTCCTAAAAATATTAGTTTTATATTTTTTTTTTGCATATACTCCTCCTAGTCTCGAATATAAGCAAATCTCAACTAATTTTACCCTATTTGATGAACTCACCCCTAAAATAGCCCTTCGTTTAATTGAAATTGTATTTTCAGTGATTTTTTTTATACTTAATATCAAGTTAAGGCAAATTTAGGAAAAAGTTTATTCTTTACATGGAATTAGTAAAATTAAATAATATTAACTAACTTTTTTAATTAGCGTAAATTAGTTTTTTTTTTTACTTATATTCTAGACTAGAGGGAGTATTGTATGTGTAGAAATTTAAATTTTCTTTATTAAGTTATATGTTTTTTTTTCCTTGACTTTCCTTAAGTCGAAGTTTTGGCTCCACCCCTAGAGGTGAATGAAGTGAATAGAAGAGAAATATAAAATGAAAAAGAAAAGAAAGAGAGAGAAAGTGATATATGTAATGTGATAATTGATAATTTGATACGATGAAAAAGAAAGAAAAAGATAAAAAGAAAACTAAAGTAAAAATTAAATGAAAGAGAGAATGAACGTAAGTTAATAATAACCTTTCTTGCAATACTTTTAGGTTTCAATTTGTTGTTGTTGTACAATGACGGTAATAAGAATAGAACCTAAGATTTTGTGCATGCTACCCAAACTCTCCATCATTAGGCCAACTCTAGTGGGTTGGTTTCAATTTTGTTTGATGATTTGCTTTATTTTCAATGAGCTTAAAATGAAATACAGATTAATTTCTCAACACAGACAAAAGAGAGTTAATGATTGGTTTCACTTATAAACTCTACTATCTCTCTCTCTACATATATAATCAAGAAAAAAAAATTTGCTAACTAAAGTGCAACCATACACTGAGCATGTGTCTCAAAGAAGAACCGTTGTCCATTTAAACTGCACACACTTCCAATTTTACTTTAATCTTTTTTGCCTAAATTTAGTGTTTTAGTATTTGATCTATCAAATTTTTTTGTAATATTAATATCTTAAAAGAAATATATCTTATTACTCTATTAATAAGGAAAATTCTGAAAGAGTATATAAGTTAATTGATCCGGACTTATAAAGAACTTGTAAGACAGCACTAGTCTGTGTCCATGATACTTAAAGATAACTGATTATTGTTTACTTGGACACTACATCTTAAGTGCTAGCTATGCATGATCCGAAATGTCATCCATAGCAAAAGCATCTCAGACTCATCGCATGAGGTTACATATCTCATCTTAATTATTGTTTTTCCTTCTGTATTCAAGCAATTCTAAAATTTATATTTTTATCTTTAAAAGTGATGACTTGTGTTCATTTAACCTTTAAAAAATTACATGTATATAATTTAATTTTCAGATTTGTCAACTTCATGACAATTAGTTTCTAAATGCATCAACTTTACGGCAAATATTTCTGTAAATTTGGTTAACTTTACATTGAA
The DNA here is from genome assembly GCA_004329165.1 of Spatholobus suberectus. Classification (NCBI taxonomy): domain Eukaryota; kingdom Viridiplantae; phylum Streptophyta; class Magnoliopsida; order Fabales; family Fabaceae; genus Spatholobus; species Spatholobus suberectus. The sequence goes on from CM014732.1 coordinate 85,369,309, forward strand.
AGGAGTAATTTATTATGAAATTAATAGATTTGAGAACTAAATTATAAACACATCATAAATTTTGAAAAACCAAATCTTTACAAACCAACATGTCATTGGTCAGAGTGACACTGGGTTTAGATCCCTTAAACAAGGTTTCATGTTCAAGTCTTGTGGATGGAAAATACGTGATTGAAAGAGGAGATTCCATTGAAGTTAGCCAATCAGATTCCCTAGTGTAGATTAGCTATCGGCAAGGTTGGTAAATACTTTACACCAATTATATGGTTACAAAAATCATCACAAATTGTTTTAAGGCTTAATAATGTTTTTAATTCGCCAAATTTGAGAAATATATTTTTTTAGCCCCCAAATTAAAATTTAATCTTTTTAGTTCCTCAAATTTTAAAAATTCCTGTTTTGGTCCTTTTGCCCAAATACAGTTAGTAAATCTGTCACATAAAAACCATCTAATAATGTTCCTATCAGTGAAAACATCACACCAAACTCAACCAATGCTGCACAACTAATTCAATCTGTCTTATAAATGATACTGTAAGTGGTCTTAAAGGACCAAAACAATATTTTTCAAAATTTGAGGACTAAAAACATTAATTTTTAATTTAGGAGAGTAAAAAAAATACATTTCTCAAATTTGGAGGATTAAAAACATAATTAAGTCTTGTTTTAAATATGAAACCGTATATCCTTACACATTAATTCAATCTAAAAATTTCAAAACCATAAATGCCATACTGACATAAACATGTCCCCCCCCAACAAAATGCTATTGGTTGTTGATCTACCCCAACATGCTTTGACCTACTTACTCGTTATAAAACTCCTAATTTAGTTTTCAAAATATTTTTTAAAATGACGATTTGATTTTAAAGATCAGGAATATTAAATCTATCAACTTTTTATTATTGCATGATATCAGTTTGATTATAATAGACAAGTTATGTTGAGTTGCATTTAAACACCAACCTTTAACCTTTAAGAGTTTAAAGGGACGATTGGAAAAAGGGGAAGTGACGAGGAAGTAATACAACAACGGAACAATGAATTATTTCTTCTCTAATTTTCTAGATGAATATGAGGCAGGAGACCTTTGGAAGTTGTTTTATTAGATGGGGAGAAATAGTATGTCTATGTCCTGCATAAAAGAGATAAGTAAGGAGGGAGGTTTGGCTTTGTTATGTTTAAGAGAGTATTAATAACTCGTTTGCTTGTGCTTAAAAAAGTGATTTTTAAAAAAATTATTTTTAAGAGATTCTTAAATTAGTAGAAGCTAATTTATATTTAGTTATAATCATAAAAAACGATTTTTTAAATAAAATTATTTTTTAACTTGTTCGGATATGACAATCTAAAAACATTTTTTTGTTATAAAATTACAATAAAGGACTTTAAAGGCACTTAAAACTAACATGTTTGTTTACATATTAAAAATTTAAAATAGATAACAGTAAAATACCCAATTATAAGTTAAACATTCTTATTTAACATAATTATTTAATATGATAATTAAAGAACTTTTAAAAAACTACTTCATAAATAATTACTTCGTTAATAACTAAACATAAAGAAAAACATAATTACTTCATAAATAAGATTTTGTCTATTTTTTTTTCTTAATTAAGATTTTTGTAATTGAAATTCGTGATTTTATCATTTTATTCTATTTTTTTAAATAAGTCCCTTATAAAATATTTTTTATTATTAAATGAGAAATTTGTGCTATTTAGTGATTAAATGAGAAACCCATAATGTTTTAAAAAAACTAAATAAATAAGGAAAACTATAGAAAAACAATTTAGCAAAAAAATATTTTATGAATCACACGTCGCAAAAAAATAAAAATAAAAATGGAAGCACTGTACCTTTATCGGTCATCACGTCCCCTTTTTGTCCCGAGAGATAAAAAAAAGTCATCACGTCCATATAAATATGGAATTGTCTCTCCCAACGCCCCCTTTTCAACATGTCCTGTCTTATGCAGATATTGAAATTTTTTTTTTCTCATTTGGAATCTATCTTTATCATTTTTTTAAAATTCTCTCTTTTATTGTACCAGATTGTTCAAAGAATCATGTAAAGATAACTTCTAAACAAAAAAAAAAAGAAGTAGAAAACTATTTTTTCCCCCGATTTTGGTTCTTGAAAAAAGTTTACTTACACACACCTTGCGAATTTTTATAATTATTTTTTTCATAAAAAGTGATTATTTTAAGAAATAATTTTTAACCAATGCACTCTAAATCCAAAAGAGTTGGAAAGGAGATTAGATCAAATTTCAATAGACATATTCAAAATTGAGTTAATTTGCCAAAAAATGGGAATTAGTGAGAAGACGACGATGAGAAAAAAGAGATCAAAAGCTCTAATAGAGGACAAGAAATCCAGGTGGATTCATATTGAAGGGGTTAAGTATGTAGATGCTGTTGAAGGAAAGGTAAAGCAATAGTGGAAAAGAAAGGTTGTCAATTCTTTTGAAGGTTTTGAAGAAAGTACTCAATTAGATTAAAGGAATAAGGAATGAAACGTATTAGATTTTGTGGTGAAAAAGAGATGCAGTAGTTGCACAAATACTTTTTTGGGTGAACTCAGGGTATCTCTTAGTTAAAAGACAATGACTAATCTCTCGAAATACTAAGATCCATTTAAGAAAATGACATATTTCAACAGATGTTTTTTTATACATACAAACTTGAGAATTGAATTCTTGACCACATACTTAAAAACAAGATTATCTACTAACCATGCCATGTTAGAGGGGAAGATACTTAATATCAACTTTATCAATAGGTATCATATTAATATGATTTTGATAAGGCTAGGTGATAATGAAGATTTTGAATCTTTGGTCAAGGTTGAAGACACATTGTTCATGGTTCATTCAAATTAAAAAAATTGAGCCCAAAGAATGTCACAAAAGAAAAGTATGCATGAGTATGATGTTATGGGGCACCTGTGCTTGTTTGGAAAGAGGATATTTTTTCGAAAGATTGTTATATATATTGCTAGGAAAATTTGTAATGGAGGATGCAAGTACAACAAATAAGCAAAGACTTGATGTGGTTAGGGGATCTTAATACAGGCAACATCACTAGAGATAATGCAAAGATTAATTTGTGTTTGTATTTTTGGTTTGATTTTTTTTCATTAGAATTATTGATGAATCCTTTGTTAGTGTTATTGAAGGAAAGTATGTTACTGCAAAAATTTGGAGTACAATGGTTGAAGGGAGAGGAAGCTAACACAAAATATTTTCATGCTTATATACAAATAAGAGGAGAAAAAACAATGAAGTCCATAGTTTGAAGGTGAATAAAAGGAGTAAGAAAGTAACTGAAATTAAGATATGCAATATACCAACATTTCAAGAGTCATTTTTTAAAACAAGGAGGAGTAAGACCTAATCTAGAAGGGATGCAATTCAAAAGAGTCGATGACCAGGATAATAATACGAAACAACTCAATTTATAGGAGACCAAGGAGAGTAGGAGACCTAGTACTTACATAGTATGCTGTTAATTTTTATGTGTCAAAATGTTATTTATCTTTTGATAGGTTTTGCAAGATGTGGGCTGTGGGAGAAGCATATGCTACAGGGGTATGAACTATTTTAATTTTTTATAGACTCTATGTTGTATCTTGTCAATGTCTGAGTTTGAGTACCCCTTATATATGCTTAATTTAATATATTATTTACTTATTAAAAATTGATTATGGTGGACCGTAAGTTGGGTTGTTTTAATATTATATAAACGACTACGAACAAAATTAATTTAGGGCTCAATTGTTTAAAATTAAAAAAAAAGTGATTTTAAAGATGTAAAAAGGCAATATACATTTTAGATATTTTACACAAAGTGGAAGCTTTTCTTTGTTTGGTTAAAATGATAAAAAATACTTTTTATTTTTCCCAGAAAATTACTCAAAATATATATATTTTAAAATAATTAATAATCTGATTTTTTATTTTATTTTTTTCAAAAACTTAAACTAACACATTAATTTTTTTTTTAAAAATCTTTTTGTAAACAAAATTTTTTTCAAGAGAAAAAATAATTTTATGTTAGAAAGGAAAGGAACGGTTTATAGCTAATGGTATGACACATTACTGAATTTAAAACACATACAATTGAAAGTTGGAGTTAGATTGGCTTTATCTTTGCACAAAAACCAGATATTTTTATGTTTTTCTCCTCTTATATGTCATTAATTTGGTATCAGTTTTAGAACTTATTTTTTCTGCCACCAAAAAAAAGAACTGTCAATTTTTTTTTATAACAAAAATAACAATATATAGTCAACAATTTCTTGCTGGTATTCGAACATCATATCAAGAACACATCTGGTATTCCAGGGTTTGAATAAAAAATATTATCTTATATGTGTAGGAAGAAATAAATGAAGTAACATGGGTTGGCCCATTTATGTTATACAATAGAAATTTAGGAGAATTGCTTCAAAAGGTGGGTTCTCACACATCACGCGAGTCACGTGGCCCATAATTTGTAGCCATGCCATATCTGGCTGCGATGCTAGTGATAAACAGAACATTAGGGGTGAGCAAGATTTCAATCCGTTTCACTAACTTGATGAGTTCGAGTTTTGAAATTAGACCCAGTGTATTTTAAGGATGGGTTCTAGTTATGTTTTGGGTCGTCCCAACTTGGGTTGATATCCTATATTCATTTAAAAGTATAAGTTTTTTGAACAATTATATATTAATAATAATTTTTTTTAATTTAATAGATAGTATTGTGTATAACATAGTATTATATTTATAATGATATTATTTATTTTAAAAAATATATTGTACAATATATCCTAATTTAAGTTTTATATATTTTTTTATTTTACTGTTTAAATATACATAATAATAGATTAATATGTTACAGTAAAAAGTCAAGTTGACCTGGTCTCATCCATATATTTCGGATCTTGATTGGGTCGATGAAAATTTCGGGTCGGGTAAGGACAAAGATAAACTTGTTCTAACCTGTCCTTTGTTCACTCCTACTGAATATGTTCTGCACGAAAATTATCAATTGTTCTATAGTTTCTTTTTTATTTTTATTTTTTGGATGTTTAGGATATTTCCTGATCAAAAGACAGATTAATCCCTCAAGATATGAGAATCTACTTAAAGAACTAACTTCTTCTAACAAATATTCTTCTGAACTTGAAAATCACACTCAAAATCACATGTTATATAGTTTCTATCATTAACATAGTTCCCTTTTATGCGAATTTCTAGCCCCCTCTTCTTTGCAAGATCGAAATTTGGGACAATATGATATTCCTATGGAATTTACAGCGCACCCAAATAATCATTTCTTAAATATCTTTGCTTGGTCTTGTGTTAATAAAAAGTGGAATATTAGGTTTTCAAAGCTGATGATTAACGCTTGTTGATACCCATAAACTCAATTATGATGTCCACAAACTAACACACCTTTACCAACCAAATACAATTAATTAATTAATTATTATTTTCTCTTAAAAATAACTTTGACATAACTAAACAGTCGCCGGTCATTAATACTCATATTCTTTCATTTTCTATAATTATGATTTATTTGTCTGTCTCAAGGCAGAGGAACCACAAATTAATTTGCTTACGCAATTTGCATGGTGTTTAAATGATACCGTACACACAGTTGAGTTTAATTTCTCATTATTAAACGGATTTACATGAAATTCAAATTCGTACGTATATTATCCAAAATTATATTTGCCTTCACTTAATTAGGTTGATACATAAACATCGGAATCTGATTGGCTAGTCCTTTGGACCAGACAGATAGAAAGCCAAAAAAAGAAAAAGATTGCTTTCATGAGCGGCAAGTGCCACGTAACTAACATGGAGTGTTGTGAAATCTAAACTTTGGATTAATTTAAGCGGGTAACAATTAATTCATGCACTTTTTCACTCATGTTTGCATCAACAACTTCAAATTTAACTGATATGATTCAGTGAATTATAATTGGAAGCATATTAATTAACTGTCTCAAACCTGGCGTGAGAGGTATAAGTAATTCAAGTAAATTGAGTCGACTTAAAAACTGAAATAAAATCTAATTATTATTCATAAATAAAGAGTGTACATATAAAATTAAATATGTGTGTAAGGATATAAATGAATCAAGTCAAGAGTTTGACTTGTGAAAAAAAATATGATGTTGAAGTTTGACTCATTTATTTAAATGAGACAAGATAAAAGTTCAAATTTAAGTTATTAGAAAAAAATGAAGCTTGAATTTGGTTTATAACTTTTTTAATATATTTTAAAGTGTTTTTTAACTTTATTAATTTAATATTTAATATAAATTTTCATGTTTGAAGATGATATAAAAGTAGAAAAGGAAAAGTATTTGAATGTAAAATTTTTGTTATGATAATTTTTTAAAATAAAATTACAATTTATTAAGTATATATCTTTTTATATGAAATTATTATTTTTCAAAATGTTAAATTTTTTTTCTCCATTATCATACATATGTATATACACACAAGTTATTTGCGAGTTTTTAATACTGAGTTTATAAAACTTTAACTACATTCAGTTATATAATTGAAGCTAAAATTAAGCTTGGACTTGTTTATTTGTTAAAATAAACAATTTATCAATACTTTAGTAAATTAAATTTGAATAATTTATAAATATTTCAACTCATTTACGCCTTTATGTGGAAGTATCATCATCCTACATGTTATTCGCAATGGAATAGTGCTATCATATTTCAATTTGTGTGTCAATGATGGTTAGTCTAGGTGGTAAGAATAACCCTCATGTTTCATAAGAATGAGTTCGAATCTTGTTGATGTGGGAACTTAGTTGACGGTTGGTGAATAATCTGTAAATATGTTTGAGTCGTGAAGCTTGTTCAAATCCTGATGAGTTTCCAAAAATCAAACTCAACTAAACTTCCCTTCAAAAAAAATATTTTAATTTTTGTCCGTGAAACTGTGTAGATTCAAATTCAAATTCTAATTGATAAGAGCATGTGAAGGTAAGGGCAAGCTGAGGGAGCACGAATAAAAATATCTTTTGGTGCCTTGGGAGACAATTGATAGTGTTTTGAGCCACTTATCAAGCGTTGCGACAAGCTCTTCTGATTCAGGAAAAAAGTGACTTGACATGTAGCCACAACAAGTTATTGATTGCTTTTTGTTCTTATTTTCAACTTCGGTTTTATTTTTGAAAAGCAACATTAACTTTTGAAAGTTGATTTTTATTGACTATAATTTAAAAAAAGAAGAAAAAGAATCTCACATGGCAACCGACGCTGATGTCTGAAAGTTAATCCCCTGAAATTGAAACTACTATGCATATATAGGTTTCTTGCATTAAATGCTCCTAACATTTTTTTTTTGAAAGTTCATAACATTCTTTTTTAAACTAAAGAATAATGAATAATGCAGCTGTCTCGCTATATATATTAAAGAGATATTTACGCAGAATGGTTTTAGGTGCATTGTGTTATAAAGTAGAGCAAAATGTGATAAGTACCAAAAAGAGAGAGAGAGAGAGCGAAATGTAATAATATCAAATGATATTCAATAGTTAAATTGATTAATTTCGCATTCTGTAAAAAAATTATTAAGTGATGTAAAAGTAAAAGTTTGATACTTGATATCAATTGATCGTGTTCCTTAAGAAAGAGACCATTTAGTAAAAATGTATTTAACTATTTAGAAAAAAAAATGTCGGATCTAATAAAAAATCATTAATTTTTTTGAAGATTGAAAACTTAATTAAGTCAACATTATTTTATTGGTGATTTATAAATTAATATCCCATTTTACACAATGTTGATTGAATAAGTTTGAGAATAAGTAAAAGAAATTGATAAAAAATATTTTAAATTAAATAATGTATCAAAGAAAAATATTAATTTGATATAAAATTTTAAAAACACATATTATGAAATAAAAAAATACACTATTACATGAAAAAGAATACATATAAATTTTATTTTTATCTCATTTTTAAAAATAAGGACTATTCAAATTTATATCATAAGAATATAAGATATTGGAGAGTATGATCTTGCAGATGAGAAAAACATCATTATCGCAAATTTAGACCTTTGACAGTTGCAAGAGTTCAAACGTGCAAACTAATCATCCATTATATTATGCTCAACTAATTAGAAAATACGTATAGATTAGAAGCTAATTGGGTGGTGATGGCACGCAAAACCAAAGTCAATGTAATATTACAAGTCAAAGTCATCACAGATAATGATAAATATTTTCCAGACTTTCTTCTCTCCATTTTTTTTCCTGAAGTGCCATCTTGAGCAAAACGGATTCCAATACTGATCTTAAATAAAGCCTTTTTTTTTTTTACTCTTAATGACAGTTTGTGTAAGATTAATTAATGAAATCATTATAGTTAGTGCTTCCTTAATCTATGAAAGTCTAACTTATTTCTCTCTCCCTCTCCCTTGTCTGCCCTCTCTATCCCTTAGGCATTGTTTGTTTAAGGAAAAATAAAGAAAAAGAAAATGAAAAGAATCGAAATAGAATAAAAATTTTACTATTTGTTTGAGAGAAGAAATATAAAAAAGGAAAATCTTTCCTATAAAATTCACAAGAAAAAACTTTCTCCTTAAATTGACATGAAAAGCAAGAAAAGAAGATTTTTTTTTTTTATATTTTTTGTTTTAATTTCTTAAAAATTAAATTGACATGAAAAGCAAGAAAAGAAGATTTTTTATATATTTTTGTTTTAATTTCTTAAAAATTAAATTATTTTTTATAAAATAAAATTTAAAAATAAAAAATAATTTTATGTTAAGAAAAAATAATAGAATAATTTTTTAAAATTTAAAATTTATTTTTTAATTAATATAAGAGTATTTTTTATATAATTTAATTATTTCTACTTTCTCTTCCATTGATTCAAATAAGTTGAGATTTTTTTTTTACTTCTTTCTTTCTTATTTTATCCATTCAAATAATATATTTCTTCTACTTTATTTTAATTTTCATATTTTTTCAATCATACTGCCTTTTTTTTTCTTTTTTTTTTTAATCCAAAGAAAGCATTATTGTTTGCCTCAAATAGGAGTAGTACATGACTTAATCCGAGTAATAAGTTGAGGAAATTGTACTAGTACTAGAAAGAAAGTTATTCTCTTTATTCCCCAAGTGCAACAAGAAAACGAAGCCCCGGAATCAAGTGTCACTCTTGGGACAAGTTTCAGAAGTTATGGGAGATCAATCATAAGTAATTCATTTGATAGCAAAAGAATGGAAGGCCTTGCTTTTCGTTTAATCAAAGCCACTGTCAATGTTGTACGTAACGCCTGAATGGGTTGCCATACACCAAGTTTTAACTCCTACATTTGCTACTTTCACTCTCAACAACTTAACACCAACCAAGTAGTGGGTGGCCCCACAAGGAGGCACTTTCCCCTAACCCGTGATTGATGGTATTAAATTTCCACAAGAAATTAGTATTCTTAGGTCTCACTCACTCCTCAAAGTTTGATCATACAGGGACTAGTTTTGGAGGGCACATGAACATGGGTGGGTTACATATACCCCACACACACCTATGCTAACTTTTTCTTTAGTCACTCTCAAGATTCAACTAATATATAACCAATTTCACAAAAAGAAAATTAAAGCACATAGCCACCCTACAAAGAAGACCAAGTCACTCCTCAGACTTAACCACTCTCTTTTCAGTTTCTCTTTACCATTCTTTATATAAACACATCACTCTTGAAGTTGAAGGTCACACGTAACACAACACACAGTGACTCACACATTCCTTCAAACTATGGATTGGTTCTCCTGGCTTTCCAAAACAGGCCTTGAGCCAACCTTGGTGTATGAGTATGGCCTTACTTTTGCTCACAATGAGCTTGAAGAAGAAGACATAATCTACTTCAACCATGAGTTTCTCCAAAGCATGGGCATCTCCATAGCCAAGCACAGGCTAGAGATTCTCAAGCTTGCAAGGAAAGTGAAGGGAAAGAGGCCACCACGCCCTGTGGCGAGGCTCATGGTGGCGATCAAGAGGACAAAGAGGTGCCTAGCCAATTACGTTCGCACGTTCATTAGCTCATGTGAAGAAGAATCATCAGCACTTGTTGTGGTGCCATCATCAAGGACAAGGCCTAGTAGTGGTTATAGATGGAAGAGTCATGTGATGAAGAGGAACAAAAAGTTGATGGTGGCTAAGCAAGAGAGGCTCTTGCTCACAAATGGAAGTCCTACTGTGGTTCCTGCTCTGCCTGGTCTTGATGGTTTTACTAGTCCTATGGTTTACCATTTCCAAAACGAGGAAAAAATGGAAGGAGATGATGATGATGGGTACTGGTCATCAGCTGCTACTGAAGAAATCAGGTGGGATACCATGTTCCAGGATCTAAAGCCAAATTGATGAAAACTTTTCCTTTTTCTAATTTGGACCTTTTTTGGGGGTTAATTTTCTATTATCCCGCGTTTTTAATTACTTGGTGAGAGATGGGTTTTTTGGGTTCTTCCACCATACTTTTGGTACACTTTTTTTTTTCCAATAGTGGTGTGGGTCACGCGGATGGGTAACTTTAGCACCTGTCTGTTTCAGTAATGAGATTGTCTACTTTGCTTTTCTTTTGTATGTTCATGTCTTGCCCTTTTGCTTTTTTGAAAGGGGGAAATTTCCATCAGATTAGCGTGTTTATGGGGCGACAATGTTTTGAGATAGATGTTTAGTTATGTTACTGTAGCTACTTTGAGGCCCCAAACAGTTTGGGTTGGTCTGCTTGACTTGGGTTTGTGCAATGTAATGTCTTGTGGTTGACAATATACACACATTAACAAAGTATATTTAATAGTTAATACTTACTACCTTGGCATTAATTGCTGTCTTTGAATTCTTGACTGAGCCTTTTTCCCAATCAGCAAATGATTATTTTACTTCGTTCTCGTCTGAACCCTGCAACATGCAGAAGGGAACTTAATTGTTGGCATTATTTTACAACATGCAGATGTTGTGATGTCCATTTCTTTACTCAAAGTGGTGACCATAGATTCTGACTTCTGAGATGGTGGCACTTCGATAACACAGCCAAGCTCTTACTGTTTAGAAATACCATGACCTGAACAGTGAGGACCCCATTTTTGTTCGTGTAATTATTAGTCTAGCATGTACTTCCACGTGAAGGTTACTTTATATTTTTCTTTTCTTTTTTGACTCGGCAATCTCACGGGCTTAGCAATAACAATGAATGTCTGCTCAAGCAACCAGAAGTAACTGCTAAAATTTATTAAACTAATGTTTTGTTTGGATTGCTTTGTTTGGGTAAAGAGAGAAATAGAGAAGAGAGAAGTAGAAAAGAAAGAAGTAGGAGAGAAGAGAAAATAAATAAAGAATGAGTAGATTTTTAAGGTGTTTAAATTGAAAGAAGTATGAGAGAAGTAGAAGAGAAAAAAAAATTGACTTTTCTTTTCACTTATTTGGTTGGATAGAAAAATGGAGAAAAAGAGAATAATTTTTTCTTGTAAAGACATATTTATTCTTAATATATATAAATCTTGTGAAAAAGAAAGAAATAATAAGGTTAAAATTATAATTTTAAGTGGATCCCACAACTTTTTGTTTCTTATTTTTCTCTTTTTTCTCCATTAAAGAAGAGATTTTAATTTTAAGTGGAGTCCACTCCGACTTTTCTCTCTACTTTATTTTTCTTCTTAATCATACGAGTGAAAATTACTTTTTCTCATTTACTTTTCTCTTTTCAACTTTTCTCTTCTCAATCTCTATCAAACCAAACAATGTGTAAGAATGAAATAGAAAGAAATGAAATAGAAAGGAAAAAATTAGAAAAAATAGAAGTAAAAGAGAAATAAAGTAAAAATAGTGTGTTGTTTGAATGGATACAAGACTTTTTATACTAATTAAAAAAATTAAGTTTAACTTAAAAATATGAATTTTTTATTATATGAATTTTTTATATAAATTATAATTATTTTATTTTTTTGCGTTATAAAAAATAATTTAATTTTTTAAATATTAAAACACCAAAAAAATATGGACATTGAACTGAGATTGCAAAACGTAACTTTCATAAGATTGCACAATTAAAGTTGGCCTTTCACAGTTCCATCCCATTTCACGCCATTTCAAACCGATGAAATTTAATATATTCGTCCTAAATTATTCCTTTTCATTTCTTTCCCTCCTAATTCAACTTATCCAAACACTGCAAAAGAACCATCCAAATGAGATCAGGAATATAGCCATTCAGCTTATATCAATCACAAGCCTTCCAGAGTATATTTTGCTTCAACAATATTTATTTAAAAGAATTAAGCTCCTTGCCATTCCAATTGCGAAATCTGATAATAATTGACACACTATAATTTTAATACATTAGAGCTATTTATCACTTAAATCTAATTGAATAAGTTATGAGAGAAACTTAAAATTGGATTTGAACTGTTTAAAAAATAGAATACAGCAAAAAAAGACATTGTATATTGACTTCCTTGTATGTCCTAATATTGTTATTGGCCGAGTTGTAGGTAGCTCTAATCCTGCGAATACAGCTCCTGAAATTGCCAGGTTACTGACCCGACGTGGGATAGTCTAATATCGCAACCATGCAAATATGCATATCTCGTCCAAAGGGCTTTAAGATCATAAGAACCCTTAAGGCCTAACCTATTATAGGTCGAGACTGGCATACATTATCTCGGTCTTGACTTATTTAATGTGTCTCATGTAATTAACAGGTACTATGATAGTAGTTTAACGGCATTTAAGAAATAATGTCTTTTTAAGAGGTTTTAAGCACTCCACTTATTATATCTCTTTGTCTCCTGTCACATCTCTCTATGTTGTGTCACACCGAGCACCATAAGAGGATGGATAATAGGATTAATTCTAACCATTGTAAAACGACATACATTCTATGACTCCCTGCATCTTATGCTGAATGCAGTTGTTGATTGGTACCAACCCCATAGGATTAATAATTACCATTAGTTTCAGGTCAACCACCCTCACCTGTTAATATTAGGACTCCTCTTGAGCAGATATCTTCTTCTAACCATAGCATATATATTGTTTCTTTGCCCAAATCTCTTCTAGCTTGAGTGATGGGGTCTTTACAGGTGTAATCATCTCTTCTGTCATACTTCACTATGCTTCACCACCAACAGAGTAACAAAACACCTAAAGAATCATCCAATCTAACCGTGGGCCAAGATATGTTGGGTCATCATGAATCAAATATTTATATTTTTTGAAATCAAATACTAATAATTTTGGGATACAGTACAAACCTTATTTGTTTGTGCTTTCTTTAAAAAATATACATAACTTTTTATTAGAGAATGTTTAAAAACTTTTATGATAATTAGATAATTTTTTTTTTTTTTGTAAATCCAAAAAAACTACAATATTTTTCTTAATTAAAAAGAACTACTTTTGAAAAACTACATTATAAAAGTTTTTTTTTTTTTAAATAACCACCGTAATTAAGACATTTAGTTCAATGCTTTTTTTGATAGCCATTCTGAGATATGTGAACCTTAATGGGCCTGAGACAAGTCCAGAACACTTATTAACTTTGCTCTTAAGGAAATTGAATTACTTGCATCTTTGAACGTCCATTACATCGTAAGTAGTATTCTTGTATAACCTAAAGCATGTTTGAATATTTATTTCCAATGATGCAAACTGGCGTTCACACATTCCAAAACATGAAATGCAGAAGCAAAAAATTTTGTCATTAAGGTTGAACGTAGGTTTAATTAATTTCAACTAATAACCAAACACATTTCTAATCAATAGGATTAGATACTATCTCTATAGCATATGAGAATGATTAATAATTGAAAGTAATTTAAAGCAAAAATTAAGGTCTTCTGTGTAGAGAAAAATCAAATTCATCACATCAAAATTATAGCAAGCAATCATTATAAAGCTAAAATGAAATAGAAAAGGTAGACAAACATTGAAACAATTTTTCACTTAATACGTGATTATGCATTATATAATTCCACTAATGTGGCCTAATCATGATTATTACCTTGACAAATGCAAAAACAGTATATAAAAATTGACAAACTTCATGGTATGCTACTTCATAACTAGGCCTTTATCTACATCCAGTAATTCCTCATATTAATAGAAACAGAATGTGGCCGAAACAAAAAGTTCTGCATGGAACAGTTAGGAATATTACTTTTACTTGGAGGTCAAGCAATTCTCCCAAGTTCCATACTTAGAGCTGAAGCTTCCTCCACCACTCTGTTGTGCATGCTCAGAAATAACACTGCGAGCACAAACATCCCAAGTCCTTGCTATCTGCCCAAGTGACATAGGTTGTGATAAACTGCGTAAAGATGTACTAAACCTTGACTTTGCCTTCACTGAAAGATCTTCATTCTCCTTACTGTAAGAATAGAATGACAAACGCATTAAGAACATATTTCTCATCAAACATAAGATAAACCACAGAGAAGGTGAAATATAAGATAAACTACGGAGAGGGTGAAAGGCGAGACAAGCATTGTGTAGATCATCGTTATTTAGAAGGGAAAAAAACATTTCAGAAAGCACTTGAGATTAAAAATACCAAGTCTCACTAGCACATTAGACTTTCCTTCATCAGCTCTATATTTACTAAAGGCGAAACTTCTCTTGCCATCTTCCATGCTCAATAATTACATATGGTTTTTAAAGAGGAGAATCAAAGTTTTCAGCAGTAGAAGATGATAGTAGAGACAAAGTTCTTTTCTAAGTTAATCAATTTTTCTTTCAGATACATATCAAACCATAATAAATAAAACACAAACGGGCTTTTAGTCCCTGTATACGTTTTTCTTTCCACATTATTATAATGACCCATATAAGAATTTTAACCCATAAGAGCAGAATAAATTCAGGGAGGAGAAAAAAAACAAGGAAAACTACCTAAACAAGAAGCTACCAGCTTCAATAATTGGAAAGGAACCCAGCAAATAATTCAACAAAGTCTAAACCATAATATTTCTGGATTCCGAGCAATGAGCATGATTTCTATATCTATATATATGCAGAAAATGCTAGCTTAATAAATAGAAAAATGTTATTTGTTACGAAACTAATTTTCATAAAAATCGCACAACTGCTGATTTCCGTCAAATTATTTCTTACATGTTTTCAAAAATTTTAATCAATATTTACTTAAAAAAACTACCACCGTTCAATTTGAAATTCGTGGATGTTTAATTTCATAACAAATAGCACGGCTCTAATAAATATTAACTGCATAATTGGTGATTGAGTGGCTTAAAAGCAGAATAGAGAAGTGATCTGGTATATCAATAAAAGCATATAGATACTGAACAATAGAAAAAACTAATAGGTATCTTCAGGCTCAATTTGGTTAGGGGGTAATATTGGGAGTAAAAATATTCATAGATGAGTTATATATATAATTTTACCAAAAAAATCCATGAATTTTCAACTCCATTTTTAACCCTCATACCAAACATTCGGTCAGCTTTAAATACTTTACTCAGTCTGATATAGTCAAACAAATGTTTCATGCATAAAATAAACTAGAGTCATGGTGATTACGAATTTTTTTTACAGGATATGAATATTTCTCCTTTCTGTTGATAAAGCAAAACACCTATGTACCATCATCATTGTTGTTTTAGAAGAATACATAATTTTTGTTTGAGGGCTTTTACAGCGCTACCAAGGATGGTCCATACTTATCCATTTTATATTATAAAATATTTATTTCATTAAATAATATAAAATGAACATATGATCCCTAAGTTTTTGTGACCATTGAAGTGATTTGCCTTCAAAAAGTTATAACACCAGATACCAAAATGCTGCTCATTATCTCACCTGGATTCAACTGGAAATTTGTCTAGGAGTATGGGAGAACAATTAGGATAATTTGCAGGAACCAGCAACAGCAGGGGCTGAATAGGTGACTGTACAGTAAGAAAATGCAAATAAGGCTAACAAAGCAAATAAATAAAAAAATAAATAAATAAAATAAAAAGGCTTAAAATTGTTGTAATTGCTAGATCTCAAAAGTGGGAATCCACCATCTGCGCTGAAGCATATTGGGATTTTAAGCTAGGGCTGAGAGCCACGGCAATGAAAGAGCATTTGACAATGATCCCTTCTGCCCCTTCAGCAGCAGCAACAGCAGCTGTTGGATCAACATCTTCATTGCTTATGTCTACAACTGTGTCAATAAGTTGGTGATTAATCTCCCTTATTTCTTCCAAAAGGGCATGATTAACCTACCAAATAAGTCACATAAATTCCATATCAGAAATCAAAGACCAATACAGTAGATAAATTACACACCAACTCTTGAGAAAATCCAGAAATTATATGTGGTTTCCTAACAATAATAACTTTGTAAGTCTTTAAAACTTATTATCTGATGAACCATTATGCTCTAATGAAATCCAAACAGATTTTAATAGGTATCCGGATCACATAAATTCTCGTTAGTCATCATCATATGATGAATCTAATGGAATGCCCACATGCTACATCAACAACTTAAATAATATACATAAGTGAGTTACTCACACTAACAATAGTAGGTTCTAAGCTTTTAAGCTTATGCCATACTTGAGACAAACATGAGACAAGCTAAATGGGGTGGACAAAGACCGTTAGTAAACATTTGACAAACTATTGTCGTGCATGCATCAACCTAACAACTAAATAATTTCTTATTGTCGTACAATTACTACTATAATTGTTTATCTTGATTGATTGTTATTATAGAATGTGTGTTCTGGGAGAAAGTTGGAGTAACACCTACTGAGGGAGAAAATGACAAACTAGCCTAAGATGGTTTTGTTGTATGAGAGTAGAAAAATGGATCAAATGAATGGGTAGAGTGAAAGACAGAAAAATTTGAGCGCAACCATTATAAATAAAATACCTTACTCTAAACAGATTTATTGAATCTTTGACAGGCTGTTATACTTAATTAAATAGTCCAACTACAACAAAAAATATCTATAATTTAGTAATAGTTGTCTCAAATCTTTGACTAAACATGCAAATACAAAAGAGCAAACACAATTTTTTCCCATTCCCTACATATTTAAGATACTAATGGATGCAAATAACTTGTGCTTCTGTAGAATATAAGTATTCATCGGGTCAAATTGAATTATTAAATCACATGTTTCTTTCTTTCTCCCCATATCCCACTCCCATCCCCTCCCTTCCCTTATGTTGTGATACTAATATTAGCTGTGTTTGAAGTTCAGGGATCAAAATCTGTAATTTGGTTCATGTGGTTAGCTGGAAATCACTTGTACATTTTAAAATATAACTTCAAAATGGATTCCAAGTTCAGTGTCTACTATCTACACGAGAACATGAAATTGCAACTTTGTACATTCTTCTAAATTCAACCGACTGTTTATTTTTTTTGACATCTGGTTTTCATAGTCAGAAAATAGAAAAGCTCTTGAACTTTCAGTCGGGCAAGGTAGTGTATTAAATAAAAAATGTGCAGAAGTAATTTAGATAATATGTCAATGCATCTATAATCTATGTGTACAAACCCATTTCTAAATCACAATGTCCAGCCAAGGAACAAAGATCATTGGAAGTAAAAGATGTCAATTATAAAATTAAATATAATGGTTAAGAACATATAATTTATTACCTCAATCTTTGGTTTCTTGACACCGGATGTTGCAGTTGACTCTAGATCAGAAGCCTCTGAAGCAGTTATCTGCTTGATACTATCATTCATGCTACCAGCAGATGATACAACATTCAAGGGTATAGCACTGGTGTAACGTTTCATCCTCTTAATTCCATTGGAACCATCTTGAGTAATGAAATTTCTAGCCTGAAGACGACAATTGGTCATGGAAACCAAATCCTCACCAACAGCTGCTCTGGATCCATTACCTGGAGCTGATCCTGCTATTCTATCGTTCATGCTGACAACTGAACCAATATCCCTAACCGCAGCACTTAATGTTTTAGGTGACATTAATTTCACCTAGAATCATGATTTAGACATAAATTTGTCATCTATAATTCCAAGCATATAGCAATAGAGTAATTAAAGGAACCTTTTCACTCTTTAATTTGTCAAATCCAGTTAAAATGTAGGTAAACAGCTGGTCAAGCTAGCATCATATAAGCTTCTATACTAACCACATTAATGAGGCGTTCAAGAGGCTGCTCTGTAACAGTTGACTTTCCAGAAGTGGCAGCCAAAGCATTACCATGCGCACCATCTGGACCACTGAATTCTGCTAATAAGGGAG
Source organism: Spatholobus suberectus (assembly GCA_004329165.1). Lineage (NCBI taxonomy): Eukaryota > Viridiplantae > Streptophyta > Magnoliopsida > Fabales > Fabaceae > Spatholobus > Spatholobus suberectus. The sequence goes on from CM014732.1 coordinate 85,387,577, forward strand.
AGGCTGATATCCCAGGAGTCCCAATAGCAAGGGATTGAGCTGGTGCTACTGCACCCCCTGTTTGTTGATGTCCAATATTTGCAGCATTAGATATTGATGAAACACAAGGAATGGGCTTCTCAGATTCTCCTGGCATAGGAGACGGAGCCAAAGGAGGTGAAGGGGTAGGTCCCACAAAGGGTGAATTAGAAGATTGCAGAGGAGTTGCAACTTTTGTTTTAGATGGGAGATGATTTTGTTGGTCAACCTGGGGAGATGAGTGTTGCTGAATTTGAGGAGATGCAGCCTGAAGGAGTTGGGGTGAAGAAACAGGAAATGCACTCCCTTGTTTCAGTTGTTGATGGGAATATGCTGAGTGTTGATCTGATGTAGGATGTTGCTGAAAGACCCCTGGCTTAACACCCATTCCTTGTCGCATTTTTATATCATTTATATCATTCATTTGGTGAAGCTGGGGCATTTGATGTGTCTGCAATTGTGCAGATAGATGTGGCTTTGCTGGATGGTGTTGTTGCTGCTGCTGCAGGAGCTGCCTCTGCGTCAATTGTCGCTGCTGATGTTGTTTGAATTGTTGACTCTGCAGCATCTGTTGTTCCTGCTGATGTTTCAGTTGGTGTTGTAGTGCACTGGAACCTGACTGAAGGGCATTTGGTTGAATCACATTCGCCCCACCTTGCGACGGTAAGAAATTAATGTTAGTCTGTTGAGGAGTACTAACAGGGTTTTGTTGGAGGGAGCTCATTGGAACCTGTTGAAGGGAGTTCACAGAATTTCCTTGTCCAGAATCTAAATTAGTTCCAGGTTGCATGGAATTCATCATATTCTGTTGTCCTGTTGATACACCAGACAAAGAATTTTGATGCAAGCTTGCAATATTATTCTGCAGCATGGTTGGTACAGAAGCTTGTAATTTTGTTGACTGCAACTGAGAGTTCATTTGATTTTCATGAGACTGTACTTGAGTAACTTGGGACTGTGGCTGTTGCATGGAGGACAGATGAGTTGGGGGAAGCTGTCCTAGCTGCACTGAAGACATGCCTTTCCTGGGTCTATTTGAATTTATAAGATTTACAATCTGCTTCTCATATGATCCCAGTTTTTCCTTGAAATTAGGCAAAATGTTGTTCTTGGGAATCTGTAGGAGTGTCATCATACGCTCCAACATCACTTTGTATGCCCTCAGCTTTTCAATCTGATCTGACTTCGGCTGTTGGGGAAAAGAATCATGCTGATACAGAAAAGCAGATGTAGGATTAAATAGAGGAAAAGCAAACCCATTAACAAATTATAACATTTGTTAACAAGTGCCCTCAAGGCAATTGATTAAGATTTTAGAAGAATTCGATACCCTCCATTGATACTATTAATTTATGAATAAATCCTGCTGATTACAGAAAATAAATATTAAACGCTTTCTGGATTCCCATGATATTAAATACTTTTGCATTGTTGTTGATATTTTTTATTCTAATTCCTGCATCACTAATAAATTATAGGCAAATACATAGGAATAAAGTGTTGTGCACTATTTCAAAATGGGCTAAAGGCTTAATAGTATTTACTGCTTCACACAGGCTGCAAATTCTAGTATTTACCATGATGATTGCCATGAAAATAGATGCGTTATCAATAACATCTGATAAAGGGTATATTTGTTTTAAATTTTGGTAAATTTGATTTCGAAAAAATTGGGATTAAAAAAATATTAATGAGTTTAAAAAAACTGATTTTATTTGGATGGTATAGTAGAATCAATTTTGAAATGTAAATATAAATATATTTTCTGGATCCCACATATAGAGTCAATCCTTGTTAATGGAAGAGAAAAATTATCAACATCCTGCTACGAATTGTCCATCCAATGTCCACGCAGACAGTTAATCACTTTTAAGGCACATTTAACTGCTATTAGACATTTTAATAACCTTAGATACTATTAACCACTTGTGAGGCATATTTAACTGTTAGTGCCACAAGTAAACATTGATAATTGTACACAATCACATTCATTTACTCTTAATTACTTGTGAGAGGCAAAGTTAACACTATTTGACATTTCAATAACCTTATGACACTATTAACCACTTGTAAGACATATTTAACCATTAGTGCACAAATACAGATTAATAATTGTATACACACATTCATTTATTCTTAACCACTTGTGAGAAAAAGTTAACTACCATTAGATATTTCAATAACCTCATGACACTATTAATCAATTATGAGGCATATTTAACCATTATTGCCACAAGTGTAAATCAATAATTGTACACAATCACATTCATTTACTCTTAACGACTTGTGAGGAAAAGTAAACCATATTTACACGTGGTTAACCATGTGTGAGAAGTGGACACTAAGTGGAGAATCCCAGTGGTATTCTTAAAATTTTTCACCTCTATCAACATCAATTATTTCTACTACAAATTCCTTTTATTCAACATGATAACCAACCAACAAAGCCTATTGTTGAACTCAATTCTTTTAGTTGGGAAATTGTTTTTTGCACAAAATAGACGGAAAATTGCCAAGTCAAAAAATAATTGTAAATATACCTGCTGAAGTTTATTAGCAATTTTTTGGTACATTTCATTCATCTCTGGCAAGTAACTTTCTTTCATGGTTTGGAGCTGTAGATTGAAATCAGCAAATCAAATAATCAAAACATTAGTAACCTTGAGTTTTTGCATGGTCTGGGTGTGTAGGTTGAAATTAGCAGAATCAAATAATTAAAATATCAGTAACTCTGAGATCTCTCATGCAAAAATCTCTATATCACTATTGCATTAACACTAACGGGGATGATAACTAGAAGTTTCTTTTTCCCCCTTTTGTAGGGAATCATATATTGCAAGTTTCACATAGGATTCAAACGGAAACAAATGTGTCCTAATCTATCCTAATTACAGAAATTAGGGAAACATGTCTGTGCAAATAAAAGGAAATAATGTGATCAAAATCCTATGCTAATTATGCAACCTACAACACTGAATTTATTTTTTGTTGTCAAACAAGTACAGTCATTCTTGTAGTTCACGTCTTTTGATATAATTCATTTAAACATTGCACAAAATGGATAGAAGATTTCAGACATATGGATATTTAAAAAAAGTCATGACTTATCCTCTAAGACTAATGAAGGCTTCATGATCTTACAATTAAGTAAAATTCTCACAATAAAAGCCAATCATATAACTTTTATTTTACATTATGGTTTGCTTGACAATTTTCTGTTGTCCTAGCAAAACTTCAGTGAGGAAATAAAAGTGAGAAGAAAAATGGCATTGTACCTTCTGGTACACTTCTTCTTGCCAATCAACCCCACTTGGTTGTGCAGTCTGTGCTGTAGAATCCAGAGAAGCTACAATAGGTATGGTATGAAACATGCATGAACATACAATGCTCAGAAAATGTGGAAGAGTACTTGCATTTGCTAATAAAGCTACTATTAGCTCCCAAAAAAATATAATGACAAAGAGAAATACATAGATGCAAGTACATACTTGATGATGCTTCTGGAAGAGTTCTTTGAGATTGATATAAATGTTTTGGTTGATCAAGAACATTTTGTTGTTGAAGTAAGGACCCTGATGCTTGAATTCTTTGTTGCATATCTCGTTGTGAGGGATTTGACTGCTGCTGCAAACCCAATTGCTGTTGCAACTGTGCAGGCTGAGTGTGAATATGTGGTATTAATTGCTGTTGTGAACCCAATGGCTGTGACTGTTGTGCATGAGGTAGCAACAAACTTGATGTATTTTGTTGTGATTGTTGCTGCATTGGAACCTTTGGTTGTTGCAATATGTGTGTGGAGTGATGACTTGTTTGCATGTCTGTGTTGCCAGATTCAGGTCCAAGCATATGTTGCTGCTGTAACCCAGGGCCATTATTTCCCAATTGTTGTTGATGTATATTTGCTAGATTGTTTTGCTGATTTATTAACTGTTGCTGTCTCTGTTGCAGGTTTGTAAGATTATTCTGTGCTGAAAGCATCCTCTGTGATTGTTGTATATCACCAACATTGTTCTGTTGCCCAAGCATCTGTGCACGTTGCATGTTTGTTGTATTTGACTGAGGCCCCATAAGTTGTTGTTGCTGTTGTGCAGGCAAGATTGGCTGTTGAGTCACTGGTGTTTGTTGCTGATGTACAATAGAAGTATGTTGTTGCTGATGCCTGATAACTTGTGAATGTTGCTGAGGCGTGGACTGCGTTGACTGTTGAACATTAGTAGACTGCTGATTCTGTGGAAGGCTAGATAGAGAAGACGTTTGCATCATGGAAGGTTGCATAACAGATGAAGTTTGCATAACAGATTGTTGAGAAGATAGCAACTGATTTGGTTGCAGAAGGTTTTGTTGTTGTTGCTGCTGCATCTGAGATTGCAGCTGGAGCTTCTGCTTCAAAAGCTGCTGTTGGTAAAGATATTGTTGTGGATTGTGTGATTGCAGCTGTTGCTGTGGGGGAACAATCTGCTGTCTTCCTGACATTTGTCTCTGAGAACCAGGAAACATATTCTGTAAGTTGGAATTTTGGCTAATAGTGCTCCCAACTGAATTTGGCCCAGGTATATTCTGTATGTTGGAATTCTGGACAATATTTTGGCTGGAAGTCTGGGCTAGACTAGATACAGGTGGAAGGTTAGGTTGAGATGCAACATTATTTTGAATGTTTTGAGATATAAGCTGCTGATGTGGCTGGAGCTGACTAGGCAAAGGAATAGAATGTTGTTGCCCAAGATTATGAACTTGAGGCTGCAAAACAAGTCCTATGAAAAAAATTGTTTGCCTGGGTGAGAAGGAAAAAAATATTGATCACAATATAACATGAGTATGTTAGGATTTTATAACACATGGAAAAGGTCAACATAAAAATTCAAAAGAAAGAAATAAAAGAAGACAAAGGACAAGAAGATAAACGACAAGGATAATATGAATGGCCAACAGAGTAAACACTTGATTCATTTATTATATTTCAAGCAAAAGGATATTATATAGTCTCAATATCATCAACTTAAAAAACATGAACAGTTCATAAAATCAGAATAATTACAAAAAGAATAGGATGACACAATTTAATCAAATATATAAGGGTAAAGTGTATTTGGCTCCCTTAAACTTTGGGGCATTTGTGAAGTGACACCATGAACTTTAAAGTCATCCCAATTCCTCCTTAAACTTTAACTACTACTCCAACAGATAACTACTTTTAAAATCCACTAAATATTTAAAAGAAATGCCACGTGGCAAAATATCAACCATCCATATCTGTAATTTATTATTGAAGTTCAATTTTATCTAATTTCAGTAATTTCCATTACTAAAAATAATACAAAATTTGAAAATAAATAAAGAAATAACTATAATGAGAATAGTCTTCTTCCACACTGATCAATCCAAATCATCAAATCAAAGTCAATTTTCACTTTCTCATCATCAAAAACTGATTTATCAAGTTTTATCTTCCACATCCCTTGAATCCCTATAATTGTAGTAAAACATCATGTTGCAACAAAATTTTGTTATAATTACATGCTTTTTAGCTTCTTGCGTAATCATTTGTATTTGTCAGTACGTTCTTCAGTGACACAAGGTGGCATTGGCTGCAACCTGTCGTAGTCACTTTCCAGTATGCTTGAGTTGGAGCACTGTATAGGTGGTGTAAGGTTATAGAAAGAGAAAGAGGGTTTTACTCTCTTTGCGAAGTAGTGAAGCATTGACAAGAAGATCCTCCAGCAAGTCAAACAAATTGATGACCTGACAACATTGGTCACCAACGTCTTGCTATCAAACTTTGTATTTTGTAAGTTAGAAAAAAATAATTTAAATAGATTAATAAAGGGCACAAATTACATAGAATGAAGGGCTTCAAATTTGCCACATGGCACCTCTGTTAAGGATTTACTAAAGGTTAAACGGAAGGATCTATTAGAGTAATGACTAAAGTTTACAGGGTATGATAGAAATAGAGAGAAAGACTTGGGCCAACTAATGCCAAATGAGGAAAACAGGCCCAAGATTTGGAGGGTCTATTATAGGAAATGTGGTAATAGAATTAAGGAGGCTGAGCTGGCAAGAGAGAGTGGGGCATGATTTGTAATTAGTTAGTTATATAGAATAAGGGAGAGAGTAGTGGGAGAGTAGGAGAATTCTGTTTTAGTAAGAGAGTAGATCACCGAGAATCTTCTCTGGTGAGGGGAGCCGTGTGGCTTGGGCTGGTAGACATCACTCTATCAGAGTATTTCTTATTTCTTATCATTCTCTAATTTTTTTTCTCAATATCAATTATAGAATCACTCAGCGATTTGCATTTCTTAACCTATCAATTGGTCCGACTTGTGAAGACAGCAACTCGAAGGCTTCAACAAATTCCTCTACACTTCCAATCTGTCTTAATGTCGAGAGCTCCTCAGATGGATTCTCCAACCTCCGTCCTCCGTAACGCGCAATCAATGCTTTCTTTAATTTCTCCCATGACAATTCATCCTTCGTCTCCATCAACAAGTTGAACCAATGGATGGTGGCTCCTTCCATGCTCAACTAAGCCAACTTCAGTTTTACGTCTTTTGGGGTATCTTGGACGTCGAAATAAATTTCCACTCGAGTGATCCACGCCACTGGGTCCTCTCCTTTGAACATGGGCAATTCCACCTTCTTTACTGACATTCGAGAGTCGTCGAAATAGGAATCTCCGCATGAATTCTTCGACGTTGCAGGCCCACCTCCTCCTTGCTTTCCCACCGCCTTGCTCAGCTCCGACAACACTACATTTTGCCTTTGAAGCTGTTCTATGAGCATCTAAATAGATCCCTTGACTTCACCCACTTCTACCTGCATATTACTCATCTGAGCCTCCAAAACGTCAACTCTCTTAGACATTTTTGGCGGCATCTACTGCACTTTCTCCTCTCTCTACGAATCCGGCAGGTCGGACCAATTGAGACAACTTTAAAGATTGTGGCAATACTTAGCAAATGCCCCAAAGTTTAGGAAAGCTGAATACACTATTCCCAATATTTATACATAAATAATTAGGATTTGACACTTTGGTGCCACATCATAATATAATCACCAAATCAAGGCTATTAAATGCTAACCTTGATCGGAAGGTTTATTGCTAGAGCCAACTTGATTTGATGGTACATTGCTAGCTAAGGTGTTTTGGGATTTATTCTCCATTGTAAGCATCTTCAAAGATATTTTCCGTAGATAATCAGGCTGAAAAAGAGGGAACATGAGTGCTGTGTCAAACCATCAATTTTTTTAATTGTATTGTATTTGTATAGGTAACCATAAATGAAATAGAGGCTCCTCAATTCTCACAATGAATGTACCTGGCTTGTTGCAGCAGTAAAAATCTTGTCTTCAAACCTTTGAGCAATCTTCTGAAGTTCATGCAATCCATCAGGACCAGAAACAGGAAGATGTTTTTTTAATGTGTCCATTCTACAAAATGAAAAACAATAGTTTCATAATTAGATAATGCAGGCGATGCAGATGTTAAGAATATCAGCCAATCCTTAAAAGACAGAACATGATTAGGTGTAAAAATTTTATGAAATCACCAGAGAAACCACCCCCCACCCCCACCCAATCCGCAGGAGAGAGTGTAGGATTAATGGGCTGCCATGATGATCTAAGTAACATCTTCTCAGGATATAAGGGATTTAGCTACAATAACCTTCCACCCAATGTTTCTAAATATCTATCTGTGACCAAAATTGTGAAAGAAAAGAAATAGCACAACATTATGGAGGAGCCAAATACAAAATCCTAAAGCAGTATACTCAAAAGACAAAGACTTTTTGTTTAATTATAATGGCACTACCCTCTAACCAAATCTCCAAAGTCTTACAAAGATATCAAACTGGCAAAGCATTGTTCTCCCTTCTCTTTTCAAATCTCCAAAATAAATGAAAGAGAAATGCTCCACATTTAGAGAGCAGACCAAATGCTCACCAATGATACAAAAAGGTTTATTCTAACAAATTGTGCAATGCAACACCAAATGATTAGTATAGTAAATTGTAAAATAATAATAATAATAATAATAACAATAAAGCTAACATCCAATTATGGTCATAGCCTGCTCACCCATCCAACAAGTATCAATGTAGCACAGACATACTAAAGCTTGTGCATGGAACTTGAATACAACATTAAAATTCAACACAGTAGTGATTCAAATAAACAACATTCATTTGACAAAAGATAATGAGTATATTTGACTATTGTTCTTCACATATCATATACAATTTTGAGCAAAGTTGTGTACTATATATCTGTTAAAAAATTACACAGAAAGGTGCTATTTGTCTCATGTTTGTTTTAGTTCTTCCACCATCATATATTTCTATTTTCTTGGACAGAATTGCTTTTATATGGCAAACGAAAGAAACCTTTTGGAAATGTTGTCAATTTAGGGATTAATTATTCGTTTATTAATTTTATTTTGATATGCAACAATAGGTAAAATAAAAAATAAAAAATCAAATAACCTCAGTGATACAGTATTGAAATTGAAGCTTACATTTTGTTGACAATTCTTTGGCGTGATTCAGGTGGTAGTTGAGCTCTCCAATCACTTGTATCCATAGTGGGGTTAGTGCCTTGATTAGGTCTCCAATTATTGGAATCCATCAAATTTAAATTACCTGAAGCCCTGTACAAGAATGTTCTAATCAAATTAGATTTTAAAAGGAAACATGTAAAGGGGGAACATATACGTACAAGAGACATTATATATCTTTATTGTTGCTATGGTTTGCTAGTAACAACTATGAGTACACAAACAAACTACAAGTATAAAGTTTTGCCAACCTTGCTCCTTCCAATTTCCAAAACCTCTGAAGTTAATCAATAAGAATTGTTATAGACTAAAACGACCATAGGGCATAGGCACATTTGAAAGGGTTTCCATGTATTGGGAAGAACCCAAGTTCCACATCAACTAGAGATAGTGAAAAATATAGTATAAGAGTAGGTGACAACTCTCACCTTATGAGCTAACTTTTGGGATTGAGTTAGGCCCAAACCCAAATTCTAAAATGGTATCAAAGCATAGTCCATGGATAAGCTTTCCTGCACTGGTGATGAATCTATTTCTGGTGAAAAGCCTAGGCAAACTCGTCAGACTTCACTATGACCTTCATTTTCATTTTCTAACTGATGACCTACTTGCTGAGCTGAACCTGGACTGCAAAATGCATTTGATTTGGCATATTTTCATTTTTGAACCTACTACTTAACAGGGGTCCATCATGGCAAAGATACAACTTTTCTCTATTCTCATTTGTTTTCAAGGCAACAGCCTCCAAAGAATCACCATGAGAACTGATGATGTTTGACACAAGATGATTCTTTAAGAGATGGAGACAGATGTCCATCATGCTTAGATCATGATCCAGACAAAGTTGGAAAGACTGAAGTGTGATTTGGAGCATGACTATCGTCTGGGCGTGTTATAGGAACTTGTGTCTGTATACAGTCTAAAGAACCAGAATCTATGTTCAGCTTATGTTTTTGGATGCTATCATCCACTCTGGAAGAGGCTCCAAAGGGTTGCTTTGTATCTGCATATTGCTCTGGAGGAGTGTAAGAATGAACAGAACCACCATTTTCTAGGTAACCATTTTTTCTCCTTCCCATTGATGACTTTGGCAGCTTCCTCTGCAGCTTTTCTTTGGGCAGCAAGTAATCTATACTACCAGATTTCATGTCTGACTCACTCTCACTGAACATTAATAATGGAGCAGGGACACCATCGTCAATAACATCCATTTGAGACCTGATTTTTTCATCAACAGGAGATGATCTTGTGTTGGAAACATTGTTTGGAAGATCTACAATATTTTCCTTGGAATCCAATATTATAATCTGATATACCTTTCAATACTCATTTCTGCATATGTAAACTTGAAGTCAGACTTCAATGCATCATCAGAACCTTCAGTGCCATGAGAAGATGAAAGCCAGCAGAACTCCTCTTCATTATTGAGACTTCCCATTCCAAACATTAACAGCTTAACATTCTGTCAACATCTTCAAAGTTTCCTATATCCAACCACTCATCATTATCAATAAAACTGAGTTCATTGTCAGCTTAGGATGTGATGATTGGATATTGGCAGACACTATCATCTTCCGCCACACACTTGTCTCCCAATATAGTATCATCTGCACAGAGCTCGCAACCACCAGAATCTAAATTGCTGCTCTTGAAGCAGTGATCGGACATGCCTGTGTCATCTGATGTTAACCTTTTGGCCTCTTTGCTTGAATCACTACCTCATGAAGAAGACACACCTTCAGGTGTGTGAGACCATGAATCCTTTTCCAGCATTCTTTCTTTTTGGGTCATATTTTCTAAGTATAATTCTGCTTTACCCTGAGTACCATAGCTATTCACATAATCACTACTACTGATACCATGTAATTCATGAAGTGATTTCTTACAGCTATCTCCCTCTATTACAAACTGATTATTATGTTTGTCACCACCATGGGGCACTTTATGATCATCATTTTCACCAAATCCATCCCACACATTATCTTCAAGCATTAATAAGTACTGTACACTTCAAATTAACTGTAACGTCAGCTACCCCCCACCACCAATCAACAACTAGCTTTTCAAGGGTAGAGTTTTAGGAGTCTTATTAAAAACTACCAAGCCCCTTCTTCAGCTCTAGCTATTTTGGGAATGGATTGCACAACAACCTGCTAATAAGATTATGGGAGTGGTTCACATTACATGAGTAATGAAGGAACATTCTTCAGTTATCATGAAGATCTGCCACTGAGCACTAGCTATAGTACGGCATACTAGTCACATTTCCTCCAGCTCACACAAACTTGCTGTCTTATAAGGAAAGGAATTAGGGCCAGCTATATATTCTTGTACATACAGATTTTGATATTAATATCTCATGCATGGGGATTCCTTTCCAGACTCTTCTTTACTATTCAACTTGAACTTGCCCAATAGAGCTAGATCTATTTATGGGCCACCTACTTACTATGTTATTCATGCACCAACACCGATAGTGCTAGGTGTGAGGGAGCGTATTGGAAAAAATCCAAGTTCCACATTGACTAGAGATAGTGTCAATATAGAATATATAAGTAGGGGGCAACCCTCACCCCATGAGCTAGCTTTTGAGATTGAGTTAGGTCCAAACTCAAATTCTAAGACCATGAAACTTATTTTATGATATAAGGACTTTACATGTATTTGGTTAAGTGTACAAAAGTGGCTTATAATCTTGCTATAAATTCTTTTTAGCTTATTTCAATAAGTTTCACAGTAAAACTTATCAAATTAAGCTTATTAAAATAAACTTATTCAATAAGTGCTTAACTAAATTGTTTGTCCAAATGTGCCCAAATTCAATACTTCCCCAAAACTCTTAACTAACCTAGCATTACTGTGACATAAAAATAAATGGGCAGCTCTTTCTGAACTAGAACCATACAAAACACAAACAGACAACTCTTTTGTCTATGAAGCTGTAGCATAATACCTGTACTAATTTTACTAAGAATTATTGTTCAAACAAAAGACTTGACCATTCAAGGGGATCTGAATTTTCCAAGGAAGTTTAGCAAGAAAGATGCTTCATTTGAAGACTATGAAAAAAAAAAACTTTACCAAAATACAAATATCAGTAGAAATAAGTGGCAAAACCGTCTTATCCATATCGGAGGATATATGGGAAGTGTCAAACAAGTGTCAAAGAGACTGCAAGTCATAGAACCCTCTATCTATAACAGGAATATTTATAAATTATCTAAAACGCACCAAATATTAAAATTTAATAAATTTTATTCCTAACAGAACTGATTAAAGTTGTTGAATTGAAGTGACCACGTGTAGAGTTGTCAGATGACTTGTGTTTGACATAGAAACAATTCCATCGTCGAGTTACAACTTACACATTATGCTGAAAACCTGGAGTTTAAAATTGATACAAAGATAACTCCATAACCAAGAATTGCACAACGGTATCTCATTTCCTATGGCAAATATTGACTTTCATAAAAAAGAAATAAAAAAAATCCCCTCAAGGATCAAATTGACTCAGTTATAAACCAACTGTGTCACAGTTTGTTGGTTCTTCAGGTTATACTTTAATAAAGTTGTTTTCATCTCAAGTAACTAAATTCTAGAATAAAGAACAAAACGCCTAGCTTGTATCTGTTCTCTTCTACTCCGATTTTCTTTCTATATATTTTTGTCCTTAATCAATTCCTCAAACCTTCCTCTTCTCTAGAATTCCTCCTCGTAATCTATTACACTCCATGGCTCTACATATGATTTCCATGCAGGTTCTCCGTTTATTTTCCAAAAACACAGGCATTTGGCAATTCAATACTAGTCAGAATTTCCAATTCCATCGTCATTTACAAAGACTATCATTTCCGCTGAAAGAATTCGAGTTTCAGAAGCCGAAACCTTGCACAGAGCAAGGCCTTCAATCAAAATTAGTGATAATCAAAGAGAGATATATTATTCTATTCATTCACGGGAAAAAAAAAAAAACGACGAAAACGAAGAGACGGTACCGTCATCCTCGATGGTTGAAGGCGACGGACGAAGCTGGAGAAAGGACTCGTCCTGTGATGCCTCCGAAACAGAGTTTTTAGAGCGGTGAGATTTTCTGGGCCTAATTCACGTCTCAAAATTAATTGTGGAATCAATCTCACTTATAACCTACTTTTCACGCTAAAAACACACTCGGCATCTAAATTTTATAAGAGAGGATTTGTCTCATTCTAACCTCAACCAGCGGTTACCCAAACCAAACCTAGGCAATTGTCCAAATTTATCAAACTAGATGGATATTATCAATGAATCATCGACATCGTATACTAATATTCTTATATTTTAATTAACTAGTATTTTAATTTGTGTATTATACAAATAAATATTTATTTTATATAACTTAAATTTATAATAAATAAATATTTTTGAATATATATATGATATTTTAAATTTATAATAAATAATTATTATAATACAATATATGATGTTAATTTTTTTAAAAAATATTAAATTTAAATTAAAACTAAAGATATAAAAAATTATAGATTAAAAAAGATAAAATGTTAAAAAAATTTTAAAAACGCTCTCATTGAAAAATAATAGTTAAAAATACTTTTTTTAAAAAATAACAATTAAAAATATTTTCGTTCAAAATAATTATTCTCAAGGAGAATTAATTAATTAATTCTAAAGTAATTAAAGTATTCAACCCATTTGCGCGGCCGTTACTGTCAAATTAGCATTACGTTACAACGCGTGTTATGGATTAGTTATATAACGATACCAGTAAGGATCTAACACGTTTGACTTTTTCGTAGAGAGGCAGCGATTCTTAAAAAAAAATAAAAAATCGTTCAGATATCGTTAAATTTAATTTTAATTTTTTAGATAATTTTGTTAGTTTAATAGGCATACAAGTTCAATGTAAAAATTGTTACACTATCCAACAATCAGAAATAATCTTTAATATGACTTTTAAAATTATTATAAAGTTAACAAAATTGTCATATATGTCATTTATAATTAAGAGTTTAATGGTCATGCATTGTCAATGTAAAAAGTTTTACACTATCATCTAATCAGAAATCAGCATTAATATGACTTTTAGAATATTTATTATAAAAGTCAATAAATTTACAATAAATGATGGATTGAGATTAGATGACAGTATAAAACTACTTTACACTGTCAGTACATGACCATTAAACTCTATAATTAAATGATGATAACTTTTATGTTGATAGTGCATATATTATTTATTATATTTTTATTAGCTTTAGATTTTAATTTTCATGTATTTTGGTATAAAAATTTTATATTATCGACTAATAAAAAATTATATTAAATATATATAAATTTAAAGATAATTATTATAAATGTCAACAAATTTATCATATACAATAATTTATTATTGGATCTAAGTTTAAAAATTCTTTACATTATCATTTTAACTCTTAGTTTTAGTTATCATAAATTTTAAAGATTTTAGAAAACAATTTCTATTACAAATTTTTAATAACATAACATGGCACGTCATAGTTAGAATGATCATTAATAGGATACAATTAAATGTATGTCATGATATTATTAAGTAATAACAAGAATTATTTAAAAAAATTTATAAGAATCAAAATTAATAAAATATTTTTTGAAGAATTAAAATCAAATTTAATTATATATAAGGATAAAAAAATGTTTAAATAAATAAATAAGAATAAATGGTATATTTTTATATTGTCATTTAATTACAACCATATTGTATGATGAGTTTATTGATATTTATAATAACAATTTACCTTAAAATTTATATCTACCATAATTTCTTATTGATTCAAAGTATAATTTTTTTTGTATTCTTGTAATATATATTAAACTTAAAAAAAAAAAAAGACCAACCCTTACATACACTTCAATTCTTATATTTGTTATTAAACTTTCAGTCGATGTCAAAGTAATTTAGTCAAATTGCCAACGTTCAAAATGATTTATCGTAAGGGTCCTTTAGATAGGTAACACTTAAAGTCAATTTTCCTTTATGCTTAAGAATTTTCTCAAAACAGCTTAACTTGAAATAGTAACAAGTCCTGATTTTAATTTGGATTATTCATTTTTTTAACCACAGCTTAATTTATTCTCAGTCTTTATTTTTTTAGTTAATTTGTTTGATTAGTTGATTATTAATTACATTAATGCTATTTATATTAAAATCATTTTGTTAAATTATCACTTGTCATATTTAGGGTTTTTTTCTATATAATAATATCATTATATTATAAGATTGTTTGACATGTTATTATTTAATAAAATAACTTGGATAAGAGCAAAATAATCAAGTATTATGAAAATACATTTTTTTTGGTTTTTATGTAAATACATCTTTTACTTGGATCACTAATAATCCCTTTGTGGGATACCCCACCTTATAATTGATTTTTGAGAGAAGAGCGCATGAATAAAAATGAATTAATTTTTTGGTAATTTAAATTAAAAAACTAAAAAAATATAAAAGTTAAAATTTCTCTTCATTTTTTTAGTTATGTAGAAAATAAAAAAATATTTTAATATAAAGACGTTCCTATTCTTATATAAAATAACATTTAATGTAATTCTTACTTTACTCATTATATAATTCTTCCATATTTTACTTTAGGGTTTAAACAGACAATTTACTTAGAATTGGCGCTAGAAAGACATGAACTCTTACGTGGATGCATATCGTTTTTTTTAAGTACATATTAATTAAAAATTACAAAATATATAAAATGAGTTTTTTGACGGAATACACGTTGGTGCCAATGTTCTATTCTATCCATGATAGTGGTCGAATTATTAACTACAAACCGAATAATGAATATGTTGTCAGCAATACTGGCCCGTACCAGATTTTGATGCCAAATTATTATTCAGGAATAACCCGCAACACCCGGAGGGGAGGACCAAACGATTCCAGTAAGAGACACTTCCATTCACGAACACCAAAGGACACTTATTTTATACTGATTACTAATAATGCTTCTTCTCGCCCCTTTCGTAACATTTTACTGTTTATCCAATAATTGTAAAATTTATATGAAATATTATTTTAATTTGTAACAAAAATAAATTTAAATAAAAATGTAAAAACTATTGTAAAACTTACTAAAAATAAGTTAAAAGCTCAAGTTAAATTATATCATTGAAATAAAAAGTATTGAATGTTCTTAAATTTTAAGTTAAATTACTAATTTTGTTTCTTAATTTATTTATTTTATTCAATTATATCCTTTTATTATTAAAAAATTTAATTAGGTTTCTTAATTTTTTAAAAACGCACTAATGTTACTCTTTTCGTCTAATTGCAAAAAACGACATTAACCATATTGCATACGTGACATAGACTTCTCATGCCTCATATGCAACATGGTTAAAGTCATTTCTCTCAATTGGATGAAAAAAGTAACATTGATATATTTTTGAAAATTAAGGGATTTAATTGAATCTTTTATTAATAGAGAGATTCAATTGAATCTTTTCAATAAATTAAGAGATTAAATTAGTAATTTAGTTAAAATTTTACGTGGCAGAAAAAGGTCCACTAAAGGAATCTTAAACTCAATTTGGGTATATCATTGGAGACGCTCTTAGTTTTCATTAAAAAAGGCCGCCTTTAATGCTTGGATACTGACTTGGGTTCTGTTTAGGCTGCACAATCTTGCATTTTTCAACCTTGCTGCAATATAATTTCCAACATATACTTTCTGACCACGAAATTGGAGTATAAAGATTTCAATGGAGAAAGTTTCCTTCTTTTGTTTTAAATTCAAAGGTTACTTCTTGCGTTGTTTCTAAAGTAGAGATTGGAGTATGCAACAAAGATGGATATATGTAGCAAATCACAAAGGAGAGAAAGAGAACATTCATTCGGGACTGGGCAGTTCCTAATCGGCTAATTGCGTTTCTTTTCAAATCTAAGGTGAATTAATTTAAATGATTTGCAATGGTAATGTATCAATTAAAACTGTTAAGATTAGTACACTTTACTTTGTAAAGTATAAAATACCTTTAGAGGAGTTACATCTTAATTTAAATGATTTGTAATCATATAACTCACCATTCATTCTTACCAAAAGTTAAGACTCGGGCACTTAACAAACTGAAGTGCAAGCTGCATATTAGAGAAACTACATCCCATGCAGTTAGCTCTCTAATGGTTTGCTTCGTCTTATTAAACTTCAACTTGTGTTAACTTGTGTTCTCTTCAACTTCTTTGAAGATATTTGAAGCCGCCTCTCTCTAACAAAAACTAGCCACAAAATCACAGAAAACATAACTGCAGCTGAAACCAACACTAAGCCAATGAAGATCTGATTGCTGTATCGCCTAAACGGCGGACAATCTGTCTTACTGATTTGATCAAAGGTTTCTACAACAAAGGAACAATCTACTAATCGAGCCAGGATTGGACCATGTCGATGCAGTGTGACACTCATGTTGGTAGCCACCATAACCTTTGTGTATAGGGTAGGAGTCAATCTCCCCATGGTAATGCAGAGACCAGATGGGGATGTATTACATAAAAAACTTCGATACGCCTGTCCATTAATTAAAAACCATCATACTTACCAATACCATACTTCAATTATAGCTTATAAACAATCAAATATTGTTTAGCAGATGACGAGAAAGGAGAAATTTGTTGAGTTTAATTTTTATGCATGGCTAGTGTAACCGTCAACTAATCAGAAACCATTATTAGTATGATTTTTAAGATAATTATTATAAAAGGTAACAAACTTAGCGTACATAACGGTTTGTAATTAGATGACAATATAAAAATTCTTTATACAGTCAATGTATATATTATTTAATCTTTTTCTAATAAGCCAAAAATAGCTTATGCAAAAAATATGATATATGCTGGAAAGCAGCCTTAATTGTGGTCACCCCTAGCTTGTCTTAGTTGCAGTTTCTTTAGGAGTTGTCTTAATTGCAGTCTCAAGGATGGTGGTTTAGTCTCATATTGACTAGAGATATGGCTTAAAGCTTATAAAGCTTGGACAATTCTCACCTTACAAACTAGTTTTGTAGAGTTGAGTTAGATGTCGATCTATGTCTAAATTCTAAGATGGTATCAGAGCTTATTCTAGATCTATTGATTAGTTGTGGTGTGGCTAAAATAAAGCTTATAAGGCTTGGACATTCCTCACCTTACAAGTTGGTTTTTGTAGGGTTGAGTTAGTCCCTAAGTCCAAATTCTAAGGATATATGAGGTGAATCAAGAGTGTACTGAAAATTTTAATTAGTTCAATGCAATACTCCATATATTTTCTAAACCTTGCATGATGCTCAAACAAAAAATTTGTAGAGGTTCAGAATGAAGTAATAAACTTACTGTAGGTGCACCCTTTAAGTCTACTTCCGATGGACCACATGCCCGTTCAGTCAAGTTAGGAAAATATGGATTGCACAGGGGGGGCACGGTTGGACCAGATTGATTGTAGTATATATCCCTATCCGGTAAAGGTGGCACATCGGCGTTATTGGCTACATTAATTAGAAATTCATTAACCATGTTGACCACTTGGAATGAGGTGTTTCTGGTTATGTCCAAGGTTTTTTGGGCTGCGGTCTCATCCATGCAAGGAAGAAGTTTGCTTAGAGCTGAATGATCTCGGGGGTGCTGAACCCACTCCTCCATTGCAACGCATGTGTCAGCTACCCCACTGGAAGGTAAAACGGAAAATAAAGAAACCAATCAACTACACTGTACACTGATTGAAGTTTCATAGAATTTTACTTTAAAGTTTGGACATCTGAAACTAGTCAATATACTAATGCTTATTTAACATTTTGGTAAGTAGACAATATATATTATATTGGTAGAAAACAACATCTGGTCATAAATATGGTTCATAGCTTTAATCCTAGCGCTTGTCAAATAGCTGCACAAAAAATTTCGAAAACATTAAGCGATTTCAAAAGATAGGTTCTCTTGGAGCCATACTGTTACCAAAATCCAAAAATCAAAAGCCTACAAATTGTGACTTTACATTAATTGATGGAACTTACTTGTGAACAATTAAAGTTACACCGCTCAATATAAAGGTGCTCGTGACAAGGATCCACCCGATAAAAAGCAAGCTGCAGTAATTTATTTGGAAAAGAATTAAAAAAATCACAAAAGAAAAAGAGAAAACTAGGGGGGAAATTGAGAATTTGGAAAATCAGACAATTAATTCAAGAACAAAATTAAGAAAAAATGGAACTGAGTCACCTACATATAAACGATCACTTTCCAGCCAAAAATTGAGATTACTGCAATGAACAATTAAGGCAATATATTGTGAGTCAAATTAATGCATTCTTTGTTCAGAGAAAATAATCATGTAGGACTTTATATACTTACCGAAGCCAACCACTGCCAAGATAAGCATCATACCGCCAACAAAGATAAGATTGTAACTTCTGGAGTTGACAAACATTAGTTTAGTGGGATGAATCCAATTCCTTATCCCAAGCTTCATAAAGAAAACAAATAAAGTAGGATTCACTCACACAGCATTCAGGACTTTGGTTGAGATTCGTGCTGTTTCCTCTGCTTGCCTCTTAATATAATCAGTTTGACTGGAAAAACTTTCAGCCTTTTCAATGCCTAGCTTGATATCGTCTGGAAGATAAAAACTGGCTACTTGTATGTTCTTAGTCGCTTGAAGATTGACCATTACATTATGAATAATATCAACTATTGTATTTGCTCTTGTGACCAGAATATCTGATACATCGCTTGCAGTGGTTTGGAATTTCCCCAGTCCAGTGTAAAGGAAAACCCCTCCAATTCTGCATTGTACAAGTGAACACTACTAACATGGATTCAAACATGCATGCTTTTCTACACAAATGGGAAGGGAAAGGGGACCTACATTGTCATGATCAAGAAGAGTGAGAGAAAGATGAGTGATATTGCATAAATCGTTCGAGAGTAATCTGTCCTAGACTTTTTCTTGCGGCGGCAGCAGCAGCAGCAGCAACGCAAGCAAGCTACGGTGATGAAGCATATTGCCACAATGAAAAACCAGAGGGCACCAATGACAACCGGAGAAATACCAGAAAAAACAACAGACTACACTCCAACCAATTTGTAGGAAGTGAATCAGAAGATATATAGCTTTATCAGGGAGAAAAAAGAAAGAAAAGAAGCACATGGGAAGACTATAACATATACAAAAGTTGGAGCATGTAGTTAGATGTTGGATTATTAGGTCCATGTGTATAGAAAAATATTTGTTGGGAGGAATTAACCCCTTAAATAAATCTCATTAGTATCTCGAAAGATTAGTCATTGACTTCCAGCTATAGATACCTTGGTTCACCCAAAAATCTATGTAAATATAACTCGCCTAATTAATCTCTCTATGGAATTCGTTTGAAGTATTATTCAGGTTGTGCATTGCCAAAGCGATTAAGAGCCTTTTTTTTACTCAAACTCTCAAACCAACAATTCAATATTAATATTAGGAGAATGATAACCAATACTTTCAAGGTAATAATTTAAGAAATAAAAGTAAAAAAATTATGAGAAAGTGTAATATTGAATATTATTAATACATTCTTACCATGATTTTTGATAAAAAAAACTTTATATTTATTGATTCCTTATCTAAGTTCTTTAAAGTACTTGTTAGGAAGATACTTAATAATATAACCCAGAAATGTACATGCTCATGGCTTGTCAAAAACATTAATGTGTAGGAAAATCAGAATGCATGTAGTTAGAAAAACAAGAGGCTCACACCAGAAAATAATGTGTATTGGTAATATCCCATCCAGCCTCATAGTACTTGAAATCATTACTAGGGTCAATCCTGCGCGTTCTTTCTGCTGCCAATGGTAATGTTGAGTTATTTGCATTACTTTGTGATCCCTGAGCTGGGAATCCTATGATAAACAAAACATTTCCCATATATATTAACCATAATCATCATTTAGAAAACAGCTCGAAAGTAACATTAGAGGAAAGAGAAAGTTAAGATCCAAACTATTTAAATAATCATGGGAATAGTGCAATCAAACCCCTTTTTAGAGGACAGACAATAAAATTAGAAGTAATTTTAATCTTAAAAAAATTGAACCTGCTAGGAACCGGGAATTGTCTGCATGGCAGGGAGAAAACAAGGTCCATGAAATGACAACAAAAATTGAAAGGAGAATAGATGGAATGAGGCTGAGGTTGAGACGGATCATTGTGTTAATTTCAAAATTATGGCCAAGCGTGATAGTGATGGAAGCTTCCCAATCACAATATTGGTGGTGCAATTGTGATTGGGATGCCCATATATGTATATGAATGTTAAGTGTGTTGAGTTTATGGCAATACTTTAGGAGGGCCTATTCATATATGTCTCATGCATATATATGAAGTTAAAGATGTTTCCCAACAGGGAGAAGGGGATATTGTGTGAAGGAAAACTGGAGAAGAAAACATGAGAAAGACCGTTTTCTGAACAACTCAACTATATTTAGATATAAGCGGTATCTAAAAAATCTGCTAACGTCTTAAGTTTAGTAAACAAGTCCAGTCCAATCCACGGACACGGTTTTTGGTTACCATATATGGTTCGTAATCTAATCGTATTACAGATTTAGAATATGGGAGGGACGGTCATTCCACGTAAAGAGAGAATTTTGCTGGAAAGGTAAATTTATTTAATTGAGTGGTCTTTATTTCTCTCTAAGGGATTTCAAATTTATAATATATTACTAATAATTTTGAGTTCAAGTGACAAAAAAACCTTGACTTTTCTTCTTTAACGTCTTCAATTTAAGAATTAGGTCCTTTAAAATAAGGAATGCACTTTAAAAGATTTTGATATCAATGTAAAAATAAAGTCATTTGCAACATGTAATTAATAACAATCTATGAAAAATTATTTTAATTAATTTAATATTACATTATGCAGAGTAATTATATTCAAATTGAAAGTTAATAATATGATTGGCAAATCATGTCAATCCATCTATAACTTTTATCGTTGAGGAGAGAATTGGATCATTTCATTCCGATGAGAAGGCAATAGCCTGTATATGTATGCGTGCTAATTGAACAATTTGGAGTTTTTTTTACAAACATTTTATCAAAATAGGATTTTTTTGAAACAAATTATTGGCATGGGTTATTTTGACTGTTGACCAGTCAAACCTACTAGTCTGACTAGCGAGATGTGTAACGACCTATTGTCGCTACATGGTCAACTGACAGTTAATGCAACGCGGAAGATTTAATTCTAGACGAAAACTCTTGATTAATTTATTTATGAAAAAGCGTGTAATTTTTTTTTGGTGAAACATACAACGTTCATTCCTTTCGAAAAACTCCGACGTATAAAGTATAAAACGATCATTCAACATACTAAAATAACCTATGTATACCTCACAAAGCATCAAGTGTAAATAGTTGTGCCTTATGACACTTACATACCAACATCATCGTCAAGGCGTCTCAAAAGAGAGTGTGTGTGCACAAACATCAGTGTACCCATCAACAAAAGTACATTAAAAAAAGGGAGGGAAAAAATACATTACACACACCCTAGGCTCCTCAGCTTTAGCAACTTTGCGACGGGGACGAGGTCCCTGAGCAAACAAGCAGCGATACTCCTCAGCTCCTATGCGAGGTCGGGGAGTAGGAGTAGGCTCCCTTCACATCTCCTAGATGGGTAACTAAAACTCTAGTGATGTATACATAGTCACAGAAAACACAACAATCCCCGTAGAAGCGTAGGAAAATGTAAGCTCTCCTCTATAGTAGACACTCTGAAGCTCGCGATCAATCCTCCAAGCTTCACTGTCTCCCATAGCGGTCTCAAAGAAGTCAATGTGATAGGGGCCCACGTGAATGTGGTTTTGGATCATTGGTAGCGGTCTCGATGCTTTAGGTCGTCTCGACATTTGCTCCCATGAACACTACGTTTGAGATCATCACAGGCACGAACCACACATGCAAATAGCGCAAGGGTAAACTTATGATAAATATAAATATAGAGTTCTAACTAACACAACAATTATTTTCAAGAAAGAGAAAATACCTGTGTTTTGAAAACTGAACTAGACCAGCCGGTCGGATTGGAAAACCGGTGAATTGGTCACCTGACTGGTTCAAATAAACCACATAACCGGCTTGAAGAAAAATTAGTCAAACAACTGGAAAACCGATCAAAACCAGTCAAGAACTGGCTAAAAACCGGTTTATAGCGAGTCAAAGAAAAATGCTTAATACAACATTATTTTAATTTTTTTTCTTAAAAAAATAAAAACTAACCTAAAGTATTTATTATTTTATTTTTTATTTTAAATATAAACTTGTTTTTATTAATAAATGTTGATGTGTATAGTTAAAAATTATACTTTAGTATCATGACATATTTGATTTGCAATTTTGTAGATATTGTAAATGTAAAGAACCTATAAAATTATGTTTTATTTTTAATTTTTAGTATTATAAAATTATGATATTATGTTTTTTAATATTATTTTATGTATTATTTAATTATTATTATTTTATTAATACCGGTTCGATCACGGTTGAATCATTGAACTTTAAACCAGTGCCGTGATCGGTTCGATGACTGGTCCGATTTTAAAAACATTGAAAAATACTGATATCAGAAAAGATCACAACATTTTTAGATAAACATATATAAACATTATACAACATCATTCATGAAAATTAATGTAGACATTACGCTATGGAGACTTTTTCAACAACTCGAGTGAGCATCATGAAAGCATCCTTAACATAGCACATGAGCCATGGGAATCACACAAATCCCTTCAAGGCACAACTATTGGGGGAGTCCATGAATTGATCTTGCGAAAGTCGATAGTGGTTTCGGCAAGATAGATGTATGTGGGTAGTGATTTATCACGACACAAGGTTCGCAATAACCTTGACCTCAATGTGAGATCCCGTCCACCTATTCTCAAGGTCTATTAACAACTACCCCATTCTTTTTTCTAGCACTAGGTTAACAGTAATACACCGACTCCCAACTTACGTGCCTACTCGCGACGTCATCCAAATAGGACCCATGCATATACGTACATATCATCAACAACAACGAAAACAGCAACTCAACATAGGACCAAGAGGCACACCCTATTTTTCATAATTAATTCTCATTATTAACGAATAACGTGTGTTATTAAAATTTATGAACTTAGGCTTTAGAGTTCGCTCTTCAATCTTTTATGTTCTATTAATCCTTTCTAATAACTTAATAATTAATATTCTCAATAATAGGGAAACTAAGAGGGAATTTTATCTCAACATACTTTTATATGTAGGAAAATATACTTATTAGAATAGAAGAAAATTCATAAAACTCTCTAACATATTAAAATATGAAATTTAATATTTTAATTCATCAAAAGATTATTTTCTATTGAGAAAATATTTTTTTTGAAGCAAAAAGTCATTTTTTTGTCCTTAATTCTATCTTTCTTATAAAATTAACGTTACATATGTATATTTTTCTTTAAATTATTAAAATTATAGTTAAATGCCTAAAATTATTTCTCAGCTAATTTTAATTAAAAGAATAACATTATTAATTATAAAAACAAAATTTACATAATTTATCCCTCAACTCCATTTATTTAATTTTTTTTTCAAAACGTGGTATTATATATATATTTTTTGTCTAAATCCTCACGTTAATTTGCTTCTATTTCTTTTCTATTTAAAACACGTTATTATTATTAATGTTTTTTTTTGAATCATCTGCTAATAACATTATAGTTTTTGCTCCTAATCATTATACGCAGTCACAGAGGTCTTTAGATTTAAAATATAGGTATTTTAAGTACTTTGTGATTTCAATAAAACCCAATAACATCAAGTTCATCTCTAACATTTTTTTTCTGAGTGCAGTAAATAACACCTAAGAATCTGAAAAAAAAAAAAACATATTTGTATATATGCCCAAGCAGCTCAATTTTTTCATGTAACATAGAGGTGAAAATGAGGCTAAATGAAATTTCTACAAGTATATATAACTACATTATTAATTCAATTAATCATATATCATGACAAGAATTACATAGAGTCATATTTCATTCACACCAAACAGCAGCTAGCATATTTCAGTATACCTCATTTTCATAGTTAAAACAGAACAAAACAAAAATAAATAAATAAATAAATGTATTGCTACAGCCATGATAAATATCATAGAACTAGCAGTGAGCAAACTCTAAAAAAAATAAAATATGGTTCATCACACTAATATGATTATATAAAAGATTAACAAAGAAAGAAAGCAAGAAGATGGATAAGCTCCCTTACTTGTAGTCCTATTTGTGTACAAGGGTGCTCCAATGGAAGAAGAAATGAACACAAAATGAAGGAGATTTGCTCCAATCTCCACAACTAGCTCAAGCTTGACAAGGGGAGAACTTTGATTTTTTTTTTCTCCTACTCCTACGGTTTCAGCTGCTCGACGGTTTCTTCTTTCTACTTCTTCCTTTTATTTTTTTTCAATGTTACGTTATAAAGGCACTCCAGGGGTCTTTTTGTTTAACGGTTATAAGGGTCTTATATATATATATACTACCGTAAAAACCTGTGCAATGCACGGGACATTAGAGTTATATTGATGCAAATATGAAATAATACTATAAGAAGTAGAATAATAATGTTTTCATGTGAAGGAAAAGCCAATAAAATAAAATAAAATAACTTTAAAGATACAGTCCTTAATTGGTTATCTTATTTATCATATACATTTGGAAGAGAATAAAGCAAATTAAAATTTTAAAAAAATATCAAGATTTTTTTTAATTTTATAATAAATTCTGGAACATCAATATAGAAAGATCATAGTTACAAAAAATAGCAATGAAAAGCAAAAAGATATTAAAAAACAAAAATAAGCTCAACGAACAAAACACTAAAGTTATTATTGATAACGATTTCTAGACATTGTAAAAGACTTCTCAATATACAACATTTATGGTTGATGTACTTGATCATCATCTAAGATCAAAATCTTGAGACCTACAAATGGTTTAACTCTAACATATTGAACAATTACAACAACATTGTTAGTATCTCCTTTAGCGAGGAAAGAGTTAAATTCCTTAACATAGTTTTCGAACAATGTGCACTTAAAGCGTATGCAATAGTAAGGATATAAAACATTAATTAAAAAAATATTACTACTAATTAACTACTTTAAAATTATGAAATATTATATTATTATTAATATGCCCATAGAATTACTACCCTTTAGAGTCAAGTTGAATTTCTTTTATCTTTGTTTTGTCACCATTTGTCACAACCTCAATTTCAGGCCCATGTGAGATGAGTATGCCTATGACATCTACAAATATGAAATATTTTATTAGGTTATGGAAAATTTCAATGCTATTATTACAATTATAACCAAAAATAAAATAAAATAATGAAACACTCACCAACCAAATAATTGGTGTCATGGTCAATACAAAGAACCTTAGCGATTGGGGTAATTGTCAACAAATTATTGGAAACAATATTATCAGCAAGCAACTTTAGTTTTGTAGCTATTTGAAAGTTGAGCTTGTATGGATGTTGGGTCATTCTATGAGGACCCTTATTATTGACTACACTAAAACTGAACATGAAATAAACAAAGTCTTTTTTAACTAGTGGTTGAAACCTATATATCAGGGTATTCCTGACAGTTGCATGGATGCGATCTCCCTGTAGAAAAAGACAAACATCAATTAAGAACAATAATATATGTAATTAGAAAATTTATTATAGTTGTATTGTATCATATCATAGTAGGCTTTGCATTATGAACTTACATTTTGGTCCATGAGGACCATCTCAATAGAATATATAAACTTTTCATTATTTTTGTTGGTAACATGCCAAAGTCTGACAACTCTGACAATTAGGCTCCACGTCTCTCTAGATGTATTCACATAAGAGAGGAAGTCACATTTAGGTGCCATTGATGTTGAGGTTATGAAGATCGAGATCGAAAGCAAACCACAAAGAAAGGAAGATCAATGTGTTTCTAAATACGATTTGGTTAAACACAAAGCAAATGAAATTTTACATTATTTAAATAGAACTACAGAATGGTTCAAGAGTTACAATTGATGGATAGGATGTTAATTTCAAGTGAAATTGTAGGAAAAATTAATCTATTTTAATTTAATTTAATTTGAATTGTAAATTTCTATTTAGTCCATCAAAATGTTATTAATTTATTTTTGTAAATAAATTTCATATTAAATTAGATTCTATATTTAATTCCATTATGATTATTCCCATTTTAAATTGAATTAGTTACAAAAATAAATTTTATACTAAAATTGTTCACTAAAATGCTATTAATTCATATTAATTGGCCATATTAAATTATTAATTATTAATTCATAATAATATAGAATTCTTGTCTATATTAAATTATTTTTATAAATAAAATCTGTAGTAATGGTCCATTTAAAATTTGAAATTAAGCATCATTTAAGTATTTACTGGAAATTTACATTTTAAATTGAAATAGCTACAGAAATAAATTTCACATTAAATTATTTCCATAAATAAATGTCATATTAAATTATTTTCGTAAATACTTGTATATTTTAAATTAATCGTTTAGTATAAATTTATTGCTTATGTGTTCCAAAGCATAAAAAATATATTGCTTTTGCATATATTAAAAAAAAATTTACCTCTTGTAACAAAAAAATATTAAATAAATATATTGCTTATAATTTAAGTAGTAATTTGTTCCATATAATAAAAAATATATAAAAATTATTATAATAGAAAATATTGTAATAGAATTTAACTTTTCAAATACTGATTATTATAATAATTTAAATTTATTTAATATTTGACAATGCATCATGGTATCATATTGATTAATTAAAATTTTTTGACGAAATTTATACTTCTGTGTAGAAATCAAAAATACTTCTTATTTTAGAACTTTTAACTTCTATCATTAAGTCAGATATATCAAATCCGGCATATACATATACGATGGCATGGGATCAACACTTGGTGTATATAAGAAATGATACAGAATGTTATTAATTCATATTAATTGTCCATATTAAAATATTAATTCACAATAATATTGAATTTTTGTCAAATAAAATTATTTTCATAAATGAAACTTATATTAATTGTTCATTTAAAATTTAAAATTAAGCATTATTTAAATTTTTAATGAAAATATTTATTTTAAATTAAGCATCATTTAAAATTTTTCACAAAATAGAAAATATCGTAAAATTCGACTATTTATCTCACATCTTATTTAGTAATGTCCTCTCTCATTAGTATTATTACACTTTATAATGGAAATTTTGATTTTAATAAGAATTAGCTACAAAAATAATATGGAATAAACAAAAATTGCCTAATCACAATTTTTAATGGAAATATCCATTTGAAATTAATCATCATTTAAAATATCCTGAATTAAATTATTAATTCATAATAATATGAAAATTTTGTCCATATTAAACCATTTTTGTAAATAAAATCTATATTAATTGTCTATTTAAAATTTGAGATTCCATTTTAAATTGAAATAGCTACAAAAATAAATTTCACATTAAATTATTTTCATAAATAAATGTCATTAATTTATTTCCATAAATACTCGTTCATTTTAAATTAATCATTTAGTATAAATTTATTCCTTATATGTGTTCTAGAATATAAAAAATATATTGCTTATGTATAATATGGAAGTTTCGTCCATATTAAATTATTTCAATAAATAAAATCTATATTAATTATCCATTTGTTGAAATTAAGCATCATTTTAAAAATGAAAACACATTCGAAAATAAAAATTAATCAGAAAATTTAATATATTTAGTATTTCCTTTTATATCCATTTGATTTGATTTAATAAATTTTTAACTTTTATATGTATTTTTTTTGGTATATTGCATTTGATTTAGTGTTTTTTTCGGGAGGTTAGTGTTTCCTTTTATTTCTATTTGATTTAATAATTTTTAATCTTTCCATGAATTTTGTATTTCAATAATTATTTTAAAAGAACTGTGGGGATAATTCAATTTTTATTTCTATTTTCAATTTGAAAGGGATAATTCAAATAACATGTTGAGTTTAATGGGGATAATAATTCAATAATTATTTAAAAATAAAAACTCATCCAAAAATAAAAATTATTCGGGAAATTCAATATATTTATTGTTTCCTTTTATTTCTATTTTGATTTGATTTAATATTTTTTAAACTTTTATATATATTTTAAGTTAGTCAGCTATCAAGTTTATTTTAAATTGTATCCTTAAAAAAATTGATTTATATTTATAGCATTGTTGTGCAATTACCATTTTTATTGTATATAATATTTATTCTTATTATCTAATATTTCGTGTCTTAATTGTTTATAAACTGTGTCATAATTATCCATAAATTGATTTCTATGCAAATAAATATAAGGTTGACATGTAAGTAAAAAAAAAGAGAAACGCTCTTGTGTTGCCAAATAGGATGAGATTTCATGTGAAATTGCTCCAAAGGTTGACACGTGGAGCTTTTCTTTTTTAAATTATTTTCAATTGTATATATTATAGATTATAGATGTATATATGAACAAAACTTATATGCAGTACCATAGATATTGTTGATGCTGTTTTCTAATTAAAATTAGAGTTTTACCTCGTAATCTGTGAAATAAAGGATTCAATTAAATGTCAATGTATATTACCGAGATAAAACTCTAATCCTGATTAGAGAATAGCACTAACAATATCTATGGTAGTGCATTTAAGTTTTGTCCTATATATATATATATTCTACGTTATTTTACTAAAAACACATTCAGGGGGGGGTTGGTTCTAAATCTTTTAGTTAATAGGATATTGCGTTTATTGGTTTTACACGTTGGTTAATGGGAGTGTAAAGTGTGGCCGGATAAGAAATGCCTAAAATTGGGTATTTTGCTTTTCAAAATCTATTACTAAAATTTGTTAAAGTGATTTACTAAAAATGGGAGATAAGATTTAACCAAAATTATTTATCTTGAAATAGGTGTTAATTATCTTGGAAAAATGTGTAAATGATACATTAAGATTGGTTTATGATAAATCTGTGACTACTTGTTTATTTACACGGTATAATTTTACATGAACAATGTACAATTAAATTTCTAGTTCAATTAGAACCTTATCAGACATTGTTACATAAAATCATACAAAGTGTTTTAATTAAATTTTATCAATTAAATTAAATTTAAATTTTCTCTTGTAATTAATTTCAATCACTTTTTAAATCACATGCTAAGAAAAGACAGTGTTACAAGATGCATGCCACGTCAGTATTTTTTTAATTTTTTATATGCCACGTAAACTCGCTAGTCAAATTAGCAGAATATTAATTAGCTAGTCAGACTAGCGAGTTTATGTGGCATTCCACGCGGACGTTCAACTGGATTAAAAAATTACACATTTTCTTTAAAGTTGCAACTCTCACTAGCTAGTTTATGAGAGCACATCAAGTGTCGCATTCGGGTATATGGTGCAAGTCTTACTAGCTAATTTATGAGAGCGCACCAAGTGTCGCATCTGGGTTTATTGTGCAAATCTTACTAGCTAATTTATGAGAGCGCGCCAAGTGTTGCATCCAGGTTTATTGTACTACTCTTATTAGCTAATTTATGAGAATGCGTCACGTGACACCTAACAAAAAAGTATTTATTTATTTAAAATAAAATTTGAATTAAATAAAATAATAAACATAATTAAATTATAATTAAATAAAATAAAATAATAAATTATAATAAAATTAAAAATTTTAAAATAGATGTAAATAAGATTTTAATTTAACATATTAAATAAATTTAAAAAAGAATTTAAAAATAAGAATTATATGGATAAATAAATTTATTATTAAGTTAAAAATAAATAAAAAGGTATTTTTATTTTTAACTTAATAAACGTTTTTATAATTTATTTAAATCTATTTTTAAACTTTTATTTTATTATAATTTATTGTTTTATTTAATTATAATTTAATTTATGTTTATTATTTTATTTAATTCAAATTTTATTTTAACCTATTGTTAAGTTGAAATAAATAAATACCTTTTTGTCAGGTGCCACATGGCGCGTTCTCATAAATTAGTTAGTAAGAGTAGCACAATAAACCTAGATACGACACTTGGTGCGCTCTCATAAATTGCTAGTAAGACTTGCACAATATACTCGATTGCAACACTTGGTCTGCTCTCATACATTAGCTAGTAATACTTGCACAATAAATTTGGATGCGACACTTGGCGTGCTCTTATAAACTCGCTAGTAAGACTTGCACAATAAACTTGGATGCGACACTTGGCACGCTCTCATAAACTCGCTAGTGAGAGTTGCAACTTTAAAGAAAAACGTGTAATTTTTTAATCCAGTTGAACGTCCGCATGGAATGCTACATAAACTCACTAGTTTGACCAATTAATTAATATTCTTCTAGTTTGACTAGTGAGTTTACATGGCGTATAAAAAATTAAAAAAATACTGACATGGCATGCATGTTGCTAGTCAAACTAGTGGGTTTGGCTGGTTAACGGTCAAAATAACCCCATGCAAGTAATTTATTTCCAAAGGACCATATTTTGATAAAATATTTGTAAAAAGATTCTAAATTGGTGAATTAGCCATATGTTCGTGTCTAACTTATTTGACTAGAGGTTTGTTTAACAAACTTATCTTATTAGTTTGTAATGTTCTTTTAGAGGTTGATTAACCATTTTGGGGTCCTTTTAAAAACAAAATACAAAAATGAGGTTGTTTTTAAATATATTACTTGCATGAGGCTATTTTGACCATTGATTGGTCAAACTCGCTAATCTAACTAGCGAGAATTAGGCCATGTCAGACATATTTATTTATTTATTTATTAAATTACACGTAAGAAGCTGATGTGACAAAAAAACTGCAAGTCACAGTAGTAGAAATCACAAGATGATGCCACGTGGTGTCATCCTATGATTTCCGCTATTAGTGCTAGCAAAAATCACAGGGCGACACCACGGGGCATCACCCTGTGATTTTGCTAGTACTACTTGCGAAAATCACAGGATGACGCCATGTGGCATCATATTGTAATTTTCGCAAGTAATACTAGCAGAAATCACAAGGTGATGCCACGTGTTTCAACCCTGCAATTTTTGCAAGTGGTAGTAGCGAAAACCACAGGATGATGCCACGTGGTGTCATCCTGTGATTTCTACTAGTACTAGTAGCAGAAATCACAAGGTAATGCCATGTGGCGTCACCTTGTGATTTTCGCTAGTACTAGTAGCGAAAATCGCATGGTGATGCCATGTGGTGTCGCCCTGTGATTTTCGCTACTACTACTTGCAATTTTTTTGTTAGATCAACTTCTTATGTGTAATTTTCAAAAGAAATAAATAAATAAAAATGTCTGTCATATAAGAAATCTAGAAGATGTGCACTCTTTGAGACTTGAATGTTTGGATATTCCTCCATCATCTTGAAAGGAGAAATCTCTTTGAACAGGCCTATGAACTTCAAGATCAGCATGTCATCTGCAGCTTCTAGTGATGAGAATTTGAACTCCAGCATCTTTCTCAACACAAATAATGGTATTTGATTCTCATAGTATATTATAGAAGGAATACATCAGATATCATATATAACATCTTAATAGATAATATAGAAGTCCAAAATACAAGTCAAAAAGTCCCAAGGATGATCCTAAGAAGGGCTATACAGAAGAGTCTTGTTTAGAGAGTCTTAAATGTGTTGAGTGAGTGATTCTAGAATGAGTACCACAAGCAAAGAGTGAGTGATTCTAAATATAAGTTACAATCCAATGAATGATTCTAGACATGAATGAGAAACCAATGAACTGAGATAATTAGAAAAATAAGAAAAAGTTCACTAATGAGAGTTCCTAAATACGAATAAATCCAAATGCTAACCACATGCAAATGCAAATAATAAAGTTTAATTATAAACAAATCCAATTAGAAGCTTTGGCGCTTAAATTAATTTCATTGTTAGTTGGGTACACATCTCCCTTTTTCTCTCAAAGTTTTTAAGGGTTAAATTGAGTCTCTCAATTTCTCCTAAGAGAATGCTTTACCATAAGCTTAAATAGTAACACAATCTCCACTATTTATTTTAAATGTCTGCAAGAATTAAAAGGACTTCTCTTTTGGATGTAATGGGGCTAGGAGAATAATGTTAAGGTAAAATATAGAACGAATAAGATACACAAAGGACTATCATTCATATAGCAATCAAGAATACCCTTTAAAAGCATAAATAAGAAGTGGAATTTTCAAGAAAATGGACATTTAAGAAACAGAAAACATTTTTCCTTTTTTTTTTTTTTTTTTTCTTTTCTTTCATTGTATCTTTCATTCCTTTTCTTTTTCACCTCATGATTTTGTTTTTTACTTTCCCTTATAATTTTTTTCAGGGGCATTTCACATGTTCACATACAAATCAATAGAGATTCCTGGGTCGCTTGCTTTACTTGAGCACTAGAATAGACATGTCATTTATTGCACTACAGTTGAGCCAATTCATGACTTAACTCAGAGTGTCCTATCATAAGGCTGCTCATAGGGCGCTTTGATATTTGTCAGGCAACCTTGGCAAAGGTCTTTTGTTTCCTAGTACCTCAAGCTTGCAACTTCTTGGGTTCATTAACGTAGATTAGGCAAGTTGCCTAGCAAACGATCTGTGGGTGGCTATTACTTTTATCTCAGTGTCTCTCTTATTAGTTGGCATTCCAAGAAAAAATCCACCGTAGCTAGGTCTTCATTGGAGGCGGAATATCGAGCATTAGGTTCCGTTACTTGTGAACTTTAGTGGCTGCATGGCCTATTACAAGATCTAAAGATAAGTTGTTCCAAGCAATCAATGATATATTGTGATAATTAAATTGCCCTCTACATTGCTGCAAATCCTGTGTTTCACGAGAGTACAAAACACTTAGAGATGGATTGTCACATTGTCTAGGAGAAGACTATGATTGTTCTTATGCGTTTGTTACCAGTGGAATCTGGTGATCAAACAACTGATGTTCAGAGGCTTATTTCCAAGCTAGGAATGATTGACATCTACCATCCCTGACTTGTAGGGGGCTATTACGCATTATGGAGAATAGTTAAGGCAGATAGTAGGTGGTTAATGCAATAAGAAGTGGTTAGATGTTAGTTACTAAAATTAATTCATTTTCTTCATTATAAAACCCTTGCATCAGTCTTTTCGCAATTCGTTCAATGAAGTTGAATCATTCAATTCAATTTTTTTCTTTGATTCTATCTTTGTAATAAGAGATATAATTCATGTATAATAATTCATACAATAATTTATTTTTTGTGTCTATTTTTCTTTATTATTATGAGATATAATAAATGACGTGAAAGAGAGAGATAGACTTAGTGTTGTTGTAAAAATTGTTGTATGAATTATTGTACAAATAATATTTTTCTTGTAATAAACACCTAATGTTCATCTACAGTCACAGAGAAAAAGATATAGAAAAAAGAGAAATATAGATGTGATAAGTAATATAATATGATAAAAAAAGATAAATAAAGAAAAATAAGAGTCAATTAATGAAGTGTTTAGTAAGTATCTATATATCATTATTCTAAAAAGAAAGACAGAAAAAAAAAAAATAATAATGTGCAAATCGACATACTTACTCGGAAGTGACACTAAAAGTGTAATTACAAGTATAGACAGAGCAACGGCTTGCAAGGTCATCAAGAGAAGGAGCGAGATGGTAGCTAGGAACGTCAAAATCTGCCAAGAACCAAACACGTAAGCCTGCATGAGCTTCAGAACTTTAACCTTCATTCTACCATTATAATACTTGTTACAATCTTCAATTAACTTATCCAACAATGGTTCCCTTGACAATCTCAATAACTTACTCATCCCATTCCACATGTTAGCCACCTCTTGATCACTCTTTAAGTGATTCAGAATAATCCCTTTTCTCTGAGAATCTTTGCATCTTCCTCTGTGTCTATAATCCCGTTCATCAATTCAGTGTAACGGGTTATAATCAAGGGCCCCGATGCAACTGATGCTTCATATGCAACCAAATTTTTCAAGAAAACTTCAGTATTAACGTCCAAACCAATTGTCGGAAGGTAAAAAGTTCATGTTTTCATGTCAAAACTAATGTTTGATATGCTTCCATTAGTGGGTAAGAAACGAACCCCAGAATTCAAGAGTTCTGTAACCGAAGGAATAGTGATTTCCCCCATCGAGGGTGGCTTGTTCATGTGATTATTCGTGCTTGATCTCACACTTTCTCCTTCATTTTGAGAGAAAAATAAGTATTCAAGAGGTTGTTTCAGAATTTTAGCTCCTGGAAGGTTGGTTATGATTTTCCATGGTAGCTTAACAAAGACTTTCATAGGTCTAGATACAAGTATCTTTTTTATTATCTTCACTGGCCCTTTGTTTAGTTTTGAAAGCTGCTTCAATAGTTCACTAAAGAGTTTCTTAACTTGGCTTGAGTCAGCACTTGATTCTTCATTTCCTTCCTTTTCTTCTTCTTGTTGAAACTCAATAACTTCAATTATATCTTGCTGTTGTTCTAGTTTACTGGGAACAGTCACGTCATGTAAGAAATCTAGAAGATGTGCACTCTTTGAGACTTGAATGTTTGGATATTCCTCCATCATCTTGAAAGGAGAAATCTCTTTGAACAGGCCTATGAACTTCAAGATC
Organism: Spatholobus suberectus; assembly: GCA_004329165.1. Classification (NCBI taxonomy): domain Eukaryota; kingdom Viridiplantae; phylum Streptophyta; class Magnoliopsida; order Fabales; family Fabaceae; genus Spatholobus; species Spatholobus suberectus. The sequence continues at coordinate 85,422,861 of CM014732.1, forward strand.
AGCATGTCATCTGCAGCTTCTAGTGAGGAGAATTTGAACTCCAGCATCTTTCTCAACACAAATAATGGTATTTGATTCTCAAGCATTACAATGTCCCTCAAAATTGCATTATGAGATGAGTTCCTCCCAGGTACTCTATTTTCAATGGCACAAACTTGGAGAAACTCAAGCAAGAATGAGGCATCAATTGCCATCATCCACACCAATGTTTCTCGGTTGAAATCCAAGAACTTGTGGTAGCATGCTCGAACCCTTTGCTCCAACTTTGTCAATTGGTCAACAAGATTATCTAACTTGAGGCTTTGTAGTTGTTTCTGGAATATTTTTACAGCTGCAAGCTTGTACCTCTGCATCTCATACAGTTCTGGACGCCAATAATGGTAAGGACCAATTGCAACGTGTTGAGGAATATACGAATCTGGATGACTAGCCCTAAGGAGCTTGGGAACGCTGAAGATGGATACAGGGAATTCACCATCTTCATCAACCTCTTCTTCAAGGGTTCTACGGATTTGGATGACCCATTGGAGCTCATCAAAGTTAGATTTAGAGTCAAGAGACATAACTGATTTCAGAGAAGACATGTATGATAATGTAAAAACTAACCGCAAATAATGGCAGTGTTGAATCTTTAGATATTAGTTATCTTTACTGAAGGAGGATTTGGGACTTAGAACATAAAAGGATGAAGCTTAATTTTGTTGGCATGCATAATCCCATGAACACTGTTATTTATAAGAATCATATGAACTATAATATTGGATCACTTTCCCTCGAAACAAATGTTTTTCTCGTGCTTAATTTTGATAGTTATTCCCCTTTCACCGGCAAGGTGGGCATAGTCATTCTTTGGAATTTTATGTCGTTTTAACTTAGAAACGTGGATCTCGCAAGTGTTACGTGGGTTTAATTTACCTTACTTTTTTTACAATATAATATATAGTATAGTATGGCCAATGAATGAGAAACACGAGTAAATTAAGTATAATCGCTTCATCACTCATCGGGAACGCTACACAGTACGAGGAATGAAGAGAAAAAGTGAAGTTTGTTTTGCATGTTGAGCCTTACTTTCGTTTTAATTGTTTTATTAATTGAACGATTTCTTTGACCAGAAGAAAAGGTAAAATATGTAACCACCCACTTGCTTTTAAATAATGTATAAGTTGGCATGTTACCAGGGCCATTTTCATGACATAACACATGATGAGAATTCCCACTTTCATGTTATTTCTTTGTTTAAATAAGTATTGAACATTTCAACTATATCTTCTTTTCCCTAGCACTGGGCTAAAGTTTTATAAGGTAAGATATAGTTTTAAATAATGGTAAAATGTCGACGAATAGCCACTTTGGCTAGGAACGAAATAGTATAATTGGTTCAACAAATAAGGATGCGCCTTTATTGGAAGACAGTGATTGATACGCGGTTTGCTTCTTAATTAAGCGATGATACCAATACTAATATATTTTTCAGTAACTTTCATAACTTGTATTTCTTAATTTTTCTTTTGGGTTTTCTTTATTATTAGTTAAACTCAATATATGCTTCATTCTTTGATCTTATGGAACGGGTTAAGGCATGTTTTTAAAAGTGATACATAAGATTATATTTATTTCGTTTAAACTTTAGCATTTCATTTTTTACATTGTAGTGGGGGTTTACCGCACTTATATTAATTTTTGAGTCAATAAATGATACACTTAAATTACAATAATAAAAAAAATTAAGAATTAATACGAGTGATGGATCATATTATTATTTAAAGCTAAGATGTTAAAGTTAAAATAAAATGGCGCGGACATCTTTCTACGCAAAAACATGTAATAATATTTATCTTATAATATAATGTTGGGTGGCTTCCCTTCTCGTGGGGCACACACAAAATAAGAAAAACAAAAATAAAATAAAATAGAGATTGAAAAGTTAAAGAGATCAAAGGAAGAAAGTGAGAGTGCTGTGAGTGTGTGTTTTTTTAAGCAACAAAAAAAATTAAGAAGGGTTTTTTTTTGGGGGGGGACTTTGACTCTTTATCAAATGAGTAATTTCCTTTCAATTTTTGAGGTGTAGAGGGCTACATTTTGGTAGGGCTAAAAGATTGTTGTTTTGTTTTCTCTTTGGTTGTACTGTGATACTTATTTTTTTTTGTAGAGTTTCTCTCTTGTTATTTGGTTGTATCCACCTATTAAGTGATATATATTGTTGATTTGGTGTTCCTTAGTGTTACTAAGAAGATTTGGTATACCCATTAATATTTTGAGTGGAATTTTTTTCACATTAAAAATTATGGTGTCTTTGAAATTTATTTTTCTGCCATTAATTTTGTGTTGTGAAGAATATATTCTATTTATTTGCAAATGGAGTGGGGGAGGGGGGGATATTTTGCTGCATTAGATATTGTTATCTCTATTTTTTTCAACATATACTTGTACCTGCATAAAACGTAATTAATTACCTTAAATAATTAGAGTGGTTATACTTTATTCTTGTGAAGTTAATTACACTTCCCTTATTTAAAAACAGGGATTGACACATTTGGTCACATTTTCTGCTCACATTAATTGTGACTTGGGTTCGATTTTCAGATCCTCCCATGATAGTCGATATGTAAATTTTACTATAAATCTTTGTTAAAATTGATAGTTTTTTCTAACCTTGTAAGGGGGCGTATCTTCTCCCAATCTAAATTTTCATGTACTGAAAAATAAAAGAAACCAGAGAACTTGCATATAGAGAACAAAAGAAAAACACCCCAAATCAGGAATTTTAATTTCCAATGCAAAAAAGAAGAAGGTAAAAAACAAAAAAAAGTACGAGGCGAGAAAAAAATTGTAGCTAGACATGATCTGTCATTCTTGGACAGTTTTAATAATATTGAGATGACATTAATTAAATATACTTTTTTTACTGTGTCAATTATAAAAGATTGTGTATCGATCCATAGATATATATAATGAAGTAAAGGATGTACATATAAACTTTTTAAATAAAAAACAACTCAAATAACAATACATAAAATAAGAAATACGAATGTAATTTCTTAAATAAGAGTGGATCAAGAGTAATAAGCACTACTTTTTAAAAATTTCTTAATCGATAATCAAAGATTAATATATTTTAATAAACACTATCAATAATTGTAATTTTAATGTAAACTTGAACATAATTTAAAAAGAAAAAAAATTAGGTGGTGTTTGATTTCTTTTCTTTTAGCTGATATTTTTTGATTAATAATTCTTTTCCCCTGTTTTAAAGAAGTTTTAAAGAAATTAAACAACCAAATCTCATTTTTATCATTCTCTTAACATCCCTATAAACACAAAATAATATGAAAATATTGTAACAATTTTTTAATTATAAACAAAACATATTAATTAAATAAAATTTAATGTTAAGAAATTAATCAAAACACTTCTTTACATAATTTATTTATTTATCTTGTCCAGTAATTTTATTCTATCAAAAATTTCTAACGCTGCATTATTCAATTGAACAACCAATCATGTGTGTAATATAGATTTGACAACATTAAAATGAGGGTGCATTTTAGAGAATAAAGTGCACTTACAATAATTGATTAGAAAATCAATAGTTGAGAAATGTGATAAAATCAAATTCATATATAATAAAATTTAAAGTTAAGTATAAAATAAATTTAATTTTTATGTACTATTAATGTAAAAAAATTTACACCGTTAATTAATCAGAAATCATCGTTGATACGATTTTTAAAATAATTATTGTAAAAATAAGCAAACTTAACATATATATATAAATATATATGTGAGAATAAGAATGATTAATGTCAAATCTTAAATTTAAAATAAAAGACTGAGATTAAAAGATTCACTTAAGTGAAGGTAGTGGTACTGCCATCGCCGCCAACGTCACTGTTATCACCATCGTCGTTGCCACTACGATCATTGCTACCACCACCATTCCTACTGGCCACTGTTGCTAGCCTCCACCACTGTTACACTGTCACCACCCTCACCACCATTATTAGGTGGTGTTGGTGGTTGTAGTGTTAACAACGGCAACTATAGCGGTGGTAGTAATAGTGGTTTTGGTTGTAGTTTTAAGTGGATTTTTTAATCTTGGCTTTCTATTTCAAATTTAAAAGTTGAGATTGATCATCCTCATTCTCACATAAAAAAGCTATTCTCATATGATACATCTCCTATATATATATATATATACATAGGAAGCGACTCTTGTGAGAACATGAGAACAACTAATAAGAACCCTTAGATCAAGATTAAAAATAATAGACAGTTGAGATTAAAATCCTATTAAAAATACCTCTTATGAGATCACTAATGTCGTTGCTATTGCCATCACTACTCCTACCACTGTTGCCGCCACCGCTATCGTTGCCGCCACCGCTATCATTGCCGCCACCACCACCGTCGTCACCACCTCCACCACCACCACCATCATTGCCGCCATACCCCCACCACCTTCCCCACTGTCGCTGCCACCACCTCTACCACTACTGCTACACCACCACCACCAACATCGTCGTTGCCACTGCCACTGGTGATGGTGGCAGTGACAATGATAGTGGTGGTAGGGGAGGGGGGATGGTGATATTGGTAGTGACAGCAGTAACAATGACATTGATAATCTCATAAGAAATGTTTTTAATTTCAATTGTCTATTATTTTTAGTCTTGATCTAAGAGTTATTATTAGTTGTTCTCATATTTTCATATAAACAAGTGTTTTCACTGGAGCCGCTCCCTATATATATATATATATACTAGTTAAAAAAAATGCACTTCGTGCCCTGTCTAGCTATATTTCAGAGTTAGATTTAATTAGTTGTATTTGTAGTTGAGTTTTTTTTAATTAAAAATAAAAGATGGTTAAGGAATATAAATAACTGTCATAACTGAGGAGTTATTCTTTAATAATAACTGTCATGATTAAAGGGTAATTTTCAGAATTAGTTGAAGAACAAAATAGTCTGAAAAATATGTGCACCAAAAATGGATATCTCTTTATTATATATACACTTATTTAATTTGCATGTTGATTCTCACTGTTAAGGTGTCAGTTTAAATATTTTTTATATATCATTCCTTAATTAAAAACTAAATAAATAAATATATAGGAATCAATATCTAAAAGTAAAATAAAAATCAGTACTAAAACTTAAAATAGTAAAATTATAGAGATAAAATCTTATTTAAGCATTTTTATTTTTAACGTTTTAAACCTGGTCATCAAATGCACAGAAATAATTAATTTTATATTCAAATCTTATCTAGCAAAGGTGTTACGGGTTTTGGAATCCTCTAAAGTTAGTTAAGCTTGCACTTTCAAAGAATAAAATACAAAATTGATAGCCATTAACAGAAAAGTAGTAGTCGGTTAATTTTATAAAAAGTGTATGAAATTAAAAAGTCTTACTTAAGTGAGAATATAAGGCTAAATTACTTATTTAATCCTTTAATTAATTTATTTTATTCAATTGAGTTCTTCTATATTAAAATGTTTAATTAGGTCTCATAATTTTTAAAAATGCTCTAATATTGTTCTTTTCATCTAATACAGGACCTAATTAAACCTTTTAATAGTAAATGAATCTAATTGAACAAAATAAATAAATTAAGGGACCAAATTAGTAATTTAGCCAAAAATAAAAAAAATAAATATTGTATCATAAAAAAAAGTAAATATTGATCATTAGATATATAATTATAAATGGTCAAGATTAATTAGAAAAGAACAAACATAGTTATGTATTTTTTTTCTAAATGATAATTTATTTTTATTTTTATTATTCATGTTTAGTTCTAAATAATTTACTTATCTTTATATATATATATATATATATATAAGTAATGTGGTTTGGATCTGTCCTAAGCAATTAGGTTATTTATATGTCACAATAGGTTTAGTCATAATTAGTTCTAAGTCACGATAGGTTTATTAATTTACTCATAATTAGTGTTTTGTATTTATTGTTTTTCATAGTGATTACACATATTCACATAATCTTTTTGACTAAATCTATTATGTTCAATATTCTCATTAACAATTTCTTTCCTCAAAAAGTATTCTAATCTTGAAAATGTTTCTAACAGTTGTTTATTTTTTGTAATTCATGTTTTTAACATTTGTCATCAATATTGACAATTTTTTACAATTTTATTTTTTAAAAATACATTTATTATTATTTTATAAAATTTAATTAATGATTAAATGTTTGTAAATTTACATATTTATTAATAATTCTAAATTCTAAATTGAATGATGAAATCATGTTATCAATTTTTTTACTATTTATCCTTGCATTTTAATTTAAAAATAAAAGGCTAAACTATTTGAATTCTTCTAATTATTTTAATTTTAGTATTTAAATTAATTAAATAAATAGTTATATCACTATATTATAACACATTTATATTATATTTATAAAAAATAATTTTTTTTATATTTCATGCTTCAATTGTAGTAAAAATATAAAATTTTTACTCTTTTAATTATGTCTTCATTTTCATTCTTATCCAAGTTTGGAGGTTCTCCAATAGTTAATATTGCAATTTTGGTCTTCCAATAATATATGCAAGGTAGTTGATTTAATTTAAAAAATGGTTACAAGAAATTTAAGTAATTTATATACTCTAATTTTACATTCAAATAAGGTGTGAGCCATAATAATATCAATGTTTGACCATTATTGTTATAGTTATTATTATTTATTTAATACTTAATTAAATCTATAATAATTTACACCTTATGCTTGCTGATTTTTAATAATCATTATAAATCTTATTATTGATATTGATGTCATCATTATCATTTTATTATTAATATTTTATTAATAAAGATGAAAATGTCTGACTAATTTATGGGATTGGTGAAAAGTTGTAGTGATTAATAAATGTAATTTTTAATTATTTTTTTATGTGCATGCATCTTATAGAAACAAAGTAAACAATCATTTAATAATTTATTTTTATATATTATTTAATATATGGAAATATATTTATTTATATTGTTTAATCACTTTTTTTATGATTTGGTTGTATCATGAAAAAATTACTTTTTTATATACATGTATCTTACAAAAACAAAGTAAATGATTATTTGATAATTTATAATATTTACAAGTATTATTTAATAAAGATGTCACAAATGTTTGAAAGAGAGTTTTATCACAACATATCAAATCATGTCGTGCTTATTGATCATGTTGACAACTAAATTGAAGTCTAAATATACAAAAAGCTAGGCCATGTGTATTTGACTGAAGGATATAATGGTATCAAATAAAAATAATGCACAAACTCTATGAAAGAAGATGGATTAAAATGTATTATTTTGATCCTACAAATCACATGCCTATGAATAATAAGGATGTTAGATAGCACATATAACACATGTTAAATATGTAAATAGCTAGTACTAAAAATTTAGGATGGAACTGAGTTATACCATAATTTTAAAGATTTGATTTATTCTTATGTATTTATGATTGATTCTTTCATACCATAATATATGATTAAAAATAAGATTCATGTGGACTTACAACACACAACATTAATTCATATATATATATATTGAGCCTATTTTTCGGGTGAACAATACCTGCGCCTCTGTGAGCCACTTTTCTCATGCCATCGTGCCTTTTTTCTTTGGTGTGCCACCACCATTTGAATCATCATTCTCTGATTGTCGTAATTGATAATAAGGGTTTTGATTAATTTGTAGACAAATTATTGATAACATATTTGATATAATTGTTGTAGTGTTTGTCAGTTGACTTTACTATTGTGACATTCCCTACTAAATGTACATGTGTGTTGGAGGATGAAAGCAACAAAAGGTGGTCTTATAGTCTTAAATGACAAAGAATGAGTTACTTTAACAAGTAAATGAAAAAATTGTTATATTATGATGACTACATACTTTGTTTATAAATTTTGCATGTCCAACATTATCATGAAATTTTGTAGTTGCACTGCAAAACAAGTGGATTCATATTTATCTTCTATTTTTTTTTATTAATGAATAAACTCAAATGTTATTCTTGTAACTAATATGTTAAATTAAGTGTCTTATTGCAGAATTTTTTTTACTGATATGATATTTTTTTTCCAACAATATAAATATGTCAATATAATTTTATTTATATACAATTTCTCTCCCTTAAAATTCATTTATGCATTGCACGGATTCATACTCTAGTTTTTATATAAAAATGATTTTCTTAATAGATACATTACACACACACACGCGCACACACACACACACACACACATATATATATGTGTGTGTGTGTATCTTAATGATTGATTTTTTATTAGTATATATGGAATTATTTTTAGAAAAAAAAATGAAAAAAATAGTACCAAGAGGTTTGGGTGATGCGCGTCTTAGTTTCTCACCATTAAAAAGGTATTTCTTGATCTTCACACGATCTTCATGCTTTCATCAAGTAATTAAATAGTGACAACTTCACCTTTATTCCTTTTTTTTTTCTTATAAAAAACGGCTTATGATTGACATTCACATTTACAGGTGGACAATCATCACTAACTCTAATTATTATTAAATTTAACTTACGATCTTACCAAACAAATCGAGAAAGAGATTTTCTTTCCTCAGTTTTCTTTCATGCAAATTAATTTTGAGTAAACGATCGTGGGGTCAAATTAATTAACTTAATATCATTGTTATGTATATGTCTGTTTGCATTTTTTATTTTTTAGAATTGTATTCGTTACATATATAGTTGATCTAGTTTTTTTTTTTTTATTAATATAACTAATATGAGATGTTGAAATAGAATTATGGAGTAGTTTGCAATAGTAATTAAAGGATAAAAAAATCCAAAAAAAGTGGAGATCAAATGGAAATATCTTCTTTATTATTGTTATAAACTATAGATTATAAATATATGACACAAAAAGTGTATGCGTGTTCAGTTTGGCTCTAGCTATTGATAAATGTATGAACAAGCACAATTATTAATTGACCATTAAATTATACTAATTAGTCATGTTCATGTACTTGCAGAATAATTTTTTTTAGTTAAATTATATTGTTGGTTCCTCTATTTATTTTTGAAATTTAATTTGATCCTACTATTTTTAAAACGTTTAATTTGATCCCCTAAATTTTCAAAACTGATGCATTGTTACCCTTTCCGTCAAATTGAAACTGAAGCCATTAGGTTTAAGGATTAGCGACAGTTTTAAACCATTTGCAAAACCTTTGTCGCTAATTAGTGACAGTTTTTAGCCATCACAATTTTAATTTTAATTTATTAAACTTAAAAATATTATATAAGTTGTAAAATAATTTTAAAATTATAATTTTAAAAAAGTGGCGGTTTCAAACCGCCAGTAAGATAATTTTTTTTAAATTTTAAAAAATTATAATTAAATAAAAAATATAATAATAAATTTTAATTTAACAAAAAATTATAATTTAATACAATTATTTTATTATATTTCTAAAAATTATAATTTAAAATTTATTTAACTAAAATTTAGGTTAATAAAATTGAATTAATTTAAATTATTAAAAATTATTGTATTATATTATGTTATAATTATTATTTATAAATAATTATATTTGCCTTTAATTTTTACATATAATGAATATAAAATAATAAATATAACATAATATAACAATATAAATTTAAAATATTAATATTAATAATACAATAAATATAATAAATATAAATATTATTAATTAAATATAATAATGCAATAAGTTATTAAAAAAGTAAAAAATATTAATAATTTTTGCATTGTTATCTTTTATTTATAAGTTTTATCATATAATATATTTTATTTTTATATTATAATTTTTATTTTTATTATATTTAAAAATTTAAAAATTTATTTATTGCATTTATAGTATCAAAATTTTAAATTTTTATTAATAAATTGTTTTATTAATAATTCTAATTTTTTGAAATTTATATCATAGTGGCGGTTTCTAATTACCACTATTTAATTTTTTTTTATTTTACAATTTTTAAAAATTTTATTAACTAAAATTTAAATAGTAGTGGTTAAATACCTTACTAATTAGCGGCTGTTTAAAACTGTCCCTATTCATAAACCCTAATGACTTCAGTTCTAATTTGATGAAAAGGAAAACATTGTACCGATTTTTAAAATTGAGGGACTATATTAAACATTTTAAAAATAATGGGACCAAATTGAATTTTGAAAATAAATAAAGGAACCAAAAATATAATTTAACCTTTTCTTTTTAGGAACAGCTTTAATTGACTACGAAACTACTATATGTTATTCGTTAGTATTAGGTTATAAATTTTGTTCACACTAATATTGTACGAACAGTCATTTGCAAATTGTATGATTCGAAAATTGAACTAATTGAACCTCAAATCTCTATACAATTTGATAAGAAAATTCACTAGCATACACTGCTATGCGATAATAGTTATGGCCTATAAGGCTATAATAACTTTTTTTCCTCAACCAAAACGAGGTTTATTATCACGACAAAGGGAATTTGAATTATCTTAGTTTTGTAGAGAGAAGCATACAAAATAGTTAATGATTTGATCGGTGCTCCATGCACTTAAAATGATGGTAATCAAATAAAATATTTCCCAAATCCGGCAAATCTGCCCATATTGAATTATGAGGAATGCTAGCAACACTCTCAAACACATTATTTTGATCATATCTTTTATGGGTTGAAATTTATTGAAAATTACAAAATAAGGAAAAAGAATCATTAAATAAGGTGTGAAACTCACAAAATTTTGCGTTTTTCAATAAATTTCAACTAATATATAAAAGAATATGTGTTTAAAAGAGTATGTCAGAAAATGTGTTGCTAACATTTCTCTTGAATTATTGATCCCAAGCACTAAACTAGGGGATCCATATTATCACTCTTATGCTTCACCACATTAACAGGAAAAGAAGAACCATTAATTTATATCATTATTGTTACTACCAAAAAAAATTATTGTTGCTCACGCATTAGTACTGTTTGATATAGATATTTTATTTAGAAAAATGATAAACTTTTCAAACCAACATTAATTTGGGTTCCGGGTCGGGGGTTTTAAGGCAATCAAAAGAATAATTCCTTCATTGAAAACGCCATAACTAAATTACTGAAGCCAAGCATGGCTAGTCATTAGCCGAGTTTATCAAACAGACCAAGTTGTAATTAATTACAGCAAGAACATAACATATGTATACAAATGCAGCAGAAATATACAGAACAGAATTTAAAAAATAAGATAAAATAAACATAAACTTGAGATAACTTTAAATATATATTTTTTTTATATTAAGGAGGGCCAAAGGCCCAAAGATAACTTTAAATATTGAAACGAGACGAATCATCTTCATTATCACAAAAGATACGTTTAAGTAGCAACCAACCAACCAACATCACTCGTGAATTTGGGTTATCACATACAAAAGAGACTCCATTATTAATAGTTGACATCATGACATCAATCACTTGGTATCTAGTGCAGAGCGAAAAAAGCGACTACAAGCGTAGACAGAGCAGAAAGCTTGCAAAGCCATCAAGAGCAAGAGGCAGATGGCAGCTAAGAATGTCAAAAATTGCCAAGAACTGAAAACATATACCTTCATGAATTTCCAAATTTTGACCTTCATTCTACCATTGTGATACTTGTTAACATCTTCAATGACCTTATCCAATAATGGCACCCTTGACAATCTCAAGGACCTGCTCATCCCATTCCACAGGTTAGCCACCTCTTTATCACTCTTCAAGTGGTTCAGAATAATCCCTTTTTCTCTGAGAATCTTTGCATCCTCCTCCGAGTCTATAATCCCGTTCATCAACTCAGTGTAACGAGTTATAACCAATGGCCCCGATGCAACTGATGCTTCATATGCAACCAAATTTCTCAGGAAAACTTCACTATTAGCGTCCAAACCAATTATGGGAAGGTAAAACGTGCATGTCTTAGTGTCAAAATTGATGTTTGATATGGTTCCCTTGGTGGGTACGAAACGAACCCCAGAATTCAAGAGTTCTGTAACGGAAGGAATAGTGATTTCCTCCACCGAGGGTGGCTTGTTCATGATACTATTCGAGCTTGAACTCCCACCTTCTGGCTTTTCATCTCCTTTTTCTTGAGAGAGAAAGAAATATTCAACAGGTTGCTTCAGAAGCTTAAGTACTGGAAGGTTGAACACGATTTTCCAAGGCAACTTAAGAAAGACTTTGAGAGGCTTAGATACAATTACCTTTTTGATTAACTTCACTGGCCCTTTGTTTAATTTTGAAAGCAGCTTCCATACTTCACTGAAGAATTGCTTAACCTGGCTAGGGTCTGAGGTTGCTTTTTCATTTGCTTCCTTTTCTTCTTCTTGCTGAAACTCAACTTCAATTGTGTCTAGCTGTTGGTCTAATTTGGGTACTATCACATCATACAAGAAATCTAGCAAATGCACACTCTCTGAGACTTGAATGTTTGGATACTCCTCTATCATCTTGAAAGGAGAAATCTCTTTGAACAGCCCTATAAACATCAACATCAGCATGTCATCAGCAGCTTCTAGTGACGAGAATTTGAACTCCAGCATCTTTCTCAACACAAATAATGGGATTTGATTCTCAAGCATTACAATATCCCTCAAAATTGCGTTATGAGCTGATTTCTTCCCAGCATAGTCCACCAAATGAGACATGCTGGAGGAAACCCCAGGCACCTTTGCTCCTTCTTGCATGGCATAAACTTGAAGGAACTCAAGCAAGAATGAGGCATCAACCGTCATCATCCACACCAATGTTTCCCCATTGAAATCCAAGAACTTGTGGTAGCATGCTCGCACCCTTTCCTCCAACTTGGTCAATTGGTCAACTAGATTCTCTAACTTGAGGCATTGTAGATGTTTCTGGAATCTTTTTGCTGCTGCAATCTTGTACCTCTGCATCTCATATAGCTCGGGACGCCAATAATGGTAAGGGCCTATCGCAACCTGTTGAGGGACATAAGAGTCTGGATCACTTGCCATGAGGAGCTTGGGCACGCTGAAGATGGATACAGCAAATTCACCATCTTCCTCAAGCTCTTCTTCAAGGGTTTTGCGGATGTTAATCACCCATCGGAGCTCATCAAAGGTCGATTTAGAATGGCCATTTGACATGGTGGATCCTAGAGAAGTCATGTATGATATTGTTGGAAAAGCTTAATACTTGCAGAAATTTGCAGTTTTAAATCTTAGATGTTATATTGAAAGGCGAGTCAGGACTTTATTAATTAGAGGGGTGAAGCTTTCATTAGAGCCACCGACGAACCAGTGATGTTTGATCACGTTCCAGTAAACAATTAGGCATGAGCAAACAATGAGGAATGCATTGTTCATGCATAATTTAGTAAGTACATACCAACCCTTACAAGCAATGTTGATAGTGACATTCTTTGAATTTGAAGTCATTTTAATTACATGAGAAATGAGAACATAGGTTAAACGTGCTTTACGTGAAATATAAATTAATGTCAACTTGCCAAATAGAATATAGAATAACGTTCTTTGTAGAACAAATTTTTAATTTATTTTGTTATCTTTCTTTGTTACATCGTTTATCTTATTATTCATTTTTCTTTTTTTCTTTTATCTCTTTCATTGTATATAATTTGTTGTTAAAATTTAATGTATAAATAACATTATTAATTTTACAATATAAGATTAGAAACAGGAGTGAAGTACCAGCTGTTTATTCCGAATGCTAAAGGACGAAAGACTAAGAGCTAGCTTGCAAGTTTTGTTTTTCTCGTTGGCTTTACAGCCACATAATAATTAAATTCCCTTCCTCATCTTAAATAAACAAAAGTGAAAGTTTGTTTTCTTTTAATATCTTTCTTTTCAACAACGAAAAAAAGTTATTTATTAGTAGATAAAAATATTAAGAATTAAGATTGTTTTTATTAGTATAATATTTGTTTAATAAAAATTAAATTATTAATATAAACACTACTATGTCTTTACACTAATATATTATACTAATATTCAATGTACTGATAGTATATATCAATTCTCTATACCAATGATATTGTTTTGTTAGTGTGATATATTATATTGAGTTTAATGATCATGCACTGTCAGTATAAAAAGTTTTACACTGTCAGTATTTATTATAAAAGTCAATAAACTTACAATAAATAGTAGTTTGTAATTAGATGACAGTGTAAAATTACTTTACATTGTCAGTACATGGTCTGTTTTCTCTATTATATTATTAATTAATATATATAGGTTTACAACGTTAATTTATATTAACATTTTAATTTTCATTAAATAAAAGTTATATCAAGAGAAACATAATTTAACATTAAATCGTTAGTATATCATTTTGTGTGTGTGTGTTTGTTTAATTTAGTTAGTTCAGAAATATTTCTTACAAATAACTATCTTTTATATTTTTTTTCCTACACTTATTTATTTGGTAAAAGAATAAAGGCAGAACGTGAATTAAAAAATGAATTTATCTTATTTTATTACTGAAAAAAGTAATGTAGTAATAATGTAATGAAAATGATGTACAAATGACATTCTCATAATAGATTCTTTTTAACGAAGCAAAGGCAACTTCATTTCCCAGTTCCACTTTATTCCAGCTTGCGAGACTCGGAGAACAAAAATTGAGAAAGATTTCCGGACTTTATTTATTTATTTTTGTCTAGAGGATCGATAAGACATTTTTTTTCCTTGTATTTATTTTTGAATTTAATGACTATACACTGTCAGTATGAAAAGCTTTACACCATTAATCAATCAAAAATCACCATTGATACGACTTTAAGATATACTATTATAAAAGTTAACAAACTTACCATATATAGTGATTTGTGATTGGATGATAGTGTAAAATTATTTTATACTATTAATACATAGCCTATTTTCTCTTTATTTTTTATCTTTGTAAATGGTTCTAATTTTTTTGTAGTTAGAAATTAATTAATTTTCTCGAGATTGTAATGTAATTAGTTCCTTGACTCTGGTATAGACTTGCTTTTGGTTAACTTATAAATTCGTTCTTAATACTTGGTATATGTATTGGGAATGTCAATTCCTAATTTCAAATCATTAATTGATGAGTGAAAAGTTGTGATTATTGATATGTGTATGATAATAATTTTTAAGAGATATGACTTTTGAAATTGTAAGAAGCAATTAATTGATGTTTATTCAAAAAGTTTGTAGAAGTCATTCATTACTACAAGTAGAGGTTTTTGAGATAAGAAGAACTATGCCCAACTTGAAGAGGGAGAATCATGTACTTTTAAGTTGAAGAGGGGGTCACATATCCAACTAGAAGAGATGTGAGTTTAAGAGAAGTAAGATGGTCTCTTGTGAGTGAGAGAGTGTTTATCATTCCTTGTAACTTTTGCATGAGAGACTCACGTTTGTAGGGTGTACACTATTTGGGGAGGATTTTTCGAGTTTGTCTGGAAAACTTGTAATGGTAATGATTTTTTAAGTTTATCTAAAAAGCTTGTACTGGGAAGGGTTTTCTCAAATTTGTCTAAAAAACTTATTAATGTTCCTGTAAATGTAGGCAAAATGTGTAAAAACACCTTAAATTCATGTTCTTTTGTTATTTTTATGTGTGTGGTGTTGTTTGTGTATATCTTATCCTTTGACTGAGAAGGTTTTTTCTCCAACAATACGAACTAACTACTCATACTTTATTTTGAAGAACCTTCTTCATATTAGAAAATAGAATGATAGGTTATGAATCACATACTTTATAATTTATAAGTCTCATCCTTTGATTTTCTAAGAGTATAGATTTTTGAGTGTGTGATTTGTGATTTCTTATGCTTTAACACCTTGTTCACATATATTTTAAATTAAGGAGTTAATATTTGTGTATAAATTAGTATTTTAGTCTATGTAATATATAAGATAAATATTTATTTTTATATAAATAAAATTTATAATAAATTTTTTTAATATATAAATTATGTCATAATTAAAATTAATATATAAATATTTTTAAACATATAAATTATATTTTAGATTTAAGATAAAACAATTTATAGCGCTATACAAGGTTATTTTTAACTAGTATTTAAGCCTGTATAATGCACAAGATAAATGTCTATTTTATATGACTAAAATTTATAATAAATAAATATTTTTGAATATATAAATTATATTATTATATTATAATTAAAATTTGTAATAAATAAATATTTTTAAACATATAAATTATATTTTAAATTTATGATAAACAATTTATATTGTGATTCAAGATTATTTTTAACTATTGATAATTTCTTTTAATAAATATTGAAATTCAATTTAGAAATAAAAGATGAAAAAATAAATTAAAAGAAATAAAAAATTAAGAGGTCACTCCGACGGGATTTGGATCCTTTTTTGCATGAAGGAATTCACCTTTTAGCTTATTGATAGTATGTTTCAAGCAATCATCTTCTCCACGTACAAACAGGGTGTAACTTGGAATTGCTCGACCATCTAAACTTCTTCTACCCCTTCAACTTGGAGTAATTTATAAGTCTATCTTGTTTCTTTTCATGGTTCCATTGTAGGACCTTGGTTGGCTATTAGGGATATGAATGAGGTCCTTTACTCTTCAGAAGTGGTAGAGGGATTCTTTAGCCCCTCCCAGGCTAATGTCCTTGCTAATATGTTGTGAGAAACTTGTTGAAACCTAAATTTAGATTTTTTTTCACCTTAAAACTAAGTTGTAGGCTTTGATCTCAGTCGAAAAAATAAACAATTTCAAAATGGCACGCGTTGCAAGTTTTAGGCCAAAAAACAAGTCAAAAGAAAGGGGTTTTAAGGGAAAAGCTAAAATTTATTGGGAGAAACTTGTGAAAACCTAAAAACAAATTTTATTCACCTAAAAACTAAGTTGTAGGTTTTGGTTTCACTTGAAAAACTCAAACGGTTTGAAAATGGCGCGTTGCAAGTTTTAGGTGAAAAACAGGTAAAAAAAAAAAGGGGGCTTTCAAGGAAAAACCTAAAATCTGATGGAAGAAACTTGTAAATACCCTAAAATAGATTTTGTACACATGTAAATAAGATTATAGGAACTAGTCTCACTCAAAAATTCATTGCAGATCAAAATCTTAGTTTTTAGGACTTTAAATAAGCACTTTTTGGTCGAAATGAACCTGAGGGTCCAAATTAAGCTACAGAAGTCGAATGATTCTGGATTTTTGCAGAGTTAGAATTTGACAATTCAAAACTTTGGGTGAAAATCTCATTTCAAAACAAGGTCTGTGCAGAGAGTTATGAAAGTTGCAAAGTTGACAAAACAATGACCAAATCTCCTAAAAAATGCCAACTTCGTAGTTACATAACTTTCTCCACTTTTTTTTTTCTAGTGAGACTTTTTCCTACAACCTTGTATGATTGAAATCTAGCTCTCTACAAAATACAGAGCAAAATAGTTTTTGTAGCTCAATTTGGACCCCTAGGTTCCAATTGGCTAAAAACTAGCTCATTTTGAGGTATAGTAGCCTAGATTTTGATTTGTAAAGAGCTTTCGAGTGAGACTAGTTCCTACAACTTTGTTTTCATGTGTTACAAATCTATTTTAGGTCCCCATGGTGATTCTTCCAATAAATTATGGTCTCACCCCTCAAAACTCCTTTTTGTAGTCTATTTTAAACCTCTCGATGTGTTGACTTTTAACTATTAATTACTATTGGGGTAAAACTTAATGGTCACCTTGTGTTATTGGCGTCAAATTTTGGGAGCAAAATTATCATGTGTTAATTTGATATGCTGATGACAAATACGATTATTGACTTTTTTCTAGGCCATATCATGTCCAAGCAATGCTAAAGTTGACAATGTGTCAAGCACAATTACACAGTTCAAAATTAATCTACTTCAAGCATACTAAACCAACATTCCGAATCTACAAGCATACTAAACCAACATTCAAAATTAATCTACTTTAAGCATACTAAACCCATCATAGGCATCCTAAACATTAAAACAAAGTGTCCCAAACAACAATCTCATTAATCAAGCGAAAATTAACCTATAAATAGCATACAATTCACACCTCCAAATTCACGCAGTGCACTCAAATTCCAAATCCAAATGCAAACCTGCCTTGAAAAATATGGAGAGGCCAAAATGCTCCGCCTTGAGGTCGCGATGTATAACCCTAGACGGTAAGTAACAAACCTGCGTATGCATATACAGGGGGGTTGTCATTTTTGGCATAACTAGAATCACAACAGCACCAACCCGCTCAAGCATTAGAATAAATGAAAGGATATGAGTGGCGTACCAACTATAGCAAGTGGAGAGTGGCGTTGTCGTTGTAACGGTTGCGGTGGAGAGTGATGTTATCGTGGTGGCACGGGAAGAGTAGTGGCGTCACAGTCACGATGAGTTTGGGACAACATGGGGTCGTAATGTTGGTAACCTATGTTGTAGTTGCGATGGTGGGCTTGGAAGAACAATGGCGATGGAGGGAGAGCAATGGCGAGAGTGAGTCGTAGTGGAGGGTTGGGAGTAGAGTGAGTCGCGCAAAGTTGTGGGAGATTTTTTAAAACCTTATTACATCCGTTATACATATAACCGATGTAAAATAGTCATTTTTACGTTGGTTACCTTTATAATTGATATAAAATTATTAACCAACGTATAAAACTTAAAAAATTACCATATTGCCATCGTCTTTTTCTTTTATGTCGGTTACTAATGAACCAATGTAAAATGGCGACGTAGAATGCATATTTTCCATTAGAGCTTGGCTCAATGAGAAGTGCTTTTGTAACATCCGGCGCTGACGAGGGCGGGGAGTGATCGCCGGTGCAAAAGAGATGAGGCACGGACAATGAGCGGCTCCTGGCAGGCTTCCAGCGGAAGGGGTACATGAATGAATCGAATACACACCCGAACGAGAGGGATCCAGAGGCTGTGCGGGTATGGGACTGTACAGTTGAGGATAGCTTAAAGGAATTAATAAGTGCTACCTATACCAACAAGATGCATCTACTTTTCGGTAGCCCATCACTTAAGAACTCCATAGTTAAGCGTGCTTGGCTTGGAGCGATTTAGGGATGGGTGACCTACTGGGAAGTTTCCCAGGAAGCGTGTGAGTGAGGACAAAGCACGCTGAAAAGTCTTGTGTTGGTTTGTGGGGACAGTCACTCATCCTGTAAGCGGCCGGGCGTTACAAAGTGGTATCAGAGCAAGGCCTCTCTCCCAGTACGGTGTGGTTCGAGGACGAACCAAGCGGAAGCTGGTGGGCATGTAACATCCCGGGCGCTGACGAGGGCGGGGAGTGATCGCCGGTGCAAAAGAGATGAGGCACGGACAATGAGCGGCTCCTGGCAGGCTTCCAGCGGAAGGGGTACATGAATGAATCGAATACACACCCGAACGAGAGGGATCCAGAGGCTGTGCGGGTATGGGACTGTACAGTTGAGGATAGCTTAAAGGAATTAATAAGTGCTACCTATACCAACAAGATGCATCTACTTTTCGGTAGCCCATCACTTAAGAACTCCATAGTTAAGCGTGCTTGGCTTGGAGCGATTTAGGGATGGGTGACCTACTGGGAAGTTTCCCAGGAAGCGTGTGAGTGAGGACAAAGCACGCTGAAAAGTCTTGTGTTGGTTTGTGGGACAGTCACTCATCCTGTAAGCGGCCGGGCGTTACACTTTTGCTTCAGAAATCCAAAGAGAATTGGGTTAAGTATAGCAATAAGATTACAAAATTTGTTCATGCTTAAACTATTGTTCGTTGTAGAAGAAATAAAGTATTAGGGCTTGATATTGATAGGGTGTGGTGTATGGATAAGGAAACTTTGAAAAGAAAAAGCCTTGTATTTCTTTAAACATTTGTTCGAAAACTCTGGTCCTTGCAATCTCATAACTTGCAGCTTTGAGCTACCCCCTAGGTGGATCCTGACCTCTGAATGTTTGACAAATCAGGTTACTATTTAGGAAGTTAAAGCAATTGTCTTTGCATGAACCCTTATAAAGCTCCGAGTGGGCGTTTGGATGATTTTGATTCATCATTCTTCAAAAAGTATTGGAAATGTGTTTCCAAGGATGTATAGGGCAATACTCATTCAAGTATTTATACCACAAAAGCTACCTATATGTGGCTTGTGTGAAAATAGAGTTTTCATCCTGTCCACTTTGATAGTTAGACCTGGGCCTGGTCTATCAAGATGCCCGAAAATATTAAACGCTTTATTTGACTCATTGTGAATGACAACCTTCCCACTAACTAACCATTTTCGTTTTCTTCACCATGTTTCTTTTGACTTTTCTTGCCACAAGTGTGGAGCTACTACTAAATCTTTGATTCATGCACTTTGCGATTGTTTCAAAGCTTGCAAGATTTGGAATTATTTTGATCAGAAGCTAGATCAAAATTTTTACAATCAGGAGGCTATGGATTGGTTGCATAAGAACACAACCAGCAATTATATATAAAGAGATTTTTGCTGTCACCTATTGGTTTATTTGGACGGACACATACTACCGCCACTATTATAGATATTAAATGGTCCCCCCTGCAAGCTAACAACTATAAGTTAAATACTAATGGGAGTTCCCAAGGTAATCTTTGTAAATCAATATTTGGAGGCTTAAATATATAGAGATATGGATGGTAAGGAGGTAGTAGGTTTTGCGGGTTCATGTGGTGTCACTACTAGTTTGAACGCTGAGCTGATAGCTATTCATCGTGGTTTGCAAGTAGCTTAAAATACTAGTCTGTTAAAAGATGATACAAATTTCTAGAATACTTTTGTAAAATATTCACAATGTATTTAAAAAAATCTAGAAACTTATAGAAATGTAGCTTTAGAAAAAAGTAGAAAAGTTGAGAGCAAAGTGAGATAACTCTAGAACACTAAAGTCTAAATATCTCTAGAACTTTCCTTACATGCCTATAAATAGGCAATTGTACCATCATTTGTAAGTAAGCACTTCTAAATATCAAATAAAGCTTTACTATCATTCACTATCAACTACTATATCATTCAACACCCTTACACATATTTTTCTAAAACTAACAGGGGTATCAAAGCTACGTTCAGTCATCTACTGGGATAGAGATATTATCCAATTACTTCTAAAAAGTCCTACTATATTCTCCACCAATTCCATAATTTTTCCCTAACCAATGGCCAATACTATTCAACCATTATCTATTCATGTCCCTATTTTTACTAGAGAAAATTATGATTTTTAGAGTATTAAAATGAAGACATTTTTTTGCTCTCAAGATTTATGGGATATTATTGAAGATGGATTCACTATTCCTACAGACATTTCTACTTTCACTATAGCTTAAAAGAAAGAGTTAAAGGAAAACAAGCAAAAATATTCAAGGGCATTATTTGTTCTACAACAAGCAGTAGCTGATACAATTTTTCCAACAATAATGGGTGCCACAAGTGCTAAAGAAGCATGGAGTACACTATGTGTCAAAGTACACGCTGTTAAACTTCAAACTCTAAGACGTGAGTTTGAATTAATAAAAATGAAGGAGTCCGAGACTGTAAAAGATTACTATTCTAGGATAAAAGAAATAGTTAGTCAAATGAGAGCATATGGGGAAAATATTCTTGACAAGAAAATTGTTAAGAAAATTCTAATTTTTATTTCCCATAAGTATGTTGTAATTGTAACTACGATAGAGCAAACCAAAGATCTGTCTACTTTATCGATGACAAACCTAATAGGCTATCTTGAAGCAGATAAACAAAGATTGAGTAGGCAAGATGAAGACTCTACTAAAAATGCCTTTCAATCAAAGCTCAAATTACGGTCTCAAAATAAAGAATATGGAGGAAAGAAAAATAGTGGAGAAATTTCTAGAAATAAAGGAAATTCTAGAAATTTCTCTAAGACTAATAAAGATAAATATCCTCCATGTGGCATCTGCAAAAAGACAAGTCACTTGGAGAAGGACTGTTGGCATCGAGGAAAGCCACAATGCCAGTACAGCAAGATTTTTGGTCACATAAAGAAGAACTGCCGCAACAAAAACAAGCATCAAGCAAATTTTGTTGAAGAGCATGATAGTGAGCATCATCTTTTCTATGCTACTCGAGATTCTAGTGATGAAACAAGTGGAAGTTGGTACTTGGATAGTGGTTGCAGCAATCACATCGTCAAAGATGGGAGCATCTTTAAGGAAATTGACAATTCCGTCAAAGTTAAAATTCAATTAGGAAATGACACCATGGTGGAGTCCAAAGGCAAAGGCACTGTCATGGTGGAGACAAAGAAAGATACAAGACTCATCAAAGACATCTTACTTGTTCCCAAACTTAAAGAAAATCTCTTGAGCATTGGCCAAATGATGGAGAAAGGCTATGCTCTATACTTTGAAGGAGATACATGCACAATCTATGATAACTATGACAAAAGGCGGGAGATAGCCCAAGTTAAAATGGAAAAAAGAAATGGAAGTTTCTCGATAAGCTTCAAATATACTACCAACATTGCCATGAAAGCCCAAGTTGATGATTCATGGCTATGGCATCGAAGATTTGGCCACTTCAACACCCATGCCTTGAAGTTGTTATATCAAAAGAATATGATGGGAGACGTGCCATGCCTGAAAAAAACAACAATGAAGTTTGTGAAGGATGTCTTCTCGAAAAGCAACACAGACTACCATTTTCAACTGACAAAGTATGGAGAGCTAAAGACTTGTTGGAGTTGATCCACACTGATATTTATGGACCAATGAGACACCATCACTCAACAACAACAGATACTTCATTTTCTTCATTGATGACTTTCCTAGAATGACCTAGGTATACTTTATTAAAGAAAAATAAGAAGTCTTTGGAATATTCAAGAAGTTTAAAGCTTTCGTTGAGAAGCAAAATGGGAAACATATAAAAGTACTTAGAAGTGATTGAGGCAAAGAGCACAACTCACATGAGTTTGATAAGTTTTGTGAAGATGAAGGCATTGAGCGCCAACTCACCTTCGCATATTCTCCACAACAAAATAACATGTCTGAACAGAAGAATCGCACAGTCATGGAGATGGCAAGATCGATGCTAAAGGAGAAGGGTTTGCCCAACACTTTCTGGGCAAAAGCAGTTTACACTGTAGTCTACATACTCAACAGATGTCCGACTAAGGCAGTACAAGACAAGACTCCTATTGAAGCATGGAGTGGGCAAAAGCCATCAGCTAAACACTTACGAGTATTTGGATCTATTTGCTATATACACGTTCCTGATGAGAAGAGACATAAGTTAGAAGACAAGACTATACAAAGGATCTTATTAGGATATAGCACACAATCAAATGGCTATCGAGTCTACAACTTGCAAACAAAAAAGCTCACCATCAATCAAGATGTTGAGGTAGATGAAAATGTTGCTTGGAATTGGGAAGAAGAAAAGGTTGTGAGAAGCAACATTCTTGTTCTAGAGCAACAATCTCAAGAAGAAGCTGAAGAAGTAGTAAGGGATCTAGGTATGCTTCCTCCACCTCCGCAACAACAAGATTCCTCACCAGAGTCTACTCTAAGACGAGTAAGATCTTTGGTGGATATATATGAAACTTGCAATACAGCCATGCTATGAAGAATCATTAAAGAAGCATAGACAACTAGACAAATGCAACTTGAGTACTGTATGACAAAAGATCAAGTTGCAGACATTCTTATGAAGGCACTGCCAAGAGCAACATTTGAGCATCTATGAACAATGCTTGGAGTGTCCAAAATTTGCATCAAGG
The DNA here is from genome assembly GCA_004329165.1 of Spatholobus suberectus. Classification (NCBI taxonomy): domain Eukaryota; kingdom Viridiplantae; phylum Streptophyta; class Magnoliopsida; order Fabales; family Fabaceae; genus Spatholobus; species Spatholobus suberectus. Next base: position 85,446,580 of record CM014732.1, read on the forward strand.
AGGAGTGTTAAAAGATTATACAAATTTTTAGAATACTCTTGTAAAATATTCACAATTTAGAAAAATCTAGAAAATAAATCTAGAAACTTATAAAAATGTAGCTTTAGAAAAAAAATAGAAAAGCTAAGAGAAAGGTGAGATAATTCTAAAACAATAAAGTCTAAATATCTCTAGAACTTTCTTTGTATGCCTATAAATAGGCAATTGTACTATCATTTGTAAGTAAGCACTTCCAAATATCAAATAAAGCTTTACTATCATTCATTATCAACTACTTTATATATATTTTTCTAAAACTAACATGTTCTGAGAGATCTTATTTTTCGAGTCTGACTCCATGATGGCCCTCAAGATGATTGTTGATGGGGTACATTCCTTCCATCCTTATGCACCTATTATCAACAACATTAGGCAGATTGCAAATCGTCCTTGGAACCTACACTTCCAACACATCTTTAGGGAAGACAATTCATGTGTTAACCAGTTGTCGGCAAAGTTGGGAGCTGCCTCAGAACAAATCTTGACTGTTTGGGATGAATGCTCTCTCTCCCTGAGCCTTTTTTAAGGTGCCATTAGCACTGTGTATAACTGATCTTAATTTGTTGTTTAATTTTCTAACTAGTCAAACAAACAAAAAAAACATCCTTTTATATAGAGAAGTTTTACACGTAACTTTAGGCACCTGGGATTACAGCCGCGTGAATGTCGGAAAAGAATCCAAATCAAGCAAATCGGCTATGAAATGATTACAAGCACATAACCACCTTCGCAAGTAACCAATCATTATGCTTCTCAATTAACAGAAAGAACAATGTTAACAAAGTTAGTTATGAAAAAAAGTATATACACTGTAAAGTTTTTTTTACTCCATTAACTAATCACAAACTACCACATTAATATATATGAAAAGTTTGTTGACTTTGATAATAGTTATCCTAAATATCATATACCAAAACTATTTTTTGATTGATTGACAATATAAAATATTTTACACTAACAATTAAACTCTTAATTTATTGATATAATTAATATTTTTATATTACAGTATTATATTTTTTATATAATATTGTTTAATACTTTTATAATTTTTTTTAATAAATCAATCATTCTACTTTATTCTTTTCTTTATATCTCTTTTTATTGTAAAAAATATAAATATATTATATAAATACAATTTTCAAATTAATATATTGAAATTTTTTCAAATCACTTATAATATATATTTCTTTTATTAAAATCATCAGACTTAACATATATAATAATTGTTTTAAATTTTAAAAATTAAATAAACTATTAAATTAAAAGTACTAATTATCAAAAATATAAATACTATAAGAATATTAAAAATTATTTCAATGTATCACCTTTGGAAATGTTTTTTAAACATGAAAAGTGGATAATAAATCTTTTTTAATTTTAAGATATATTTTTTATACACACACACACACACACACACACACACATATAGAGAGATTTGCTAACGTACATACACATTATTTTTAGTTAGAGTATGTTAGCAAGTTACATTGTAGTTGTATTTTAAGATACATTATAATTATAGCTTGTTAACATACTCCAACTAAAAAACAATTGCATATAGATTAATAAATCTCACAAGCATTTGCTAACGTACACATACTTATTTTTTAGTTAAAGTACGTTAACAAGTTATACCATGGTATATTTTAAGATATATTTTAGTTATAACTTGTTAACGTACTCTAATTAAAAAATAAGCGTGTGTACGTTAACAAATCTTATATATATATATATATATATATATATATATATATATATAGTATCAATTTTTAGATGTTGACGTGATTGAACTCGTACCACTATTGTTTCACGGAAGAAATTTAGAGTAAGAAAGACTGACCATACATCGCGTTGACTATTCACTACGTTGCGACAATATAAGGACACGAATGATGAAATTGAAAACCATCACATCAGCCAAATCCCGTAGATAAACAAATTAGAAAAATTATTTTTGTCCAATAAGAATGTATAAATTATTTTACAACAAATTAAGGGAGAAAAAGAGAGAAAAATATATAATAAAATAAATGATATAATAAAAAAATTATAAAAAGTATTATAAAATTTTTTATAAATATTATAACTTATCAACTTTAAACCATAAGCACCGCAAATCCAATGGAAGCACGTTCAAGCAAAACCGCCAAAATCAGGATCTGTACTTGGATTATATATAATACAATCCATGGATACTTGACTACCGAGAGATAATAAGTGAAGAGAGATAACTGACGTGATATGATAAAAAGAAACACACAAAGAAAAAAAAATCAAATAAAAATAATGTGCAAATTAATCGACATAATCACTAGGAAGTGTCACTAAAAGTGTAATTACAAGTATAGACGGAGCAGAAGGCTTGCAAGGTCATCAAAAGCAAGAGCGAGATGGTAGCTAGAAACGTCAAAATCTGCCACGAATCAAACACGTAAGCTTTCATGAACTTCAAAACTTTAACCTTCATTCTACCGTTATAATACTTGTTAACATCTTCAATGACCTTATCCATCAATGGTTCCCTTGACAATCTCAACGACTTACTCATCCCATTCCACAGGTTAGCCACCTCTTGATCACTCTTTAAGTGGTTCAAAATAATCCCTTTTTCTCTGAGAATCTTTGCATCTTCCTCCGTGTCTATAATCCCGTTCATCAATTCAGTATAATGGGTTATAACAAAGGGCCCCGATGCAACTGATGCTTCATATGCAACCAAATTTTTCAGGAAAACTTCACTATTAACGTCCAAACCAATTGTGGGAAGGTAAAACGTGCATGTTTTCACGTCAAAACTAATGTTTGATATGCTTCCGTTAGTGGTAAGAAACGAACCCCAGAATTCAAGAGTTCTGTAACGGAAGGAATAGTGATTTCCTCCACCGAGGGTGGCTTGTTCTTGTGACTATTCGTGCTTGATCTCACATTTTCTCCTTCATTTTGAGAGAAAAATAAGTATTCAAGAGGTTGTTTCAGAATTTTAGCTCCTGGAAGGTTGGTTATGATATTCCATGGTAGCTTAACAAAGACTTCCATAGGTCTAGATACAAGTACCTTTTTCATTATCTTCACTGGCCCTTTGTTTAGTTTTGAAAGCTGCTTCCATAGTTCACTAAAGAGTTGCTTAACTTGGCTGGAGTCAGCGCTTGATTCTTCATTTCCTTCCTTTTCTTCTTCTTGTTGAAACTCACTAACTTCAATTGTATCTTGCTGTTGTTCTAATTTACAGGGAACAATCATCTCATATAAGAAATCTAGAAGATGTGCACTCTTTGAGACTTGAATGTTTGGATATTCCTCCATCATCTTGAAAGGAGAAATCTCTTTAAACAGGCCTGTGAACTTCAAGATCAGCATGTCATCTGCAGCTTCTACAGATGAGAATTTGAATTCCAGCATCTTTCTCAAAGCAAATAATGGTATTTGATTCTCAAGCATTACAATATCCCTCAAAATTGCATTATGAGATGAGTTCCTCCCAGGTACTCCATTTTCAATGGCACAAACTTGGAGAAACTCAAGCAAGAATGAGGCATCAATTGCCATCATCCACACCAATGTTCTCCGTTGAAATCCAAGAACTTGTGGTAGCATGCTCGAACCTTTTGCTCCAACTTTGTCAATTGGTCAACAAGATTATCTAACTTGAGGCTTTGTAGTTGTTTCTGGAATCTTTTTGCAGCTGCAAGCTTGTACCTGTGCATCTCATACAGTTCTGGACGCCAATAATGGTAAGGACCAATTGCAACATGTTGAGGCATATACGAATCTGGATAACTAGCCCTAGGGAGCTTGGGAACGCTGAAGATGGATACAGGGAATTCACCATCTTCATCAACCTCTTCTTCAAGGGTTCTACGGATTTGGATGACCCATTGGAGCTCATCAAAGTTAGACTTAGAGTCAAGAGACATAACTGAATTCAGAGAAGATATGTATGATAATAATGTAAAAACTAACTGCAAAATAATGGCAGTGTTGAATCTTTAGATATTAGTTATCTTTACTGAAGGAGGATTTAGGACCTAGGACAAAAGGATGAAGATTAATTTTGTTGGCATGCATAATCCCGTGAACACTGTATTTATAAGAATCATATGAACTATATTGGATCACTGTCCCTCGAAACAAATGTTTTTCTTGTGCTTAATTTTGATAGTTATTGCCCTTCACCGGCAAGGTGGGAATAGTTGTTCTTTGGAATTTTATGTCGTTTAAACTTAGAATGGATCTCGCAAGTGTTACGTGGGTTTAATTTACCCTACTTTTTTCACAGTATAATATAGTAGTATGGCCAATGAATGAGAAACACGAGTAAATCAAGTACAATCGCTTCATCACTCATCGGGAAAGCTACACAGTACGAGGAATGAAGAAAAAAAGTGAAGATTGTTTTGCATGTTGTGTTAAGTACGTCCAGCTAAAAGTTGGTGGGTTGGAACTTTACCACCCAATGCAAATGTGAATGAAAGAAATTGCTACATTCAATATTACCAGACAATGTTAATGTGAAACATGCAGTAAAATGTTGATTTTTCTTTCAACCTCCAACCATATTTCTTGGTGCATTAAATGCACTAAGTGCAAGCAAGTGCAAATCTCCTCTATAAATTGAGGGAAAGACCCACAATGGAGAGCATACAAGCAACAAGCATTGGCACATCCTCACAAAGAGAGTGAGAGAAAAATAGAAAGCCTTAGAGAGAGTTTCTAAGAAAAAAAATTAGTAAGCCAATTTGTGAGAATTGTATTCACAAATTGAAAATGCATTATTGTTGTGTTCTTATAATTCCATTATTGTTATAATGGAAGTTTTAAGAAACCTACAAGTCCTGTGATTTTTTCTTGCTCACATTGAGAAGGTTTTTCATGCTAAAATTTTTTGGTGTTATTATTCTACTGTTTCCAGCTTAGTGCCTACTTTGAGTTCACATAGGAGGAAAATTATGTTGGCATTTTCTAACAGTGGTATCAGAGCTCTTAGAGCTCACGGATGCTAGGTGTTGTATTCATAAGAAAATTCTTAGTATGCTTTATGGTTGTAGCATTGTCTGATCTTCCACATTAGAAAAGGATTATTCTTGTTACTAGAAATAAAACGTGGTAGAGTGAAAGTGCATGTCTAGTAAAGTTCTAGCTAAGAAAAGACTTGGTATTTAAGTGTGTCTATTGACCCACACCTATCTTTCTTGGAAACTTACTTGGTGCACTATTCACAAACTACAGTAATTGTTTTGGCATACGGTAATTCTTAATTCATTATTTAGCCTGTGTAACTCAAGATGGAGGGACCTGTTACCTGTGATAGAGATGATGAAGTGTGTCTATTGACCCACACCTATCTTCTCATATTGGAAGTCGATGATGGAAGACCATTTATACTACAAGAATTTGCACACACCAATCACCCAACAAGATAAACTGGAGGGGAAGACTGACAAAGATTGAGAGCTCCAGAATTAGAAAGTAGTAGCTGTGATCCGAAAATATATTGATCGAAGCTTATTCGAGCATGTATCAACTTATACCAATGTGTATGAGTTGTGGACAAAACTTAAATCTTTAATTCAAAAGAAGACGCTAAAAAACAAGGTGCACCTTTTCAGACGACTAGATGGTCAAAACATGATCGAACATTTGAATACCTTCAAAGGTATTGTGAATCAACTGACAAAAACAAAAATGAAGATAGATGATGAGTTGTAAACTCGTCTACTCCTCAGTTTTCTGCTTGAGAGTTGGGACACTTTAATTATCACTCTTAGCAATTATGCTCCAAAAGGATAGCTCAACATGGATTTTGTTACAAACAATTTGTTGAATGAAAAGTCAAGACAGAAGAGAAAGAGGCTTGAACAACCAATTTAAAGCCAATGTTGTTGAAAATAAAGGAAGGAGTAAGAGTCGTGGAAAATCACAAGGTGGATCCAAATCTTGCACTAGACTAAATTATTATTATTGTGGTAAACTGGGCCACAAAAAGTCTGAGTGTAGATTCTTAAGAAAGACTAACAGATTGAAGCAATGCACCCTAACCACATTGACCTAAAGAAGAGAAAGAAAGATGGAGCAACCATTGTACTAGCCTCAAATGATGAGAATATATTTCTTGTTGGCGAGAAAAATTATCTAAATGTTGTATTCAATGATAGCATTTGGATAATTGACTTAGGAGCATCCTTCCATGTGACTCGCCATGAGGAATTCTACTCATCATACCAAAAAAGAGACTTTGGTACGGTGAAGATGGGTAACCATGTCACAAGTAAGATCTTTGACATCGATGAAGTAACTTTGATGATTGAGAATGGAAACGAGCTTGTGCTAAAGGAGGTAAGACATGTTCTAGACATGCGTCTCAACCTTATTTCAGTAGGAAAGTTAGATGAAGCTAGAATGATAAACTAGTTGGGTGTTGATAGATGGAAACTTAGTCAAGGAAGCGTGATTGTTACTCATGGGAAGAATGAAGGCTCCATGTACATTATGCATGGAAAGATATACAAAGGAAAGACAAATGTTGCTCAAGACGCATCCAAAGAATTATGGCACAGGCGATTGAACCATATGAAAGAGAAGAGTTTGGAGATCCTCGCAAAACATTATCTCTCAAACATAAAAAAGGCAACCAGTTGAATCCTGTGAAGATTGCCTAGCAGAAAAAGCAACACAGAGTATCTTTCAAAAGACCAGATGATGCAAGAAGAAGAAAGCATATTCTAGAACTTGTTCACTTAGATGTCTGCTCAACATTTAAAAGGTCCATTGGCGGTGCCCAATACTTTGTTACCTTCATTGATCATCACTCTAAGAAAGTGTGGGTGTATCCATTGAAAACGAAAGATCAAGTTCTTCAAGGTTTCAAGGAGTTTCGTGCTTTTATAGAACGTTCAACTGGAAGAAAGCTAAAATGCTCAAGAAGTGGTAACGACAAAGAATACATAGGCCAATTTGAGGTATATTGCATAACTCATGTGACAAGACATGAGAAAGTACCTCCCAAGACTCCTCAGATGAATAGAGTAACTGAAAGGATGAACAGAAAGATTGCAAAGAAAGTCATAAATATGTTTTCTCAAGCAAAACTTCCCAAATCATTTTGGGGTGAAGTAGTGAAAACTGTAGTTGATCTAATAAATTTGTCTCTTTCAAGACCTTTAAATGGAAAGCTTCCAGATGAGGTATAGTCTGGAAAGAAACCCTTTTTTGGTCACTTAAGAGTTTTCAAGTGTAAGGCATTTGTTCACGTTCTGAAAGATGAAAAAGCAAAGCTTGATGCTAAAGCAAAGGAATGCATATATACTTTGGTTCACCAAGAGATGAACTTGGCTTTAGATTATGTGATCCTGCAAACAAGAAGATTGTTTGAAGTAGAGATATGGTATTTTTTGAAGATCGAGCGATCCATGATATCAAGTTTGGGAAGCCAAAGCAAAAGGTGGTTCAGGATTCAAACCCTGTCGTGATAAATAACTCAAGGGAAGAGACTTGTGAGATGGAACAACCCCATCAGATGATGCAACCAGATAAGGCGAATGAAGAACAAGCAGTGGAAAATGTTCCAACAGAACATGATCCCTAAGTAAGACGATCCACAAGAAATAGGCGACCTTCAAGAAAATATTTCTTATATGAGTATGTCAACTTTACTAATGAATGGGAACCACAAAAACTTCATAGAAGTCATTGAGACGAATGATAAAGAGAAATGAATGCAAGCAATGGAAGAAAAAAATTCAATCCTTAAAAAAAAATCAGACATATAACCTGGTGAAATTACCAGAAGTAAGAAGGCATTGAAAAATAAGTGGGTGTTCAAACTCAAGACTAAGAGAATAACCTAAACCCTAGGTACAAAGCACGAATTGTCTTAAAGAGGCGCAATGAGAAGAAAGGCATGGATTTCAAAGAAATACTCTCACCAATGTTGAATGTGACATCTATTAGAGCAATCCTTGGTCTAGTTGCCAAACTAGACTTAGAAATAGAACAACTTGATGTCAAAATAGCATTCTTACATGGAGACCTAGAGGAAGAAATCTATATGGAGCAACCAGATGGTTTTACATAACCAGGTAAGGAACACTTAGTGTGTCGTTTGAAGAAAAGTCTCTATGGTCTAAATCGAGCTACAAGATAATGGTACAAGAAGTTCGATCTCTTCATGACCTAACACAATTTCAAGAAGACCTCCACAGACCATTGTGTGTTTGTAAAGAACTATGAGAATGGTGAATCCATCATACTTCTATGGTATGTTGATGATATGCTGATTGTTGGGAAAGATAAGACAAAGATAGATGCTCTCAAGAAGGCATTAAGCAAATCTTTTGCCATGAAAGATTTAGGTGCAGTAAAAAAGATTCTTAGAATGAAGATAATCAGAGATTAGTCTAGAAAGATGTTGTGGTTGTCACAAGAAGACTATATCAAGAAAGTTCTTGAAAGGTTTAACATGCATAATGCCAAACCTGTGCATGTCCCATTATCTGGCCATCTTGAACTCAGTAAGACATAAAAGAATGAAAAAGAAAATGAAGAAATGAACAAGGTGCACTATTCTTCTGTAGTGGGTAGCCTTATGTATGTAATGGTTTGTACAAGACCAGACATTGCTTATGTTATAAGAGTTGTGAGCATATTCTTATCAAACCCAGGAAAAAAGCATTGGAATGCTATGAAATGGATACGAAGGTATTTGAGGGGAACTGCCAAAAAATGCTTGTGTTTTGGCGAGGGAAATTTAATGCTTCTTGGGCATTCAAATGCAAATATGGTAAGAGATGTGAATTCAAGAAAATTTACATCAAGATATTTGATTAGTTTTGTAAAGGGAGCTATTTCCTGGCAATTGCAAGCTACAAAAGTGCATTGCTTTAAGCACCACATAAGCAGAGTTCATTGCAATCATTAAAGGTTGTAAGGAGATCCTATGAATAAAGAAGTTTCTACAAGAGTTAAGCTAAGATTAGGAAAACTATATTCTTTATTGCGACAGTCAAAGCGCAATTCACCTCAACAAAAACTCAATATTTTATTCAAGGTCGAAATACATTGACATGAGGTATCACTAGATACGTGATGTGTTGGAGTGTAAAGTGCTACAAATTGAGAAATTACACACCAAAGACAACGAGACTAATATGATGACAAAATCTATAACAAAAGAGAAGTTAGAATTTTGTACAGAAGCTGCAGGCCTCGTACCAACCCCAAATTGATCCAAGAAAATTTCTTTTTGGCTTAAGGGGGAGAACTATTGAGTACGTCCCGCCAAAAGTTGGTGGGTTGGAAATTTACCATGACCCAATGCAAATGTGAATGCAAGAAATTGGTGCATTCAAAATTACTAGGCAATGTCAATGTGAAACATGCAGTAAAAGGTTGATTTTTCTTTCAACCTCCCACCATATTTTAGTGCATTAATTGCACCAAGTGCAAGCAAGTGCAAATATTCTGAGAGAAAATTAGTGAGCCAAATTGTGAGAGTTGTATTCACAAATTAAAGATACATTATTTTTATATTCTTGTAATCTCATTATTGTTATAGTGGAAGTTTTAAGAGGCCTACAAATCCTGTAGTTTTTCCTTGCTCACATTAAGAAGGTTTTCCACGTTAAAAATCTCTAGTGTTATTATTCTACATTTCCGCTTAATGGCCTATTTTGAGTTCATAGAGGAGGAAAATTATGCTAGCATTTCCCAACTTAATATATACTTCATTCTTTGATCTTATCAAACGGGTTTAGGTATGTTTTCAAAGTGATACATAAGATTATATATTTATTTTGTTTAAACTTTAACATTTCATTTTTTACAAATGTAGTGGGGGTTTACTACTTGTAGTAATTTTTGAGTCTATAAATGATAAACTAAAATTAAAATAATAAAAAAAATTAAGAATATGAGCGATGGATCATATTATTATTTAAAGCTAAAATGTTAAAGTTTAAATAAAATGGCATGGACATCTATAACCCATTAGGTTTGGCCAATTGGTGGAAGTTAGAGTAGTATGCATGAAGTTATAGGTTCTAATTTCAGTGTGACCATTAATTATACAACAAAAAAAAATGACATGGACATCTTTCTATGCAAAAGCATGTGATAATATTTAGGCCAAATTATATTTTTAGTTTCCCTATTTTCTACCATATACAATTTTGATCTCCTATGTTTTTTAGAGATATTTAGTTTTCTTATTTTTAAAAATCCACAATTTTGGTCCTCTTATTTTTCTAGAGACATTTAGTCCTCCTATTTGTAAAAATCTGCAATTTTGGCCCCGCTGTCAAATAGCTTGTGTTGATTGTTAGTGGTTTAACATTGACTCTAATGTGTCAACCTTGACTTTGACACGTCATTTAAGTACTAACACATCAAAGTCAATGTTAAATAACTAACGATCAACGCAATTGATTTGGCAGCGAGACCAATTGTGAATTTTTAAAAATAAGGGAACTAAATAATTTTTTTAAGAAAAGAGAGAGACCAAAATTGCAGATTAAAAAAAATAGGAGACCCAAAAATACAATTTAACCTAATATTTATCTTATACTGTTCGGCGGCTTCGCTTCCCGTGGGGCCAACACAAAATAAGAAAAACAAAAACGCATGGGAAGAAGAAAGGGCGGGGACTTCGACTCTTTATCATATGAGCAATTTCCTTCCATGTTTTGAGGTGTAGATGGTTACATTTTGGCAAGGCTAAAAGATTGTTGTTTTGCTTTTTATTTGGATTGCATTGCGATACCTATGTTTTGTGGAGTTTTTTTCTTGTTATTTGGTTGTATCCACCTATTGAGTGATATATTGTTCATTTGGTGTTCTCTAGTGTTACTAAGAAGACTTGGTATACCCATTAATATTTTTAGTGGAAGTTTTTGCTGAATTTGATTCCGTGATTTTTCTCATTTTAGGGAGTTTTTCACTTAAAAATTTATGGTCTCTTTGATATTTATTTTTCTGCCATTAATATTGTGTTGTGGAAGAATATATTTGTTGTGCCTATTTATTTGCACATGGGGAAGGGGGGGAATATTTTGCTACATTAAATATTGTTATCTCTATTTTTTCCAACGACATATACTTTTACCTACATAAAACGTAATTAATTACCTTAAATAATTAGAGTGGTTATAAATAATTTTTGTGAAGTTAATTACACTTCCCTTATTTAAGAAACTAGAGAACTTGCATATAGAGAATACCACAAATCAGGAATTTTAATTTCCAATGCAAAAAAGGAGGTAAAAAAGGTACAAGGCGAGAAAAAAATTGTAGCAAGACATGATCTGTCGTTCTTGAACAGTTTTAATATATATTGAGATGACATTAATTAAATATACTTTTTTTAACTGTGTCAATTATAAAAGATTTATCGATCCATAGATATATAATAAAGTAAAGGATGTACATATGGTTGCAACCGAGATCACAACAGAACCAGTGCAAAAATATTTGTTAATTGAATTGTCGCCAATATTTTTATTTGAAGAAAAACATTGGAAAAACTCTTATAAATTGTCTTTGAAATCAAAGTTAGGTTCGGGAGTCAATTACATGTAAGGAAGGTATTAGTACTCTATAACGCCCGTTGAAGAACTGGTATCCTCTAATTAATTATGCAAAACTATATGAATATTTATTTTACCCCAATAAAAGATTGGAAAGACAAAATATTTTGGTTATTTTTTTAATTTTTACTTTTTTGTATTTTTGAGATTAGAGGAAATTTAATTCTTATTTTAAAAAAAACTTAAATTAAAATTTGAAAAGATACTTTTTTTAAGGACTTTTATCTTTTATTGTTATAGTAAAAAAAAATCTTGAAAAGATATTTTTGTTTTTCATTTTATGAAAAAGGAAAAGAACTTTAAAATTAAAAAAAAAAACTCTTTTTAAGAAAATATTAGTTTTAAAATTGGAAAGATTTTTTTTTTTTGGTATTTTTAAATTAAAAGACTTTATCCTTGCATAGGGTTCAAGCTAGCAAATGACTAATCATTAAAGCCTTACGATCCAAATGATGTTAAAGATGGTATATGTTATTTAATTAACGTTATTGATAATTGCATATTTGGATAATTTTTTTTTATTTTTTGAATTTTATAAAAAAGGTTTCTTTTAATCTATATTGCACAGGATTTATGATAGCAAATAGGTATTCATATACCTTAACAATTCAAATGATATCAAAAATAGTATTCACTACTCAATTAATGTCATGAATGCTTGAATCAAAATTATCCTCTTTTTTTTCTGGAAGTGAATCGGTAGCTTTATTAAAAAAGAGTCAACACCTAACACACATCTAGGATGTACAATGCGTTAAACAGAGAGAGAGAGAAAAAAAAACTATTATAATCAGCAAATAGGATAACAAATCAAAGATCGACGTGAATGAAAAAGGGAAACATAAAGTAGAATTAAAACAAAATAAGAATAAACAAACAAATAAAAGCAATTGAAGAAAAAAGAAAAAAGAAGAGAAGACTACTTAGAAAAGAAAATCAACGTAAAGGGAATCCACATGTGAACTGTAAAACAACTAAGACAACAAAAAGACAAAAGTAAAATAATGAAACAAATAAAAAAGAAAAGAAAAATCAGCATACAAAAAGAAAATCGTGAAAAGCAAGTAAAAGAAAAAGGAATGGTCTGCAATTCTATACATTCATTTGAAACGTAAATACAAGATGGGACGTTCCACGGGTACTAGGAAACTTGCTTTGTGTATATTCAACGACAACCGAAAAAAGGTACAAGACTTAAAGCTACCGACACAACCAAAACGTGAACCGATGAAAGAATACTAGCAACTAGTATAAACGAAAATAAAAACAGAGGTCAATGAGTGACATACCAGTGCCGCTTTAGTGCGCATGAGAAGGCCTAAACTACGTTCTGCCTCGGTGTTTTACTGGTAGAGGAAATGGTGGGGTGAATTCCTGAACCGAGATGCCGTCTTGCAAAAGTAGAACTCCTCTGTCCCTTTCGAGAGTATTTTATTCCTCCTCCTTAGTCAGTGTTCGTGGCTTTTTTAATAGTAAAACCCTGCTTATTAGTGACTGTTCTATGATCTCTATGTTTTTAGCTACGTGACCGTTACTCTCTGGTAATGAACTTATCTTCTCATATTCTTCATATTCTATGATTTTCTGTTTTTTAAAAAGTTTCAAAGATCTCATCTTTATCTTTTTTTTTAGATTATCTCCTTTTTAAAAAAAAAAACTGCACTCGAATAAAATTGATTATTCACACATATAAACTTTTTAAATAAAAAAAAACTCAAATAACAATACATAAAATAAGAAATACGAATGTAATTTCTTAAATAAGAGTGGATCAAGAGTAATAAGCATTACTTTTTAAAAATTTCTTAATCGACAATCAAAGATCAATATATTTTAATAAACACTAGTTTTTTAAGGTAAATATAAGGTTTAAATATGTTTTTAGTTTCTGTAAAATATCATTTTTTTAATTTTAGTTCCTGTAAAAAAAATTAAATGATCCTTATAAAATTTATTTTTTTTTGTTTTGGTCCTTTTATTTTGTTATAATCCTTTTAATATATCTATTTTTTGGTTTTAGTCCCTATAATATTTTGTTCATTTTGAAATAGTTTCTTTGAAAAAAAATTGATTAGGACTAAAAGCAAATATTTACATATTACGATGACAAAAACAAAAAATAAATATATTACAAGGACTAAAATAAAGGCATAGGGACCAAAATCAAAAAAAGAAATTTTACAAGGACTATTTTAAAAAAATAATTTTATAAGGACTAAAATTAAAAAAAAACATAGTATATTACAGAGACTAAAAACATATTTAAGCCTAAGTATAATGACCCCCATTGATTAATTATACCACTATCAATAATTGTAATTTTAATGTAACTTGAACATAATTTAAAAAGAAAAAATATTAGGTGGTGTTTGATTTCTTCCCAACTTTTTTTTACTTTTAGCTGGTATTATTTGATTAATAATTCTTTTCCCCTGTTTTAAAGAAGTCTTAAAGAAATTAAACAACAAAATCTCATTTTTACCATTTTCTTAACGTCCCTATAAACACAAAATAATATGAAAATATTGTAACAATTTAGTAATTATAAACAAAACATATTAATCAAATAAAATTTAATATTAAGAAATTAATCAAAACACCTCTTTACATAATTTATTTATTTAACTTGCCCAATAATTTTATTCTATCAAAAATTTCTACCGCTGCATTATTCAATTGAAAAACCAATCATGCGTTTAATATAGATTTAGCTGCTTTAAAAATGAGGGTGCAATTTAAAGAATAAAGTGCACTTACAATAATTGATTAGAAAACCAATAGTTGAGAAATGTGATAAAATTAAATACATATACAATAAAATCTAGAGTTAATTATAAGATGA